>JANHMN010000013.1:50112187-50196679 GCA_030674055.1 Rhabdomys pumilio | reverse complement strand
CTTTTTTTTTTTTTTTTTTTTAAAAAAAAAAACAAGAGTGATATTAGTATTTTTGTGCTGAAAAAAATCTTTTTTGTTTTTTCGAGACAGGGTTTCTCTGTGTAGCCCTGACTGTCCTGGAACTCACTCTGTAGACCAGGCTGGCCTCTGCCTCCCAAGTGCTGGGATTAAAGGCGTGTGCCACCACTGCCCGACGAATAAAAGCTTAATGCAAGTTTGGATGGTCACAGACAATTTGAGGCTGGAAAGTGCAGTTTTGAGGATGAAGCACTTTGGGTCCATTTGTTTTCCCTCATCACAGTAAGAAAACAGATGTCACTCAGCCTGAGTCTCACATAGGCTCACACAAAGTTTCTCTGATGTCTAATGGCTAGTTTGAACCAACCTTGTTTTATTCTGGTGATAAGGCCATTACAAAAGAATGAAAGTTACAGAGTTGGGTTTGTTGCTGCTGTTGTTGTTTGGGTGCTTAAGTTATTACATTCAGAGCAATCTTTTGGTAAAACCAAACCATTTCAGATATTAGCATCACTGGCTAATGTCAAAGGCATCATTGTTCTGCTAACTTTGACTAGAACAAAGATAGCAGAACCATAATGGTGGTTGAAGAGATAAGAAGGTTTGTGGAAAAAAAGGAAAATGTGGCCGGTGACTGATGCTTTTTGTGCACCGACCTAATGGTAGAAATATTTCTACTTCCAATCCCACTTTTTATATTGAGCCTTAGATTGTCAGGAGAAATGAGTTATTTCTAGATTATAGTCAGAATGCCTGTATATTGTCCCTTGTCTCCAGTTAAGGACAGACTCTGGCTTTGTCTTAGAATAGAGGAGTCTTAATACTTGTGTTGAGGTTTCAATAGAATTGTCTTTTGTTTCTGGCTCTTGGATTGTGGATATACTTCCTCTTACCCCCATACCTTTCACGAGTGGAGCTGTGGAATATACTCCTGGTGCAGGTCTCTGTTTCCCTGTGTTGTGTGTGCACTTAGGTAAATACTGGGTTTCTCCGAGTTCTCTTTTTCTTAAAGCCTTTGCCTAAGTATAGTGGTTCACAGGTTATCTACTTCTTTGGAAGTATGGGCTTAAAAATAAAGAGTCTGGAGTACAAGAGCTTCTGTCTAAGTAAAAGAAGAAGAAAAAACCTTTCTCTTGGCACTGTAACCTTACTTAAAGCAATTGTATTCTACATCATTCCTGAGCCAATTCATTGTTGATGTATTTTACCTTAGTCAGTGTAAACTTCAAACTTAGTTTGAAAGCCTTTATGTATGGCCTTTGGCCTCAAGACTGTATAATAGAGTTAGCATCCGGCTTTGTTATCTCAGGGACTTCATTTTTGCTAATTGAGGCAAAGTTAGACATTTTGACTTGTGACTAGGGATCACTTCTCATCTTTGAATTATTCGTAGTGTTACTTTTTATCAGATGCAAATCTGTTAATGGGACTGGAATGTAACTGGGTGCTTTTGTAGAATGCACAAGGATTTGGATTGATCCCTGTTACTTCACACCTAAAAGAATACCTTGGTACAAGTACAGCAGCTTAATGGTTTTTATATTTTTTTTTTTCATTGTTTGATTTTAAACTATGTAAGTTGTTGTTTGTAGAATGTCCTATATTGAAAGCAAATGGTTGATCACTTGTAGGAAGGAAAGCAAGAATCCACTAAATACCCAAGCTAGGCTCTTAAGATACGGTACAGAGAGAAATAAATAAATAGCAGGATCCCTGATAGATGAATTGAGTTCCCCTTCAACCTTGTGAAGGTTTGAGGGCTGTTTTGCTACAGCTTCCTCAGGTACATAACCATCTTCCATAGCTACCTATTCTTAAAATTCTCTAATTTGAATTCCTTCTTTTTTTTTTTTTTTTTGGTTTTTGGAGACAGGGTTTCTCTGTGTAGCCCTGGCTGGCCTTGAACTCAGAAATCCACCTGCCTATGCCTCCCAAGTGCTGGGATTAAAAGCATCACCACTGCCTGACTCTGATTTGAATTACTTACTGAAAGTAAGTACTTAAACCTTGATTTTATTTATTTATTTGACATTTAGTCTTACTTTTGTTGTATATGCTGTGTTTTAACTTGTGAGCTGAATTCTTCCTGTTTTTGTTTCCTAGGATCTGGGACTATAAGCATAGGATACTACACCCAGTTCAATTTTGGAAATATTTGTATTTTTGAAGCAAGGTCTTATGTAGCCCAGACTGGCTTCAAACTTAGGAGCTGCACCTGTCCTTGAGATTCCAGTCATTCTGCTTCTCTCATACTGGAATCATGGCATCATGTACCTCTAACACAGTCATGCAATGCAGAGAACTGAGCCAGGTGTCATGCATGCTAGACAAGCAGACACTCCAACTATAAATATTTTTAGCCTCCATTTTATTTTTTAGTTTGTTTTTTTTTTCGAGACAGACTTTATCTGTGTAGCTGGGCTATCCTAAACCTTGCTCTATGGATCATTCTGGCTCAGAGTTGCAGAGATCTACCTTCCTCTGCTTTCCAGGTGCTTCCCAAGATGAAAGGTATTTAATACCATTCTTGTGAGCCTTCATGAGTACCATGTACACATGTCTTAGGGCACCAGATACCCTAGAACTCACCAGAATTCCTAAAACTAGAGTTACTGGTAGGGGTACTATGTAAGTGCAATAGCATTAAATATGAATGTGTATGTGGTTTTGAGCATGCCTCAGCACATGTGTGGTTAGAGAACAAGGCCCTGGAGATGGTGTTCTTCCACCATGCTAGTTCTAAAGGTTGAATTTAGTTGTCAGGCTTGACAGCAAGTAGTACCGTTACTTGGGGAGCAATCTTGTTCCTTAGATGTTGAATCTTAAATTTTTATAGTAGGTGAAAAGGGGATTTTGTTGAAGTAGACCCATCTTCCCCAAAATTGCCAGCTTTTTCAGGTTTGGTCTCCTTAAAAATTGAGATTGAAGTTTCTGGAGGCATCCCAAAGGGATAATCTGGCATCTAGGCTTTAAAGCCAGCACTGTTTCAGAAGAGAATGGTTCCATGCTTGAAGTAATTGGTTGATTACTTTGTGACTCTGAGGTCTAGAGCTTTCCCCCACTAATAAGGTGGGAGTTTTTTGTTTGTTTTTGTTTGTTTGTTTGTTTGTTTGTTTTTGAGACGGGGTTTCTCTGTGTAGTCCTGGCTGACCTGGAAATCACTCTGTAGACCAGAAATGCCCCTGCCTCTGCCTCCCAAGGGCCGGGATCAAAGGCGTGCGCCTCAGTGTTTGTTTTTATTTGGGATGGGAGTCAGACAGAATTGCCTTAACATCTTTTTTCTTCCTTAATTTTTATGTATTCTGGCCACTGTTAACTCGTTGATTCAACAGACAGCAAGTAAACTGGGGTTCTATTTTCAGTGTCTACTGGTAAGGGAGGTTCTGTGTGGGTGCTAGTTTCTCTGTAGCCAGCAGAGGGCAATGATGACCTGTAGCTTTTAAAACTACAAGGTGTGTGAGGTCAGAGAATGTGCAGGGACAGAACCTAAGAGGAGCTTTTGTTTTGAGTAAGGAGACTTCTTTTGGGGTTGGCTTTTTGTTGGTGTATTTTGAAACAGATGGACCAGTGCTTTGTTCAGTCAGGTACTCAAAAAGGTTTACTTTTTAAAAGGTAAGAGAACAGGTTATAGTGACTTACGTTCTGTTCCTAGGTCTACCAAAAATACCAAAGTACTGGGTCGTCTTTATCTGGTGCTCTTGTGGTTAGTCATCTCTGTATTACATAAACAACTTCAACATCAGCTGTGCCCACTTGGTTGTGTTCATTGTTTAAGTGAACAAGGGGATTCATGTTTCTGGTGCCCACTGTTGCCTTTTCAAAAGTAGGTGATCATTCCCTGTGCCCTCATCAACAAGTCCAGTCTGAGTTGTTTGCCTATATCATCTGGGTAGCCGTGACATAATTCTTTTATGCCCAAAGATGGAGGTTCAGAAAAAAATGGTACAGCACTAGTGGTAAGGCCTGGGAAATATTCTTTCCATCTGTCTTGTGATTTGAGGCCCAGGGCTTTCTAGTGTTCGAGTGCAACAGCTGTGGGCCTCCAGGGCCACCATCCGGAAGCCAGCTGCCTCTTCATTGGGAATTCTTTGATATTGTAGGCTTGGCCATCTGGGCATGCAAATAACTTTAGATTTGCTGAAGTCACCAAGTAGCTGCAACCCAGGCAGAGGTATGAGAACTAGTACTACCCTCAGATTAGGAAAGTATATAGGGGCTGTTGGTGCCTGGAGGTCGGGCTTTGGGTTGTATACCTTTATAGAGGGAAGTCTAGAGGACTCCCTAAGTTCTGCTGTAGCTTAAACTTGGACTTAGGAAAGACCTTTTAATACAGACAGATGTCTTGATCCTATCAGGATATGACTTTGCTGAAGGAGAGGTTGACTTGCTATTAACACAGGCAGTAGAACTGAATCTTAGGCAGCCCTGACAAGAGCTAGCAGATTGGTCCTCCAGATCTCCCTCCTGCTGCCCCCAGGGTATGTTGGGGGGGGGGGGTGTGATTATCTGGCAGTAGCAGGAGGAATTTGTGCTCTGGTGGGGAAGGGTAGGCGGTTCAGGATCTGGGAGTCTGTAGACTTCCTGACTTCCCTGTCCCTGTTGAAAAGAATGGAGCCATGGAGAATGTGGCTGACAGACTCCAGACAAGGGAGAGCATAGACTAGCTTCTGTATGTACAGGAGGTGCTATCTATGTTGTTAGGAACTTTTGAGAAGATTGTGAGCATGGACATTCCTTAGTGTTTATGCATATGGGTGTGAACCTAAATCAGCCTTTACAGAAGAGAAATTAGATCTAGGTTTGAAATCATATGCTTTTTGGTCATATAATTTAGGGCTAATAATTTTATATGTCCTTTGAATTCTCTCATAGAATATGAACACTTGGTCTCTTAACAGTTTCTAGGTGAAACTTGGTAGAAAATGATCTTACCAATTAAAGAATTGTGAGCCAGACTCGAGGGAGTAGCTATGGACAGTTGTACGTACGCCCTGCTTTTTTGGTTTTGGGGGTTTTTTTGTTTTTTGGTTTTTGGTTTTTTTTTATGACAAGCCTTTAAGGCCAGCTTTTGGGGCTTGCATACTTCTTCAGCAAGGCCCATGAGTGTGGTAGGCACATAGATTAGGTACACGTGTCTTGCCAACCACCTGTGACTGGTGGATATAAAGCCTGGAGGGAAAGGAGTAATGTTAAGAGAATTTGCCTTCGCCTGGGGGTTGGGTGAGGCATGATCACAGCAGGTAAGATCTCTTCCTCCATGTGTTGTACTAGAAAGGGAAGGGAAGGGAAAGGAACTGGTGAATGGGTGATTGTAACACCCAGAAATCTTGGGTCAGTGTGTGAGACTTGAGAGTCACAAAGTTTGAGAACCAAACTGTCACACGGGTAAAACTGGGAGTGTTGGGAGTCACTGCAGGCATAACCTTTAGGGGGAGCTCTTTTGCTAACAGATCCCTGGAAGTCCCTGGGTGGGCCTGCACATGAAGTTAGGGCTGCACCCCAGCTGACCTGCATTAGCTCACAGCATAGGGTGTTCTGTAGGACTGAAGATCTTGGTCCTGCTCCCATGAACATGCTTCCTCAGGGTGGGAGTGAGGATATTGCTAAGATCTATGGCCAGCTTTGTTTTGCTGCATTATACTTGGAATGGTGAGAATCTTTCTGGAGATTTTTTGTTGATTTGGAGGCAAGGTTTCTCTGTGTAGCTCTGGCTGTCTATCCAGGAGCTCACTCTAAATCATGCTGACCTCTGATTCACCTGCCTCTGCCTCCAGAAAGGTGTGTGCAACCATGTGGCTTTCTAGGACTTTTAACTAGTACTTCTATTTCTCTTGGATAAAATAAAGGGATAGAGAGTGAGTTTAAGTAGGGATAGTCCTTAGGAAATTTGGGAGACTCTGGATGGGTAGCTTTGAGAGAAAAATGTTTTGTCTTCTAAAACTTGTGGAGGTAACCGGAAATAAGATCAGCGCTGTATTTGAGTCTCATCAGGTAAGAGGTTAGGGTGGTTTTCCCACTAAGGTCCTATAGCCAGAGTGATATGATAGCTACTTGGGCTCACCTTGCTGCTAGAACGGGTCCAGCTAGGTGGAGTTAAGAATGTGGCTTCTTTGTGGGTGAAAACCATGTGAGTTGAGTTTGTGACATTTGAGTAGTGTTTTCCAGATGTAATGACAGTAGTTTTGATGCTAAGGTGAGTCAGGTTCCCAGAGAGGGAACTTAAAGTTAAGAGTGATGCTAAGTAATCAGCCTTAGTGTAGCTCTGACTTATTAGCATAGTGGCTCTCAACCCTCCTAATGCCATGACCTTTTAATACAGTTCTTTATGTGACCTCCAAAATAAAATTACTTTTGTTGCTATTTCATAACTAATTTTGCTGTTATGAATCATAATGTGAATATCTGTCTTTTCCACTGGTCTTAGGTGACCCTGTAAAAGGGTAGTTCGACCCCTAAAGGAGTTTCCACCCACAGGCTGAGAACTGCGGTCTAGCACATAACCATTAATAGTGACTCCTGTGTTAAGTTTATCTCCTGCCTGGGCTTCACCTGCTCCTGAGCTTTCACTTGGTAGTACTGTCAGAACTTCTAGAGAAAGCTAGTTTGCCTGTCTCTGGTGTTTGGGGGGTGAGAGGGAGATGCCACATGATGAAAAGTTGTTGCATTCATGGTAGGAGCTATGAAGAAATGGGTGGCCCAATTGTATTCCACTTGAGCTCTTGAGTCCATTGTGGTAGTTAATAGACCCACTTAACAATATTCTTTGAGGTTGTGTGACATACAATATGGCTATCTGACTTTTTGCCTTGTTGTGAAGCCAAACTCTTCCATTTTTTGTCTAGTTGAGAGCAGTCAGTGTAATTTTATATCCTGCCAAGTGTGGTGGGTGAGTGTAGGGTTAGAGCATCCGTTGTGATGCTGTGGGCCGTGTGTGGTGGATCTGGTTGTGTGGTAGTGTGATACACTATATCATGGTGCAGTTTACATGTGACTGATTCCATCGTGAGTCCATGCAGACCAAACATTTAACCGTGTTGTGACTTGTGTCAGAGACTAGTGTGGTGAGTCTGCTTTCTTTGTAATGCCTTTCTGTACAGTTGTGTATCCATGCGACCCAACCATGCCCTTTTGCAGTCTGTGTTTTTTGACCTCAGCCATGGGTGCCCCTACCCCTTGCTGGCACGCTGCCCCTCCCCCCCAGTAACCCCCCCTCCCGCGTGCGCGCTGGCCGCCTGCGCCGCGCAGCGATCGATCGCCATTGATTGTCCCTGACGAGCTGCTCCACTTTCCAGCCAATGTCAGGAGGGGGGGGAATCTCCGCCGCCCTGGCGGTGTCATTTCCACACACTCCCTGGGCTGCCGCCAGCACGGGCATCTCCAAGAACCGGCCTGGATTACCCAGAGTGCGGAGTGAACCTCCTACTTCGCAAAGGAAGCCCCCACCCCTAACAAAACAAGCACTGTCCTCTGCTTGCTGGCTGGGCCACTCCTCTCCCAAGTTGGGTGGACAAATAGAAGTCGTCCTCACCCGACTTAGATTCAGGTGGGCTTGTGAACCCACAGGACTGGGCTGTAGCCTCCGGTTGGTGTAGGCAGAGGCGCCTGCGGGACAACTTTGCTGGCCCAAACAGATGCTAATGATTTTCCGGGAGGCGCTGGTTATCTCTGGCCCCAGCCGGCCAGTTGCAGAGCTGGGCCATCCATACTCCTCCATATTCTGCTTTCCCACCTCTGGGATCACCACCAGATGACAATACGGCCCCAAGTAGGTCGTGAGGGTCGCAGGCTGTCCGGGTGTCCCTGGAACTAAGTCTGTGCTGCGTGGGAATATATGCTGTATCCACTCTGGATGCTACTAATATCCTTGCCAAAGGGCCCCCACTACATACCCACCTAAGCTGGGTTAAACTGGGTCTTGTAAAAGACCGAGGTCATATACCCCCATTCCTGCTCAGCTGAGTGGGGTTACCCCCTCTGAAAAGCCATCCTGGGGGGTGGGGGCCGCAACCCTACTCCTCCTTCCTTCTCAGGGGCCAGAGCCAGTTTCCAGACTCCCTGGTGGAAGTGCTGACGTGGCTCTGGGCAGCTGTCTGGGGCCGGGAAGCGGGGCAGATGTCACGCAGCCCAGGGGAGGAGGCGGCTCCCTGGGAGGGCGGGCAGGGCTTCTGGCCAGGCACGACTACCTCCTCCCCCTTCGACCTGGCTCGTCGGTCTAGAGCTGGGCGCAACCACTGAGGCCAGCTGACTCGCGTCAGAGACTGCTCCAGTTCCTGTGTGTGTGACTGACAGCCGCAGGCTCTCTGATTCCTTCTTCTCTTGCTCGAATAAAGCACACCTGCATTGCACGGGCAGTTCCTCAGGTGAAAGCAAGGGGTGTGAAGCCCCATCCCTGTGCCAGGCATTGTTACTGTTCAATAAATGTTAGTTGCTGTTGTCTTACAAGTGGGAACTTGGTGTGTCCAGAGGCAAAACTGAGTCCTAAGGGTGCCAGCTGGCTTCAGAGATCATTGCAGCCAGCCTGCTGCCGCACTGCCCCTGTCTACATTTCTCATGCTTGTCCCTTCTCTCTGCAGTGTCAGCCCCTCTTGGCTCTTCCTGCTGCCAAGCTGCCCCCCTCCCTGCCTCTTCGTGTGGTTCCCTCCTATCTGGCGGCCACATTGGGTCCCTCGAGCAACACAGCCCCTTGGGAACAGCAATCGATGGGGCGGAACAGCCTCCCTGACAGATGGACCCACGGAGGCTGGGCTGTTTCTCCACAGCTCCCTAGGAAACCGGAGACAAGAGCTAAGCCACCATGGCTGCCTCCTAAATAGAAGGGGCGGGGGTTGGGGGGGGCAGAGCTTCCTGCCAGCCACAGACTCGGGTAACTTAAAAAGAGATGGGCTTGGAAGGGCAGAGCAGTTGTATGTCCACCTTCCAGCTCACCCAGCCTTTTATTTAAGTCCAGAATCTTCTTTGGGTCAAGCAGCATAGGGTTTGCCTGGATTAGGATGAGTGAATCTCTTCCTGGGCACTGGAGGCAGGCAGCCAATTAACATCCCTGAGGGGGGTGCAGGGGAGGGGGGGACTCTGAAGCTGTCGGTTAGCTTTCCTGCGTGTATTGGTGAAAACTGTAGTCCCTATGCATGTGGTGGTAGGGGCTGGAAAATACCCCCTGCCTCCTGCCAGGCTGTCTCACAGCCTCAACACTAGTGACATTTGAAGACTTAGGTCCTAATTTTTTATCCATATCAATAATCTCTACTTATTAGATGCCAGTAACAACAGTGTAGACAAAAGTGTAGTCAGGGGCTACATATGGGAGCATTCATTCACCTGTAGTTTCAACACCTGAAAGGCAGAAGCAAAGGATTGATCGCACCATGAGTTTGAGAGCCAACCTGGTCTATATAGTCAGTTTTGGGTCAGCCAGGGCTAGAATGAGGCTAGACCCTGTCTCAACAAGTCTCCAAGGGCAAGAGATACAGCTTGGTGTTAGAACACTTGCCAAGCAAGCTCTGGGGATCGGTGGGAGTGGGTCCCCAGGAATTGCCAAATAGCCATAATCTAACCTCAACACCAAACACCTGGAGGTGATAAAATACTGTAGGGATGCTAGATGTCTGCAATAATGAAAGTGGTCTCCCCTCAGCCCTGTGCCCAGGCTTCTCAGGTCCAGAATTACCGGAAATGTCCCCTCAGCCCGTACCTCCCACTACTAGCTTGCAATAAACTGCTTGAGACGGCAGAGTTTCTGGCATTCTTGCTTATCCTTCTCAGGCTTGTTGCCAGTACCTCACTGCACTGCCGAAGCTCCCAGTCAGGGAGGCCAGGGAATAGATGAGGTCATGGGGCCGCTTGAGGTGCTGTAGTGACCCGCCCAGCCTGTTCAGCATGGGAGCACCAGTACTGATGATCAGCCCCCTTCCCATGGTGTGGTGTCCTGGCTCCTTCCCCCAAGGTCACTGTTGGCTAAGGATGGTGCTGGCAGACCTCAGCTCTCTATTGCTGGGGATATAAGAGGGATTGTGAACACAGACAGGTCTAGTGGGCCCAGACAGCTGACAGCTGGGCCACCTGAACACTGAGCTGTTCCAGAAGGCAGAAGGGAAGAAGGCAATGCAGATTAAAGGGCACCAATCCACAGTCTTTAAAGCGGAGATGGGGATGCCCTCTGGAGTCACCTCTTGCTCAGGCAGGCAGAGGGGGGACAGCTTAGTGCTGTCTTACTCTTGAGAAGTACCTAATTCCACCTAGACCATTTCCTAAATCATTCCTATCCTGGCCTGCATTCTGGCCCCAGAATTACGGTTCTCTGGCTGAGTTGTGACCTTATCCCTAGGGAAGAGAGCTCTTCTGAGGGGCAAATATCAGGACACAGGTCAACAGGTGCCTCTGTAGCTGGAGGGATAAGACTGTGTGAGTGGACAAGGCTGTCATTGAGATTGGCATTGACAAAAGATTAAGACAAATTGGGGTGAAGAAATGGCTCAGTGGTTAAGAACATTTGCTTGGCTGGGCGGTGGTGGCGCACGCCTTTAATCCCAGCACTTGGGAGGCAGAGGCAGGCAGATTTCTGAGTTCAAGGCCAGCCTGGTCTACCGAGTGAGTTCCAGGACAGCCAGGGCTACACAGAGAAACCCTGTCTCGAAAAACCAAAA
The DNA here is from genome assembly GCA_030674055.1 of Rhabdomys pumilio. Lineage (NCBI taxonomy): Eukaryota > Metazoa > Chordata > Mammalia > Rodentia > Muridae > Rhabdomys > Rhabdomys pumilio. Next base: position 50,186,021 of record JANHMN010000013.1, on the reverse strand, counting down.
GAAATAAAATTAAAAATAAAAATTGTGCCTTGTGCTTATGGATGAAGATATGAGCTCTCAGCTACTGCTCCAGAACCATGCCTGCCTGCCTGCTGCCTGCCATGATGGTCATGGACTCTAACCCTCTGAAACAGTTCTCAGGGAAAGTTTCCTGACTTTGTTTTAGCTAATAGAAGGGAAGAAAAACCATACTACTCTTGGTCAGGAACCATGAAAAAGCAATGTAGCTGGAGGGGACACATGGCAGACAGAGCCATGGGCCTCCGGAGTACATGTTAAGGGTGATGAGAAGAAGACACACAAATGTGGGTGGTCCTTCCAACAGTGTCTACCATGAAAGCAACAAGAAGAGCATCCCTTAAGTGGCACCATTGCTAAAGAGGAAGCTATCAAGGCAGTCAAAGACAGTCACTACTGGATGTGCTAACAGGGGTAGTTAAAAGCGGGACAGGATGTCTCTGGGCAAGTCATACCATACGGGAGTCATTTTCTGTGGAAAATTTATAACAGTAAAACAACGTTTAAAAGAAAAATTAAGCCGGACAGTGGTGGCGCATGCCTTTAATCCCAGCACTTGGAAGGCAGAGGCAGGCGGATTTCTGAGTTTGCCTGCATATAGAGACATATAAACATAGATAAATAATAAAATAGGCCTTTAATAAAAAGTCCAGGGCCTGTGTTGGAAAGATGCCCCAGGGGTTAGGAGCACTGGCTAACCACTAGTTAGGTTGGATTCCCAACACCCACATAACATCTCATAACAATCTACAACTCAAGTTCTTTTTTTGTTTGTTTGTTTGTTTGTTTGTTTTGGTTTTTCGAGACAGGGTTTCTCTGTGTAGCCCTGGCTGTCCTGGAACTCACTCTGTAGACCAGGCTGGCCTCGAACTCAGAAATCCACCTGCCTCTGCCTCCCAAGTGCTGGGATTAAAGGCGTGTGCCACCACTGCCCGGCACAACTCAAGTTCTAAGAGATCTGATGTGTTTTCTAGCTTCCTCAGGTACCAGGTATAGATAAAATTTAAAAACTTTAAAAAAAAAAAAAATCTAGAGATCCTGTTATACAGGGTCCCAGGGTAAGGAAGAAGATGACGAAAATACGTGGAAGGTGGGCAATAGCTTTGTAGTCGGAGATGGGCATAGTAAGCCTAGGACGTAAGGCAGCAAGCAGCTTGAGGGTGAGTTCTAAAGCAGTGCCTCTGCATGGGCTGGGCGGAGTCCAGGTCAACCACGAGGTATGGTAGCCACCACCATCTAATCTAGCTATGATTTCTTGCCTTTCCTGATGATTAGGCAGTGAAGGGGCAGTGGGCCTTAGCCATTGCAATCCCCTGACCAGTTACTGGCCCATCGGCCTCTCTTGTCATCCCTTGCCCGACATGAGATTTCAGCGATAACCCGTGCCATTCCTCCTTTAAGAAACATTTGTATCTGGCTGGAGAGCTGGCTCAGCGATTAAGAGCACCGACTGCTCTTCCAGAGGTCCTGAGTTCAATTCCCAGCAACCACATGGTGGCTCACAACATCTATAGTAGGGTCTGATGTCCTCTTCTGGTGTGTCTGAAAAGAGTAATGGGGTGCTCATATACATAAAATAAATAATAAAAAAAAAGAAACATTTATATCAACTGGAGGCCAGACCCTGGGGGGGGAATGGAGATGTGTGAAGCCTCATGTTAGTCCTGTGGAGAAAGTAAAGTCCAGAAACATGCTCACAGACCGAAGAAAAGACCCCAGTAACCCTAGCTAGCACCAGAGAGAGAGAGAGAGAGAAAGAGAGAGAGAGAGAGAGAGAGAGAGAGAGAGAGCCAGCCAGCCAGCCCAAGCAAGCAGGAAGGGGACTGCAGTAGGAGAAGAAGGTTCTTAAAAGCTGTCTGGGAGCTTGCCCCAGAAGGTTCCCATCCTGTTTGTTCTGGAGAACAAAGACAATGACCTCTCCCTCAGTCTCACTGTCCAGAATTGGACCTCAGGTGCAGCTTCAGGACTGTATTTTGGAGCCAGGTGTAGTAGTGTGCACATTTAAACCCAGCACTGGGGGGTAGAGGCCTGCAGAACTTTGTCTACATAGAAAATTCCAAGTCACCATAGCTACATAAGGAGACCTTGCCTTTTAAAACCAGTAGATCTGGGTGGTGGTGGCGGGCACCTTTAAGCCCAGCACTTGGGAGACAGAGGCAGGCAGATTTCTGAGTTCGAGGCCAGCCTGGTCTACAGAGTGAGTTCCAGGACAGCCCGGGCCACACAGAGAAACCCTGTCTCGAGAAAAAAAAACAAAAACAAAAACAAACAAACAAACAAAAAACAGCAGAGTGTGAGTGGGGCTGGAGAGATGGTTCAATGGTTAAGAGCATTTTCTACTCTTGCAGTGGACCCAGGTTTGATTGCCAGCACTCAGCTGAATCACCTCCTCTGGCCTCTGCAGGCATCTGTATGCACACAACGGATGTGTGCACATGACACATGCATAGAAATATACTAGGCCCACATACATACATAAGCAAGCTTTTTACTTATTTTTATTTCATATGTATTGGTGTTTTGCCTGCATGTATGTCTGTGTGAGGGTGTCAGATCCCCTGAAACAAGTTACAGACAGGTGTGAGCTGCCATGTGGGTGTTGGGAATTGGACCTGGGTCCTCTGGAAGAGAAGAAGCCAGTGCTCTTAACAGCTAAGCCATCTCATCCAGCCCCTAAATTAGCCTTTACACAAATAACTTAGTTCTCTTCCCACTTCCTTAGGCTGACCTGAGAAATAGGAAAGGGGCATGAAAAGTGGACCCCTCTTTAGGTTGTTCTTGTTTATTTTTGAGGCGGGGCCCCACAATGTAGTCCTTGCTGGCCTGGAACTTGTTATATAGGCCAGGCTGGCCACAAACTCAGAGATTCTCCTGCCTCTGCTTCCTGAGTGCAGGGATTAAAGGCTCTGTGTGTGTCCGTCCCTGGAGCCCAGAAGAGAATGTCAGATACCATGGAATTAGAGTTATAGAAAGTCACCTTGTGAGTGCTGGGAATCATTTTTTTCTTTTTAAAATATATTTGTTTTATGTATATGAGTATACTGCAGCTGTCTTCAGACACATCAGAAGAGGGCATCAGACCCCATTACAGATGGTTATGAGCCACCATGTAGTTGCTGGGAATTGAACTCAGGACCTCTGGAAGAGCAGCCAGTGCTCTTAACCTCTGAGGCATCTTACCAACCCTTTGTTTTTTTGTTTTTTGTTTTTTTGTTTTTTTAAGATAGGATCTCACTATATGACCTTGGCTGTCAAGAAACACAGAAATCTGCCTGCCTCAGTCTCCTGAATGCTGGGGTTAAAGGTGTGCCACCACACTTGGGCCTTCTTCAATGTTTGATAAGAAAAGCATCACCCTGCAGCTTCCTGTTTCACTACTGGAGAGAAAACAGTTTCCAATGATAGAATGGTCTATTTCCTGTTTTGCTTTCTCTTGCTAGAATTTCTGGGTCCCTGGGCAATGGCCTTTGGTGCCAATCAGGTAGGGGTTCTTTCTCTCCCTAGCTCTGGATTGGAGCCAAAGCAGCCCAGAAACAGATGCTCTCTCTAGTTGAAGTAGTGGCCAGCCGTTCTGACAGAGTCATGTAGATCATTGTGTGTATTTTAATGGCTTCTCAACAGCCCCTGATTGAAGTGTGCCCAATTTAGCCATGCCGTAAGTAACTTTTTATATTTCCTTAGGGAATCATTTCAGTTATGAATCTTTTCTGAATCTGCAATCTCGATTAAAAGTTGATTTTTTTTTTTCTTTCTGTCTGTCTCCTTAGCTTCTAAGACACCTCCCTATCAAAAAGGGTGGCAGCACCATTAATCTTCCCTCATTGGCTTGTCTGGAAAAGGCTTCTTGGGGATGGTGGTAGCACTTGAGGATGTGCTAGGGGAGGGGCATGTTGATGGAATTTTGCCTAGATATGTCCCCTATATATTCCCACATCGGAAATTTCCAACAGCATTATTACTGAGATAAAGGGCTATTGTATCTTCTTACCTAGAGCTTCAGAAAATGAAATGACGTAGACCCCCTCTAGGGTCAAAATCCAAGTTCTGTGATGCTGGAGAGATAGATTAAGGGTGCATGCTTTCTGCTCCTTCAGAAGCCCTGCAGTTTCTACACCTACATCTAGAGGCTGCTGACCATCGGCCACCTGTCATCCAGCTCCAGAGGATCTGATGCCCTCTTCTGGCCTCTGCAGGCACTGGCATATTTAGACACACACATAAATAAATAATAATTGCTGGAGAGATGGCTCAGAGCTTAAGCACACCTGCACTGCAGAGGACCTGAGTTCACAACCAACCATAACTCCAGTCTCAGGGGATCTGACGTCCTCTTCTGACCTCTGGAGGATCCAGGCACACACACGGTACACAGACAAGCATGCAGGCAGAGCATTCATATATATAAACAAATCTAAAAAAAAATAATAAATTATGCTGGGTCTAGAGGCACATGCTAAAAGATTATATACCATCTTTAATCCCAGCACACTGAATGCAGAGGCAGGTGGCACTCTGTGTTCTGGGGCAGTCTACATAGTGAGTTCCATACCAGCCAGACTGTCTCCAATCAATCAATCAATCAATCAAAACTACTAAACAGGTTAAGTTTCCTTAAATGCCTCAAAAAAGGCAGCCATTATTGTTCTTGGGACTGGAATGATGCTTAGGGGCTTATCTCAATCCAGAGCATTCAGAGCAGAGCATTATCTGCTGGTTTTCCTCATCCTATTCATTATCTAGTCTTGGACACTCCTTTGAGTAGGTGGGACTGGAATAATTATCTTGGGCTGGTGGGGCCAGGACTTGCCCCGGGGTTGTCTTGAGGCCCACCCAGAGTTCCTCAGAGACAAAGGTCAGGGCCACAACAGGAAGACTAGAGGGCAAAACAAAGTGACAGCTCTCAGAATTTAAAGGGCAGGACTATCCCTAAAGAAACACCCCCTCCCACTGAGAGTTAGGGGAAGGACTTGCCTAGGTGCTGTGACCTCTAGCGCTGACCTCTGACCTCTGACTTCTGGCCTGTTTGTGAGCACTCAGGGCCAGAGTCATGAGTGGGGGTGGGGCCCAAGGGACCCAGCGGTGGCTCTGGGAGTTAACGATTTACAAGTGGCCCCTTCCGGAGGCCTCTCTCCTTGGCCCAGCAGGCAACCCGTGACTGCCCAGGTGGCTAGACACAAAACCAGTCCCACCAGTTCAAAGAGCAGTTCATCCAGACCCCACCCCAGGAGCGAACCAAGCACCCCATTCTCTGGAGTCTGAAGAGGAAGACAGTGCAGGGGGTGGTAGATGGGGTCTTTGAGCCCCTTTGAGAGGCTGGGTAGTTTTCAAAAACCTCAACATGGAATGCAGCCAACATTCTGCTTTATCCTCTGGGGCCCTGTCTGAGAGAAGTCCCACCCCATCACCTGCAGCAGGTTTCCCCTTTTCTACTCCACCCTAGCCTGTAGGCCTTAGGCAGAACTCTTACAGGACAGACTGGCTTCTCACTGCCCAGGGCATCCTCCCCCTGGCACCGGACTCTGCCCTCCTCCACCTCCCCTAGGCCTCTCCTTCAGTTACTCCTTCCTGGCCCGGGAGCCCAGGAAACAGTTTGGCCTCTGTGAGCACTCTGTCCTATTCCTACTGGACAGATAGTTGACCCATGACTGTACAGGGATACAGGCTGTCAGAGCATGATAGTCATCAGACCTTCCGGTCTCCCTTCCCATATGTGGGAAGGGAGAATATATATATATTCCCTTACTCCCATCCTTTGTGATATTAGTAAAGGACTTACTTAGAAGAGTTGACATTAGGCAAAGTTTGAGTGGAGCATCTTTATTGGAGACTCCCTCCTACACTCCTCTGTCCACACATTTCCAGCTACTAGCTATTTGGTTAATGATAGGCATGTGCAGTTGTGGGAATGCCTCAGAAAAGGTTGGGCTGAGAACTTGGTTGGCTACTTTGTCAACTTGGGTAAGTGTCCTTTAGAACCTGTGGATTAATTGTACACAGAAAGCAGTTAGCTTGTGCCTAATTTATAGTAAGTTCTTGCTTAGGAAGATGTAGACTTGCCGGCGGTGGTGGCACACTCCTTTAATCCCAGCTCTTGGGAGAGGAGGCAGGTGGATTTCTGAGTTCGAGGCCAGCCTGATCTACAGAGTGAGTTCCAGGTCAGCCAGGACTACACAGAGAAACCCTGTCTCGGGAAAAAAAAAAGGAAGATTAGACTTTAGGGGTAGGGAGCCACTCTCTTACCTTCAAAGACTTTCCATGGCTGGTGGATGAATAAATAAATCTATTTCTGGGACTGGGGATGCAACTCAGTGGTTAAATACTTGCCTAATAGGAGCAAATTTCACCCCCGGCCCAGCCGAAAAAGAAAAAACCCACTTGTATGTGATGTGATCTCAGTTGCCTTATGAGAAAAGAGATGACCTGCACAAAGCCAGGCCATACTATGGGTGTACAGTACAAACATACTTCAAAAAGGGTACCTAGTGGGGCTGGAGAGATGGCTCAACAGTTAAGAGCACTGTTTGCTCTTCCAGAAGACTTGGGTTCCATTCCCAGCACTTAATTGGTGGCTCACAACCATTCAGCTGTAACTCCAGTTCCACAGACTCTGACACCCTCTTCTGGCCTCTCATGCACATGGTATATAAACACACATGAAGATAAAACAGCCATAGGTATAAAAGAATTTTCTTTTTCAAAACAAGATTTCTCTATGTAGCCCTGACTGTCCTGGAATGTGATCTGTCAGCCTCTGCCTCCTAAGTGCTAGGATTAGGTATATACCACCACTGCACAGCTAAAATAAAAATTATAAAGTAAATAAAGGTTAAACAAGAGGCAGGAGAAGGAGGGAGGGAGGGAAAGAGGGAGGCTGAGAGAGAGAGAGAGCACACACAAGCATGAGCACCTAGTACAGTCTGAACAGACTCCCAAAGGGGCACCCTTTCCAAATATCACCAACACTACTGCTGGCCTTGTAAGTATGACCCAAACTCAGGCTAGGAGTGACCCCTACACAGGGTTCTCAGTGGAATAAAACAGGGCCTTTTATGATAAGCTTGAATCAATCCTTCTACACAGAAGAAAGCATAGGTAAAGTCCTGGACAGCAGCTGACCCTATGGTTGTAGGGAGCCACTGCAGGGCAGAAGCGTATGAGCCCCACAAGGAGGCTTCGAGGAAGAAGTCTCAAAACAGTGAGGCCAGGGTTAGACAACCTGGGCGCCAACCATTCAGTTTCTTTAGCTGAGAAATGAGGATGATATTGAGAAAAAAAAATGATAGGCAAGGACTTTGGAGTGGGACTCAAGAGGGCATGGTCAAGATGGAGTAGCCCGGAGGTCTGAGAGGAGGAGGAAGAGAGAGGGAGGGAAAGGATAGAGGACAGAGACACAGTAATCTAGGGTCCTACACTGCCACATTCCCCTCTGGAAGGGAATGGTGGATATTAGGGTGGGAGGCTGTCCTGTCCGTCACACAGCTGCTGGAGACTTGAAGGCTGATTGGTTGGTTGAAAACTCAGAAGAAACTTCAATAAACAAGGTAAACAAAAATAACTTTTGGAGGGTAGAACCAAGGTGGCTTCCCTCCATCTTTAGAGTGGGTGGTCTTTCTGCCCCGCCCTGCCTCCATTTCTCTCTCTCTCTTTTTTTTGTTTGTTTTTGTTTTTTGTTTTTTGAGACAGGGTTTGCTGTGTAGCCCTGGCTGTCCTGGAACTCACTCTGTAGACCAGGCTGGCCTCGAACTCAGAAATCCACCTGCCTCTGCCTCCCAAGTGCTGGGATTAAAGGTGTGCGCCACCACCGCCCGGCTCCATTTCTCTTCTTAAGCTCACACTCACAGGATAGTGTTGCAGGTAGATAGCTTGCCTGTGATAATTACTGTTCATGCTGTATTTTCCATGAGAACAACATTCTCTCTGCTTCCACAGTTGGTAGGACATGTGAGGATCTGGATCTTCCAGTTGCCTAGGTATAAAATGGGAAGACTCTGAGATCAAAGGAGGCCAGGCACAGCATCATTTCCTCCCTGAGGAAGTCAAGCCCATTGGGGTTCTGACTCCCTTCATTACAGCCCCTTTGGCCTTGGGCTTCTTGAGTTTGCTGGGAGGTAGGGAGTCTCAAAGAAAAATTCTTAATAGCAATTTCCTGAGCCATAGTGCCAGGCAAGTTGAAGACTAGATAGACCCTGGTTTAGAGTTTTCTTTTAAATGCATATGGATGCATGCATGGAGGTCAGAGGTTTGGGTGCACTGCAGCCTGTGAACTAGAGGACAACCTCAGGGGTCACAGAATGCTCTCCACCTTCTCAGAGTTACGGCTTCTTGCTGAAGCTCACTAATTAGGATAGCTGGCTTGTAAGCCCTAGGATTCTTCTGTCTCTGCCTCTTCAATGTTGGGTTTAAACTCAAGTCTTCCTACTGGTAAGTAAAGCGTTTTTATTTACTGAGTGACCCTGCCCCCCTGCCCCAAGACCTCCCAGCACAGAGCTTTTTCCCAGTGTGCAGGGCTTGATTCTGTACTGGCTGTAGGCCTCAGGATGGACAGGTCCTTTTACTTCCTGGGTCAGGGTCTCATGCTTGTTGTTCACCCCCAGGGAGCAGGTCTCTCCTCACAGTCAGTATCCTGGCTTCCCCAGATACAGTAAGTGAGGAGGGTACGTGTTGGAACATCCTAGAACATACACACCAGGACTCTGCCTCCCTTTTCCTTGTAAGATCTGTGCCAAAATAGCACCTGGCAAGGTGAGGACCAGAATCTCTAAGCAGTTTGGGGGTTAGACTAGCACAGTGTGTCTACTGTCTTAGGACTGTTTTCATACAGGGTGTGTGACGTACACCTTTAGTCCCAGCACTTAGGAGGCAGAGGCAGGTGGATCTCTCTGGATTCATGGCCAGAGCTGTGTAGTGAGTCTCAGACCAGCCAGGACTACATAATGAGGCTCTGTCACAAGAGGAGAAAGACAAACAGAACTGTCTACATTGCAAGCACTTTTTTTTTACTTAGCTGACAGGCTTCTTTGGAGTGACCATGAAGAAACCAGCTAGGGGTTAAGGGGAGACATTCTTTGACAGTAGGTAGGAACTGGCTAGGAGTCACCTTGTGGTTAGGGATGTCAGGAGTGGGAGGCAGGTAACCCAACCCAGGTGAGCTCTGCCCTTCCACCACCCCACTCCAACTGGCCCGTAGTAAGTCTATACACAGATGGCTTGGAGGGCGGCTCTAGGGAGACCCACAACCAGAGAGGAAGCAGCTGTGGGAGGCGATTTCACTTCTCCCAGAGAGGCCAGTCTGTGGCTGGCGGCACCCAGGTCACTGCAGTTAACGCTGTGTTATCTGGACTCCGATTGATATTAGACAGTAATACTTAGCACCAAGCTGATGCCCCCCAACGTCACTGCCCCTTCCCCATGGGTCTAGAGGCTGTTTTCTCTGGCCTGAAGGTCTGACTGCTGCAACCCCGACCTCCCGCTCGAATCCCTCCTGACTGCATACCTATTACTCCAAGACGATAGGGGCTCAGAGCTCATTCTATGGTTCTTTGAGAAGACATCAGATGTAGGTAGGATTAGCCCAAGCTGGGCAGATAAGGGAAGGGACGTTGTCAATGGGCAGAGGCACAGATGGAATAGATGCAAAGAAATGCTGTCTCAAATCTGCTCGGTTCCCATCGGGAACAAACTCTTGCTCACGCCCGAGATTTAGTTCTTACTTATCTTATGAATATTGCTTGATTCCAGGTACTATTACAGACTCCCGGTTCTTAGGCCACAGCTCTAGGGCACCAGTGCGAATGCTTTAGCCCCGAGATTGTAGTTGGGTAGGAGCTTGCCTCCTAAAAAAAACAAAATGTCCTCTTTCTGATTAGTTTCTTCATCTGTGAAATGGGAACAGGACTCTGCCTCTTTTTCTTCCGGTGGAATTAGTGTCTACTGAATGCAGGAAAGTGTTTTTGGGAAGGGTGCGGTCTTTGAACTGAGAGTCTGGCAGACCTATCAGCACCTGAGCTGGGGGGTTGGGGGGGTGTGAGCAACCAAACCTTCCTTCTCAATCCCTGTAGCTTGTTGCCCCATTGAACAGTTGAGCAGGGAGCAGAAGGTCTACGGATTTTCCACGGAAGGTGCGTCTCGAAGTCCAGGCATTTCTTACAAAGGGGTTGTGTGGTATTTATTTATTTACTTATGTATTTGTAAAGTTGCATGGGAAAAAAGGTGAAGCTTGGCGTGCGGGGGGGAGCTCAACCTGGGAGGACCTCGCCAGGACGCGGGGATTTTGAGGCGCAGCGGCTGAGACTCCTGCTTCAGAGCCTGCGGCGTCCAAGTGGCCAAAGCTGATCTGGGAGGGAGGCCGCGGAGGAGGGAGGGAATCCGAGGTGGAGGGGGGGGTGAGGGAGCCGCTAGTCCGGTCCGGGTTTTGCCGGCAGCCCCCGGGCAGCGTTCGGAGCTCCTGCCCGGGCGGGCGCGCGGCGCGGCGGCAGAGGCGGCGGAGCCTGAGCTGGGATGTAGAGGCGGCGGCGAGAGCAGGCGTCCGAGCAGAGCCAGAAGAGGAGAGCCTCACCCCCGACAGCCCGGCCCCGTGTCCCAGCCTGCGCCTAGCCATGCGCGCCGCCTGCTGAGTCCGGGCGCCGCACGCCGAGTCCTTCGCCCGCCGCGCCGCGAGGCGCTGCGCTCCGGGGTGATTAGTTGCTTTTTGTTGTTTTTTAATTTGGGCCGCGGGGAGGGGGAGGAGGGGCAGGTGCTGCAGGCTCCCCCCCTCCCCGCCTCGGGCCAGCCGCGGCGGCGCGACTCCGGCTCTGGCCCCGGGCGCGGCGGGCGACTGGAGCGGAGCGCACCGCGGCGGTGCCCAGAGCGGAGCGCAGCTCCCCGCCCCGCCCCTCCCCCTCGGCCTCGCGGCGACCGTGGCGGCTCGGACGACTCGCGGAGCCGGTAGGTGTCGGGCCCTCCCCCGCCCCCCCGGGAGGCCAGCCCCCTCCCCTTCCCCGCCTCCCTCCTTCTCCTCCCCCGGGGCTCTGTGCGCGGCCGGGGCCGGAGTTCGCCGCAAGTCCGCGGAAAGTTTGGCGGCGCGGGTTCCCCCGAAGTTCAGGTGCGGAGAGCCAGGGATGGGGAAGGAGGGGTCGGTGTTTGGGAGGGGCGGGGGACGCCCGCAGCCTGAGCCGCGGGGCCTGGGAGACCTAGCTCCGGTGATCGCTCGGTGGCCGCTGCTATATCCAAGCCTTCCCAAGCCGCAGTATGCTCGGTCGCAGATCACTGAGTTCAGACAAAAAGAGGGGTTTTAGGGTCGAGGACGGCGGGCTGGGAGCGGAGAAGCGGCGCCCCGGCTCTCCCTGCGGGGAACGCTACCTTCCCCAGTCACTGTAGCTTGCGGGCGCCGGGGGTCCTCACCTCGCAGTACTGGGCGGGTGCTGCGCCTGCGGGGGCGACTGCTTGCAGGTCTGCGACGCACACTCCCCGCATCAGACCCCACTCGCTGCCCAGTATCTGATCAGACAGTCGTAACTGCCCCGAGCGCTCGGATCACGCGTGGCCTTGCCTCCCCTTAGACTTGGAAGAGGCGGCGGCTACTTCTGTTTTTCCCCTCGGGCTCCTCGCCCCCGCTGCCTGCAGGGTGCCTGGCGGGCTGATCAAGTTTGACCTTTTTTTTTTTTTTTTTTCCGTCAAAGTATATCACCTCCACCTCCGCCGGCTAGGCGGCCTCTCTCCTGTCCTTTACGGCCTTGGGGAGTCTCGGACTGCCTCTCCGCGTGTGCCCAGCTGCGTGCAAAGCCGGGGACGCAGAAGGGGGGGGGGTGTTCCTCAGCTGCAGGTCTGCAGGGGGCGGGCATCCCAGGCTCCTGCCACGCTGCTCTGGCCCTGAATTTACCCTCGAAGTCCCGCCCGAGCCCCCTCCCTTTCGCATCCTTGGAGCCGGGGCTGAACCGCCGCGAGAGGAATGTGTTAATTTTCTTACTGGGGGAAGTTGTCCTCGCCCGGAATGGGCTGTTTTCCGGCGGGGAACGCGGGGTGCGCTTGGCTTTGTTTATGAATAGGTCGTACCGAAAGTGAGGGACCCGGTTTTTTAAAATAGGGGACCTGTCACAAGTGCTGAGGTGCACCGGAAAGAGCAAGCAAAATTTCTTTTTTTTTTTTCCTCCCTGGGGAATCGTAAGGGGTGCGCAGAGTTGGGTTGGTGCCATGGGTTGCAAGGAGGTACCATTAGATTTGGGGGGTTCTGTAGTGACTCATCTGGAAAGACTCGCTCCCCTAGTCTTCTGAAAAGTGTCGGCGGGGGGGATGAAGGTTTGGCAGCCGCACCCTACTATGCTTTCCGGGACCCTGGGTGGTCTGAGAGTTGGGTCTTACAGATGGGAATACCCCAAACGAGATGCGGATTAAGCAGGCCCTTGATCCTCGCCTTTCCTTGTGTCCCCTCGCAGTTTGGAACCCTTGGTTTTGTAGTGCGTCCCTCTCCTATCCCCCACCCCCCCACCCCGCCGCGCGGGTTTGCCCAGGAAGCACTAGGGAAGGGGGCGTGTGATCGCTGGCCCCCGCCCCCGCCGGAGCCGCCCCAGGGCCGCCGGCAAACAGAGTCCCTTTCAAGTTTTCCGCTGGGGCCGCCTGGTGGGGGCTGCGAGCGCGGTCGCTGCGGACTTGTTTGGAGCGCGGTTTGAACGCCCAGCGCCACCTCAGTTGCCCCTATTCGGGGGGTTTGGGGTGTACGGTACTAGCGGTGGAGATCATTTAATGAGATGGGTAGGGGGCGCCTATTGGCCTAAGCTTGACCTGACCCTCTCCTGAAACACTACGGTGCCTTGAGTTCTTGGTGGAAACCCTTCTCATCTCCTTTTTGAGAGAAGTACGAGGAGACTGTCTTCGCCTATGACTATAACTGCATGGTGTTGATTTAGCAGTTCCTTAGATGAGAGTCAAGCTGGAGCTTGTTGTGTGTGTGTGGGGGGGGACGGGTAGCAGCGCGCTGTGCAGCTGTCGCCCCCCCCAACGGAAATTGTCCTCCCAAGGGGGGAGGGGGTGACAGTTTGATTTTTTTTTTTTTTTTTTTTTTTTGCCCCGGGGAGGGGTGGGAACAGCTGAAGGAGGTTGGCCTCTAGGTTACCAGTCAGTCCTGGTAGGTCTGTAGGTGCCTTCCCTTCATTCTGGCAGGAGCTGTATTCTCTAGGGGAAGCCCCTAGCTAAGGTTGAGTCGACTTCCCACACCCACCCACCTTCAAGTTGCAGCAGAGGGTCCTCTGCAGAAGCTAGGCCCTTGGCTGTCTGCTGGTTAGTGTCTTATTTATGTGTGTGTTTGGTCCCGGTTTCCCAGCTCAGCAGGTGACCCTGGCCTAGGCCTCCTATCTCTCCTGTTGACTTACCGGAGGGCCAATGGCCTCCCCTTTATCACGTGAGGCCTGGAATGTCCACCAGGCTGGGCTGAGCTGGTCTGCCTGGGGGGAAGGGAAGAGGGGAGGGCTCTGAATCCAGGGCTCAAGCCCCTCACAGGCTTATGTGTCCAAGGGCTCCCATGTGATTCTTCCGTTTTGTTCCTTTTTTGATACCCACGATGGCAAGTATGAAATTGAGGCCCATAAGAATGTGAGGGCATACTTGTCTCAGTAGGTCCTACCTTCTTTAGGTCCCCACCTAGTTACTCATGGGATCCTGCAGTGCTTCTTCCCAAGAAGAGGGAGAGAGCTTTGGACTGAGCTAAAGCTGGTTGAGTTCCTCGGGTGCGTGTTGAGGCAGAAGAAACAGGGGCATATACTTGGGACAGACTTGGTCCTGCTCTTAATTCTGTGGGATACTCTTACTCATTTTAGTCACAGGTAATTCTCCAGGATTTGCCTTCAGTGGTCATGGATGGAGCAGGTTTACCTTCTGTCATTTTAGGGTACTGAGCACCTCGCCATTCTGGAGTGCACATTCTGGCTCTGGTCTGGAGGGGTGTCGGATTGGAGAATTTTCCAGCCCCTACTGTCTTACCCCTACCATTCTAAAGGTGTGTGTGTGTGTGTGTGTGTGTGTGTGTGTGGCTCTGTGTGTTTGTGGCACTGTGTGTGTGTGGTGTCCTTGATTAAGTATATTAATAGTTAAACTCTCACTCATAGCTGGAACTCACCAGACCACAAAAAAGCCTCCCCTGTTACTCACGCACTACTGCCCAACAAGAATATCCCACTAAAGTTTTTTTTCTGCATTCTCTTACTTCCCCCTTGCTCTGTCTGTACTCCTCAGTGCTGAGCCCACCTTCCCAAGCTTCTGGCAGTTGAGAAAGGACTGCCCTCTCAGAGACCCAGAAAGCTCCAAGCCTTCGTCTATCTGCCCCAAAAATCCAGAGGCAGTATCAGCTGGCAAAGATGGGGTTGTGTGGCACTGTGTCTGTTGATCTGTGTGACAGCATGGATGGTATCGCTCTGTCTTCAAGTCTGTGCTTAGAATATGTTGCCTGAAGATGTGGAAGTCTTAAGACGTTATGATTTTATATAAATGAATGGCTATCTGCATTATGTATATTACATATTATAATACTATATATGCATTTCATGCACTTAAGTCTGAAATTGTATGTCTGTAGGTTGGCCATGTCCCTGTATAATATATACTGTAAGTTTTGAGTACCTGGAATTTTGCAGGGTTTGTGATTTGTATGTGTTTGTTTTGAGACAGGGTCTTACTGTGTAGCCCTGGCTGACCTGGAACTTACTATATAAACCAGGTTAGTCTTTTGTTTTGTTGTTTTTTTTGTTGTTTTTTTTGTTGTTGTTTTGTTTTTTTCGAGACAGGGTTTCTCTGTGCAGCCCTGGCTGTCCTGGAACTCACTCTGTAGACCAGGCTGGCCTTGAACTCAGAAATCCACCTGCCTCTGCCTCCCAAGTGCTGGGATTAAAGGCGTGTGCCACCACCGCCCAGCTACCAGGTTAGTCTTGAACTCACAAATACCTGTCTGCCTCAGCCTCCCGTATTCTGGAATTAAAGATGTGCCCTACCACTCCTGGATCTTAGCATGCATCATATGTATATATATGGGCGGGGGTGGGGGGGTGGGGGGGGTGGGGTGTGTGTGAGTGTCCACTCCTTTAGTGGAATGTGTCTGGGTTGAGTATTGAGTAAACCTAGAAGTGGATGTACTTGAGCTGGGTGGGCAGTTGTCAGTGGCTAGTGGCTTTGTGTTTTTGTCACTTTCTATAATCCCTTTGCCATTCTGACTTTGAGTCCCTTCCACCCTGTTTGTGAAGCCTACAGAGTCAAAACCTTTTCCACTCAGTTTCCTCCCCTTCCCCCCCAGCAGTGGTAGCCGGGCAGCCTCCTGGTCTTCCTGCCTCAGGGAGTTTTGGAAGTTGTGGCAGGAGACAGGCTGGGGCCTGGGGTGACAGTGCGTATCCACTTCGATGGCAACCTGTGATTATAAGAATAAAAGGATTTTAAGGTCCTGGGTATTTCTTATGTTTCTCCCCTTTGCTGGAGCTGGAGGCAGCAGAGGTCCTGCGGTGTGTCTGCAGGCTGGGGTATGTCCCTATGCAGGTGAACAGCAGTGTGTGTGCCTTTCCTGAGAGCATAATCACGTATGTCCATGCATGAGCAGAACCTGTGACAGTTTGGAACCTGGGCTTGTCCTCCGGTTCTCCAGGGGATGGGAAGTGATTCCCTGTTAACCTTCTTGCTGCTGGGACCCTGCAGAGCTGGAACTCTTGACAGTCTTCTAAGGGAGAGTGGTCTAACCTCAGGCCTTGCTAACTTAATTTCATCTCCTCTAGTTAAATCCTTCTGGCTTTGAGACTAGCTGGGCCCAGTCACCTGGACAAGGCCACATCTTGGGGTGTCAGTGCCTGCCCCTGGCCCAGCTCCAGCCTCTGTAATTGCATTCTGCGGCCTAATCCCCCGCCAGCTCAATTAGATTGCAAATTCTTCTTCATTTCCTGCCTCTTGATGCTGGCCTCCCTCTGGGTTTGTGGGGATTGGGGGTGGTGGGCAATCCCAACTTCCCTTCCACTAGCACTAGGGAATCTGGGAGGGTGATTAGTTCCTAGTACACCAGCCCTAGACCTGAAGTCAGAACCCTGGGGACCAGCAAGACAGGGTTCCAGGAGCCCTTTTGAGCCAACTACAGAATCCCTCTGTCTATAAACAGGATCTCTTAGCTGGTACAGGGCTACCTGTGGGATAGGAAGATCCCTTTAGCTAGGTTCCTAGGCTGTGCCTTGTCCGTGGCCTCCATGGACTGTGCCCACCACCTGCTCCCACAGCAGTTCCAACTTACCTAGCACAGCAGTTGGGATTTACTGTGTGGCTCAGGCCAGCCTGACGCTTGCAGAGACCCTTCGATCTCTGCCTTCCCAAGTGCAGGGACTTACAGGCTTGTCCAGCTCTTCTGCAGTAGCCGCCTTTTTCACCCTTTTCTGATGTCTGTTCCCAGCCATAATACTTTTAGGGGCCCATGGGCCCACCAAGGTTTTCTTCTGACTCCCCCTAATAGCCATCCCCAGACCCAACACAGAAATGCACATGCAGGACTCGAGTTTATCAGACCTGCTTGTGAATCCTGACCACTATGGCTGACTGTGTGACATAGGGCAAGTTTTACCTTTACCAACCTCTTTCCTTATGTCTGAGATGAGTCAGTAAGTGGTGAACTACCTCGTGAGACCAGTTGTAGATTGAATGCAGGGATGATTAAGCATGAGGAGAGGGCCTAGATGTATCCTCTCAGCAATCAACAGAAGTTGGCCCTTTTTTAGGTCTTCCTAAAACAGGGTCTCTCAACATAGCCTTGGCTATCCTGGAAGTTGCTATGTAGACTGACCAGGCTGGTCTCAAACTCCCTGAGATCTGCCTCCCTCTGCTGGGATTGAAGTCTTAGAAGTTGGCGTTTATAGTGTTAAGAACTATTTCCAGTGAATTGGGGCGGGGAGGACAACCTATATCTCTAATAGTCAGGTATGTGACCTTGGCCGCCTTACTCCACACCGGAGTTTATCTTCCCCATCTGCGAAGTGGACGGATGGGACCTGCCTGGCACCTGGAGGCGTGCAGGACTGCAGGATGCTTAGCCCCACGGGTCCCCACGTGTTATTTGCTCTCTCCTTTCTTTCTTCATTTCACATTAAGCCTGCTGTGGGTAGAGCTACACAGACACAGAGGGCAAGGGGCTGGCCAAGGTCACGAGGCTGGTAATGGGGCCAGGGAATGGCCTGCTGGCTCAGCGAGCCTATGAGGCACAGCCTTCCCTCCCTGCTGGTCACTCAAAAGTGGTAGCTTGCCTGTTTTTTGTTTTTGTTTCTTCTGTCTTTTTTTTTTTTTCTGGGAAGGGGAGTCCACCCTCTCCTGCCCCAGGAGGCACCCATGGCAGCCACTGAGCTGACAGGCCTCTGGGCTTCAATACTGGGGTGGCTGGAAGCTCTGGAAAGCTGGCTGTGCCCAGCTCAGCCTGAGGGGAGAGGGAACTATAAAGTTCTCCTTCCTAACACCAGTCCCCGTGGCCCTGCCCGCCCTCTGCGTTGGACAGACTGTGACAGAGGTGGGGGCTGCTTTCAGCCTCAGGCTGCCCTATCACTTACTGGCTAGTCTTCTGAATTCCGTGACCTCTGTCACTCACTGGCCTGGGCTCTTTAATATTTCATAGCCCTTCAAGTCGACCCTCTGCCCCAGCCCACAGGGCCCCCTTTGTCTGCCCCCCCCCTTCCCAATCTCTGTCACTGAGTTACTGACTCAGAGGCTGTCTCTACTTTCTGGCACTGTGACTGCCCCTGTTGCCTTCCCTGTCTTTCTTGACCCTCCTACTCTACACCTCCACAGATCGCACGCACACGAACACACACACACACACACACCCCATCTGATCTCTTCCCTCACATCTCATCTGCTTTTCCTCCATTTTCCTCTTTTGTTGGGCTTCCCCTTCCCAGTGGAACAGAAACCGTGGCAACTGGTCTGCCTGCCTGTCCTTGCGCCCTCCGCCCCTTCCTGCCCCCTCCTCCAGCCGGTCTGGCTGGCTGGCTAGCTGGCTGGCGTGAGAGCTGGTTTTATTTATTTTTCTGTTTGTTTGGGAAGAGGGCAGTGGCAGCCTTAGGCCTGGCTGCTGCGCTCTGCTCTGCTTAGAGCAGTGGGCAGGCAGCCCTGCTGGCCTCCCAGGAATGTGGCTGGGACGCCCTGCGCTGTATTTACTCCCCTCCAGCTGCTGGGCTCAACAGGGCAGAGCCAGGCCTGCCCAGTGGCCCCTGGGGAGCCTTGGACTCAGTCTGTCCTGTCTGGCAGACCCCACGTAGCTTTTGGGGGGACCAATCCCTCCCTTGCCTCTGACCTCCTCTGACCTCATCAGGCTCTCCTGGCTTGCCAGCAGGGATACTTATATGCCACGCTGGAAGGAGCCTACACTGAAGGTACTGGAGGCCTGGTACCCAACAGCCACCCTGTCTCCCACCCAGGGGTTCTAGCTTAGGCCTGTAGTCTCTTGGGCAGAACTATGCAAAACATCACTCTAGGCCACTCTCATTGGGTTTAGTGCCTGTGCTTGGCACTGTCCCTCAGTGCTGCCCAGATCATGGGCAGGGGTGCGTGAGGAAGCTGCAGAGCCTTGCATCCCTCACTGCCCTCACCCAGGCCCCATGAGCACACATCTGAGTGGGTAAGCACATACTCATGAACTGTGAGACCTGCTTAGTCACAAGCATCACTAGGTTGTACTTCTGTCGTTAACTCCCTCATTCATCAGATGCTTATGTTTTGAGCCCGCTCGGTGCCAGCCTTGCAAATGGGATGTGGCAGTGCCTTCACTGTGTACCCCAGTGCCTGGCACCACGTAAGTGTTTGAAAGATTTTAGCTATTGCTGTCGTCGGGCCCTGCCCCCAAATGGACATGAGAAAGCCTAGCCCACCCTAAGTCCCTAAGTGATGCTACTATGCCGACATCTTTCTGGCCTTTCTCTGCTGTTAACCCCCACCGTAGACCTGCCAGTTGTTTGTTTGTGCCTAGCTGTATACAAGTAGAGAAGCTGTGACTTGACACTGCCAGGTGAGGTGTGTCAGGCTGTGAGGACCTAAAGACAGCTGGAGTTGGTCGGTGTGTGATTTTTTTTTTTTTTTCTTCACCTTCCACTCTGCCTGAGTGTTTACCAAACAGGGGCCTGCATCCTCTCCATTGCCCCAGGTCCTTCATCCCAGCAGGGACCTTGATGTAAGGCAGGAAAGACTGCTTGTCTAGTTGGGTAAATGAATGACTGATCTGCGGTATGAGTGAACTCTCTCATAGTACACTGGGGTGGGGGTGGGGGGTATATGGGGCAGGAATGTGGACACCTCCTGGCTCAGTGAAGCATAGTGGGAAGTGAGGTGCTGAGTGGCCAGGATTGAGAGATGTGACCAAAGACCTTCTGGGCAGAAACTGGTGGGCAAGTCATATCTCCTCCTTGGACCTCAGTGTTTCAATCTGTCAATTGGGCTCCAATTTGGAGTTTTTTTGGCTGACTCCCAGCTGGCCTAGACTGGGGCCAGCCTGGGAGGTGAAGGGACTGTGGTGGGAAGCAGGAAGCAGTGGGTGGTGAAGACAGGAAGATAAAGCTGAGAGAGCTTGGCTTGGAACCTGAGAAGCAGGGAGACCAGTACTGACCTGATGTGGGCTTGGCCCTCCCTTTGGGGGCAAGCACAGGCTCACACCCCCAGCTACCACCTCTTGCTCCAGCGCTAGCTCATTTCCTGACATCTGTGCAGTTAGTGGCCCTGTGTGCCAGGAGGAGGTGGCCTGTCCCCTGGGGTTAGACTGGCTCCTCCCCCAGCCCATAGTATACCCCAGCTTTATGTCATTTCCTGTTGACCCTAATGGAAGAAACCCAGCCTCTCTCCTGCCCAGCCCTCTTCCCCAAAGCTTGGTGGGAGATTGGTAGGAGATGGAAGTGGGTGGGCACAGCAGCCCTTCCCCAAGTTGTAGGAATTTTTCAGTCTAGAATTTTAGTGACAGGAGTCTAGAATTACAGACTGTTAGCAATGAAAAGATGTTTTAAGTTGGGATTCTGGAATCACCAAAGAGTAGGTTTTCCTGTGGGAAGGAAACACGAATGGCCATGCTTCAATCGTCTTGGAGAGTCGGCCTGGGATTGGGGGCTTTCCTGAGGTTGCAGAGCCAGATCTCAAGGGACATGAACCCATTCCAGGAACCGAAAGGCCAGTTCTACATGTAGCGTGTGGGCTCTGGGCCCAGTCAGGCAGCAAGGGGCTGTGACTGGCCTGCAGACACAGGAGGGGTCCTCCCTGTGGCAGCCTGCCGCCTGCTGCCCACGCTTCCCGAGGCACCAGCGTGAGGAGGAAATGCAGGCTGTTGCTTCCAGCGACAGCAGGCAAGGCCGGGCGGCTTCCCAGCTCCCCCTCTGACTCATGGCTGCCTGCAGCTCCCCTCCCCTGGGGTCCTCAGCAACCCCATCTGTGCAATGGGGAGAGGAGGCTTTGTCCCACCGTATGTGGCTCACTGCAACAGTAAGGCTAGGAATCTTCCCAGGACCACTGTTAGGCTGTGGGGAGTGACAGAATGGTCCAGAAGAGGCTGGGACATTGGCCTTCCGCCAGCCACTGAGTCCTCTTCTCTGTTCTCCCCATTAGTCTGGGCCAGGGGTGTCTGGATTCCTGAGCAAAAGATGTAGGTTTATGGGGTTGATAAGAAAGAACCAGCCAGTTTCAAGATAAGATTGGATAGGAAGCCTGCCCCTCTTCTCCAGGGCACTCCTTTATGACTTCAGTGTGCCCATCTATAAAATGGAGCATGTTATCCCTCAAGTCAGTGACTACAACTGGATCTGGGCTGGGGACTCTAGTCAAGTGGCACATCTCCCAGGGAGAGGGGAGTCCTTGGCTGCAGAAATGGGGTAGGGGATCTGATTGGGTCACAGGGGTGATTCATAGAAGGAGTGGCCCAAGGAAAATCCCAGCTGCTCTCCTAGGAAGACCTGACAGGCTGGACAGGAAGCAGTAAGAAGCAGACTTGGCCCCCTCAGGCCTACATGGAGTCATCTTAGCCTGGCAGCTGGGTGGGTGTGCCCCTCACTGCAGGAGAGTTGGAACGTACCCCCTTCATGCTCTGTTAAGGGGGGTTGTGACTGCCAAGAGGGGTTGGTCCCTCATCTAGATTTCAAAGCCTTCTGATGCCCTCAGCTCTGTTCTAAGTTACTACCTGGGGGGGGGGGGGGGATAGCGCGGCAACAGAGTGACAGGTGTTGTTTCATTTGCCCAGGAGAATGGGAAACCCCTGGAAAGGCCTCCTGAGAGGGTGAGAGAGCAGAAGGGATGTAGGCAGCTGACACCCAGACAAGACTTGGTTGCTCACAGTTAGCCTCCCCTTTCCCCCAACCATCCACCAGGCTCTGGGCTCTGGTCCCTTCCCATCCCTGGCTGTGTCTGCAGAACCCCCTGGGAAGATGGGGAGGAGGCACAGCGGGCTCAGAACAGCGGGCGCCCGCTCAGCCAAGTATTTTGCACGAGCTGTCAGAGACAGACAGGCACGTGGGGAATTCGGTGCATGTGGGGCTGGGGGAAGCAGCGGGTGGGCAGGAGGGAAGCTGTGGCTGCCTCCCGGCCTGCTGAACCCTGTGGAGATGACTGACCCTCTCCACCCACCCACTATACCACAGCCATGAGGGTTTGGAGATGGTACTGACCCTCTCCAGGGTC
Organism: Rhabdomys pumilio; assembly: GCA_030674055.1. Taxonomy (NCBI): domain Eukaryota; kingdom Metazoa; phylum Chordata; class Mammalia; order Rodentia; family Muridae; genus Rhabdomys; species Rhabdomys pumilio. The sequence continues at coordinate 50,164,385 of JANHMN010000013.1, read as the reverse complement.
CAAGTTGGAAGAGGCTCCTCTGCTGAGGTTAGGGTCCAGACAGGAATTCTGGCCCTACTCAACTGTAGCCTCCAGGAAATAGCAGCTGTCACGTGCTCGCAAACACACACACACACACACACACACACACACACACACACACACACGTGCGTGTTCACACGCTCTCAAACACACACTCCCAGCTTGGCACAACTTGTCTCCCGGCCAGAGTCTGGTTTGGTAGATTGGAGAAGCTTGGTATTGCCCAGTCTGAGCAAGGGAAAGGCAGAAGGGAGGAAGCAATGTTTATAAGCTAAAGCTGACACCGTGGGAAAGGAAAGGAACCTCTCAGCTTTTGTACCACGCGGCAAAGACCCCAACTTAGTTGCTTTTGTGGATTATCCTTAATAAATCCTGCTAAGCAGGACAGAGCCCAGACTTTAGTAATACTTGATTTTTTTTTTCTACAACTAAGACCCAGAGAGGTATTCCCTGGCCCAAGGTGACAATAGACTGTCCATCCTTCCCTTCATCCCCATGTGGAGCCAGTATGAGGTGAGCTTTGGGGTTTGCTGGGGAGTGGGGTGGGGCTAAATTTAGTCATTACTGCGTAGCTGAGGACTCTGGGAGCAGCTGTTGGTGCGCAGACAGAGGCCTAAAGCTGCATTTAGTCTGGACAGAAATATCCTGCCACCCACCCACCCACTGCTTGGGCAGCCAGGCTGTGGGCTTGTTCCCTGAGGGGCAGCTTGCTGGGTCGCCAGGACAGGCAAGATGACCCGATAGGCTTTTCCCAGATCAGGTTTCTATGAAACAGGAACCGCAGCCGGAGACTGGGCCATGGGGGCCAGGGCAGTCAGAGCCCAGGGGGCCAAGGACGCCCTTCTAGCCTCCCTCTCCTGCTCTTTGCTGCTGCAGCCTCCCCTTCACAGCGGCCTGGGGAAGCAGCAGGTTATTTATCAAGCCAGCCTCCCCGCCGAGCGTCTGCCGAGCACCTCCTCCCCACCTCTTATGCTGGCGGCCATGAGCCCAGCAGAGCAGGGTGAGCTGGGCAGGCGGGTGGCGAGATTAGCTCAGGAGCCGTGAGTCACCCCATCCCTAGCAGCAGGCAGAGCACACACTCACTGCAATCCCACTCTCAACACAGGGTCATAGAGGCTCTACCCGGCTTCAGCGCACCTAATTCCAAATGCCTCAGCAGAACCCACTGCTCGAGTGCTCTAGACTCTCACATATGTGTGGGGACCTCAGAAACACCTGGTCCTGGTACATGTTCATGCTGGCACGGATTCGGCAACCAGGCATGTCCAGTCTCTGTCAGGCATAGGTAGGAAGCCACACTCACCCTCACAGGCCTTGCATACCTCCCCATGCAGGCTCCAGCAGTGGTCTATGGGCCATGGTTCGCACCTCTCTGAGCACCTCTGCTCACCTAACACTGAGGCTGCAGTGTTAGGCCTGGAGCACCAACACAGCAGTGCTTGTTGCATGCATTTGAAGATACACAACGCTCGTGTGGTCCGACTGCTTATCTCTGTTGAGGCTTACACAAAAGAGGCCTCCCCTCCTCCCTTCAGTCATCTTGTCTTCTGATTCTGAGGTGGGAGTGGAAGAGTGCTTTCTCTGTCATTGGGCTACTGTCTGACCCATTTGGGGACCTGGTTGCCATTACATAGGGAATTATAGCTCAAACAGAGTATACTCAAGGGTAGGCAAGGAAAAGAGGCAGCCAAGCTGGGAGAAGGAGAGGATGGTGAAGGAATGCTGTGGAAAATCCATCTTCCCAAAGGTGGCCCTCTCTCCCCATTCAGGGTGGGGTCTGTGAGAGACTGAAGCATACTCAGAGCAGCGGAAGGAAGGACACCTCTTCTGTCAAAGTGAGCTGTGTCCAAGGAGTCTGTGCCGCTTAGCCTGGCATTCATTTTTCTCTGTCCCCTCGCTCCCCTCCACCCTGAGACTTGGGATTTGGCCACACCTCTTAGTCTGCATGGCGCTGGTCTGACAAGAGGGCCTGAGCTGTGAGGTTGGCAGGGTGCCTGCAGTGGTGTCTAAGCCTTAGCTCCACTGGGGCTAGGGCTTGCCTGCCCTCCTACACAGAATAGACATACATAGAAGTGAGCAGGTGGGCATGGCCTTGTAATGAGGAGGGGTATTGACACCACTGTCCAGCGCCTCTATTATGGATCATTTGGGGTGCTGCAGGTTCTTACATCTTGGTCTCTGTGTAAGATTATCAGGGGAAGGAGAGGGTTCCAGAAAGGCTCAGACAGTCAGAAAACTAGGCTTCCCCCTGAGCTGGGAACCCTGATTTTGGCTATTACATGCTATGTCATGCCCAAGCTTTGGTTTGGTTTAGTGTGGTTTGGTTTGGTTTTGTTGAGACAGGGTCTCATTGTATGTATATGCTTGGCTGCCTGGAATCCAGTTATGTAGACCAGGCAGGCTCCAAACTCATAGAGATCAGTCTGCCTCCCAGATACCGGGATCAGAGATGTGCACCACCATTCCCTGCCTGCCAGGTTTTCTGTCATCATTTTTGTTTATAAAACAAACCAAGTACCATCTTGGTATTACAGCTACATGACCAAAAGTAAGTGATGAGGGTGGGGCTCGCAGGCAGGGCTCATGTCTGGCTAATGTGAACCTCTGGGTTTAGTCCTCATTAAGCCTTGCAGGGGCTAGTACTGAGCCCCTGTCTGCCCTACCAAAGCTAGATTTTTTTTTTCCCCCTGGGGCCAGCATCCTCAAGAAGCTTCCTTAATTAGATTGTCATGGGCTTGGCCCATGCTGTTCTCAGATGCATGCAGAAGTGAGGGAGCTCAGCTGAGTGACAGGAGACAAGGGGGTTGATCAGTTAACTTCAGAATAGAGGAACTTGATGCCTCACAACCTGGAAGGAAAGAGCCAGCCATGATGGTTCCAGAGCTACTGACACAGCAGTGCCAACACAGGGTGGGCATGGAAAGGGTAGCCATAAGTGTAGGTGGGCTCTTCCTGTGGTCAGAAGAGGCATGGGCCTGTCCAGCTGGCACTGCCTTCCTAGCAACCTTCAGACCCAAACACACACCCATCTCCTGGGGTCTGCAGGGTAGAGAGCAGGGACTGCTGTGTATAGGGATGGGAGGAGCAGAGGATGGGAATAGGGGAGTTGGCAGCTCACAGGGAAACTAGGGCCTTGGTCACTGAGTATCCATGGCCTGAACAAGTGATGACTGTAAAAATAACAAGCCAGCCCTTCAGGTGTGTGGCCTGCAGAACCCGATGAGTTGGGGTTGTTACTTGCAGCAATCTAGACTAGGCTTTGAGCTCAGCAAGCTTCAGCCCCTTGTCTGGGATCCCCTAGACTAACTAGATCTCCTAGGCAGAACACAGATAGGACCTGACTCCAAAGCCCAAGTGTACCCTTTAGCCGTCCGAACCTGTGCCTCCCATGGGAGGTGTGCTTCCCCACTAACAGAATCACAGATAATGAATGAGTAGTGGTTGCTGTTGAGACTGCCGGTCCTTTGGGCCTGAGGAGAGTTAGCACCCACAAGGATGCCACAAGGATGTGGAAAGTTCTGAGAAATTTCAGCGCCGGGCTAGAACCACCTAGGCACCTGCTGAGAGGATCTTCCACTTCTCCCAGTTCTGCCTGTTGCTTCTCTTTTCTGTGAGAAACTTCTTCAGAGAGTGGATGGGAGGTCCCTTAAGCAAACATTTTCTTTTGGGTGCAAAGCTGGCAGTCATGAAAACACGCCCCTGTCCCCCATCCCCCGGTTTGTTTGCCACTTAACCAATCAGACCACACCCACACCCCCACCTCCCATTCCATGTGGCTACTGGCGATCACTAAAGCTTCTCTAAGTTAGGTCGACTCGGCTTCAGGTTGGTCCTCTCCTCAGGTCACTTCCTCTTTTTGGTCAGAGTCCCTCTGTGAAATGGCAGCCTCCTGCCCCCTCCTGCGTGACGCAGAAGCTAGTGTTCAGCTGCCGCTGTCCCCGTGCTATCATGGAGACGTTTAGGCAGCACCGTGGGCTGTAGAGTCGGACGAACCAACCTTTAGAAAAGCCTTACCTTTGCTGCCCAAGCTTGAGTGACCTTGGCCAGTCACTGCCCTTGTCTGGGCCTCAACATCCTTATCTGTAAGGTGGTAGAACCATGCTGCCCTTGTCTTTGGGTTGCTAGGAAGATGAAACAAGACAGTGTGAACAGTACCTAGCTAGACTTTCATAGATAATGGTAAGCCCCTCCCCCAACCCTGGCCTCCTGGTTTCTGTCCTTCCAGCCTTGATCGTGAGGATTCTGGGAAGGAGATGGTGCCAGTCTGCTAGCTCAGCCGGCTTGGCCACTGACCTTCAGAGCACCCAGGCTGTCAAGGCCGCCTGACTGCCTGCCGGTCGGGTGGCGGGGAGCGCCAGGCAGCTCCTCGCCTGACGCCACCCACCCCTGCTCCCACTCTCCTCTCTCCCTCTCTGCGACTGTGTGTGAGCTAATTAATCTCAGCCCCTTTGGGAAATTAGACCGCAGCCGTGTTCTCAGCCTCATGGAGCCTGCGCTGCTACTGGGCCAAGACCTGCTATGTTTGGGGGCACTGAGGTGTGTGTGTTGGTGGGGTACCAAAGCAGCAAGATGAGTTCAGCAGGACACAGATATCTCTGAGAACCCTTCACTTTTGAGCTGAGGGCCTCTGGTCTTAGTTTGCCCCTCCTCAAAACCATTTCCAAAAGGACGCTAGGCAAACTCCCAGTTATAATGAAACCAAACCTCCTGTGTGCTTTTCAACTCCCAGGTTGTAATAGTCATCCCTCACCGTGTACTACCTCAATGTGGGGTCATCCTCTTGCTTGCCCAGCTAGGAGGCTGATGGAGACAGATGTAATTATGGAATTTTGCTTGGGAAATTAATTTGAAAAAGTTAATTAATTGGCGGTTCCGGAGGTGGCAGGCTCCACGCCCGACTGGCCTTGCTGACGTCAGTACTGACCCACTGGAGACATGCAGCTTCCTGGGCAAGCTGGGAAGAGGGGCCCCAGTGACCCCACTATACAGCTCTGCGACAGGTGGATGGGAGCAGAGGGGCACTTGTGTCTTGGCCCATGGTGGATACCTGGGCAGCAGGGTTTGTTAGCTAGCTCTACTGAGGATGAGACTTGGGGTCCTAAGAACTGGCCACTTGTCTGTATGTTAATGGCCATAGTCAGCTTCCATAGTATACTGATCTCAGTGCCACAAATGTCCAGTTCTTCAAAGAACAGATCTTTTGAGTGTCTACTTCTTCCAAGAATGACATGGTTGTACTATTAACCCGGGTTGTTAAGCTAGGATTCCATCAACATGGGACAGTCTTCCTCCCAAAGAATGAGCTGAGCCATGGAACCCTGCAGGCACTTACTGTCCTAGGTGAGGGTAAGCAGTCCATGGATCATAGTCACCACCCTCCAGCTTGCTACCCTGGTGCCATTTTACCCTCTCCTACCATCCCAGCTTCTTGTCAAAAGACCTAGTTGAATGAGACAGGGCTAGGAGCCCTGTGCACACCACAGTAATAGAAATCTCTGTCCAACCTCAGGTCTTCTGTGAGGCCATTGACCACATGCTGGGCTAAGTTCTAATGTCTGAGGAAATGTGGGTACTCTTGGTTTTAAAGGGTGATCAAGGCTAGGGCAAAAAGTTCTTAGGCATGGAAGAGTTGAGGTTACTCATTGCCCGGACCCATCAGTGGGATATAGGACATGGGCTCCATCAACTGTTAAACCTGTGTGTTGGGAAATCCCCTTCTCTTCCCCCAAGCCTCATTTTCTTCATCTGGGAAGTATAGGTGGTTACATTCTGAAGGCTGTGGAAGAGTCTAGGCAGCTGTAGCTAACCTGCACTGTTTCATCTGCCTGACAGATGATGGGGGAGCAGCTCTGGGGCTCTGCTGCCCCAGCAGTGTTTTGGAGGAATACCTGGTATACACTGCACAAGAGGAGATGTTTTTGGCCTTGAGGCATTCAAGGCCAAGCATCTAGCTAGCAGGCCTGGACCCAGGGCAATCAGTTTATGGTATATTACTTCATCCTTAGAATTTCTAGGGGCCTAACAGGCCCTACTGTGAATTTAGTATGGAGGGGTGGCAAAGTGGTAGGCACATTTGCTGTTCTTCCAGAGGACCTGGGTTCCATTCTCAGGGCCCTAATCTGGTAGCTAACAACCACCATAGATAACTCCAGTTCCAAGGGATCCGAAGCTTTTGGGCTCATCGGGTGTGTTTGTGCACACTCGTGCACACTGACGTACACACAATCTTTAAAAATGTTACACACATCAGGTGTACTGCTTTAATCCCAGCACTTGGGAGGCAGAGGCAAGCAGCTCTCAGGTCTGCATTTAAAAAAACAAACAAACAAACAAACAAAACCAAAAAACTGTATTTAGTAGCAATTTGCATCTCAGAATCAGTTTGGTGTAACTTGTAGGTCTAAGTTTCTTGGAGATCTGACCTGGGGCTTGGGTTAAGCGGACCACATCCCGTGGCCTAGCCAGAGGGATAGAGATCATCAGCATGTACCTCTCTTGCTTCAAGACCTGTTATTACCCGTTAGCTTTGGGATGTGTTCACGTGTTCTCTGGATGTTCTGTTACATGTGTGTGTCCCTGAGACCAGGAGCTCTCAAAGGGTCGTGTCCATAGCATCTCTCAATGTCTGGCTTGGCACAGAGTTATCACTCCATTAGGGACTTTGGACTTCTCTGTTGCCATTTTACAGGTAGGCCAAGGCCCCACGAAGACAAGATCTCTTGAGCCCTGAGAGCTTTGAGGGTGAGGGTTTCTAGCATGAGATTTGGGGGGAGGGGGCTCAGAAGGCGGGTCTTAATCTTGCTGGGCTTCAGTTTCTTTGAAAGCGGCGATCTTCAGTATTTCTTCACCCTGTGGTGCTGGGGCAGTGAGTGGTTAAAAGAGCCTCTGCCGGGTTCCAGTTAAAAGCGTTCTTAAGTGTTCATGGTTATTACCACTGATGCTGTAAGTTGTTATCTTGGCGTTATTCATGCTTCCTGGGTCCCAGCAGCTGCTGCGGCTGTGCCTAGACTCAGAGCCTGAGCCTCGTCCACTGAAGAGACGTTGCAGCTCCTAATTAAAACTCCAAAGAGACGGCCTGGGTGTTTAAATTTTGCTACAGAGTCCCACCCGCCAAGTGCTTCCTCCAGTCCCTCTCCACTGCAGTGGGTTCAGAGTTCTCTTCCAGTCTCAGGTAGAGAGGGACTGGCCCCAGGCAAAAGCCTCCCCAAATTTCCCCTGCCACTCCCTCCGCCTCCCAGACCTCTGGGGCCATGAATCATTTATGAGGCAAAAATGAAACCAATTAAGGACAAACTTTGAAAGCCTCTAATTGCCGCGCCTGGTGGCATGGAGGAGTGAGGGGCGGCAGTCCTGCTCGCTGCCGAGTCTCCTTGGCCCCAGCCCTCCTTCCCAGGCTTCCTGCCCGCTGCGTCTCGGGTGCGTCTCCGGGCGCCACCACCTCCTGGCCGCTCTCGGACGTGCCTGCGCTGCTCTGGGCAGCCGCCTGGCGCCCGCCTCGTCCTCCCAGGCCGACTAATTAGACCGGGCTCCCTCCTGCGCTGCCCGCTCCAGGCCCGAGGTGATGGCGGCTCAGCCTGCCCTTCTGGGGCATGTGCCCCAAAGCTGGCCGCCTTTCCCAGGCTGAATGGCTGCCTGCCTGGCTTAACCCAGACAAGCTCAGGGTCCCTTGTGTCCTTGGAGCCTGGGGTCCACACAGTGAGCTGAAGGGTTGGGCAGAGCCTAATGAAAGGCAAGCTGGGGACAGAGGAGAGGCTGGCTGTGGAGCTTCTGGGGTGTTGCATTGGTGAGCAGGACTACCCAATGCCTGTCAGCTTTGTCATGACTGACAGAGATGACCTTATGCAGATTCTTGCATTTGGGGATTCCAGCAGGTGGAGGTCAGCATCTGAACCCAGCAGGACCTGCCTCACTGCAGTGAACCAGAGGTGCCAGCCTTAACTCCTACTAGCTGTGCTGGGGGGCCATGCAAGCCCTGGGCATTCAGGCACACTGTTTGCTGAAACAGAATTTCCGTGCTTGTGTTTTTCCATAATTATATTAGCAGGTGGGATTTTTCCTCGGGGAAGCACTTTGAGGGGGAGCGCTGTGGCTGTGTCCCCGCCTGCTCCAAGCGTGAGCTCACACTCAGCTCTGCCCGCCTGCCTGCCGTAATGATTTTTTAATTATGCAGCTAGTGCTTGGAATTGCTAATCCACCTCTAGCCCAGCGTCCCCTGCTGCAGCTCACACCCCAGCCCCTTGCTGCCAACCCCCCAAGGGGTAGTACCCAGCTATATACCCATCATTGCATGCTGAGGGACACAACTGCTACTGTGAAGGAGCACGGTCTGGAGAGAGTCATGGGGGAGGCAGCCGTGGCTCTCTTTGTCTCCCACTCCAGCCCTCGTCCCAACCTTGCTTGCATTGGTCGGCTGTGTCTCTGGAAGAGGTTAGGGGAGTGATTGGTGCCCATCCCCGAGAATATGTCCACATCAACAGCAGTAATGTTAGTCCATCCGTCCTGCTTGTATGACCCCCAGGGACATAAGCATACAGGTGCTATCTTTGTCCCTGTCAGACTTGGGCTTTGCTTCACTTCCACAGTCAGACACACAGCAGAGCTGCAGCACAATGGCCAACTCTGCTGCTCACATTTGGTCACACCTGAGGGCTGGGGTACCCTCAGGTGGCCCTGTGACTGGATTCCCTCCCAGTCACCTCCACACCCAGGGCTTTCTCCTTTCCCATCCCCGAGGGGGGTCTGCCTGTGCCTGGCCTGTAAGAACCTCAATCGACCCTGGCCTGGGGGAGGGGGGGCGAGGCAGGCTGGAGCATAGAGGCAGCGGGTGGCTGTAGCTCCTCTCTCCAGGCGCCCAGCTGTGGCATCTGTCAAGGTCAGATAGCGACTCCGGAACCAGCCAGCTTGGCCCCATGGCCCCTCTCGCCTCATTATTTTTGTGTTCCGGGGTTGCGACGACACCTCCCTCCCTCCCTCCCTCCTTCCCTCCCACCCCTTCAGTCTCCTGCGTCTTGCCTGCCTCCCCCCACGACTCTGCAGGGAGGGCCTGCGGTCTAGGGGCTTTTGTTTTCCAGTTTTTACCACGCTAAGGCCGGCCAGGCAGGCAGGCAGGCAGGCAGGCGGCTAGATGCTGACCAGAGCTGTTAGACCTTGAACAGCAGACAGGTGCTTCGCTCGGGGCTGAGATTCTCTGTTAAAAACAGTGAATTGGTTTCTCAGAGGGACAAACTGAACCTGGGTGCAGCCCAGCCCCCACCGTGCCGCACCGAGCCGCAGGCACACCTGTGGGCAGCTTCCTGTTTCCATAAGGGCCCTAGCAGCTGGCACCAGTTCCCAACTGCACCATCCCCATCGTACTCTGGGCCTCACCAGGGCTCACACACTGCTGTCTCCCAGCTAAGGCAGGTTAACCCACAGACCAGAAGAACCTGCAGACTCTCAGCCACCATAGTTAATGCTCTACTTGCAAACAACACTGATGGCTGTGTATGTCCTGAGGTATGGAAAGCACACCCTTGCACACTGGGACCTTAGATTCCAAGTACCTCCACCTGTGTCTGTGCATAACCGTGTGTATAATAGTGCTATCGTCCACAAAGGTTGGCCCCTTGGACTTCATCTACACCTGGCCATACCCACAGCCCACCAGACACAGGCTCCAAGCCTAAATGTCTGACATGCTTCCCCTGGTAGATGCAGAGTCCTGGTCCTCAGGATACACATTCTATTTCATACACTCTTCCCAGGTACCCTGTGTTTCTTAGTTACATACCCAAAGAGGCGTTTGCTTGGTGTGCCTTGTGTCCAGAGTGTGGGAAAGGATGGTTTGGCAGTTGTGCTGTCTCACCCACCTGGCCCAAGAGCATCCTGGTGGAGTAGGGTGGGGGTGGTTCCAGGTGGGTCATGACAACTTAGGTGCCAGTTTCTGGTTAGGGTATGTAAATATGGGGGATTGGGATGTGGGCCTGTTCCTGATTCCCTAGAGTCTCCAGGGCAGCCACAGCCATCCACTCACTTCCTCCTCCAGCTGTGGACTGCTGTGGTGGTTACTGGGAGGGGGAGAAGCTGGAGGCTTAGTGGTGGCTGGACCCCCCCCCCCCCCAGGAAACTCAAAACCCTGGGCCAGCAGGGTGGCGGGTTGGGGCAGGCACAAAGAAGGCCTCTGTGCAGCCTGGCTGGGCTGCCCACAGGATTCTGGGGGAGGCAGCAAGAGCTGGTTTCCGTCCCCGTTCTGCTTCCTGTGGAGGCTGCCGGAATGCCCGGAGCTCTTGCCCAGCCAGGCCTGTCCGGCCCACCCGTAGCCCCGTCCCCTGTCTTTCCTTGGGCTTGGGGTGCAGTTGCAGACTCCTCAGCAGTCGTGCTTGATATGATGTCCCTGGAACCTGAAAGCCACCAGAAGGACCCTGGGAGGAGCCTTGTCCTCCTAAGCCAAGGTTAGAAAACCAGGCCTTGGAGTCTGGGTTCAAACTGTGACTCTGTCACCTACTGACCTGGTGACCTTAGGCAGATGGTTTCACATCTTTTAGTTAAAAGAGTGTAGAGAGTCCAGTACTAAGCTACAAGGCCTGGGTGTGGTGGCTCATGCCTTTTCTCCCAGCCCTTGGAAAGCAGAGGCAGGCAATAGCTTGAGTTCCAGGAGAGACCCTGTTTCAAAACAGCTACAACAAAAACAAAGTACAAGAAGAATGTTCAGCACAGTGCCTGGCTTGCTGTCATGTCCCCTTAGGCGACCAGAGCTAGAGGACACCATATGTCTTCTTGCCCCTCAGTAAGTCACATTCCAGCCGTGGCTTGCTCAGAGGCTTCCTCATCTGCAAATCCTATGACTAGCTCTGCCTCCTCTCGGGCCGCTGGGTCTCGACTGCTCTGGGTAGCTGGGTGGAAGTCACTTTCCCTAACTTTTTTTTTTTTTTTTTTTAAATCTGTCTTCTTCCCCTCTTTGAGCCCGGGAGCAGAGTCCTACAGTTTGGAGCAAGGATCCAGAAGCCATCTCCAGGGCTAGAGAGATGGCTCAGTAATTAAGAAGAGTACTAGCTGTTCTTGCAGTGGAGCCCCCCCCCCCCCCCAGTACATACATGGCAGCTTTCAACTTCCTGTCACTCCGGTTCTAGGTGATACTGTGTTTTGGTCACCAAAGATGCACACAGCGTTTATACTTATGAAGGCACTCATACATGTCAAACAGTCTTTGGGCATTTCCTATTTGACAAATAGGAAACTGATGCTCTATGCAGGGAAAGGGCTAGTTCAAAGTCCATGGTGAGGGAAGGCCAGAACAGAGCCACAACGCAGACCTTAAGACTCCAGTGCCTAGCTTTATTCTTTTGGCACAGTTTACCCCCTCTGGCTCCTTGACTCAAGTGTCTCTGAGCTAGCTTTCACTGCCTGTCTGTGATTAAATCCATCAGGATAGAGGGGTAAGCAGAGATGCAAGCTCTCATCTCAGATGGGTATCTGCTTAGACAGCATCACTCTAGGAAGGAGCTAGTTCAAGATCCAGAGATCCCCCAGAGCAGAGTGTCAGTCTGTCCATCCTAGCCACAGACCATTCTGCCTACTCTCAATAGAACAATACAAGACATACTCGGAGGGTGTCTGTTGAGGAGTATATGGGCTGCAGCACGCAGAAGAAAGGCTGTGTCTGTGTTAGCCGTGGTCCATAGAGTCCTGTACAACATGTCAGAAAAGAGCTCGAAGGTCATATACCGAAGACACAAAACAAGGAAGGGCATTCCTGGACATTTGCTGCCTTTGTAGAAAGAACCTAGCTCAGGAGATGCCAGTAGACTAAGTCTTTAACAGAGTGGCAGGCTCTGCATCTCACTGTCCGGTTGAAAGCACTCCTCTGACCAGAGACTCTGTGCCAGTCCAAGAAGGTCCTCAGAGATGGTTTGGTAACGAACAGAGGCCTGGGTTCAAAGCCTTGTGTCTGAAACAGGTTTAAGTCAGAGGGTGTGAACTTACAAGTATGACTGCCACAGACCCAGAATTTTGTTTTTAGTTTGTTTCTGGTAGAGAATCAAGGTCTTACTATGTAGCCTTGGCTGCCATGCAACTCTCTGTAGACCAGGCTTGCCCCAAACTCATAGGGACCCATCTGCTTCTGTGTCTCAAGTGGTGGGGTTAAAGGGGTACACTACCACACCTTGCCCCCTTTCTGTTGACTGGCACTGGAGCCTGTGGTTGGCTGCCTGCCGTCTGTCCGTCTGACAATGCTCATCAGCACTGCTCCCCCCATATCCCAGGTAAGTGGATATAAGGAGCTCTAAGCCAGAATGTACACTGTAGAGCTAGCCCGCTCAAGCTATGCTGAATTCTGCTTGAAGCATGATGCCCTGGGCAAACTTGTTCTTGGGCATAATTCTTTTTTTTTTGGCATAATTCTATTTTTTTTTTTATTTTATTATTATTATTTTTTTTTTTTTTTTTGGTTTTTTTTTCAAGACAGGGTTTCTCTGTGTAGTCCTGAAACTCACTCTGTAGACCAGGATGGCCTCGAACTCAGAAATCCTCCTGCCTCTGCCTCTGCCTCCTAAGTGCTGGGATTAAAGGCGAGCGCCACCACCGCCCGGCAGCATAATTCTAAAAATGCACTTAAAAATTATTGAACTAGGTCAAGTGTGGTGGTGTGCACCTTTAATCCCAGCACTCGGAGACAGAGGCAAGTGATTCTCTATGAGTTCAAGGCTAGCTTGGTCTACAAAGCAAGTTCCAGGACAGCCAGGGCTATCCAGGGAAACCCTGTCTTGAAAAGCCAAAAAGAAAAAGAAAAAGAAAGAAAGAAAGAAAAAGTTATGGAACTAGGGTCAGGAATAGTGGCTAACACTAATCCCAGTACTTTAGGAGTTAGAGTTGCTGCCTCCCCCCCTCCCCCCCCCCCAGCACACACACCTAAGAAAAAGCATTGAATTGTCCTGTAAATGTCCTGTCCTTGGCCTCAGGACTTTTTGATTCTGACCCTGCAAAGGTCATCCAGACCCGACATGCTTTCAGCTGTGTCCTGGTAATACCTCCCTACCCTTTACTTGCAAACCTCTTCCTCCGAGAAAGCCCCTGGCCTCACTGGTGACCTTCCATCAGCCCAGCTCCCTCAGTGCATCAGTGCACTCCCTCAGGATGGCCCCTCCCTCCACAAGGCCATTGGTGGGGAAGGGAGTAGTACCACTAAACATTGAGAACTAGCTGTAGGCCTCCTAGGAACAGAACACCAGCCCCTCCCAGGACATAAGCTCCTCCCCCATGCAGTCAGGCTCTTCTGGGGCTGAGGGTGGGTTGAGGCCATCACCACTACCTCCGGTGACCTCATTGCCAGCTGGCATTATGATGTCACTGGCCTAGCATTCTGAGTTCCTGCATGTGTATCTCTAAGCCTCCAGGTGGGTCACTCCCCTGGGGGGCCTGTGACAGCTCACCCCTGACCAGGAAGAAGTGACAGGCATGGTAACAATTTGGTGGCAGGGCAATAGGATAACTGGGTCAGCTTGCCTTGGGCTATTCTGTCAGTTGCCCAAGCAGAACAAAGGCAGTCACAGGCAAGTGACCAATACTTAGCTCTGGGTTCAAGTTCTACCGCCGTTGACGTTAGGCTGACAGCTTGAACTTTTGTGAACCTTAGTTTTTTTTAATCTCTGAAACTGGTTAAAACTTCCTGTCTCTTGGGTACTATCTTAACATGTGAAGCATACAAATACCACAGCTCAATAGGTGCTCAATAAATGTGAGTCCCTACGAAAGGCTTCTTACTTAAATGTTAGTTGAGGTACTGGTTTGAAGAGATCAGTCTGCTTTCAGGGAGTAGAGGCTGAAGTAACTCCCACTGCTGTCAGGTGGTCACATGACCTTCCTTCTTCCCAGCAGCCCGGGTTCCAACCACAGTAGGCTTCTGAGGCTAGGGTCTGGAGCAAGAACTCTGTCCCCACCCCTCCATCCATCTATTCTCGCAAGCTTCTTTTAGACGTGATTCTCACTCTTAGGCTCCTCCCTCTGTGGACATCTCCTGCTGCTTTCTCTTGGTTCTGTCATTCCCATTCCTGGTCCCCTGTGGTCCTCTGTGTACCCTCTGACCTCTAACATGAGTCTGCTTCATCCCATCAGGTCTTGTTGTCTCTGACCGGTTCCTGAGTTCTGTGTCAACATTCTCTGTCCTTAACACCTGTCTCTCCCTCACTCCCCATCCCCCCCCCCCCCCACCCTCATCTCTTTAGGACTAGCTCCTTCATCCCTAGGACCTATCCCCACCCGTCAGCCCCTGGTCCCAGCTCCAGGCCGCCGGGCTCTTGCATGGACAAAGGGGTCCTTTGTGGGCTGACCGCGGCTGGCGGGGCGGCGGGGCGCTGGCTCCGCATTGCTGATGAAACGGAGCCCTTTGTTGTCCCTCCTCAGGCGCAGTATTTCTTTTTGGGGGCTGGATGCGTTCCTGGCAGGGCTGATGATGGATGCGCCCGCCGCTGCCGCCTGCCTGCCCGCCAGCTTTCCCTCCCGCTCATTCCCGCTCCGCTTCAACGCAGCCCAGCTCTTCCCCTGCTGCCTGGGTATTGCCAGGCCCTTCTTGGCCTTGGAGGGGTTGCAGTGTGCCCTGCCATAGAAGGCTGGGGCCTAGGAAAAGGTCACCTCTTTGTTCTCTCCTTCTGTGAACAGGTTAGATGGGACCTGTAGTTGGAAGGATCAGGGAGAGCACCAGCCTTTCCCTAGGTCTGAAGGGGATGGCACAGCCACAAAAGCAGGTTTGGAAGATTGGGAGCTAGGCCTAGGCCATGAAGATTGGTTTTGCATATCTGCTTTCTGGGTTTGAGGATTGTTAGTTACCTCTGTGGCCAGTCCCCTTATGTATCCTCCCTTACTTTCCAGGGCTAACAAACCTCAGTGTTCTTCTGCAGCACCTGTTCGGTGACATATCACGTTCTCTATCCCAAGCTCAGTGTGCTTTAGGACTTGGGGACTGAGACCACGTAGTCCCCAGGAGAACCGAAGTGAGAGATGAGACAAATTCTAGGAGGGGACCAGAGATGACTAGAACACAAGGACTGTTCTCAACATAGAGAGACTGGGATGGAGACAAAAGCAGGAGCTCAGCCTGAGCAAGTAAGCATAGCCCTGAACCATGCTGCTTACTGTGTTGAAGGGAGCTGACTTCTAATTGACCTGCCGGCCCTGCACGCAGAGCCAGCTCCTGGAGCTGGTGAGGGGGGAGAGCGAGCTTGAGCAAGCAAGAGCAGCGTTAATGCGGCTATCGATTTCTGCCACCAGCCAGCAGGCCTTAGAGGCGGGGGACACATGGGCTTTTGCTCCTGTCACTCCAGCCCATAGACCTCTCCTTCTTCCCTGTCTCTGAGGTTGGGGCTGCTGGGTTGTGGCCCTGGGCAAGGAAGAGGAGCTCAGTGAGCAGGGACCAGAAGGGGTGCTTGATGTTCTCTGACCCTTGTCTCTTAGCACACCCAGGGTCGAGGTGCCAAGAGGGGTCACTGGTCTCCAGGAAGAGGGTCTGTAAAGGTGGTCTAGGCTGGCATGTTGGAGGTGAGATAGTACAAAATCCTCAGATAGAATGGTCCCCTTCCTGTTATGGCCCTGACCTCTGACTCCCAGCCATGCCCTCCTAGGACTGTCCTAGTGATTCCCATCATGCTTGGTTCTTCCTCATCTAGGTGCCCTGGGTAGATGTAGATCCATGGAAAGGTGAGCATGGCATGCTGAGTGAGGCTGTAGGTGGCCCCACCCACCCCACCCCATGAGCATTTCAGTTGGCTCGCTACACCAACTGCTTTCTGTCCTGGAGCAAAGGGTCTTTTATAGGTGATGGGTTTACCCCTTTGTAAATGCAGAGAGTTGGACTAAATGACCTCTGGTACAGGCCGAGTATCCAGGGCAGCCTGGTGGGTGTGATGGGGTTGTCCAGGGACAGATATCTGATGTGTTCCTAACACTCAAGCCCAGGGCAGGGCGGGGTCCACCAGATGTTTCTCTGCCCCTTCAGCCACCAGCTGCTCAGGGGTTGGGCCTTGTACTCTCTCTCACTCCTCTCCTTGGGGATGCTAGACTGAAGCAGGCCTGCAAGGAAGGGATGCTAAGAGAGCCAAGGCTGATGGGAAATTGCTACCCCGCTCTGTCTGGACCTGTAAGAAGGGGGCTGGTCATTCACATGCCCTGCTAATGCCTGTGCTTAGAAGCTCCCTTTCCTGGGAAAGGCCCCAGGCCTCAGAACTATGGACGTGGCCTGAAGACAAGCTCTTGCTTGCCTCCTTCCTTTCTCCATCCCAGCCCTCTGGGTCTTCACTGTGACCTCTGCTCTGCACTCCTTGTCATGGCTGTACCCTCCTACCATCTGAAAGCCAGGCTAGGACACAGCAGAGACCACACTGAAACCAGAGCAGGATCTGAGATGATGACTGTGGTTTGGGAACAGACAGCAAAGTGTGTATGGATATATGCATGTCTTCCCATTCTTGCAGGAGAAGCACTGCAGGCCGAGAGCCCCTGCTCACTTTCTAAGAGGGTAGGTGCTCCATAGAATGAGGGTGCTGTGCTCCGTCAGACTTTGGATTAAATGAAGCAGCCTAATTCCTTTACCCACAGTCTCCAAACAAGCATCCAGGGCTGCAGTTCGGGTGTTGTATCTTTTCTCCTCTACTTAAATGGGTCGGACTAGAGAGGCTGTTAATCCACTGGGTTAGTCAGGCTCTCCGCATCTCCTTCCTCACCAAGGACAGCAGCCCCTTGGCCTCATTAGTTAGGTCTTCTAGGTCTACACAGGGCAGATTTGGGCTGGGACCACCTGGCCTAAACCTCCCTGTTCCTCTTTGGCCATGTGTCTTTGAGCTAATAACTCATAATAAACCTTGTTCTCCCTGGCTAAGAAATAGAGAATTACCATCTACTGCCTCCTAAGGTTCTTCTGGGTCTTAAGTGAGATGGTACAAATAAATTCTTCACCAAGATAAGCTTGGCACTTAATGCCTCATCAGACTTCTGGTTGTTACCATGGCAATACGGGTGGTGATGCTGAAGGAGGAGGGTTTACTGACCTTGTCCCTACCTTTCCCAACAGAGTAAAGACATTTCCACGTGGACACCTGACCATGTGCCTACCCTGAGTGAGGGCCTCCAGGCATCTCTGCTGTGGGCAGCTGGGCTACGTGCTCAACTCTGAGCCCCCAGCAGTTTGCAGGCTATCCCAACGGTGGAGTCTGGGCCTCGGCCCCACCATGTCGAGCCTTGGCGGTGGCTCCCAGGACGCCGGTGG
The DNA here is from genome assembly GCA_030674055.1 of Rhabdomys pumilio. Classification (NCBI taxonomy): domain Eukaryota; kingdom Metazoa; phylum Chordata; class Mammalia; order Rodentia; family Muridae; genus Rhabdomys; species Rhabdomys pumilio. The sequence continues at coordinate 50,147,131 of JANHMN010000013.1, read as the reverse complement.
CAGTAGCAGCAGCAGTAACACCAACGGCAGCAGTGGCAGTGGCCAAAAGGCAGGAGGAACAGACAAAAGTACCACGGTGGCTGCCGCGGCACCGGCCTCAGTGGCAGATGATGCCCCGCCCCCTGAGCGGCGGAACAAGAGTGGTATCATCAGTGAACCCCTCAACAAGAGTCTGCGTCGCTCCCGCCCACTCTCCCACTACTCCTCCTTTGGTAGCAGTGGTGGCACCGGAAGCATGATGGGGGGGGAGTCTGCTGACAAGGCAGCCGCAGCCTCCCTATTGGCCAATGGTCATGACCTGGCTGCGGCCATGGCAGTGGACAAAAGCAACCCTACCTCAAAGCACAAAAGTGGTGCTGTGGCCAGCCTGCTGAGCAAGGCAGAGCGGGCCACAGAGCTGGCAGCCGAGGGACAGCTGACGCTGCAGCAGTTCGCACAGTCCACAGAGATGCTGAAGCGTGTGGTGCAGGAACACCTGCCACTGATGAGCGAGGCCGGGGCCGGCCTGCCTGACATGGAGGCTGTGGCCAGCGCCGAAGCCCTCAATGGCCAGTCCGACTTCCCCTATCTGGGCGCTTTCCCCATCAACCCGGGCCTCTTCATCATGACCCCAGCTGGCGTGTTCCTGGCCGAGAGTGCGCTGCACATGGCTGGCCTGGCCGAGTACCCCATGCAGGGAGAGCTGGCTTCTGCCATCAGCTCAGGCAAGAAGAAGCGGAAACGCTGCGGCATGTGTGCACCCTGCCGGCGGCGCATCAACTGCGAGCAGTGCAGCAGTTGTAGGAACCGAAAGACTGGCCATCAGATTTGCAAATTCAGAAAGTGTGAAGAACTCAAAAAGAAGCCTTCCGCTGCTCTGGAGGTAACAGCACCGTAGAGGGAGGTGTGCGGGCTCTCCCATCTGTCTGGCGGTCCATACCTACCCCCGAGTCCTGGAGCCCACCTTTCCTGTCTGCAAGTGTGGGGGATACCCAGCCCCTAGGGCCTGGAGGTCTGGCTGCAAGATACCAGTTCACTGCCCTAAAAGTCAGAGCCACATCCTGAGATGCCAGCCAGCCATGGTTTGCAGGTAGGGGCCTGGCGTTCCCAGTGAGGCCCTGGGACTCTGATGCCCCTCCTAGGGCCTGTGTCAGATATTTCCACATAGGTACCAAGTTTCTATCTCATAGACATCCACTAAAGCATCTAGTCTGTAACCTAAGACTGGTTCTGTCCCTAGCCCCATCTGAGGGGCTTTGTCTGTGGACCCTGTGGCCTTGAGAAGAGTCATGTGTTGTTAAACTCCCAACCCACCTCCACCCAAAGCTCCCCCAAGATAGAGCAGTCCCAGTGCTGGCTGCCCTGCCTGCAGGTGGGAAGAGGCAGCTCATGCATAACTGTGAGCTTGGTATTACCTGAAGGGATGTGTCTACTCTTGTAGCAGAGCCTGGCTCTCTGTCCCAGATGGGGTAAACTAGCCGAGTTCAAAAGCAGCTTTGCAATTTGCCATCCCTGCCCACTAGTCTCCACTCCTCTTGCAAGTAGGCTTGACTCCATAATGGTTGGGAAGGCGTCCTAGTCACAGCCTTTTGGCCACCTTTCTGACCGCAGTCTCTCATGTATCTTGCTTACCAGCACACCCAGGCACCCACTCCACTGTGGACCTCTGCCTTGTAGGCATCCTCATCATAGACTTGGCTGCTCCCCGTCACATGCACACAGCAGTGCTCACACTTGCCAGAACGCAGCTGTGGCCCCAGGTATACTATGGCCACCTGGTGCTAGGTGCCTTTGGGCACCTGAGTGACTCAGGAGGCCTCTGGGTGCTCTAGGCCTTTGGGTAGCCCAGCAGGTCATGGCTCCTTCTTTGGCCAACCTGGCCTGGCCAAGATGACAGGAACTCTTCGGGGTAACTGCCCATTCGTTCTCCATGCCCGTCCCTCCGTCATTGAGCCGGCCACGGGGAGCATCTTGCACCAGGCCCACCCACCGGGACCCTGACTGAACTCTCTCCTTGTTTTTGTCTCCCGCCCCGCCAGAAGGTGATGCTTCCGTCGGGAGCTGCCTTCCGGTGGTTTCAGTGATTTCAGTGACGGCCGGGAACCCAAAGCTGCCCTCTCCGTGCAATGTCACTGCCCGCGTGGTCTCCGGCAAGGGATTCGGGCGAAGACAAACGGATGCACCCGTCTTTAGAACCAAAAATATTCTCTCACAGATTTCATTCCTGTTTTTATATATATATATTTTTTGTTGTCGTTTTAACATCTCCACGTCCCTAGTATAAAAAGAAAAAGAAAAAAAATTTACCTGCTTTTTCAGAAGAAGAACAACAAGAGAGGTAAAGACGAATCTATAAAGTACCGAGACTTCCTGGGCAAAGAATGGACAATCAGTCTCCTTCCTGTGTCAATGTCAATGTTGTCTGTGCGGGAGATGCTGTTTTTGTGTAGAGAATGTACATTTTCTGTAACCTTTTGCAATCTAGTTACTAATAAGCACTACTGTAATTTAGCACTGTTTTAACTCCACTCTCATTTTAAATTCCTTTGATTCTTTCCAACCATGAAATAGTGCATAGTTTGCCTGGAGAATCCACTCACGTTTATAAAGGAAATGTTGATGGCACCGTGTAGAAGCCCCTCTGTGTCCATCCACGTGTGCAGAGCGGCCAGAGCCCACTGGGACTGGGAGTTCCTGACCCAGGCCCGACCATGTTGCACCCATCGTCCCCTGACTGGGATCCCCCACCCCAACAGTGACGGATTTTGGAGAGATGAAAATTCTGTTCATTCGTTGATCCACTGAGATCTGGGGAGCCCACATCTCAGTATTTATGATCCTGGCTACTTCCCCCCTAGAGAAAATAAGCCCTCTTTTTTTCAGCCTTGCTCACAGCAGCAGAAGAAAGGGCTTCTCCTCATGGTCCCCTGCTGGTAGGGGTGGGTGCCCAGGGGCCCCCCTGCCCGTGGCCAGCTCCCTGCTGAAGAACATGCTGTTTGTATTGTTTTAGGAGACCAGGCTGTTTTGTGAATAAAACTGAATGCATGTTTGTGTCATGATAACACTATTGGCTTCTTGCTCTTGGGTTTGGGAGGGCTGGCTTGGGGCTGTGGCTGGGCTGGGGATAGCTAGACTCTCTTGGAAAGGAGAAGCCTTTGGGCCCAGGAGGTAGACTGAGAGAAGAAACAAGCCTCCTGGAAACAGCACTCAACCATGTTTATATGGAAGGGTTGGTGTGTCCCAGGCTCCCCTAGCTCTTGAGCCTGACCATTGCCAGGCAGCCTGTGCTATTGGGGTGAGCCTGGGCTACTTGGGTCTTTTTGCGTGGCAGCCGTCTCCCACACACCAAGCCACCCACACAGTTCCTCGGGGAGCAGTTTTCTCCTGGGTTTCTGGACTGCAGCTGTGCCTTCTGTACGTCCTGGTCTTGGATCCCTTCCATTCCAGCCTGATTTTAAGAAGTGTACTGCCTGCTCTGACCTCCAGAGGGTTTGCTGGTAAGTGGTGGTCCAGAACCTCTAGCTGTCTGGGGAAGTCTTTACAAAGCCCCATGCATGGTCTAGGCCAGGGTGACTAACCGACAGGTGTGTGATTCGGATGCTGCTTTTCACATATCCTAGTGGCCAACTTGAAAGATAAGGCCTAGCCAACCACTGGAGGAGTGCTCTTCCCCATCCTCATCTGCTCTGAGCCGGGCAGAGATGGAAGCTAGACTTGCAGAAGAACTTCCTGACAAGGTTTCAGGTGGGTGAGGGCTTTCAGAACAAAGGAAGGTGGGGCTTCTGAAGCTGAGTGGGTGGGGAGGTGGGGAGAGATGGGCTGTCTGCTATTGTTCCTGAAAGGGGAAAGCAGGGAGGAGGATCCTGACCCCAGCCCTTTCCCTGTGTCACAGGCTCCCTTGGAGCACCAAGGGCTCAGCAGCCTGGCCTGGCACAGCAGGGGTAGGCAGGGGCGGGGGAGGTAGCTTTCAACTCCATCCCTGCCTGGGAAAATTCCCTTTCATGTGGCTGCCTGTGATCTCTCCAGGCGGCTTTGCAAAAAGGGGGTGTCCAGCAGGGAGTAGGGGGAGGTGTTACAGCTGGGGGCACCCTCACTCCAGCACAAGGCAAACTGCAGCACCTCCAGATCCTCGGGGAAGGGAGGGCTTAGGAGGGAGTGGGGAGCCTGGCCAGCAGGGGGCACTGGGCTAGAGGCTGGTGCTGGCAGCACACAGACTGCAGATGGCCTAGGCCAGTCCTCTGGCACATCTCCAGGTGTGGGGTGGGTGGCTCTGGTGCCAGCCTTAATGGGAGGCTATGTCGTGACTCAGCTGGCCTGAGCCCACCCCACAGTGCAGAAACCCAAAGTTCTAAGCCCCTCACTTTGAGTTCCTGCCTCTTATACCCAGGGGCACTGTGGAAGTGGACACTAGCTAGAGTGTTTCTGAGGGAAGCATAGGTAAAAGATTGCTTTGAAGCCATGCCTTGCCCTGGGAAGTAATATTCTTCCAGAAAATGGTCAAGGAGGAACCCCCATCATGAAGGCCGGGCTTGGTGTCTACTGAGCAGTGGTCAAGGGAACCGCTGTTTAAAACTATTCACAAGGCTGAAGAGGTGATTCACTGGCTAAGAGTACTTGCTGCTCTTGCAGAGGACTAGAGTTTGTGTCCCAGCATGTGATGCTCACTATGACCTGTGGCTCCAGCTCTGGGGAATCCAACACCCTCTTCTGGCCTCCTCAGTCACCAGCACATAAACACACACATATACATAGGTTAAAAAAATACATGTATTTGGGCCAGCTCTGGTGGCACAGACCTGAAACCCCAGCTGTGAAGGCCAAGAAGGGAGAACAGCACTGTCTGAAACACAAAACAACCTAATAAGGTGATTACATTCCTCTGATCCCAGCACTCAGGGAACTGGGAAGCCGAAAGCCTTAGTTTTAGTGAGTGTGAAATTATCCTGAGCCACATCAGGCACTGGCTCAAAAAAAAGAAAAGAAAAGAAAAAAAGGGTGTTGGCGGCGTGTGCCTTCAAATCCAGGACTCGAGAGGTAGAGGAAAACATCTTTTGTGAGCTTGAGGCCAGCCTGGTCTACACAGTTCCTGGACACCCATGGCTATGTGGGAAGACCTTGTCCTAAAACAAGAGTTTTATTTTGGATGTGTCCTTCCCCCATTCGACGGCCCCCTCCCACTCTTGGGAATGTCCGTTGGCCTTTACTGTATGTTTGCTTATGTGGTGTTACACCTGAATGTAATCTGTGCTCCACTTGGGAGCCTAGTACCTGAAGAGGCCAAAGAGTGTCAGGTGCCATGGGACCACAGTCACAGACAGTTGGAAGCCAACTTATGGATGTTGAAAACTGAGCTCTGGTCCTCTAGAAGAGCAGTGTCTGTAACTGCCGAGCCACCTTCCTGAGCCCCACCCTGGAAATTTCTTTAAAATAAAATAATTCACCAGACCTCTTCAGAAGGCCTTTCTGGATGGGCCTGACCTTAACATTCTTCCTAAGACTTTTTCTGTCGTATAACTCACCTTTACAGTACGGTCCTGACCCTGGCTAGCCAGCCTATTGCCCTACTTGTAGGCTATCTGATTGGAAGGTCTCAAACTCCTGAAACCCAGTTTGTCTTTACACACCTTTGAGTCCCCATGTTTTGTTCAGAGTCTTCCTCCTGTCCCTTTATCTCTGTCTTAGACCTCTCTTCTGCTGACAAAGGAGTGGGGATGGTTCCCTCCCTTGTCAGGATGGGAAGTGATTTAGTGATTTAGGATTTAGTGATCTAGTGATTTAGGAGCCTTTATCCCAGCATCCTATATTTCTACCAACAATCTAATGACCAGAACTAGCTTTGAGGGTGGCAAGGTATGAGGTGGAGGGGCTAGGCACACTCCTAGAGACAAGTCCATTAACACAAGGAGTGTGTGTGTGTGTGTGTGTGTGTGCGCGTGCGCGCGCACGCAAGAGGAGGAGACTTGAAGCCTAGAAAACCTCATGAGGTCTAGAAACATGACTATTTGTACCATTGAATGTGACATGATAGTGGGCTTGAAATGATGTGGAAGACATTTAAGATGTCATGCGGCCATGGATTCATATATGAATGATGTCATTGGGATGTTCAGTGATATTGTTTGTGTGATCCTGTGACCGTGTACAGTCCTTTAGCAGACCCAGGGTGATATAAAGATGTACAACTGAATATAACATTGTGTGGCTTTGTTTGTGGTATTGAATATGCAATACTGTTTGTATATTATGTGACCATGGAATAACACTTCACAATACTAAGTGTCCATGTCTTATACATGTGGCCCTGAGACTGACATCAGAAGAGAGAGTGTGTGATATATGTGATGACTGTGTGGTAACCCTACATGTTGCCTACATGATGCTGTGGATGTGCCGTATACATACGTATGTCAGTGTCCCCATAGGATCTTGGGTACAGAATCGTTCATGTGTGTATACCCACAGCATTTCCTGCCTCCTGCCCTTGACAGCTGTACAACTCTGGAGAAAGCACAGGGTTCTTGGGGCAATTCATTCTCCACTGTGGGTCCAGAAGTCCAGGCTGCACTGGGTGCTGGTATGGGAGAATGAGAGAACAGGAGGCTTTTTCCCACAGCTGAAATGTCCCTCTCCCAGAGCTTTCACTGCTGGCTTCAGCGCCACAGAATACCTTGGCAACTCTGACTCCTTTGTTCTCTGTGGCCGCCAAAGGCCTCCCATTTCAACCCCAGAATGCCCAGTGCCTGCCAGGCAGGCTACCCTTCTCCCATGGCAGCCAGCTTGGTATGACCTAGTCCCTACCCACTGAAACTATTTCCACCACCACCACCACACACACACACACACACACACACACACACACACACACACACACACACACCAAGTTGTCCCATGCTCCAGACTGGCCCTGAGCTGTTAGCCTGGTGTGCAGGAAGGAAGAAACACCACCAGTTCCTGGGGCTGTGCTGGGTGACTGTGGGTCAGCACCTGGGTTCTGGAAGGGTACAACTTCCCCTTGGCACATGGCCAAGTTGGAAGCTCAGCCTTCGGTCCAGACTGAGTTCTGTTTTGAGGAGGTCGATGTTTCTTTGGCTGAGGTAAACCATCAGGACTGGGCTTATGACCCATTTTATAGATGAGGGACATTGCATGACTCAGCAGAAGCAAGATGGTGAGCAGCACCCAGGCCTCTGCTCTCTTGGGAGGAGGACCAGCTGCCTCCAAAACAGTTGGCAAGGGGCCTGGGAGTCTGGACATGTGGGTTCCTTCCCATGTACTGGTCCTGATGTGTCACAGCCACCATGTCATGTGTGTTCTTGCTGGATGACCTTGGTTGTACAAGTACCCTTGTCTCTGTTCTGTATTCTTAGGGAAGGGGCAGCATAGCCAGGGGTTGGGGAGTAGAGCACTTGACAAGGTCACCTCACAGTTAGTGCCAAGACCCACAGCAGGGACACGAGACTGGTGACCCTGGAGGTAGATTTGAGCTTAGAGGCCCAGCCTCCACTCTCAGCCCAACCTAGCTCACGCTGCTACAAAGAAGGATGTGATATCCGCATGGCTCAGTTGTAGCAAGGCCATTGGGTCTGACCTGATTGCACTACCAGCTCACGCTCCCTCCCAGGTGCCAGAGATACACAGATGGAGGTCATTTGTACAGCCCTCCCTGGCCCCCCACTGCCTGCCTAACAGGCAAAAGCTGTAGAAAGAACAGGCAACAGTAAAACATAGATCTCAACCCCACCACCCTGGAGATGGGACCAGGCACAGAGAGCCTTGTTGTTCCCACAATCACATAGCTCTGGTGTGTCCTATTCCTAAGGCGCCACATCTGCCTTGAGGTCTCTGCTTTCGGGGAAGGATGGAAAGGTCTCCTGAGACTGCTAGCCAAGGTACTGAGCAGACATGTTTTTTCTTCTTGAGACCTACCACCTTCCAGCAGCATTAAATTACTCTTCTGCCAGAGAACAAGAGCAGGCTTCAGATTCCAGGCAGTGGGGGCCATAAAGAAGAGGTGGATCAGGTCCTCCCAGGCTGCAGGTCTGGGTACCTGAGGATTTGATCTGGAGGTGGTAGTCACTAACCCCATCTCAGATGCCAGGCTCTAGGATACACATCTCTTTCCTGTTCCTTCTGACTAAATACACACACACACACACTCTCTCTCTCTCTCTCTCTCTCTCTCTCTCTCTCTCTCTCTCTCTCTCTCTCTCTCTCCTGACCCCTGCTCAGGTGTCCATGTTTCCCCAGTCACAGTCCTAGCCAATCTGGGTGAGATCACATGCTTCCAACGCTATAGTCTTGAGGTCATGAAGGGCATCCTTGGCACCTAGCACACGAAAGTGTGCTAAGAAACATCTGTGGGTCCAGATGTGTGGAGCATGCCTCTAATTAGTACTGGGAAGGTGAAGGCAAGGGGATCAGGGGTTCAAGGACAGCCTGAGCTTCATGTCAAAGACACTGTCTCACAACAAACCTGTGAGCTAAATAAAAACCATCTTTCCTTCTTGGGCACTTTTTTTCTGTGTGAGTTTTTTTTGTTTTTGTTTTTTTGTTTTTTTTGTTTTGTTTTGTTTTGTTTTATTTTATCATAATTGAGGTATTATCCATAAATGAAAACTTATTTAGAAGAACGTCATTGTGCAGAGAGTATGGCTCAGTCTCTTAAAAAGCACGTACAATGCACTGGGTTCGGTCCCCAGCTTCCATAGAAATATTTTTTTCTCCATAAGAAATACTGATGGTGGTGATGAGACCCTCCTGCCTCACAGGGCACCGAGCTTGTGACTGGTACAGGAAACACTGGGCCAGTTCATTACATTCGTATGCCCAGAATACCATGAGAACAGCATTGATCGGTTATCCCTACTTTATAGATAACAAAATTAGACCCAGAGAGAGAGAGAGAGAGAGAGAGAGAGAGAGAGAGAGAGAGAGATGCAAAGTCACCCAGCTGATCTTTTAATCACCTGGTTATGCTTCAGACTTTATCAGGAAACAAAGCTGACCTCTCCACCGACAGGCCACTGCCCACTGGAGCCAGTCTGGGGATTTGTTTTTTTGAAATAAGGTTTCACTATATAGCCTATGTGGGATCCCCCTGCCTCAGCCTCTGAGCATGGGGATTACTGGCATGTACTACCACACCCAGCCTATAAAATTCTTTAACCAAGTCTTTAAAAGTCCAGAAAGGTTTAGAAAGAAAATAAAAGTACTGTATAGGGAATCAGCATAACCTTAGAGAAGCAAGAGGAGAAATTCTGGAGGCTCAGAACAGGCATGGCCTGAGCCCACACAGCTCCTATCCTTCCTCACCCTAGAGGACCCATGGCCCCTCCTAGCCCCACCCCCCACAACAATAGGATTGACACGCAGCTGCTGGGGGCCCAGAAGAGTGGCGGTTGTGAGGGTGAGGGCAAGGGCAGTGCCCGCTCTGCAGCCGTTGATAAGGCGACAGAGCCCTCGGGAGCGGGGACACAGTGAAGCCATGGAAACACGGCTGAAGTGTGAGGCTGGCTCAGGCGCTTCCCCAGGTGGCTGCCTCCCAGGCCTGGCAGGGGCCCAGCAAGACAGGTCCAGCCACAGGCTATGTCTCCTCCTGCCCTCCCAGGGGTCAGCCTGGGCTGGTGGCTGCAAGTATCACTCCAGCCTGTTTTCTTAGGGTCAGACTTGGGTCAGTCAGCCTTTGGGCATTGGTATGGAAGACGAAGGACAGACAGGGTGCTCCAGCAATGCCTCCTTCCCCACAGCTATTTCCAGTCTGCTACCCTCTCCTCTACTATAAATATGTGTGCATTATTTACCTTAAGCATTTTGATAAATCATAATAGCAGAGACATCTGCTGTCAAAACTGCAAACTGCATTTGGGGCTGAGCTTGTGGACTGTGTATGATACAGACCAGGGGTGCACAGGCTCTGATAATATGAAAGAGATGGTTTGGATGTCCCATACCTTCCTCCAGGGCTGGGCCTTGAAGGGGACCCTAGCTCCATCTGTTGGGGTGACTCTTCACTGGCTGCTAGTCACAAAACCTTCCCAGGGAGGCTGTCCACATGTTCCCCCCCTTCCCAACTGTGTTTTTGCTTCCTGCTTTCCTCAGAATTGTTAATGCAGAGCCAGCCACTGAGGAGTCCCCGGAGCAGAGATTAACTCCTGGGGCAGGGAGGGTGGGGTTGGCCCTGGGAGGCCGGGAGTAGGAGTAGGGAGGTTGACGTTCAAGCCTCACAAGATTAATCACCCTGCAGCTGGCCTCATCACAAGGGCACCCAGCTCTCAACACCCCACCCCCCCACACCACGACCACGGCCCCCCCAGGAGGGGCTCTGCTTTCTCTGCCTTTCAAAGTCCCTACTGTGACACTCTAGCTTGTGGGAGGATTTTGGGAGCTGAGGCCAAGTTCCTTTTGCCTTTTCTGGTTTCTTCCTGGTGGCCTCAGGGACCCTGAGGAGCAAGCAGCAATCCTGTGGTCTCCTTGGTTTTAGTCTAGCTCTGTAGCCCTGAGAGGAGGAGGTCATGGTCTGCCTGCCTACTGCCAAGCAAACCCCCCAAAGTAGAGCTAGAGTGAGGCACCCCAGGACCTGTTCACATTGGGAACTCAAAGGAAGGTGTGGTGGATCTGATGTTACTGTCCTCACCCTGGCCCTCCCCACTTACCCTAAATAACCTTGAGATGGGGAGCAGGGGGCATACTGGGTAGAAACAAGGCAAGCACCTGTTGGTAATACCCTAGGGTGAAGAGCCAAAGTACGGGCCTCTCAGCTAGTCACCCCACTTTAATCTTCAACACATTGCAGCAGGTAGGACTCGGGTTAGACCAGGAACTAGGTTGAGTTGCCTTCTGCTCTCCTCTGCTTACCTTCCTCCACCCAAGAGTTCCATGGCCCCACAGAGACAACACTAGATGAATTAACTTGTATTCTTTGCTGGGTTTTCTGGGTAGAGCGCAGCAGCGTGGTAAGCAGGCAGGACTGGCCTCTGGTGAACGGCAGTTGCTAAGTGATGTTGGAAATTGCTACATGGGCCTGTTGCAAACAAGGCGGTAGGGCAAAACCTGTTAAGTCTGACCTTGAGGATCCCAACTTTGGTGCCATAAGCTGGCGAGTTGGTGCAACAAAGGGAACCAAGAAGCACTCCGAGAAGACACAGGAGAAAAGCCTCGTCGGGCACACCTGGATCCGAACATTGTATTGCCAGTGTAGGTTCTTTGATGACCAAGAGGCTGCTTCCCCTCAGCCTCAGTTTACACATCAGTCAGTGACACCACGTCTCCAAGACACAATGATAGAAGAAAGCTTGTGGGAAAAGTCCTGAGAACTCTCTCAATTAGCGGTGTGTGAGGATGCATGCCTATAAACCCAGTAAGGGGTTGCTGCTAGTTCGAGGTCAGGTTGGACTGTAGCATAGCATGACTGTGCTGACAGAGTAACAGATAGAAAGAGCACTGTCCCTCACCCTCACACCACAGAGCACAAGAGATAGGAGTGGATAGGAAGAGGCAAGAGCCAAGAACAAGGATGGCTTATCTGGTGATAAACAAAGGATCAGGCTTCTTTTTTGCTGAGAGTGATGTTTGCATGCATGCATATGCGTTTATATGGAACCAGTGCATGTGTGTTCATGTGGAGGGCAAAGGTCAAACTCAGGCGTCATTCTTTAGGATTTTGACGTTTTAAAATCAGGCTGTCCTTGAGCTTAGAGATCTGCCTGACTTTACCTGGGCTGGAATCAAAGGCGTGTACCACTATGCAGCCATACTTTCATAAGAGCCTTAGAAACTCCTTGGGTTGTGAGAGCATGCTAGTGGGAACCCAGGCAAGAATTAATATCAAAGTTGAGGACAGAACTTTACCTTGGGACAGTGGGAGTCAGGGATGGTTTTCAAAGTTCAGCAACACTGTGGGATAACTAAAACACTCTATTCCATGTTAGAAGGCTAAGGTTCAGGAAGTGACCTGTCCTCTTAGGAAGAATCTCAGTGACAGATTAACCAGGCTAATTGGGAAGGCTTTAAGACTCTTCCTGGAGATGAAAGTAAAGAAATATCTGTGTCTCAAGAGATCCTAACCTAGACGCAGCAGGATGGTAGGCTGGGTGGTAGGATCTAGGATTTCCATCTGAGCCTTATCTCAAGCTGGTTTCATGATCTCAAACTAAGGCATAGCCAGCCTGCTCTTCTGGTACCCAGCTCTCCTCACTGGTGTGGCAGCCTATCATCCAGCAGCAGTCAGCCTTGGCTCTAGGCGTTTCCTGGGCAATCATGGCTTGAGTAGGCATTAAATTTAGAGCTCTTCAACCTTCGCCCATCCTCATGTAGGCTACTTCTGCTCTCCTATCCACACCCCTCTCACCTCTGACCTTGAGGCCGGCAGCCTCTACTTCTATCACTTGTTGTCATGGGAACCCTATACTTCTGACTTAGCATAGGCAAGAGCAGGCCTAGAGCTCATAGCAGGGAAAGCCGATGGTACTGGGGTGGGGAGTTGGGGTTTCTGTTCCTACCAGCTTGCTTTCTTCTTGGAAAGGGAGTATCAGAAAGATGGATGACCTGAAGCCAGCAAAAATGGTTCAGCAGGTAAGGATGCTTGGCACTAAGCCTAACAGTTTGATCCCTAGGACCCAAATCCTGGAGAGAGGGAGACAAGTCTGGCAAGTTCCCTAACCGCTACACAGATGTTGTGGCATGCACCAGCACTAAATAAATAAATAAATAAATAAATAAATAAATAAATAAATGTAATTTTAAAAAAGAGCCAAGCAGCGCTGGTGGCATGTGCCTTTAATCCCAGTACCCGGGAGACAGAGGTAGGTGGATCTTTGTGAACTCAAGACCAGCCTGGTCTACAGAACAAGTTCTAGGACAGCCAGGACTACAGAGAAACCCTGTCTGGAAAAACCAAAAAGGAAAAAAAAAAAAGAAGAAAAAAAAAAGATCTGAATAGGGATGGGTTACAGTGAAGACAGTCAGGGCTTAGGGTCCCTAGCGTCTTGTACTTTTACAGGCTCACTCACCCTCTCTTGACTCAGCTTTAGGTTGGTGATGACAGGGAAGGTTGGTGGGGACCTTCCTATTTCTCTCACTGCCAACAACAACCAGAGCTCAGAGCCCTGAGCTCAGCTCATTCTCAAGGCTAAAAATACCAAGAAGGCGGCGGCTGCAGCTCCCTAGACATCCCATCCACCCGCCCCTCACCCCCAGCAATGTGCGTGTGTGCGAGCTCGTGTGTGTGCGCGCGCACACACACACACACACACACACACACACACACGCACGCACGCACGCACGCACGCGCGCGCACACACACACACACACACACACACACACACACACTGGACCTTACTCCGAGGAGCTGTCTAAAGTTAATCACACAGTGATTTGACTGAGCTTTCCAAAGTCAAAGTGATCTGAGCTTTCCAAAGTCCTCATTCTGGGTGAAACCAAAATATGGATTCTGTTTCCTCCTCTGACCCCAGCTTGCTGTGTGATCTTGCAGTAGTCTTTTGGCTTCTCTGAGCTTCAGTTTCCCTTTATGAAATAAAGAAGCTGCATAGAAATGCAGAGGCTCAGGGATGGGAGATCTAGGCTCTGGCTGTCATCTCTGAGGCCCTCCGAAGCTCCCATGCTCCATAAGCGGCTGCGACCTGGGTCAGAGCATCCTTCTCTAACATACCTCCTGAACTGCAAAGAGGGATTGCTGGATTCCTCACACTCAAGAAGCAGAGGCAAGGGGATCTCTGTGAGTCTGGTTTACATAGTATTAAAAAATTAGAAGAGGAGATGGAAGGGGGAAGAGGAGGAGGAGGAGGAGGAGGGGAAACGGAGGGGAGGGGGGGAAGGAAGAGGAAAGAAAAAAGTAGGTACAAAGATTCAAGTCCCATAAACATGGCAGCACGATCTAATTTCTGGAGGCAGCTAGCAGGGAAGAGACGTGTTTTGAAAGAATTCTGGGGTATTTGTTTATCAATTATTCTAGGGTTAAGAACTGTTGGTTGTTGGATGCTGTGGTCCAATACCCCAGCTGGAACCCACTCTGAACTAGATCAGTCTTCCAAGGCAACCAATGCCCAGTAGTTTTATGAATGCATTTTTAGACCATGAAAGGGTGCTCTTAGGTAAAACATTAATAAACTGCATCGCATTGGTGGGGAAGATTAAATGTAAATTAGATAATTAAAAATGAAACCGATGCCTGCTGCTTGGTGCTATTACCTCTTATTAAAAGTTATGAGAGGTGGCCTTGGGTGGCGGCTGGTTGAGGGCTTCTGAGGAGGGTAGCAGAGGCAAAGGCTGTACACTGGAACCCAGTTTGGTCTCACAGGTCCAGCAGGTGGGGAAACAGGATACTTCTGCATCCAATCTACAGATAGAGGGCATGGCTGTTCACAGCCCTGAATATGAACCCAGGTTCTGCCTCTTCCTAGAGTTCCTGTGAACTTCATCTGTGAAAGAGATGAGAGCAACATGGTCCCCAGGGCACTGGGGAGGAGGATCATGGGAACTCCAGGCCAGCCCATCAGAAAAGCAAAGCAAGGGACTTGAGAAGCAGCTCGGTTGGGAGGTTGGGAGAGTGCATGTTAGCAGTGACTGGAAACCCTGCACTGAGTCCCCTATACTGAAAGCAACATGACTTAGTTAGCCCAGCACTCCAGAGGTGGGGGCAAGAAGATCAAGAAATTCAAGGATATTCTCTGCTAGTTGCAGGCCAGCATGGGTTACAAGAGTCACTTAATCTACATACATGCATGCATGCATGCATGCATGCATACATACATACTTGCCTTGAGCTAGCCAGGAGTAGGGCCACATAGTTTGTAAAATTGTCTTCATTACCTGTTGTATCACTCAAACCATGAAGATAGTTCTCAGCAGTTGGCTCTTAGCTGAGGCCTAAGGCCTTCCACCATAGGCCTTAGTTAGCTACAGGGAATGTCAAAGCTAGGCTAGAACAAGGGAGTTAGGGTCCACGGTCATGCTTTATCAGGTTGAGGTAGGTGGTCCTGGGACAGTCCTCCCACACAAAGGGCTTGTTTGCTACCTCAAGATGTTGCACTGGCTCCTGGTTATTATTAATCTGCCCTGTGCTCTCGGCCTTGTGCTGAATGTGGGGAGCCCGAGGTGAATATTTCTGCAGTGAGAGAGGCAGCCCTGGGTAATAAGTCCCTAAGGGGGTGGCTATTCCGAGCAAGCCCAGAACAGGCAAGCCTGTGTGGAGGAGGAGGAGGAGGCGTGTGCATCCCAGGACGCCCTGGATGAACTTCGTGGCTTCTGATTTCCCGACCCTGGCCCAGTGGAAGCTGGGCGAGGCAGGTAGAGAGGGCCCCCAGCAGCCGAGGCAGGGAGGCTGAGCTCGCTGGCCAGGCCCTTGGTGGGCTGTTCAGGGTGCGCGCCGAGGGGGTGGGAACGCGGAGCGTGTGAGTCACTGTTTCTGGGCCAGGCAGGCGGCGACTGCGGAGCGGGGGGCGCATTCCTGGCTGGCAGGGCGGCCGGCACTAATGTCTTTCCCACATGGCCCTGAGTTCCCCGCTCGGCACGATCACACGAGCAAGACGCTCCCGCGGCCACCCCCGCCCCAGCTGCCTCCTTCCCACAGAACCGTGGAAGGGGAGGGCGGAGACGAGGCGAGCGCAACTGGGCCTCTCGAGGTGGCCGGGGACCTCGCACGGTGCCGGGCGCGCTGGGAGCCACTGAGGCCCGGACTCCCATGTGTTCTTGGCTCGTCTCAGTCCACCCTTTCCCGGCCTGCACACAGCGGGGTGTCGGAGAAGCACTGGCGGCGAGATCCCCAGTAACTTTAGCCCCCTGGGACTGCTGCTGCCGTCACCTCCTCCTCTTCTTCCGTCGTGTCCTCTGGGCCAAGCTCTAGGCTAGGGCTGTATGAAGCTGCAACGCATCCGGAAGGGTCTGGGGAGGGTGGTTCCTGGAAGAGGCCACACCCAGTGCCTCATTCCTTGGGTTGGAGGACAGCCCTTGCCAAGGCTAAAGGGACTGTGAGCACTGCTTCCCACGCAGTTCTTGTCCCTGGGCCAGGCCCCTAGGGGGAAACTGAGGCTGCGAGGGCGGCCCACCCAGAGCTCTCTGTCTGTTGGGGGAGGTTGGCGGTTGTCCCTCCAGCTGGGCTCAGAAGCTCTAATGAGAGTTAAATGTAGGGCGTGAGTCACCTCGGAAAGGGGGATGGGACCACCCTCAGTTGTGAAGGGTGAACAGCGTTTGTCATACCGCTCATCCCCCATCCCTAATCCCCACTTCCCCTGCACCACATCCCTTAGCCCTTGGGAAGGTGATCCTGTCATCCTGGGTCAGCCTTCCCTAAAAGGCTGTCTTAGAAGTAGGGGCTGTGGGGCCATAGAGAGACTCCACATGTAGCACCTGGGATTCATGACTGTGAGTTCTGGGGTTCGGTCATGTGTTGGGATGGGGGCTGGGCAAAGAGCCCAGGCCACCCTGAAAATCCCCCTACTGGCTGCCTGTCCTTCCTCAGGCCGCCAGGCTCTGACCACACAGGGTGTCTCTCCTACACCCCCACACCCAGCTCCCTCCAGTCAGCACAGGGACTTCCTTTTGCAGTCCTCATGACATGGCAGTATGTGCGTACATACTTGTCTCTGTGACGGGGTTTGTCACTGTATGTGTGACTAAATGTGCACTGGAGTATATTTATGTATGACTGTCAGTGTCCAAGTGGGCCTCAGGGTTGCAGGGCCTGGGGAGGGAATGTTTCCGCATGCTTGTCTCTGTTTTATTGGTGTGTCTTTCAGTATGACTGTGTGTGACTGTGTGTGACTGTGTCAACCTCATCCAACCTCAGAGGTCCCTTGCTTCTCCTTAGAGCACCCAACTACCACCAGGAGAAATGGGGTTAGGGAGTGAGTCTGGAGGGAGCTGTAGAGGACAAAGTATTTCTGTCGCCTTCTGAATGACCAGGCTGGGTGGTCACCACTGGAGGTGGGAGGGTGGACAGTCAAAGGAAAGAGACCCCACCCCCAAAGAAGGGATCCCTGCTCAGCAGTCCCCTCCCTACTCCCTCTGCTCTCAGCCCAGCACCTCCTGGCAAGAGCTTATTTGCATGGTATTTACATTTCATTTGCATCGTGTTCAATTAAAAACCTGACCAGCTCCCGCCTGCCTGGCGCTGCCTGCCCAGCCTGGTGAAAATGTTGGTTGGGCACTGTCGCCTGCCCCCCCATGGACTGACCCATGTGGGAGGGGTCCTCCCTTCAGTGAGATCATCCTAGTCACCCACTCTATGAGTGTGAAAGCTGGAAGGACAAATGGAGAAACTGAGGTCCAGAAAGGGCCACCTAGAACTGCAAGCTGAGGGGTAGGCTCAGAGCTTGAAAAATCATAGCAACAACTGACTCTTTAAGGAGTTGCTGCTGCAGGAGCATAGCCAGCACCTGCTGTGCACTATCTTATCTCTGTGGCACTAACTCTTTGAAGTCTGGCAGTTCTCCCATTATCCCTATTTCACAGATGGGAATGCCGAGGCTAGAGAGAGCAAGCCTTAAGTCCACCCAGCTAATGCAGATTTTAAATATCTGTCACTTTTTATTACAAGTACTTGATCCAAACCAAATATTAAGGAAGAGCAGAGTTGTAGAAAGGTCTCTGTCACCCTGGTGAGCCCAACTCCACGACATTAGCTCTGGTGGACCTGCAAGCTGATCCTAACCTGGAGCTGGCCCTGATTGCTCTCTTTTTGCTTCCTAAAACTGACAGCCATACCTAACTCCTGGCTAAAAGGTGGGGTGCACTTGACCATGGTCTTCTTGGAAGACTGGCCTTCTTGGGCTCCAGTCAGGGCTGGTAACGCTGTAAAATGCACAAATGGAGAGAAGAGAATTGAACTAAGGCTGAAAGTGGAGAAGCCATCAGGTGGGCCCATGGAGATATCTAAGGGCCCCTCACCACACTTTGTAACCTGGGAGCCTTCCTACAGCATCCTTTCATAGAGCTGGGCTATGGACATTATCTAGCAGCTGAGGTCTCAGAAGTAGTATGTTGTCCTCCTTGCTGGTGGAGGAGTCATGCTAGGTCCAGGGTCTGGCCATGAGATTGAGGTAGGGTGTCATTGACAGGCACCAAATGCCTCCATATGTATGTGTATAATCATACGGGTACATATCATACATTCGTCCATGCATGCAAACATACATATACATGCATACACACAGACATACATACACACTTATATAGACTGAGACTGCTGGTATACCCATACCCAGCTCTCACTTATGAATGTCATCACTCTTGGGGGAGGAGAACACTGCCCATCTCATGTGGAATTTAATCTACTCTGGGACTATGACGGGAAGTCCTAGAAAAGTGACTTTCCTCACCCCAGCAGCCTTGGGCTTTAGGGGGTTCCTCCTACCTCTGATCCTGTTCCACACTGATTGGTTCTGAAATTGATATGTGACTTAGGTCTAGCCAATCAGGTTGAATCCCAAGGCTTTAGTTGAGGGAGTTCTCTGATGTAGCAGTTGGGGATTTGGGAACCACTGCCTTGATTTATTTTTTATTTTTTATTTTTTTACCAGACAGGATCTCATGCCACCCAGGCTGCCCTCCAACTTGATATACAGCCAAAGATGTCCTTGAAATACTCATCCATTTGACTCCTCCCAACAAATGCTACCATTACAGGCGTGAGCCAACACCTCAGGATCCAGCCTCAGGACCTTGGGAGAGCGATGTCCAACAAGCCAGCAAACTGACCTTGGTCTAGTGTAGCTCAGTGGTAGGTATTTGCATAAGGCTTTAGGGATTGGATCTGCAGTACCTTAAGAAATATTATTTAGCCTTGAAGTAAGCCAGTTGGTTGGCATTTTGTTTGAGCTATGTGTGTTATAGAGTTCTGCACTTGCAGTCTGAGGCTCTGCCAAGATAGTACAGGCCTTGCCCAGTTCTTTCTCCAAGTCTGTACTGTGTATCTCTGGCTGGAAGTGGACTACCTTTCTCTATTCTCCACTAACCAGTGCGACATGACTGTGGTTGGCCAGCTTGTGAACCCTTCTCCAGGAGGCTCACTACCCTCTGTTCCTTGCTTCTCTCTGGGCTGCACTCTCTTGAGAGTTACCTGGGACTTCTCACACAAGCCTGACACTCCGTGTCTATGCCTACAACCGCTGTGCTGACTTTGCTCTCTGTTCCAGCACTCAGGAGAATTAGGAAGTTCACCCACACGTTCCAGAGAAGAATGGGCTATAGAGTAAGACTCTGTCCTCAAGATAAATAAATAAATATTCCTTTTTGGGGGCCTTCTACATCAAAGTCCCATAGTCCAGATTCCTAAATGGTGTGGGAGGTGCTCTGTGCCACAGCTAACACAACTGACACCGCTCCATAGTCGGAAGCTCGCTGGATGCATTAGGCAGTCTTAGTTCACACTGTAGTCCATGCAGAGGTCAGGGGACCAATTTGGGAAGTTGGTTCTTTCCTTCTACTTTTGGGTCATGGGAATCAAACTTAAGGTGTCAGGTTTGGCACCTTCCTTGTAGTCATAAGATCTCTGAAACTAGTCCCTGCCTCGAGTGTCCTATCCTTTACTATATTTTAAGAAAGGATCTTCCTAATGTAGTCTAAGCTGGGCTTGAACTCATGATCTTCCTTCCTCAGCCTCCTGAGAGCTGGCACTACTGGTCTTGTTTGAAGATGTTATAGATAGGCCTCATGTTGCAGGCCTGCCATCCAAGCTACTAGAAGATTCCTTGAAGCAGAAGATCCCTTGAGCACAGCATTTTAAAGTCAGCCCAGGCAACAGTGAGAACTCACACATAAAAACAAGCAAAGCCAGTCAGAGTCATGAATTCCTGTAATCCTAGCACTTGAAGTGGAGGTAAGATGATCAGGAATTCAAGGCCAGCAAAGCTACATAGTTCCGGGACAGATTTAGCTGTTTGATCCTGAGCACAGCCTACCCCATACACACTTGATACCTTTACAACTGAAAAAAATGGTAAGTATTGGGCCTGAGGATGTAGCTCATTGGTAAGGAGCAGTTGCCTAGGTTACCCAAGGCCTTGGGTTCAATCCCCAACATCATATACCCCCAAACATGGTCAAATGTGAGTGTTAAAGAGTATTAGATGACCCAGGAGGTGGTGGCACACTCACCTTTAATCCCAGCACTTGGGAGGTAGAGGCAGGCAGATCTCTGTTAGTGTGAGGCCAGCCTGGTCTACATAGTTTTAGGATAGTCAGGGCTACACAGAGAAACTCTGTCATGAATGAACTGTGAACAACCAAAAAAAAAAAAAAAAAAAAAAAAAAAAGATTAGATCAGTCTGCATTAAAAATACTATGGATGGCCGGGCGGTGGTGGCGCACGCCTTTAATCCCAGCACTTGGAAGGCAGAGGCAGGCGTATTTCTGAGTTCGAGGCCAGTCTGGTCTACAGAGTGAGTTCCAGGACAGCCAGGGCTACGCAGAGGAAAAAAAATACTATGGACAATACACGGATTTTATTTTGTGCTTTTCGTTTGTTTGTTTGTTTGTTTGTTTGAGGTAGGATCTCATAGCCCAAGCTGGGTTGGGCTCAAACTCCCTATGTAGCCTGGGATAACCTTTAACCCCTGACCTTCCTGCCTACATTTCTCCAGTACTGGGATTACAGGTGTCACTCACCACACCCTGCTCAAAGCCCACAGATATTTATGGTGCATGGAGATAAGGGCTCAGCTGTGAAACGTCAAGGTCCCCGCCCTGGGAGAAGAGCGAAATGGAAGTTGAGGCAGTGGTGGCTGCAGCTTGGAGCACCCAATCATGAGAGTGGGGTGGCCCTTCCCAGCCTGCCCGAGCTCTTCTTAGAGGGCCGGATCTCCTTTGCCCACACCCCTTACAAAGCGCCCTTGTAGGGAGAGGCTTGGTCATTCCCTCCCCCTTCCTCCCTTCGCAGTCGTCCCTTCCAGCCGGCGCCTCTCTGAGTTAATCTCCTCGCCCGTCAGGGGGTGACAGGAGGTGTCTGTCATTCGGAGCCGAGGCAGTCAGCCTCGCTGGCTAATTGGGGCGCGGGCGCCCGGAGCACGGGAAATGGCCGGAGGGAAGGAGGGGGAAGGAGGGAAGAGAAGCCGTCCTCACCTCCTCGCAGCCGGCTTGGGGCTGATCCACATGGCTCCTTAGGGGGAAAGGAAGGCAGAGAAGAATGGGCTGTGGGACGGGACTCTGATCTTGGACAAATTGCTATTCCTCTCTAAGCTTCATATTAATAATGATAACACTAAGACTTTACAGAGCAGTTGCTGTGTAGATCAATATGCCTATTGAAAACCTCCAATGTGGTTTTTAATAGTAATTAGAATTCAAGCCACACCATTCCCAAGGACCTAGCACCCCCTTGTAGCTCTCTCTGCCATGCCTCTATCCTCCATATTCTCCCTGTCCCAGACCCTCCAGCTTCATTCCCACTAAATAGTTTCTGCCTCAGGGCCTTTGCACATACTCTTTCTGCTCTTTGGAGCATCTTTCTCTACCAGATCCTGGACCACATTATCCAAAATCATTTACTTCCAGTTACTATGTTACATTGCCCTGTTATATTAGCCCATCTCATACACTGACATCCATAATATGAAACCATTTACATATATGTCTGCAAATAATGCTGAAACCTTAATGCCTCAAACAAGGCTGGGCACATGGAGGCTATAAATAGTGATTAAAGGAAATTAAGTCTTTCACCTTCTCACATAAAGCTAAAAGTCTTGATAGTGCCCCAGTTTTTTCCATTAAAAATTTGGCTTATGTGGATGTGTTTTGCTTGTATGAATGTGTACCACATTTACTGTATGAGTGAGAATGTTTTACCTTTATTGTTTGTATGTGCGGCATCTTCCCACCTGATGCCCTTGGAGGTCAGAAGCCCCTGGAACTGGAGCTATGGTTGTGAACCACCATGTGGGTGCTGGGAACTGAACCCAAGATCTGTGCAAGAGCAGCCAGTGAGTGCTCTTAACCACTTGGCCATCTCTCCAGCATATGTCCCCATTTGGAGGTGTGGAAATGAAGGATTGAGGAGATTATAAATTCGGGTAATTGGAAAAGACCCCCTAGATTAGGGGGTCGTGTGGGTTTCAGGACTGTGAGTTCCTGGCCACCTGGCCATTCCTTTGCACACGAGGGTGATGAGCGTACATGCCGTGGACCTACACCAGGCTGTCAGGGCAGGTTTCCTGGGGGCTCCATGAGCTCCGGGGTTTGCTCTGGGCAAAGTGGGCAGATGAATTCTAAGGGGGTTTCTCACAGGCAGGATGAAGGATGTCATGGACAGGCCAGGCATTCCTTCATCTTTGTTACCTGTCCCTTTCTACCTGGCAGGGCACTGCCTCCTAGACCTGGCACCATTCAGCCCTTGATGCCTCTTGTCCCTCCCAGGATGTCCTTACCACACTAGAGGCTCCTGCCCACTGTGCCTGAGTCACTCACCCACCACTTTCTTCTCCCACCCTTTGAAGCCTAGCATCTAAGCTGCCCAGGCTAGTGTTGGTGTGGTGGCACCCTGCCAAGCAATCAAGTATTCTATGTCACCCACCACTCACTTGGCTGATGCAAAGCCACTTATGAAGTCGCCTGTCCATCCATGACTGCAGGTGAATGCTCTGTTCTAGGCCCATGGATCTCTAATTTCCTAAGATATCTACTAGGTGTCCAGGCCTAAAATCTCTACCTGGAGTGGGCAGCAAGATGGTCTCTGCCAGGCTCAGTCCATACCTGCTCATATCTCAAGGCCAATGAGGCTCCAATCAGTCTACAAGACAAACAGAACAAAGATCCTGGGTCCAGACAGGATAGACTATTGGCTTCTGACAACCCACTGGGCTACAGCTCTTGAGCCAATCACGTGGGTGCCAACTTCTACAGTTAACATATGTCAGGGTGTTTTAGAAGATCCTACTGTCTCCCTTTACCTCCAGAATGGCAGCCAGCTTCCTCCGTTCCTTTCTTTGTATTTATTTATTTGTTGGTTTATTTGTCTCCAGACATGGTTTTCTGCGTGGTCCTAGCTGTCCTAGAACTCACTCTGTAGACCAGGATGACCTCAAACTCACAAACATCCACCTGCCTCTTCCTCCCGAGTGCTGGGATTAAAGGTATGTACCACCACCACCACCTGACCAGCCTCCTGCTTTCTAGGCTTTGCTACCTCTCATCCTATTACTTCCTGCCTTACCTCTTCTCCCAGGCTAGGCCAACCTCTCAGAAGGTGCTATCGGTGGAAGGCGGAGAGAAGCTGACCCATTCTGAGAGGACAACTGAGACAGCAATGGTGAAACCTGCAGCAAATGCCTCTTGTTCCATCTTACCCTTTGTCTGGGACTATAGACTCCAAA
This sequence comes from Rhabdomys pumilio, assembly GCA_030674055.1. Classification (NCBI taxonomy): domain Eukaryota; kingdom Metazoa; phylum Chordata; class Mammalia; order Rodentia; family Muridae; genus Rhabdomys; species Rhabdomys pumilio. The sequence goes on along the minus strand of JANHMN010000013.1, from coordinate 50,123,831 downwards.
CATTTTTCTTGCGTAGCTGTGTGTGCACACTGTTGCAAGGATGCTTGCTCTCTGGCTCCCTTATCTCTTTCACTGCCTCAAGATGAAATGGGGAGGGGGCAGTTGGCGGACTGGCAAGAGCCCTCTGTTCCCCTCTCACACAAGCCCAAAAGTTCACAAGAACTCCCAGCTCATGCTGGGGATCGGCAGGTGGATGGGTAGGGAGGCCAAGAAGTCTGGGTGCCAGGGCCTCTGTGCATTTTGATGTCATGTGAACAACACAAAAAGCATATACAAATATTATGCAAAATAGAAATGTCCTATTCTAGTCAACAGCTCTGAAGTGTTCTGAGATGGGCTACAGGAGCTCCAGAATCAAGAGGAGACGTGGCTGTGAGAGGCATCACGGAAGCTCTGTGGAGAGGATATCACATCCAGGTGGCACCTACTGCTATAGCCCCAGGCTCTGCCTCTGGAATGTAGGTGAATTGCCTGTCCTTGATTCAGGCTGCTCTGCAAGCAGAGAGGGCAATGGGCTTGTCTATCTCCAGAGCCTTGAGGACCTTTCAGAGAAATTTAGTGATGTGTGAAGCAGACTGCAGACTAGCCAAATTCTGTCCTGGCCTCTGCCAGACCTGGGTTTGGTTCCCAGCACCACCACTTAATCGTTGTGTCCTCCAGCAAGGCAAGTCACCTTGTCGCCTCTGGAAGCTTCTGTTTATTTGCTCATACATTAAGAACAATAATTGGACAAAGTTCTTGTAGAGTGTAAGAACTCACTCAGTGACATACAAAGCGTGGGTGGACCAGGGCATGTACCTGAGTTCCATATCCCCCTTTCCCCTCAGTATTAAGGACTAAAGCCAGGGTCTTCTACACGCTAAGCAAGGTCTCTGCCACTACACTTTATGTCCAGCCTTCTCTTCTTAATACTAAGTTACTGAGGATAGCCTTGAACTCATTCTGTAGTACAAGTTCCCCTTGGATTTGCCATCTTCCTGCCTCGGCCTCTGGAATAAATGAGATTACAAATCTGCCCCAGGAGATCAGATTAATTAATGCTTTTTTCCCATAGAATGAACATATATATATAGTATGTGTGTGCACCACATGAGGGGAGTAGTACCCACCCACAGAGGTCGGAAAAGGGAGTCAGGTCCTCTGGACCTGGAGCTACAGATGGTTGCTGTCATGTGAATGCTGAAAAATGAACCAGAGTCCTCCTCACTGGGGCTGGAGAGATGGCTCACTGGTTAAAAGCACTGACTGCTCTTTCAGAGGTCCCGAGTTCAATTCCCAGCAACCACACAGTGGCTCACAACCATCTGTAATGGGATCCGATGCCCTCTACTGGTGTGCCTGATACAGTGTACTCATATACATAAAATAAATCTTTTTTTTGTTTGTTTGTTTTTTTTGTTTTTTTTTTGTTTTTTTCGAGACAGGGTTTCTCTGTGTAGCCCTGGCTGTCCTGGAACTCACTCTGTAGACCAGGCTGGCCTTGAAAAATAAATAAATCTTTAAAAAAAAAAACCAGATTGATTAATTTTTATGTCATGTGTATGAGTGTTTTGCCTGCATGCATGCATGTGTACCACGTGTGCATCTCATGCTCTTGGGCATCAATAGCATCGGATGCTCTGAACTGGAGTTACAAGCCATTGTAAGCCGCCATGTGGCTGATGGGAACTGAACACAGGTTATCACAAGAACAGCAAGTGTTTTCAACCACTGAGCCATCTCTGCAGCCCTGCTTATTTTCAATGCTGAAAATCAAACTTAAGGAAGGCCTCATATCACATCACGTATGGTAGGCAAGCATCTTACCTCTGAGCTATTATGTCTGTAAATATCAATTATAACTGTAGTCTTCTTCCTCTAGGGCACATGTGCATGGTGCACATGTGCCTGCACACACACACACACACACACACACACACACACACACCATTCTGCTTTCTACCCTTGATCTTGTCCTTTTCTGGAAGCACAGAGGACAAAATGTAACACCCAACAGTTCCAGGCTTCTGACCAAGCGTGGGTAGGGTCTGGGGTCACCTTCTCTATTCTCCCAGCTCTGCCAGAGAAAGGCTCATTCCTCACTTTTGGGAAGGGGGAATAAGGAAGGGCTCCTACAGAGATTATCCAGAAATTCTCTCTGTCTCAGAATAGTATCAGCCTGCGGATCCTAGCAGACATATAGAGCATGCTATATAGACTGGACCCTTCTGTCTGACCTTCACCTTGCAAAGATGCAGGCAATGTTGATGGGGAGAAGGAGTTACGGACTTTCTGCTTCCAAGCTCGTGAAAAAAGGGTCTCAGCAGTGTAGAGGAGGACTCAGGCAGTGTACTAGGGAAATTCTGGTGCAGAGGCAGGTCTGTAGGGATGGGTGGGACAACACTTAGAGGATGAGCCAAAATTTATGAACATCTTGAGATTTTTGTTGTGTTTTTTTTTTTCTAGGATAAGATTTTATGTAGCCCAGCGTGACCTTAAACTCTCAAGGTACCTAAGGATGGCCTTGAACTCCTGATCCTTGTGTCCCAGCCTCCAGAGGTGTCAAGAATTCATTTGTAAATGATGACCCATGTATGTTACTTACTTTATGATCAGTTTTTTAATCCTTATTATTACTTCTATTATTTTATGTATGGGGGTGTTTTGCCTTCATGTATGTCCATGCACCAAGTAAATGGCTGATGCCCGAGGCCAGAAGAGGATATAGCTCCCTTGGAAATGGAATTATAGCCGGTTGTGAGCTGCCAGGTGGATGCTGGGAATCAAACCTGGGTACTTAAGGGGAAAAATAGCCAGTGCTCTCAACTGCCGAGCCATCCCTCCAGCCATCTTTCCAACTCCAAGAGCATCTTCTCGACTGTAGTAGTATTCCCCAGGCAGAAACATTGCATCCTACAAGGAAATTCACTAAGAGAGGAAGTAGGCAACTCAAAAAAAAAAAAAAAAAAAAAAATCTCAGGAAGTTACTGAAACTGACCAGATTCACTATGCTCTCTCCCTCTCCAAGAATATACAGTCAAACTTGCTTATTGTCACTCAGACAACCCAGCCACCAGAAGAAATACAAACACATCCATCTCCCAGAAGAGGCTCTGACCAACTGAGCAACCATGAAAAAGGACACTCTTTAACCTGTTGAGCAGCTGATGGGTTGGGTTTTTTGTTGTTGTTGTTATTGTTTTTTCTTTGTTTTTGTTTTCCAAGACAGGGTCTCTGTGTAGCCCTGAACTTACTTCGAAGACCGGGAAGATCTCACACTCAGAGATTTGCCTGCCTCTGCCTCTAGAGCACTGGGATTCAAGGTGTGTGCCACCCCCACTAAATTGCCTACAGGTTGTATGACGTGCTCCAAGTTCCATGCCTTCATGTCTTACTCATGCTGGAGAGGCCTTTGGTAATCCAGCTGTCTTCTGAGTCATTTCCAGTCCTGTTAGGTAACTCCAGTAAAACTAATTGTTTCACCAAATTGGACTTTTGTAGTATCCATACTTTGGTCTGTTGTCAGTTCCCTGTGTGGGGTGAGGAGGTGTGTGTGTGTGTGTGTGGTGCTGAGTCTCCTCAGGAAAAGGCTTGCTAAACACTTTGAGTGTTGCATATTTATTACACCCAACAGTGACACTCTTGATGACCATCCATTTCTTTTTTTCCCTTGGAGACAGTCTTCTGTAGGTCTGCCTGGCTTTGTAGCTGAGGATGACCTTGAACTTGATCCTCCAGTCTCTAGCTCCTGTGTGCTGGGCTTAACGAGTGCTGGGCATGTGCTACTTCGTCTCCTTAATACAGCTCTCTGTGCATCCTAGGCAAGCATTCTATTAACTGAACAACGTGCCAGATTTCCCTTTCTTTTTAAACCCTTGAGGAAACTGATTAAGATGCTAGCTCAGTCACATACTAGGAACAGAACCCTAGTATGGCTGTACCCTCAAGCTCTAATCTAAGAAGATTCTCCATTCTCCCCAGGGCTATTCTACATTCTGTCCTGTTCAGTTTGCCTTACCTTGAATCCAGCTCACCTGTCAAATGACCACAAAGCCAGCAACCCCTCCCCTTCCTCCTCAGGCTTCTCCATCCCTATCATCTGTTAGTCGTCCTCGTTAGAAGTCCGACCGCAGCTCAGAACAGACCACTCCAGACCACACGGTTCTAAGGGGGGGGGAGGTTTATTCAGGAGATAGGGCAAAGGTGGGGGGGAAGAAGATGGAAGAAGAAGAGAGGAAGAAGAGAGAGGGAGAAGTAGAGGACGGCCATGACCACTTGGAGAGGGAAGAGAAGGGGGAGGGGACAGAGAGGAGCTAGAGGCCAGAAATCAAGAGAGTAAGAGATTAAGAGAGAGTAAGGGGGAGGGGCAAGCAGCCCCTTTTATAGTGGGCCAGGCCTACCTGGCTGTTGCCAGATAACTGGGGAGGAGCCTACCTGGCTGTTGCTAGGTAACTGTGGAGGTGGAGTTTAGACAGAATACTAACAATCTCCCTTTCCTCTGCCAAAAACGTTTACTTTTTTTCTGATGAATATAGGTTCTAGAAGGACCTTTTAAAAATCTAAGCCAGTGCTAGGTGTGGTCGCACAGGCCTCTAATTCCAGGATTCTGGAGGCAGAAACAGGAGGATCTCTATGAATTGAAGATCTGTCAGGAATCTGCTTTGGGCCTATGGCCATACATAAAGGCCTTCCCTTACCTTCCACAAAGCCAGTTCTTTTCCAGGCTTTGGCCGTTGCTTTAAAAGTCTCCAGCCAGAATGCTACACCCTCTCCTTTGCTAGATTGGCTTTTTTTTCCTGGTCTTTCAGGCCTCAGGTCGAATGTAACATCCTCTGAGAGGCCTTCCCTGACTACAACAGCAGTGTGTATGTATCCTCCCTGAAATCAGTCTACATGACCTATGTTAAAGTCGTCTTGGCTCTTCGGTGATTTTGTTCAACGTTAGTTATTTGATTATGATTTCTCCCTGAACTAGAATGAAAGTTTTGTGAAGCTGTTATAAGACGGTTCTCATGGGCAGTTAAGCCCATGGAATTAAACAGTGTCAGGCATTTAGTAGGTGCTCAATAAACACGAAATGATCAAGAAGTCCCAACTGCAGTGGGCAGCGGTGGCGCACACCTTTAATCCCAGCCCTCCGGAGGCAGAAGCAGGCAGATCTCTGGAAGTTGGAGGCCTGCCTGATCTACAAACTGAGTCCTAAGTCAGCCAAGGCTACACAAAGAAACCCTGTCTCGAAAAACCAAACAACCAACTAACCAACCAAAAAGTCCCAACCGTTTCTGTACATCTGTGCCTCAGTTTCTTTTTGTTGTTGGCCTTCGTCTCATTCGCCCAGCCACACAAGAGAACCTCTGCATGAGATCAGAGATGGCAGAATGTTCCTTCCGGGGGGTGGGGGGGAAGAGGGCACAATGCCCAACTGGAGATGAGGTCAGTTGAGGAGGCAAGAGGAGCCGCAAAGATCATCTTGGCCAGAGCACTGACCTGGCCCGACCCAGGATCCCAGATCGGTCGGGGAGAGCGTGCAACCCTGCCTCGGGTGGGAAGCTTCTCCCAGCCGGACCTCCTCTCCCCTCTCCTCCCCCGGGAGGCAGGTGGAGCTGCGTCCTCATCTTTGTTCCCATCTGGAGCGCGTTTGGCGCGGCGTGGCGGGGGCGGGGCTGCGCCCCCGCGGTGCCCAGAGAGACGGGCCCGCCCGCTTATCTGATCTGCAGCTAATTGAAACTCCCTGCTCGCGAAGGTCAGCTCGGTCCCCTGACAGCTGCCGAGCCGAGCCAGGCCGGATGGAAAACCCGGGCTGTGCCGGGCCGACGGGGCGCAGGGGGAGGGGTTGTGGGGGGGCTGCCTCTGCGGCAAAGTAGACAAAGGCGGCCCCTCCCTCCTCCTGCGCACTGCTGGGGGTCGCCAGAGGTAGCGGCCTTCGCCCTCACCCCGCAGGGCGCTCCAGCCACAGTCACATGGCCTAGGGCTTCAGAGGAGGGGGCGCCCTTAATCCCTACGCGCCCGCCCAACCCGCTCCCACGCCGGGGCCCGTCTGGGGTCTCTGGGAGAGTCACCCCCAACTTCCTGCCCCCACCCCGCCTCCACGCCCCGGCTCTGAGACTTCCTGCCTCCCCGGCTGCGGGCAGCTTAAACTGTGGGAAGCTGGTGGGGCCGGGGTGACCCGGTCCCCTCCCTCTGTGCGCTCGACGGGGCGCAGGGGTCCGGGAGGAAGTGTGCGCGGTGGGGGGCACCGCCCGGCTCCCGGCCGTCATCCGGTGGGGCAGGTGCGGCCACAGTCCTGCAACGGAGGGCAGGCCGGCCTGTTGCCATTGGTGCTGGAGCGAGTGGGCGGGAAAGGACGCCATGGGGGGCGCGTTTCCAGGGTTCCCGGTGCGGATGTGGCGAGCGTTCACCGCTCGGCCTGGCTCGCCACGCCCCAGGCAAGCTGGAGTTTGTGCTGCCCGTACTGATCCCCTCACCTGCCGCCTATGCGCCTAGGCAAGGGGTGTTGCAGAGCTCTCAGAATTCCCTCAGCTTTCAAGCTGAATGCGGTCTCCTAATCAGAACCTTTGCCGTAGCTTTTCCAGCTTGTAAGATAAAAAGACCCCAACGACAGATTTTCGGGACCACTTGGCAACCTGCGTTAAGCAATTAAACGTACTTCGAAAGTACTTAAACCTTATAGGTCCATTTTCCTGATGAGCAAGCTGAGGCACAGAAAGGCTGGGCTCCTAAATCAGCTAGGCAGGTCTAGGCTCTAACGCTTGAACTGGCCCTTTTATTTACCAGATTTTGGCCAGGCCTACGGAGTTGTGAACGGAGTCGATTCTCCAGGGCATCCGTTAAGTGCGGAGAGCCCCTCGGCAAGAGCGGCACATGTTCCCTAGCTTGGTTATAGGCACGTGTTACATGGCGCAGTCCCGCGTGCCAAAGCGGGGAGTGGGCGGCGGGGGGGGCAGCATAGCTGAGCGCACTGGCGCCCAGGTGCGACATTCCGGGTTGGGACTCGGCAGAGTCCTGTGGAGGGGCCTGAGCTGTAGGCAGGGCGGAGCGGGGGCGGAGAGCTTGGAGCTGAGTCCACGCGGGCCACGGCGCCTGGGAGGCCGCAATCCCGGCGCCTGCAGCCGGCGAGGCGCGGGGTGACGCGCGGGGGCCCAGCTACCGTGACCTCCTCCGCGGTTGCCATGGTGACCGTGCACTATAAATAAAAAAAAAAAAAAAAGAGAGGAGGAATTTCAAACCCGTTTTCTACGGAGCTTGGCGGGAGGGGTGGGGGAGGTCTCTTTGAATCGAGTTTCCCATTTCACCTTCCCAGGCGGCAGGAGCGCTTCCCCCGCAGCCCAGCCGGGAAATTGCCGCCCCTCACGCCGCGTGGCGCCCCCGGAGGAAGCTAATTAGCGCAGCCCGGGGAGCTGGAGACAGGGGACCTGGCCCCGGGGGGCAGGGCCCGCCTTTTGTGGGGAGGGGAACGCGCCTACAAATTGCCCCCCTTCCATGTCTCTAAGGCGCGCGCTCAGCCCAGCGCGGGCCGGGGCACAGGGCGCAGGCGGGAGGTCGCATCTGCAGCTTTGGCGCAATGAATCAGGCACGGCCGCCGTCGCCGAGCGCGTCTGGCATCCGGAGTCTCCCGGGATCGAAAATAATTTGGGCAAAGCGGTGGGAGGTGTGTGCGCGCGCGTTCCGAGGGGAGGGCGGGGAAGCAGGCCGGGCGGGGTGTGCGGGGCGGGGGGAGGTGCCATCCGACAGCCCCGCTGTGGTGAGAACGGAGTTGACACTTCTTTCCTTTCCACTTACTGCGGCAAGTACCGTGAGGAAGCTTAACCCTGTCGCTGCTTGGAGTATGAGACGCAGTGAAAGCGCCCTCCCGAGGGCGGTGAGGGCTGGGGTCAGGTGTGCAGAGCCCTTTGGCATGGGTCACTGCGGCCTGCCAGGTCGGCTCTCAGTCTCCCCCGGCTGGTGCTCCCACCTGGACATTCCTCAGTGCTTTTCTCGTTGCTTAAGTTTTTCCTTACCCAAGATCTGGCTAGTGTAATACTGTGACCTCAGTTTCCCCACTTTTCCAAGATAGTCGTTGGTTAGGGGGACAGTTTTCTTGGCAGGAACCTTCGTTTGAAGATACTCTGCCTTGGACTTTTGGTAGTTAAGAACCTGTGTAGTCAGAACCAACTCTGCCAGTCTCCCTCCAGCACTCTGGTGTCCCTCCTCAAAATGGCTGGGTTCTTGTTTTTGCCTCCGACGGCAGTAATGTCACGGCTGCTGCATTAAGCACGCGCTTGCTCGGCGTCAACTTGGTTTGGAGCAAGAAGCTAGCGCCCAGCCCTGTCAAGCTGCATGCTGCAGGCCTGGCCGAGGCCAGCCTTTGTCTTCACACCTTCTTGCCGGTCAGCCTGCCACTGTTCACTCTCTGAAAACCCGCTCAGGTTGCTTCTACTCAAGTTTGGCTCAAGGGAGTGAGTCTTAATACTCTTGTGCCTTTTTTGGTTCTGGGAGATGGGAGTAGAGGTGGAAAACGCTTGTTCTTTCCTTCCTGTCCCTATTCTAATTGGAAATGTGTCTGGAACGCAGATATTTTTCAGTTTAGGACTACCTTAACGGTAGCCGAATCTCAAAGCACCTTCTGCTTTAAGACCACAAGTCCCAGGTGGGGTGTTGGGCCCGCCTTCAATCCCAGAACTCAGGAGACAGGATCTCTTGAGTTCGAGGCCAGCCAGGGTTACAAAGAGAAATCCTGTCTCGACCCCTCCCCTCAAGACTCTCAGGTCCACCACACACCAGAAGAGCTCCTGGGACTGTTTCCACTTTTTTTTTTTTTTTTTTTTAGCTTCCATCTTGAGAATTCTCAGACCATTGGGTTTGTCAGCCTGCAAATATGGATCGTCCCTCGGGTGGCCCTAGTGCTCACCCTGAGAGGCATGCTGTGAGTACTCAAGAGGTCAAAGGTTACTGGATCAATCACACCCTGCACAAATCAGACAACTGAGCAAACAGACTGTCCAGGATTTTCCCTTAAGCTAAGGACTCAATGGCTAAAAGTATGGGCTCAGGAGACGTTGAAGAAGATGGCCAAGGAGTATGGTGCCTTTTGGTGTCTGAGGCTTTGATCAAGCTGATCCCATGAAAACTGAGCAGGGCCCTAACTAAAATTCCATTCCCTGTTGACACACAACAGAAACATGGAGGCCAACGTTGATGACGTCCACACTCAAGCTTCAGGTGGACCAAATGCAGCTGGTGCTCTTCATGTGGGGAAGACAGATGATGAGCTAGTCTCCACATCCACCTGGCTGGCGGCTACTCGGTGTCCTTGCTCAAGAACTGGCAGGATGTCTGGCTTTGTACATCAAGAGCCCCAGGGGCAAACCTGATCGCCTGTGTTAGGATATATCCTAATAAATCCTAGTGCTACCAAAAGAAAAAAGGGTGTGTGCCTCAGGGTCAGTGACAGATGGCGTAGTATGAAAAATGCTTGTTGGACAAGAATGTCGGATCCCAGCACTCACATAGAGAGTCAGGCTTAGGCCAGGTGTGTGGCTCATGTGAACCTTTAATTCCCCAATCTTGGAAGCCTGGGGCTTATTTTTGTAAATTCCAGTGTGGTCTACATAGTGAGTTCTAGGCCAGCAAGGGCTACACAGTCAAGGAAAGGGGAAAAAAAAAAAAGCAAGGCTTGGTGGAGAGCTGTAGTGGAAGATACCGACATGGACCTCTGAAGTGTGCGTGCGTGCGTGCGTGCGTGCATGCGTGTGTGTGTGTGTGTGTGTGTGTGTGTGTGTGTGTGTGTCTGCGCACACATAAGAGGTGATGGGGTCTGCAGACATCTGTCAGTGGTTAAGAGCACACATTACTTTTCCTTCCAGTGGACCCAGATTTGGTGTGGGTTTTTCATTTGTTACCTGGTGTGGTTTTAAAGTGTGGGCTCTGAGACTGTTGGTGTAGCACAGTTAGAGAGTGCTTGTATACATAAAGCCCTGAATACGAACCCCAGCAGCACAATATGGGGTTTGGTGGCACATATCTTTATGTGGGCAGTAAGGATATAAGAATCAAAAGTTCCGTGTCATCCTTGGCTACATAGCAAATTTGAGGCCAGTTTGGAATAATGGGATATATGGGGATTGGGTGGAGTGGAGTTCTGGATTTGGGCAGAACAAGCCTAAATCCTTGCCTGGCTACTCGTTAGTGGTACACTGAAAGGACATGTGACCTAAACTATCTGTACTTGATTTTCTCTGTTGAAAAATACAAATGACATTAATATTCACCAACTTCATGGAAATAGTTCATGGTTTCAGTGGTGGCAGAACATGGAGAACTAGGAAACTCGGTCTTTGCCTGGCTAGTTCAAGTGTTACTGTATCATTGTTGTCTGCAGAGTTAGAACTCGGGTTCATGTTTCAGACACTCTGGCTCTCCAGTCTGTCTCTGTAGGTCTTGCCAGGTTCTAGGCATTGGGGAATGGGTATGGAGAAAGGGTAAGCCAGTCCCTTAGAAGCAACTTCATCCCTGGTGTCCACACCCCAAATTCTAGTTCCCAGGTATTTTTTTACCCTTGGGTTGATTATTACCCCTTATAACTCCAGCTTGGAGCTGCAAGGCCCATGGTCTACTGGCCTGGTTGGTTCTTCAGGGCTTCCCCTCCTAGACCCATGCCGTCTTTGCTGCTTTGTTGAACATAAGGCTCAATGGTAATAGGAAAGAAGCCCAGGCTTCTTATTCCTTTGCTCCTTGACCAAAGGTCAGAAAAGACCATTGTTGATAGCAAGCATACAGGACAAGGATACCCAAATTAGACAATCTGCTGGAAACAAGGTCTCTGCTGTCCTTTGGGAGAGCAGCTTGAAGTTTTCTGGGTGGGGACTTAGGACCAATGTGTGGCTAGGAAACCAACCTGTGTTGGGAACAACTGATTGCTGAAAGGTCACTCAGAATACGGAATCTAGTACGAATGCAGGAGAGTCTTCCCTAAAACTGTGGCTTTTACTGGTGAGATACATGGAGGTGGAGCCTTGGTCACAAGTACGTTCAAGTTGAATTTGGAAAAGGTGGCAGTCTAATTGAGTCTGATGGCTGTCTGAGATGACCTCAGCTTCTACTTGGGCAGCAGACAGCAGAGGGCACTGACTAAGCTCTGGCTCGTGCACAATTACCCATCATGCTTAGTCACATTCTCCCAGGTTCACATAGGCCCATAAGTTCTCATGCTCCAACATGCAAGTCAGGTTAAAACTTGCTATAACACACCTCTATATTCAATCTTGTGTATATTACACACAAGTACACATGTAGACACTCAGATGCACACATCTAATACTTCCAGGTACATTAAAGATGCCTCACATAGCCATATGCTTGTTAACACTGTGTACACAGTAACACATACGAACACACATGTGTACAGATAAGCAGACATAGACATTCACTCATTATCAGCTGACATATGTGTAGACTGTCTCCCATGAGGTAGGGTTTTCCGTGTTTATTTTCAGAGAGAGCAGAGGTTTGAGTCAGGTATGGTGGTACTCTTCTGTAATCCGAAAAATTGGAAGCTGGAGGCAGCAGACAATTCCTGTGTAGGCCTATGTGAATTGAGGGTGGGAGAGACAACTTGTGGACGACGACGACGACGACGACGACGACGACGACGACGACGACGACGACGACGACGACGACGACGACGACG
>JANHMN010000013.1:50059316-50106189 GCA_030674055.1 Rhabdomys pumilio | reverse complement strand
ATGTGCACACACACAGCTACATGTGCACACACACAGCTACATGTGCATACACACAGCTACATGTGCACACACACAGCTACATGTGTACACACACAGCTACATGTGCACACACACAGCTACATGTGCATACACACAGCTACATGTGCACACACATACCTTCCTTCCTGCCAAGGGGTGGGAGCCGCTACTTCTTTGGAGGAGGCTTTCCTTTCATTCCCGTCACAAGGGCACAGTTGAGTATGTTAGTGTAAAGAAACAGAGTCCTCAGAAGATCCTAGGGACCTTCACTCTGCATCCTCAAGCACCCCTTTTGATGTTCTTTTGGTTTGTTTTCCCTCAATTTTCTTATGCATTTGTTTATTAATGTTGGGGTTGGGGGAGGGGCATGCACGGGCTACAGCACACCCGTGGAGGTCAGATGAGTTGCTTTTCTCTTTCTACCAAGTGAATCGGGGAATCCAACCCAGGTGGTCAGGCCTGGCAGTAAGTCTTCCCAGACATCTCAGCGATCTTTATTTTATTTCTCCGAGGCTTGGTCCTGTGTATGTAGTGCCTTTACAGATGCTTATGCCCCCAAGTGCTGAGATTACAGGTCCGTGGCGACACCAGCTCACTGAACCTTTGATATACTCTCCTAGCCAAGTGTGGGGGCCCCTGAGACCAGAGTGTGTCATACTAGAACTGCTGGTTCCTAGCGGTTCTGTGGGACTGACTTTTCTTAAGAAGTTTGAAGACAACCAATGGAAGGCAGGGGCATGGTTATGTCTTCTCTTTGGACCATAGCTAATGGCCGTGGAATTTGTAGTGGAAGGGGTCTGTCCAAAAGCCCGTTTTAAGCGTGAGGGCAGTCTGGTCCCCTGACTGCAGATGCCAACAAACCCATCAAAACTGTCTCTACTGGTTGGGATCTGATCTGTGGTGTGAAAGCAATGGGCAGAAACCAGAGAAACTAACCAGAAAACTATGTCAGAAAATTAGCTGTTAGGAGAAACAAAAAGGGGGTATTAAAAAGCCTTATTATTTCAGCTCATGGTTCCTGAGGATTCTGAGACCTTTTACCAGGAATGACACAGTTGTTGGGCTTCCAGACACCCACAGTCCCTCCCTCTCAGCTTCCCAGAACCACAGATACACAGAGACAACAGAAACTCTGCAAAAGTGTAGAGAGGCAGGAACTCCCTTAGCCTCTCTGGGCAGTTCTTGCCTCCTCCCCAGGGCAGAAGTGACTGGTGACTGTGTTGTTCTGTATGTGACTTGTGCTGACAACCTTGGTGACTCCTATCCAAGCCTGTGGTATTAGGATCCCATTCATCCCTTGACCTGAGATGTGCCTAACTCCTTAATCACATCTCCAGGGGATGGCTGGAGCTCCCAGTTGTTGGCCAAGCACACATATCCAGAAGCCATTTGCTTGCTGAGGATCAGGACGGCTTTCCAAGGGAGACGTCTTTAGATCATGGCAAGAAGACCTCCAGGCAAGAAGAACTTTCTAAGCAGCTGGAAGAAGGGAAAGTACGCCTATCTGAGAGAAAGCAGAGTCTAGGACTCTTCTGTGCCTGGGACCCCACCTTTGACAAGTTTCATTAACAGGTTAGGATGTCCCCACCAAGCCTTCTAACACATCTGGCACTGGCCTAAGAGGTAAAAGTCCAGTCTTGCTCCAGGTCCAGCCTGGGAGCTAGGGATAGGGGTGCTGGTTGCCCAGGTCCCTCCCTCCTACTCCAGAGATGGGAGTGTTTGGCAAAGCAACAAGGCAGCCTTTGTGTCCTTCTGTGGGTCTGGGCACGTCTGGCCCAGCCTAGGCGGCTGCTGGTTTCAGTGCCCTGTGATCCCAGTCAGGAGGGGCTGGGTGGGGCATGCAGGGTGTTTGCCCTCTGTGTTCCCAATATGGCTGTCTTTTGTTTCCTGCTCTCCATCAGGGCTCTGCAGGTGGTAAAGCCTGTGTTGGGGATCCAGCCAGTAGCAGAGGGTGAATGTTGACCCAGGGTGAAGGTGGAAACCTTGGCATTTGTCAGGCTCCTGTGTGCTGAGTAACACAGCAGTGCTGAAGGCCTATTCCAGGGTGGGCCTGTATGTGCATTTGGGTGAATGTGTGATTCTGGGTGTGAGGGGTCTGGCCTGAGGCACATGAACAGCCCCTGCTCAGAACAGAACACCGCTGTCTTGATTAAGCCAACAACAAGGCCTCTTTCTCAGTACATAATGTCCCCTCTGTATTGTCTGCTACACGGCCTTGATGACGATAATTTTAAGGTCCAAGTCCTTCTCATGGGTGGGGGTGGGGAGTTTTTAGTTTCATGTGTGAGGAAGTCTGGCTTGTGTTTGGGGCCACCCCCATATACTTGCATCCTCATGGGGGCAGTAGAGGGAAGCAGGGACTCCCAGGACCCTTTGCCAGGAGCCTTATCTGAAAGTCTGTGACTCTCCCCTGCTTCTCTCCCTCCTTTTGAACCCTGCCCACCCAGACTTCTGGGCTCTGGGGACCTTTTTAAAGAAAAATACTAGTAGCCCTCTTTGGGCCACTGTTGACGTCTTTGGATTCATACTTTTTCTATGTCCACTCCTGGCCTGGGTTTTCCTTCATGGATGCACAGAAGCACTGATGTCAACTTCTTAACTCTTTCCTTCCTTCCTTCCTTCCTTCCTTCCTTCCTTCCTCCCTCCCTCCCTCCCTCTTTCTTTCTTTCTTTCTTTCTTTCTTTCTTTCTTTCTTTCTTCTCTCTTCCGTTTGTTTATGGCTTGATATAGCAGACTGGTTCCTTGGGGCTGGGTCAGACTTCCTTCTGCTTTTACATTCACTCAGTTATGTGTGCATGTGACAACACACACGTGCACATGTGATTATTGTTCTTGAAGTGTATGTGGCAAAACCCTGGCCTCATACAGATTGACAGATGGAAAAGTAAGAATGTAACGATATTTTTGAGAATTCTGGAGTCTTTAAAAAACATGGAAATATATTAAGAATGTGATTTCATTTTAATTCCAGGATGTGGGGCTGCTTCTGACTGTCCACAGCAGTTGAATATGATTTGTTTCATGCTCAAACAGAAGTGTGATTTCCTAGCTACAGATATTTTCTGCAATTCTGTGATGTTTGGATTTCTGGGAATATTTCAGACAGTATATAAATGCCAAGGCCCTGAGAGTCTGTTGGTGGTTGGTGGTGGTTTTAGGAGGTTGGTTGTGGTTTGTTAGTAGCCAAGGTCAAAGAAGAAACAAAAGGAAAGACAGTAGATTCAGGATTCTTCCTGATTCCCCACTCCCCTCTAACCTTGTTTCACTTCTGTCTAGTGTTATGGAATGAAGCCAGAGGGGATAAAGGTCGGGAAAAGAAGAGACCACAAAGTGGCAGAGACAGCTTAGGAGTGGTGCCAAATGTGAATCACAATAAAGGAAAAAATGGGAACTTTTATTTCAAATGCCATAGAAGAAATAGCAGGTGACAAAGTAATGTCCCCCCTCCCCCCAGATGCCAGCAAACAATGTATTGCAGTTGTAATCCCTGGGATATCCCCCAGCCCCTTTACTTCCATAGGTGATTTTATGTTTTTCCGTTTTCTTCTTCATATATTATGTTTCAAAAAGTTTGGAAGAATGGCTGAGCAGTTGGTAGATAGAGGGTGGAAATGGAGAGCTCTGGGCAACACAAAACGGCTGAAATGGGAAACAGAAGGGATCACCCTGCTCCGTTCTTTCCTGAAAGGGTTGCAGAGTTGGCTGTGCAACTGGAGATGTTGCGGGTGAAGGTGGAAACACTTGGGAAGGAGGAGCACTGGAGAGAGAGAATAAAAAGGCTCCGTCCCAGCGACTGAGCAAGAGCGCAGGAGTTTCCCACAGGCGGGAAGAGGGAATAAACTGCTGGAGGGCAACCAGGCCAGAGAAAGGCTGAAAAAGCAGGAGATTTATTTATTTATTTATTTATTTATTTATTTATTTATTTATTTTGGTTTTTCGAGACAGGGTCTCTCTGTGTAGCCCTGGCTGTCCTGGAACTCACTATGTAGACCAGGCTAGCCTCGAACTCAGAAATCCGCCTGCCTCTGCCTCCCAAGTGCTGGGATTAAAGGTGTGCGCCACCACCGCCCGGCCAGGAGGTCAATTTAATGAAAACAGTTCATATAGAAAGAAGGGGTTAATCTGGAACCAACTTCACCACCAGAGGTAGAGGAGCGACGGCCTGGGGTTGCATGATGGCCATGAGCTTTCCCAGTAGTCATACAGAATATGGCTACTAATGATGTGGAACAAGGTTATGATGAGATAGGATGGCATCCTATAGAAATGATTGATCTAAGGCCTTTTAAAGGTCCATGATTTCATATGGGATGCACTCGCCTTAAGTGAAACAAATTTTAAGTAACTAGGATACTCAAACCAGGGTTATTATTCAAGAAGAGAAGTGAATGGTAACAGTTTTACTAGAGGCTGGTGCACAGTTATAATGGTTAACATGGTGGCTGGAAGAAACCATGAACACTGAACAGTGAAATAGAGCCTTTTTATTCTCTCTCTCCAGTGCTCCTCCTTCCCAAGTGTTTCCACCTTCACCCGCAACATCTCCAGTTGCACAGCCAACTCTTCAATCCTTTCAGGAAAGAACGGAGCAGAGTGATCCCTTCTGTTTCCCATTTCAGTGAGATGGAGCAAGCAGAATGGATATAGTAAAAGAGCAGTTGCTGGACAAAGAGCAGTAGTTCATGATAGAGAAGAACACATTGCTTTGATGATGCTACGGCAGATCTGTAGCTTAGTGGCTTTAAGAGCTTGGGCCAAAGCTGAGGATCCTGGGAAAAGGGCTACTTCATTAAAGCCTTCACTGGTTTTGTTGTTGTTGTTTTATAAAGATTAGTTACAGCAGTGAACAAAGTCGAATCAGAACCTCGTGAAAGGCAGGTGTTGATCGAGACCTTGGCATTTGAAGATGGTTATTAGGCATTAAAGATTCTAGCAGCACCTATGGATGAATGGATATGAGATGCTACCAATATTGGTTCTAATGTGTACAACAGGTCACACTATAGCTACAGGTCTTTGATATCAAAATGCCTTGTGTTTCATATGGGGGAAGTATGGTCATTTGAAAAGAGACTATGACCAAGCTGCTAAAGGCCTTAGATCTCAAAATGCCCATAGCTTTAATTGTGGGAAATATGATAAATGCAACAAAATTGTGAACAAGAAATCTGTAGGGGCAATAGTTGTTCTAAATATAAACCAGAAAGAAGCCCTAGGCTTCTGGGGAGTGTGCAGGTGATGTGGGGTATGGCAAGGGTTGCCACTGGACTAAAGATTATATGTCCTAAGGAGATATCCAAGGTAATTTTTTAAAAGATTTATTTGTTTATTTATTTATTTAATGTATATGAGCACACTGTAGCTGTCTTCAGACACACCAGAAGAGTGCATCATATCCCATTACAGATGGCTGTGAGCCACCATGTGGTTGCTGGGAATTGAACTCAGAACCTCTGGAAGAACAGTCAATGAGTACTCTTAACAGCTGTGACATCTCTCCAGCTCCTCAAGGTAATTTCTTACTGTTGGGAAACAGCCTTGGTGACCTGGCTCGGGGCCCCATAGCAAACATTATAAGCCATTTTTGTCAAGGAGTAACATGCAGACTGAAAAACCTCCACTTGGAGATTTAATGCACACATGGCTCTAGACATGGCTGCAGGTAAACATTCTTACTCTATCCTCCAAAATTCAATGCTGTAACATAGCTACTGGAGTTTATGGTTCTTTGTCCCCAGGGACAGTAGGGATGGTGTTGGGAAGGAATGGATTGCCTTCCCAAGGATTCATCATGCATCCAGGAATTATAAATAAAGATTTCAAAGGAGAAATTAAAGTTATGGCCTATGTAAAAAGAGAGATGCAATTCAATGGAGCTGATGGGACTGCTCACCTGCTATTGTTTCCCTACATCGAAGGCAAAGCCTCTCCCGTGGAAAGAACAGGAAAGTTTGGAAGTCCTGGAAAACAGTTGTCAATGATCAAAGGCCAAAATTAAAATCAAAAGTAAACGGTATTGAAATAGAAAATCAGGTGGATACAGGAGATGATATAACTATTATTTCATAAAAAATTTTGGAATTTGGAATGACCACTTCAAAATGTTTATGCTCAGTTTCTAGGAATTGGAAAGTTATCTCAGATAAAACAAAGAGTGCAATGGGTTAAATATATGGGACTGGAAGGTATAATAGGAAAATTAAGGTCTTATGTGGCTGACATACCCATAAATTCATGGGTAAGGGGTCTTTTACAACTGTGGGGTACTCAGATTATTATTCCTACAATCCTAGAGATAGCCCATGATGCAACGGGGGGGGGGGGGGGAAGTGGTAGCTGCTCCTGGGAAAAGTATTGATATATGTCATCAAATACTACCCCAGGCTGTGCCAGTTGTCCAAACCAGACAAGCAGTTGTAGAAAGATCTGATCACATCTTAAAGAAAATGCTTATAAAACAAAGAGAAGACAAAACAGAAACAAGCAGAATCAATACTGCTCTGCTAACTTCAAATTTTCTGAATATTATTGAGGAAGGAACAACAGCAGCTGAGAAACACTGGGTTATGGAAAAAACTGTGGAGTTAATCAGCCTGTAGCTTATAAGGATGCATTAACGTCAGAACAGAAGCCAGAGAAAGTTTTGTATTGGAGACATGGATTTGTTTATATTTCCACAGGAAATGAAAAGCTGTGGACACCATCAAAACTGATAAAGATTAGAACTGAGAAGAGGTCTACTGAAAACTTTCGCCACTGACCCAAAAAGCACTTATTTCATTGAAAATGTGTCTATTTGTAATTTACTGCTTCACACAGCACACTTAATGGCTTAAAACAGAAGTGGAGAAATGCAGTGATATTTTTGAAAATTCTGGAACTTTGTTTTATAAAAAAAAAAAAAAAACACAGAAATTTTATAAGACTGTGGTTTAGTTTTAATCCCAGGTGTGGGAATATGGGGGCTGCTTTCGATTGTCTGCAGCAGCTGACTGTGATTTGTCTGGTGCTCTAGCAGAAGCATGTTTTTGCCAGCTGGAGACGGTTTCTGTAATTGTGCGATGTTTTGAATTCTAGTAACTTTTCAGAGGGTAAATTCAAGGACCCTGAGAGTCGGTTGGTCATTGTTCGTTGTTTAGGGAAGTTAGTTGCAGTCTGTTAGTAGCTGAGGTTAAAGAAGAAACAAAAGGAAAGGAATTAGATTCAGGGATTTTCATAATTTCTCTTTCCCCTCTAACCTAGTGTTTTCCTATCTAGTTTTAGAGAGTGGAACAGGGTGGGGGCAAGATAAAGGGTCAGAAAAAGAAAAACCCACAAATAACAAAGACTGGCTACATAAGATATTCTAAAAGTCTTTCAGATCATTTATACTATACTCAGATCTCCTATAAGTTAACTGTCATCTAGACTCTGAAACCCCACCAATGAACTTTATTTTTATTTATTTATCATTTTTGTCTGTTTGTTTGTTTTTTTAAATATGGTTTCACTACATAGAACTCACTATGTATACCAAGCTGAACTTGAGCTCAGAGATTCTCCTGCCTCTGTCTCTCAAGTGGCATGTACCACCATGCCACGCCCAACTATGAATTTTATTTTTAATGAAAAAACTTTTATGTGTAGCTTTTTTGTCTACATGCATGTCTGTGTACAATGTGTGTGTCCAGTGTCCTCGGAGGCCAGAAGAGCATGAATGAGCTGTTTTGCTTTGATTTGTTTTAAGACAGTCTCATGCAGTCCAGGCTGGCTTTGAAGTCCTTTTGTAGCTAACCCCTGAGAAACTGCCTCTGACTCTCTTCTCATAGGATTGTAGTAGAAAATATTTAATATCCCAGCCTGGGATTTCTACCCCACCTTTGGTTATTGAGTTCCCAGATGAAAAACACACTCACAGCCTTTATATTTACAATATGCCTTGAGCAGCACAATAGCTGGGCAGCTGGCCACCCTCCATGCTGTCAGAATCCACTTTCCTATTGATAACCCCGAGTTATTACTTCCTATTTTATATGTTCCATCTGGGCTGCTCTTAACTCCGATCGGGCAGCCCTCAGGGCCGTGTTTTTATGGCTCAGCTAACCCATGGCAATTTTTCCTTTCTCCTCTCCTGTAAGGATCATCGCCTATGTCACCACACCTTAGGCAGTTAGCTTATTTGTTTTGTTTTTGGAGATGGGGCCTCAGGTAGCTCAGGCTACCTTTAAATGCACTAGGTGGCCAAAGATGACCTTGAACTCCTGACCCTTCTGCCTC
Source organism: Rhabdomys pumilio (assembly GCA_030674055.1). NCBI lineage: Eukaryota > Metazoa > Chordata > Mammalia > Rodentia > Muridae > Rhabdomys > Rhabdomys pumilio. Next base: position 50,097,915 of record JANHMN010000013.1, on the reverse strand, counting down.
TACCTCTCAAGTGCTGAGATCACAGCCATTTGCCATTGTTGCCCTGATCTTTAAGGTGCTGAAGAGAGAACCCAACATGCTAGACCCTGCCATCTGAGCTTCACCCACCCCAACTAACTCTATTTAAATTGTTTATTATTATTTAAAGGTTTATTTCTGCTTTGACATGTATGTGTGTTTACCTGTGTGTATGTGTATGCACTGCAGGGATGCATGAGCACCACATGTGTGCACTGCATGCCCAGATGGCCAGGAGAAGGTGTTGGATCCCTTGGAACTGGAGTCATGAGGTAGTTGTGATCCGCCATATGGGTGTTGGGAATTGAACATGGGTCCTTTGGAAGAACAGCCAGGGTTCTTACCTGCTGACCATCTCTTCAGCCCCTAAATTATCACTATTATTATGTACACACAAGGGCTCCAGTGCCACAGTGTATTGAGGTCAGAGAACCATGCTGTTTATTTGGCTCTCATCTCCCACCTACATATGGCTTCCAGGAATCAAACTCAGGTCTCCAGCTTTACTTGGCCAGTGACTTCACCTACAGAGCCATCTCACTGCCCCTCAATTAGCTTTTTTGTTTGTTTTACATCTGTATGTGTGTGTGTGTGTGTGTGTGTGTGTATGTTTGTACTATGTGGGCATATGTGTCTGTGTGTGCTCGAATGTACGAGAGTGCAGGCCCAGGGTTGATATTTAAATCCTTCTCCATCTCTCTTCCACCTTATTCACTGAGGGAGAGTCTTTCAATCAAACTCAGAGCTCTGTAATATGGTTAGTCTGGATAGCCAGTTTGCTCTGGGATCCCCAATGAGACTGGAATTATAGGCAGGCAGGTGCCTGGCATTTACCCGGGTTCCAGGGACCCAAACTCAGGTCCTCTTGCTTGCATGGCAAGAAATTTTCCCCCTGAGCTAACTCCCTAGCCTTTGGTGCTCTCTTTCACTTTTAAAAACTGGAACTTCGTTTTAACTGGATAAGAAAGGCTCACGGCGGCTGTGGTGGCTCGCATCTGTCACTCCAGCTACTAAGAAAGCTGAGGAAGAAGCATGCCCTAAAGCCAGGTGTTAGAAGCCAACCTGAGCCTCACAGTGAGACTCCATTTCAGAAAAGCACACATGAAAAAATATTTAAACCCCAAACCTCAGATTTTGATATCTGACAGCTGTTCTCTCAACAATGAAATGAGCCAGTCATTTGAAGGAAACAACGGACAGCATTTGTTGGTGATGATGGCGTTCTGTTCTTTCTGTTGAAATTCAAATCCTGGAACGTTGTACTTATGCACATCACAGAGGCTTGGCAGCTTCTTAAACATTTCTGATATAATATAGTGATATCAGTGAATAAGTTTATTTAATACAGTATAACAAACTGTGTTGACATTAGAAAGATCTACATAACCCCCAGTGAACAGACTGTCCATGGTTGTTATAAAGTCAGACGTAAATGAGTATGGTGGTGCACCTCTTTAATCCTACCCGTCAGGGGGCAGAGGCAGGTGGATCTCTGAGAGTTCAAAGCTAGCCTGATCTGTAAACTAAGTTTCCAGTCAGTAAGGGTACTCAGTAACAGTACTACACAGAACTACACAGGTTACACAGTAAGACCCTGTTTTTAAAACAAACATTTTTTTTTTTTTTAAAAATGGTAGTTAGACAAACAGGCTAGAACTTACCAACTGAAATTCATTGGTGGGCTAGTGAGATGGCTTACTGTTTAAGAGCTCGGGCTGCTATTGCAGAGGGCCCATGTTCAATACCCAACACCCACATACCAGCTCGCAACCATCTCATAACTCCAGTTCCAAGGGATCCAACACCTTCTTCTGGCCTCCTGGGCATGCAGTGTATGCAACACATGTGGTGCTTACATATACATGTAGTGCACACACATACACACAGGCAAACACTCATACATATCAAGGCAGAAATAAATCTTTAAATAATAATAATTTAAATAGAGCTAGTTGGGTGTGTGTAGCTCAGATGGCAGAGTCTAGCATGTTGGGTTCTCTCTTCAGCACCTTAAAGATCCCGGCACCATGCATGGCTGTGATCTCAGCACTTGAGAGGTAGAGGCAGGAGGATCAGGAGTTCAAGATTACCTTTGGACACCTAGTGTGTTTAAAGGTAGCCTGGGCTATGTGAGGCCCCATCTCCAAAAACAAAACAAATAAGTAAGCTAACTGCCTAAGGTGTGGTGGCATAGGCTGGGAGCCAGAGACAGGTTCTCAGGAGTTAGCACAAAGAGAAATCAAGGCCAGGCTGGACTATAGGAGTCTGTCTTAAAACAAAGCAAAGTAAATCAATCGATTCAACTCCTACCTCAAACAATGATGCCAGGATGTTTCCTTGGGACAGGCATGGTACTTGGGCAGGTGTGAATTTTCCATACCGCCTCATAAGGCCTTAAATAGATGTGTATTCAAGGACTGAGAGTTAGTACAATGTCAATCCTACTGCTAAGCTTCATTCTTAAGCGATGCCGGTTTTTCAGGGACCCCTAGCAGACTCAGTTTGTCATTGCCTTGATCTGTATAAGGCACAAGTTAACTAACGGTTGCTGGCACCAGCAGGGCCATTGTCAACAAACGAAGAGGTTGGATAATGCCTTGGTAACATCAATAGCAAAATTTTGACCTCACTCATTCCTAAGATGCTTCCCGAAGTCCTTGGTCCTGCTCACAGGATCTGCCCTGCTTATTGTGTCTCCTGTGCTTTGAGTGACAAGGTGCTGGGTCTTAGATATGTGGGACCTTGTTTCTCATTCCTGCACTCAACTGAGATTAGGGTTTTCTTGGTAGAGGTTTCTCTGGGGGATGACGCTGATTTTGGTGGATGGGTAGGATGTCAGAAGACAGAGACTGGGAACATATTCTTGGTGGAGGGAACAGCATTGGCAAAGTCCTAGAGAAAAGCACAGTTTGGCACAGAGGCTCCTGCCTGTAATTCCATCACTCAGGAGGCTGACTTACAGAGGAGTGAGCTCTACAAACAAAGGAGGACAAAAATAAGAACAGGATGGAGTCAGAGAATGGAGGGTCTTGGATGCTAGCCTGGGGAAGTAGGTACCACAGAGAGGTGCTGAGGACGGAAGTCACAGGTCCTAGAGAGAGCCAGGGCTAGAGAAGAGAGGTCCTTCTCCAGCAGCCCTCAAACGTTCAGCTTCACAGCGCTGTGTCCTTGAGACCTGCTCTGGCACACAGAGGGACTTTTGCTTCTTGCCTGTGATTGGCAGAGTGTGGTTTCCTGCTCAGAACTCAGCCAAGCACGTCTCCACAGGTTTCTAAGCTGATACTCACCTTCTCTCTTCCTGTGGCTTTGCGGTGACAGTGAGTAGCCCCGTCCAGTTTGCTGTGCACCAGTGTGAGAGTGACCTTGGCAGGCAGCTCATGAGGAAAGAGATAGGTAGTAGCTACAAGTTCCTGTGCACCATTAGGTGAGAGGGTTCTCTTTAAAAAAGTAGTAACTATTATTATTAATTAATTAATTAATTTATTTATTTATTGTTAAGTGTGTGTCTGTTTTTCCTGCATGTATGTATGTACCACGTGCATTCAGTACCTGAGAAGCCAGAAGATGATGTCAGATCCTCTGGAACCTGGAGTAAGCTATCATGAGGGTGTTGTGACTCGAACCTGGGTCCTCTGGAAGAACAGCCAGTTCTCTTAACTGCTGAGCCATCTCTCTGGCCCCTTTGATTGTTTCTTTGAGACTGGGTCTCACTATGCCTAGAACTCTCTCTGTAGACCAGACTCATAATTCTACTTGCCTCTGTCTCTAGAGTACTGACATTAGTTTGCACCATTTCAGTTAGTTATGTTTTTTAAAAAATTATTTATTTATTGATTGATTGATTTAGTATACAGCAGGCCAGAAGAGGGCACCAGATCTGATTATAGGTGGTTGCGAGCCATACCATGTGGTTGCTGGGAATTGAACTCAGGACCTCTGGAAAAACAACCAGTCCTCTGAACCTCTGAGCCATCTCTCCAGTCCATTGGTTATGTTTTGTTTGCTTGTTTGCTTTGTTTTGTTTTGAGACAGGATCTCATGCAGGTCAGGGTGGCTTCAAACTCAGTTTTTGTTTGCTCTAAAAAATTATTTAGTTATCGCTATCTCAAGAACATACATGTATGCATGAACCCTCCTCACCTCCCAGCCCCCAACCTGAGGGCATGTATGTGGACAGAGATCAAAGGAGAACTTTCAGTTGTTGAGTAGGCAGGGTTGTTTTGTTTCTGGTGTATAGCATACGCCACGCTAACTGATACTGGAAATGCTTGCCACACCTATCTTTTTGTATGTCACTAGTTTGTTTGTTCTGCCTTTCTCTCTCTCCCTCTTTCTCTCTCTCTCTCTCTTTCTTTCTTTCTTTCTTTCTTTCTTTCTTTCTTTCTTTCTTTCTTTCTTTTCTGACATAGGGACTCCTGTAGCCCAGGGTGACCTTGAACCTGTTAAGAAGCTAAGGATGACTTTGAATTCCCAGTTCTCTGGACTCTACCTCCTAAGCGATAAATTACAGGTGTGCACTGTGCCTGGCTTTGCGTTGTTTTAGGCAGGTTCAATACCTAGGCTCAGCCTCTCTGGTTCGAGGGTCATAGGCATGTGCCACCATGCCTGTCAATTCTTCACCTTTGTTTTTGTTTTTCCTAGATGGGGCTTCTCTGTATAGCCCTGGCTGTCTTGGAACCCTCTATGTAGATCAGGATGGTCTAGAAGTCACAGAGGTCTACCTTGCCTCTGCCTCCTGAGTGCTGGGATTAAAGGTGTTTGCCAACACTCTCTGGCAACTTTCATGACTTTAAAAAAGATGTATTGTTTTGTGTTTGGGCATTGCCTACACTTATTATGTGCACTGTGTGCATGCTATGTCCTAGGGGCCAGAAGAGGGAATAAGATCCCCTGGACTGGAAGTTACAGGTAGGTGTCGGCTGCCATGTGGGTGCTGGGAATGGAACTCAGGTCTTCAGGAAGAGCAGTAAGTGGTTTTCATCCCTGCCAACTCTCCAGCCAAGTTCCTGGCTTTAAAAACAAACAAACAAACAAACAAACAAACAACTTAATTGTATTATTTTAATTATGTATGTGTGGATATAGGGTGGGCACTGCACATGAATGCAATTGTCCATTGATATTAGAGGTGTGTGATTCTCCTGGAGATGGGCTTACAGGCAGTTGTAAGCTGCCTCATGTGGGAGCTGGGGTTTGATCTCAGGTCCTCTGAAAGAGCAGTATGTGCTCTTAACCACTGAGCTATCACTCCAGGCCCGAGTTCCTAACTTTTTAACTACAAAAGACCTGCCAGTTGATGGCCATGAAGACTAGGCTCTAGTCTCATGAAAGCAGGCCTTGTAGAGATGAACCTGACCTGGATCCGTCCTCCTCCAATGGCTTTGTCACCAATCCAGCTTGTCTCAGACCTGCTGGGACCTACTTAGTTCCTGTCCAGGTTTGGATGAAGAGAGACAATACTAGCTCCTCTGCCAGACAGACCCCACTCATCCTGATGTGCTCCCTGGTGTGACCCCACGCTGTGTACCTGGGCTGGGCTATTCCTGTGTTCCTATCTTGCTGAGTGACTGTATGGGTGGGGCCTGTGTTGCATACGTTTGTGATCATGATCTGTGGTGGGCTATGCAATCAATACAAAGGTGCTTGCCAACTTAGTCCTTTGCCACAGACATTGAATTGTGTTCAGTTTTGCATATGTGCCTCCAGTAGAATGGTGTGGATTTGTGCATGTGCCTTCTGTATATCTCTGTAGGGTGTCAGAGTCACTGGGATGGATGGATTGGGTTTTTGTTTGTTCTTGCTTTGTTTTTGAGACCTGGCCTGGAACTCACAGAGATCCATCTGCCTCTGTGTCCTAAGTGCTAAGAATAAAAATGTGCCTCCCAAAACCCAATTGGATCGGTGTTTTTGTGTGAGGATTTGTTAGTGTGTGTCTTGGCCAAGCCCCAAAGGAGGCCAGCTGAGGTAGTGGGTGAGGCCTGCGATGGAAGTAGGGAACCTCCAACCAGGAGGCCTGACTAGGAATAAACATGTTCTCACCTGCCTAAGGAAGCACCCCAAACTCTCAAGGTCACCCCTGCTCAGTCAGAGTCAGTGGTTTGGGAAACAGACCTGGGCCTAAGACGACCTAAAGCAACCTAATGCCACCTTCCCATACTCTGTTGGCTTCATCTTGTACCCTGCCCTGGCTACCTACATATGGCTGAGGGTACTTTGCGTTGTGGTAGTTGGGCAGAGGCCAAGTTCAGCTATTAGTGGGCCACTAAGGTAAAGTCGAGATTCCAAAGAGAATCAGCCCAATTGAGCCATGCCTGATGTTAATTTCAGCACATCCATCATTTATTTTAGAAATATTTATTGGAGGTGGGCTAGGAATATAGCAGTCTCCTTACCTAATTAGGGGCAAGGGGGCAAACTACTGTTATGAATTTAATAGATGAAAGCAAAGAACTCCAGGAATCGAGTGATTTACCCAGAGTACCAGGACAGCTGGGACCAGGCCTGTCTTCTGCCATGGCTCCCTCCCCTGAACTTCTCCATCCTGCTTTTGATAGTCAGCCCCTCTGAGTCAGGACCTACCAGCAGAACCAGGAGATGGACAGGTAGGGCTAGGCCAGCCTTGAGCCCCAGTGAGATACAGAGTGGGTACAGTAGCTCAGGTGAGATCTCAGGTGCTCCAAGGGAAGTGAAATGGCTAAGGTGACACCATCTTTGTGACTGCCTAGACACTCCATACCACACCATCACCACCACCATCACTACCACCACCACCACCTGCTCCCCTCACCCCTCACCCCTAAGTAGCCACACCCACCTTGGCAAGACTTTTGGGACTGACCGTGACCCTGAACAAGGGTTGTCTGGGGCCAGCATAGAGATGGGAGGTGAGGAAGGAATGCCTCCCCTTCTAATGGATGATTCATGTTCTGGGCCCCTGCTTCCTTCAGAACCCTTATTTCGTCATCTGTAAAGTGGGCACAATGGCTGCCTCTCCTAGTGTTCAATGCTCATAGCCTGGTGGAGGCTCAGAGGAGACTGGGATGGGGAAGGGGAGGAGTGAGGTGGGCAGTTCTAGGGGCTCTCAACTAGACCCTGGAATTGAGAAGGGTGCAGGGAAGAGAAGGCGCAGATGTGCGCTTGTCTCACACGAGCAGCCACATTTAGCCACTGAGTCGGGACTGAAATATTCCTGAGGGAGAAGAACCCTGAGGCTTCAGGGCGGCAACGGCTCGGGCTCTCGTCAGTGGGGAGCTGGGAAGGGATGTTGTCACCATCTGCCTCGTGTCTGTCTGTGACTAAAATAATACTGGGGTGAGACTCGCCGCAGGCACAGGCCCAGCCGCAAGGTTCCCCAGAAAGGGGGGGCTTGCTGGAAACCTTGTGGGGAGCAGTTGAGGGGAGGGGTGTTTGGGGTAGCCCTAGTCTCTCGCCTCCCCAGAGACCACAAAAACGATGGGGGTGTATGGGTGTAGACACATTCAGGAGGGATTGGCCTCATGTGGGGTGGGGGACGGATGACACCCCCCCCCCCACACACACACTCCAAGACCTGCCAGGGTCAGCTCCAGGGAGAAAAGCATGTGCTGAGATCCCAGCTAAGCAGAAACAGCATTAGAACAAAGTCAGGGAGACAGACCAGTGCCTGATTCGGCTTTCACGAGCTTATCCAGAATACTGAAACCAGGAAACAGCGAGAAGCTATTTTAATTTCCGCCGACGTCTAAGCTTCGGGTCTGTGGCTTGCTGTGGCTTTTATTTTGAATCCAATATGGAGGATGTTCGGCAATCTCGGGGATAAGGCCCCTGAGGCTGAGTGCCTGCCTTTCTGGCATGTCAATCATGTACCACTTTCTTCCAATTGTTGGTACCACTGGACTTGGGCAGATGACCCTTCAGGTCAGGGAGCCTGATGTTTGGCCTTTGAGCAAAGCACTTACAATCTGATTGGTTTGTTTAAGTGGCCATGATCACTTAGGCATTTTTATTTTGGTAGAGAGAACAGACCCATGACTTCAGTGGTTTATAGAGGCAGCCTTAACCATTCTACTGACACCGCACAGAGTGGTCAGTTCAGTGGTCAGTGCTTGAACACCTACTCTGTGCTGACTTTAGTGTGTAATGTAGGAAAGTCTATAAACATAAGGGATCAACCACCTGGGTGCAGGGACAGGCACTGGAGTTGGGAGTGGGGTGACTTGGTAAGAGACCTCGGTTGTTGTCTTGAGAAGGTGCCAGATACACTGGGCTGGAGAGGAGACATCAGCAAAGGAAAGTTCTCTAGGCCCAGTACCCAGACAAGGAAGGTATGTGCAGATTACTGGGAGGCTAGATTGTCTCTCTCCTGGCAAGATTATCCATGACACACTAATTTTTTAATTTAAAAATCATTTTATTTTATTTTTATTTTATGTATTTGGGTATTTCTCCTGAATGTATGTGTACAGACGTGCTTGGTACCTGCAGGGGCCAGCAGAGGGCATTGGATCCTCTCGGACTAGAGTTAACAAAAAGATGTGAGCAGCTATGGGGGTGCTGGGAATTGTACCCCGGTTCACTGTGAGAGCAGCTAGCGTTTTTTCCTGAACCATCTCTTCAGCACCCATACCACACTTTTAGCTACGGTGCGGTGCAGAAGCCTTACAATGGAGAGTGTATGTCAATGGTGTACTATATAGGCTACTGTCAGCTTTACTAACTCCCCATGAAGTCTGTGCCCTTGGCACCTATGTAACAGACAAGGAGGACGCTCAGAGATACCTGCTAGGCTACATCAGAGGTAGAGGCATGACTTCGGATGATGCCTGCACTCATCAGGCAACACACGTGGACCTATTACACTCAGGTGAAGAGCTAGAAGGCTTCTTAGATTCTGGCCCCAGCAACATACCCTAGGTTCCCAGATGACAAACAAGCCTCTCAGATTATGTGTATGGAGAAAAAGGTGCTGGTGGGGTCTGGGGTTCCTACTTTGCAACCTTAAGCCTCGGTTTCCTCACCCGAAAAGTAATGCTAGCCCTGATGAAGATGAAGAGAGAAGGCTTGTGTGGGAGATCCTGTGGAGTCTCATGAGCCTCCAAACTGGGCAGACTTTCCATGTAGCCCTGGGAGGGATCTTTCCATCCTAACCCAGCCAGGACGGATCCCTGCAGCTGACAGGCCCTGCCACCACAGCAGTGACTGCCTTGAATTATTCAGGAGCCTCTAGGCCTCTTCCACATCTCTTCCTGTCTCTCTGCATACCAGACTGTCAGCGTAGGCCTCAGAGCCTCTGCCAGGGAGTTGCTGACCTCAGGGCCCTTGGAACTGCGGTCTGTTCAGCTGGGGCTGTGACTGCAGTAGGATGGGATGGTGGGAATGGAGCTGGGGTGAGGGAGGGAGAGCATGCCTGTGAGCGCGGCTGTGGGAATGTGGCTGAGCATGTGAAGCGTGACTGTGTCTATGGGAGAGTGACTTGTGCGAGGGTGATTTGCGAATGGCATGCATGTAACTGTGAGTGACGGTGAGTGACAGTGTGTGAGCACTGGGCAACTGAGTAGATGAGGTGTGTCTGTGACAAGTCCTGGAGTCCATGGCTCTGTGGGACTCAGACCATGCCCAAGGTGTGTCTCATCTCCTGCCCAAGGATCCCAAGAGAGATGATTCTGTTCCTATTTTCTTCCTGGGCCTAGAAAGGCTGAGAGCCCAAAAGAGTATAAGGTATTCTCCATGATTGAGGCCATGAGGCAGCTCCCAAAGCCTTAGGGACCTGGGGAGGGAGTTTTCTACAGGCAGGAAGGAGAGAAAAGATTCCTGTCTACTAGATGTTTCTCTGCATATTTCTGCAGTAGGTGTGCACGGATGGAGTTGCTGGGGCTTGTGGGTAGCATTAAAGAATTGGGGGCCCAAGGGTTTAGAGGTCAGGGGAGAACTGTGTTTGTGAATGTTGAGGGCTGTATGTCGGCCCGAGGTCTTGTGAGGCTTAGTTAGCATTTATATCTGTGAGACAGTGTTTCTAGGAACTGTATACAGGACGGTGAGTATAGACGCAGCTTGTAGTAAGAGTGTATGTGTGTGGAAACATGCTGCTTGTGTGAGAGGACAAAAGCAGGGAGGGGCAGATGGGGACCCACACAGCAACAATGCACTGTCTATCCTCAGGCCTGCTTGGCATGTCCTAACATCTCTGACTGCGTTTTGGGATCACTACTGAGCCTGATCCTCTGGCTTTAGCTAACAGAACCTCAGAGCCCATTGAGGGGCAGAGCCACAGGTTGGGGGTGGGTGCTGAGTCTGGGACAGAGACTTTATTATGGGGGGCAATTACAGAGGCCTACCTAGAGATGTGCTCCTCCAGCTCCCCCTCCCCCACTTGCAATTTCTTCCCTCAGTGACCCTGCTTCCTGATCAGAAAAATGGGCCTGTACCTGCAGTCCTCTCCACTAAGCATCCCATGAGCCTTCCTGCTCTGTGCTCTGGGAAGCTGACATGAAGGCCCGTGTGCTGGTCTGCCTGGAGACTGTGGAAGAGTTAAGATTGATTTATCCTTCTTTGCCTGGACCAAGAGCTCTGACTTGTCTTCCTACACTCCTCCATTGAAGGGATGCATATACCCATAAAAGAGGGTGAGCTCACAGGTCATCCATCCATTGCACTGCATTCTGGGTAGGTCACTCTGAACCTCCGACCCATAGTCAGAAACAGGAGCAGTGTCCATCCTGACCAGCCCATCTCTGACTTTATTTTCTTCCTCTCTACTGTAGGGGTATTTTGGGAATAGAAGGACCAAGTATCCTTGCTATCTGGTCCTTGGAGTTAAGTCTGTCTCTCAGTGCTCCCCTGCACCCATCTGTGGAGCTGTGGCCTGGGCAGCTGTCCGGCTGAGCCGGTTAGCAACACAAGACAGATGGCAGGGGATTATCTCAGCTTCTCACAGTGCCACCGTGGCAGAGGCAGTGGGTGAGGGGAAGGCTCTCACACCCTCCCTGTGTATACAGATTCTCTCTCTCTCTCTCTCTCTCTCTCTCTCTCTCACACACACACACACACACAGACACTTACACACTCTATCCACCACCATCCCTGCTTTTTATGAGGTAGGCAGGGAGGCAGAAAAAGGGATGGGATTTGTGAGTTTGTGAGAACTGTGGGATTTGATGATCTTGCTGCCCCTCCTGGCTTCCAGGCTATAGGCTGAACCAGCTGGGCCTCCCAGGCTCCTCATGGACCATAATCCACTGCCTCTAGGGTTTCTTTGCAGCTGATTCCACTGAGACCGATAGGTTCAGGAGAACACAGCCTTATAGAGGGCCCAGGGCCCAGAGATGTGTTGAAATGTGTCTAGAATCACACAGCAGGTTGGGCCATTAGGAGGTTGAGCTTTGGAGGGCAGAAGGTAATGGAATCTCTTAGGTGTTTGAACACTGGTCCATAGGACTGAAAACAAGGTGTGATTACGACAGTAGACTAAGACCCCATGTCAGATGTATCACGGGGATACGCACACAGGGACCACAGGAACAACCTTCACAAATGCTGTCAGACTTTGGTGAAGTGGGGTCCCTCTTGAGCTTAGGTGATCTGGAGCACTACAAGAGTCGATTCACCCACCTACACACCAGTTCAAATGACTGAGGGCTTTTTTCTTCAGCCTTAGCCACAGACCCAAATCTTTCACAGCCTTAAAAGCTCTCCAATCCCAGAGTCTTGAGACATCTAGGCCATGGCAGAGGGGTGTAGGCTCTAATGATGGGTGAGATTTGGGGGAGGCACACTCCTCCCTTTCCTCAGCATGGGTGAAAGGGCCAACTCCGATTAAGGGAAGGGTGGGAAGGTCCTGATGGAAATTGATTCTCCGTGCTTAGCTGCCAATATCCCAGTTTCTCCCTCTCCCCAAGAGTGACTCAGGATCTGCTGAACAGAGTCTGCACTGGATGCAGAAGGGGTACATTGATTAAGACCCCCTCTTATAGGCTCCAAAGGCTTTAGTCTGTCACTGGGCACCATGGATTCATTCATGTCTGCCTGACTGGCTTGTAGGGGAAACACGATCTCCAGGTCAGACAGGACTGAGGATAAGCCATAGAAGAACCCCGCCTACTTTTGAATCGGTAGTATTTGCAAGCTTGCAGTGTTCCAGTAGCAAACACGAGGATTACTCATCGGGCCAGCCCCTTTAATGACTTTGGATGGCTTTTAACAGCCTGTCAGAACCAAGACCCTCTTCTCAACTCATGTCTCCTCAGTCTCCATTTGGAGGAGGAAGTGAGCACATTAAAGAATGTTGGGTGCAACCTGTCTCCTGGGTTATGGCCAAGCTGTTCCTCTGTTCCTTTGGATCTCAAGTTAGTTAACCGTCTCTGTGGGTTGACCGGCCTCCATGGCTGGAGTTCTCCCGGGAGGGGGCACCCTACATGAAATTTGGAAGGGTGTGTCAGAGTCTCGCTCCTTCCTCATGGGTGGGACTTATGTTTTACTTAAGATTTCAAAGTAACCTTGTAAAGAAGTCACCATGAGAACCAATCCGAGAGTCCATGCAAATAACGGCCTGCTGATTGGCTGTCTCCTTCACGCCCTTTACAAAACTTCAACTTCATCAACTCTAGGAAGATTTCTTTTCTTTCTTTTCTCCCTTTTGGCCTTCCACATCCTAAAGGATTCAGGGCCTGGGGTTACCCAGGCCATGCCTCAGACTGCCTGGCCTGCCTAGTGGGCTTGTACAGGGACCTGCAGGAGCCAGTCCTCCGCTCTGACCCTGGCCCTCCCTGGTTCATTCTAGCACCGAATCTCTGCGGAGGCGTCCTGAAAACCCAGCCCTTCCTTCTTTGTAGGACCGCCGCACAGCGGGCTGCAGGCCGCGGGTATCGAGCTTGGCTGGGAAGGATCGATATCTGCCCGCTGGACTGATGTGTGGACGAGGCAGCTCGACTGGGCGGGCTCTGCGGCAGAGTGACAGCTGCGCAGCGTCCCCCCCCCCCCAACCCCCTCACTCCAGGGGAAACCGAGGCCGGGAAATGACGCGGAGATCTAGGGCGCGGCCACGGGCAATGGCACTCCCAAGCTCCGGACCTCAGCCCTCAGGGTAGGGTTGGAGTAGCCCAGCGTCCTGCCCTGCTCCCCAGCCCCTGTACGTCCCCACCCTCCAGGGTCGCCCGCACTTCGAGCCCAGTGCAGCTTGCACCCCTGTTTGTATTTAGCCCCCTTGCTCCATACTTCCCCTCCCTCCCACTTCAATTGTGTGTTTCGGTCTAGATCCGAGGTTCTTCCATCCTTTCTCTCTGTGGGTGTCTCTGTGTCTAACCCTCCATCTCTATTTCTCTGCCTGTCTAGGTCCCTCGGTCTACGCTTTGGTCTCTCCTCGCCTCTCGCACATTTTTCGCTTCTTTGTCTGGCTTCCTCTCTCTCCCTCCTTTCAGCCCCCCTCCGCACACACACCTCACAGCCCTGTTTACGACATCCCCAGGGCTGGCAGGTGGGCGGGGCTGCAGCAAAGAGGGGGTGAGAGAGGGAGACGCAGCCTCCCCCCCAGCTGTTAACCTTCACGCTTCAGGCCTCTGCGGATGGCAGAGGAGGGGGAAAGCCCAGCTGCCAGCTTGGCGGAGGTGACTGGGCGGGCGCTGGGGGTGCCCCTCCCTCTGGCTCGTCTCTCAGGAGCTCTGGGGCCGGAAGGAAGGTGATGGAGGGCGCCCTCGGTCAAGGGAGGCCCCAGGAGGATGGGTGGGTGGCTCCCGGGAGCCCACCGTTGGCCGGACCGGTACCCAAGGTGTATGTGTGTGTGTGTGTGTGTGTGTGTGTGTGTGTGTGTGTGTGTGTGTGTGTGTGACTACTCTGTGCGGCGCCGGCCCCTGCCCGCAGCCGGGCCGGACGTGGGGGCCGGCGTGAGAATCCCTCCCATCTGTGAGCCGGCCTCACGCCGTCAGACCCAATTTATCTCGCCGCCAAAGTTTCACAGCCATCTGCTCGAGTGGAACGGCTTCCAGCGCTGGCCCCACCGGGCCCCCCAGCCAGCGCGGGGATGTTTTCCAATACGACGGCATCGCGACTCCCCACCACCATCCCAAAGCAAGGGGGTGGGGGAAGGCGGCAGAGCGCGCTGCGCGGGGCTGGCAGGCAGCCCTCTAACGCGAGCGAGCCGACCCTGAATTTTAAGCGATTGATCAGGAAGCGCAGGCCGTTCCCATCACTTTAGAGCAGCCAAATGCGGAGGCGTAGGGATTTCAAGGGGCCTTGCGGAGGCGGTAATGAGGTCACCGTCACCGCGCCCGCCCGCAGACAGGAGGAGGCGAAGGTCTGCGGACACAAATGCACACGCGCCTTTGAGCACGTGTGTACGCGGTCTTTGAACACGTCCGCACCCCTGTCACGTGACCTCTGGGCCCCACTACTGACCCAGGCTCTGAGCTAATCACCCCTGGGGCCTGTTTGTTCGAGCACAAGCAGTCAGAGAATAAGCTAGAACCTTGCCTTGCCCCATCCATGGTTCTATCAGACGGTTGCTATTACAAAAGCCTCAACTGTCATCTCCTGCCCTCTATGTACCTAAAATACATCCATTTGGTCACCTGTCCATCACACTTTTAAACAAGCCAGCAGTGGCAGCTGTGTCCAGGCCCTGGTAGGCAAACAGGTGTACACATCCCGATTGCACACCTGACAGCGGTGCTCCCACTGGTATACGCCATTGCTTTCCCCTAATACATACAAGCATGCACATCCAGCACGTGCCCCCATACGTCTCTCCCCGAGGCGCACGCGTGTGTACACATGCTCTCCAGCCCCCGAGGTCGCTGCTGTGTCCGTGCGGCTGGGCGCATCCACTGTGGGCCAGCAGCACGGGTGCAGACCTCGAAGAGAACAAAGGCCGGGCGGGAGAGGGGGAGGGAGGGGGCTGAGCCCCCGGGTCTCATCCTCCTTGGCGATGCTCGTCTGTCTCGGCTCCGCGGCCACCGCATTGAGCGGCTCTGATTGCCGAGTAAATCACCAGGCTGATCTGAATAATTATCGTCTCCTGAAAAGGGGGGGGGGGGAGTGTAAGGAATAAATAGAGGAGGAACAGCCACCTGACTTCTCTGAGCCGTTTAGGGAAGCTAGGTGGGAGTGGGTGCTCCTGTGGGTCCTGAGAGCATGCACTGGGATGCAGTGTAGATGGGGCAGGGAGGTCCTCCGGGCAGAGTCCTGCCCTAGAAGAGGCCGTTAGGCTCCGCTGCATTCATCGCCCCAGTTAAGTCAGGTCCACTGGAGCTCTTCCCCTCCCCTGCTAGGCCTGGCGCCTTACACCAGTAGCTCCCCCTCCTCGCCAGCCCTGTAGGGCACCCTTCTGTCTCCAGGGCTTAGTTAAGCTTGTCTGCTCCCTGGAACACCCTCTTCCCAGCCCACACTCTTATTTTGTCAGGCTCTCTCATGGCTGAAGGGCAGCCTCCCTGCTTCCTGTGGGAATTCATCCCTACTGTCCAGCCCGCTCCCATCCTGCCCTCCCCTGTGGGCCAATGTTTGCTCCCACGTTCTATGACTGATGTCCGGGTATTCTCCTGGACTCCACAGCTGAATGACAGCTTTGGTGTTGAAACAGCTTTTTGTTTATTTGTTTGTTGTTTTATTTTTAAAGAAAATGTTGTTAGTAATGACAGTAGCAGCAGTTGCTGTTTCAACCTGAACTTTACTTGGGTGTGCTGGCCCTGTGTGGAAACATCAAATGTATTCTCTCTCTCTCTCTCTCTCTCTTTCTTTCTTTCTTTCTTTCTTTAAACATTCATTTATATGAGTACACTGTAGCTGTCTTTAGACACACCAGAAGAGGGCATCGGATCCCATTACAGATGGTTCTGAGTCACCTTGTGGTTGCTGGGAATTGAACTCAGGACCTCTGGAAGAGCAGTCAGTGCTCTTAATCACTGAGCCATCTCTCCAGCCCATGTATTTCTTTATATGTATGCATTTATGTATTGTGGCACATATATGAAGGTTACAAAACAACTTGTAGGAGTCAGTCCACTCTTTTCACCATGTGGATTTTGGGAATCAAACTCTTGTCAAGATTAGTGGCAAGTGTTTTTACCATTGACTATCTTACTGGCTTTTTAATTTTTTTTATTTTAATTTTTATTTTTTAAAGCACACCATCCCTCCAAGGATGGCCTGAACTCTTTCCTGATCTCCTGCCTCTGTCTCCCAATACTGGACTCCCAAGTCATCAATTACCAGACCCTCCCTGCCTGGGAGCATCCTTTTTGAGCAAGTGTGGTGGCTCATATCTATAATCCTAGCACTCAAGAGACTTTGAGACAGAAGAATTGTCATGAGTTTGAATCTGCCCTGAACTACATAGTGAATTTCAAGCCAGCCTGGACTACACAGCAACATAGCAAGAACGTTTCTTTACAAAACAAAACAAAGCTGGGTGTGGTAGCACATGCCTTTAGTCCTAGCAATGAAGAATCAGAGGCAGGTCCATCTCTGAGTTTGAGGCCAGCCTAGTCTACAGTGTTCTAGGTCAGCCAGAGTTACACAGAGAAACCTTGTCTCAAAACCAAGCCCACCTACCGAACAAAAATCTCTCTATGGAACTTCCCTATTTTAGCAACCGGGAACTGAGGCTTAGCAAGAGAAAACATGGATACCTTTCCTTCCCAGGGCAGTGTTGGCCACCTGCATCCTTCTGCATTTGCTTGTGTCTTCATGAGCTGGAGGCCCTGCCCCCAGCCCTGTTCCAGCCTGCTCCTTCCACTCCCCCTTTCCTAGCCTCAGGAGGGATGCCGTTCATGCACTGTGACCTCCCTCCCAGAGGGCATGACCTTTTTCCATAGCCCCAACATCAAAGGAGGGGCAACTCCTCGGTTCTCTGAATCTCCTGCCTGAAATGGTTCCAGATGTGAGGCCTTGCCAGAGAGCAGGGTGAAGATGGTCTTCTCTCTGGAGGCTGCTCTGGAGTGAGGCCCAGGATCCCCATGGCCAACTCCCTGCAAGTGCTCCCTGTCTGGGAGCAGAACATGGTCACTGAGGGGATTGTGGCTAGTAAATAACTTCTGAAGAGACTGAGGAAGGAGAACCCCTTTCAGGCCTAAGTGTCTGGAACAGGAAAGATGGAGGCTATAGCTCTTGCTAGGTTTGCAGTTTACCCTGAACGGAGGACGGACTTCTGGATCTGGGATGTAAGAACTACAGCTAAGGTTAGGTTTGTTCTTTCTAAAAAAAATGCTTTTTCTTTTCTTTCTTTCTTTTTCCTTTTTTCCTTTTTTTTTTTTTTTTTTTTTTTTTTGAGACAGGGTTTCTCTGTGTAGCCCTGACTATCCTGTAACTCACTATGTAGACCAGGCTGGTCTGGAACTCACAGAGATCCCCTTGCCTCTGCCTCCCTAGTGCTGGGATTAAAGGTGTGTACCACCGTTGCCTGGCCAGGTTTTCAGGTTTTCTCTTTTTAATTGCTGTGTGTATCTGTTTGTGTGTAGGTGTGTGTACATGCATGTGGGTACCTTAGAGACTAGAGAGGGAGCCAGATTTCTTAATACAGGAGTCACTGGCTGTTGTAAGCCACCCAGTGTGGGTGCTAGGAATGAATCTCATGGCTTCTTTAGAAGATTCTCTGAACAATGCTTCTAACTGCTGAGCCATCTCTAGCCTGTCTCTCAATTTTTTTCTAAGATTTAGTATATCTACTTTTAAGATATTATTGGGTCAGGTGTGGTGCTGAATGCCTTTATAACTTAAAACAATATGTTCACTTGTGTTTTGCCTGCACATATGTGTGTGGGGGGATGTTAAAGTCTTGGGACTGAAGTTCAGAGAGTTGTAAGCTGACATGTGGGTGCTGGGAGTTGAACCTGAGTCCTCTGGAAGAGCAGTCATCTCTCCTACCCCTAGGGAATTCCTTTAATACCAGCATTTCATAGGCAGAGACAGGCAGATCTTTGAGTTTGAAGCTAGCCTGGTCTACTGAGCCAGTTCTAGTTAATCCAGGACTACATACAGAAAATGTCTCTCAAAATAAACAAGCAAAAAATATTGTATTCTTTTTTATATTAACAGGTGTTTTGTCTGTATGTTTCTATGTGCACCAGTCTAGTGCCCAGTGTCCTCAGAGGCCACAGAGACTGTCTAATCTCTTTAAATTAGAGTTATAGCCAGTTGTAAACAGTCATGTAGATCCTGAGAACTGAGCCTAGGTCCTCTCCAAGAACAGAAAGCGCTTGTGACCACTGAACAGTTTCTCCAGATCTATTCTTATTTATATAAATGTGCATGAATATACATGTGTGTGTGCATGTGCCTGCCAAGGACAGAGGACAGACTTTATCTCATGGAACTGGAATTTCAAGTGCTGTGAGCCACCTGATGTGGGTGCTGTGAACCAAGCTAAAATCTCCTGCAAGAACGGTAAGTGTTCTTGGTGTCTGGGCCATCTCTCCAGCTCAGAGTTGGGTTCTTGAGGCTGTACAAGGAGGCCAAGAACTAAGTAGTTCATATCCACTTTCCCTCGCCCCTTAAAGGAATACCATTGAAATGGGGAAACTGAGTCAAGGACCTCTAACTGGCTCCTAATGAATAATGCCTATGCAGATGTTGTCCACATGGGAACCCTGCTTATCCAGATGTTGTCCAAGGGGAACCCTATATATCCAGATGTTGTCCATGTGGGAACTCTCCCTATCCAGATGTTGTCCATGTGGGAAACCTCCCTGTCCAGTGAAACCTCCCTGTCCAGATGTTGTCCTTGTAGGAACCCTGCTCAGAGCCTCAGGCATTACTTAATGAATAGGAAGGTTTGAGAATCTTTTGTCTATGGCTTGAGTAGAGGTGGGACAGTTGAGACAAATTGTAGGTCCAGAGGGATGGACATCCATATGTCCGAGTTGTGTGAAGTCTAGGCAGGGTCCATCCTGGGTCCAAGAAAACCTCATCCTCAAGTTTTCCTGGGGCCTAGGGCAGCACCTCCTTCCTGGGAGGGGAGCAGAGGCTGCCATTATTCTTGGGGTGGTTCACAGGCCCCCAGTGCCTCTACTGGCAGATTCTTCCAACAAATAAATATTCCTTTGATACCTACAATGTGTTAGGTGACCACAGGAACTTGGGGAGCATATCCACTCATATATCATACTCCAGCAGTGCTCCCCAGGAATCTGAGAGAGTGGTAATGAGTGTGACAAGTTTTTTGGAATTAGACAGACCCATGTTCAGACTCTGTCCCTACTAATTATTAGCTGAGAACAGGCGAGTGAGCCTCAGTCTCCATATCTGCAAAAGGGGAATTGGAGTGGCGCATACTTCCTAGTAGGACTGAGAGCATTCAAGGGTCCATCTTGGAGATGTAGTTGCTCAGCTCCATTGTAACTAGGGATCAACTCCAAGGATGCTTCCTGACCATGGCCCACCAAGGAAGGCAAGGCTGCTGTACAGCCTCTCCCTACCCAGAGGACAGAGGTAATTAGTCTCAGAAGGGCCTATAAACTGCCCCAACTCCCACTTGGGAAGGAGTAGTTCCTCCATCTGTTCTAGTCTTTCCCTGTTAACCTTCATTGGCTGCTATTGTTGTTGTTGTTGTTATTATTATACTAAGAATTTCACCTGTGTCTCTTTCCATTTCTGCCTCCCTCTAAATTCAGAGTGTCCCTCTCCCAAGAACAGATCGTCTCTTTATCCCATACATTCAGTTTACGTTACTAGCCAGGTATGGTGGCCCATACCTTTAATCCCAGGACTCTGGAGGCAGAAGCAGGCACAATCCCAAGAATTTGAGGCCATCCTGGTCTACATAGTGAGTTCCGGGATAGCCGGGGCTATCTAGAAAGACTCTATCTCAAACAAACAACCCCCCAAATCAATTTACTACCTGGCACAGATGCAGGCCAATGTATGTAAGTCTCAAATGCCCATACTTACATTTGAGTGCCCATAGGCAGGAATCATGTATAGAGGCAAACTGGAAGAAATGACCACCTACATCCTCGTTCTCAGGTGCACACAGGCACAATGACAGGTAACTATCCTATAGATACATACACACTGAGCAGTTAGGCACAAATCAGTACAACAAAGACCCACCCTATGACAATCTCACAGGATATGTAAGCATATAACATATATGTGTGAGGAGTCCACATGCATATATGCCACCCTACACATGTATTGAACAGACAGATGCAAGCCAGTAAATATACATGCCAACACATAGACAAGGACCCACAAGCTTATTTGCACAGTACACACACAATCGCACATACACAGGCACACACTAACACTGCCCCCACCCCCCTCGGGGAGCTGGCTGCCCGCCAAGCATCGCTTTCTGCTGGGTGTGCACAACCTTTCACAGGCTCTAATTGAGTCCAGGGTGATTTATAACTCGGCATCGGCCCTGCCTGCGTGGGCTGCCCCCTCCCTCTATAGCCTTGGCCAGAGTCTTGGGCCATGCCACTCCCTACTAACAGGGTCACATATACAAGTCCCTTGGAGGGAGCCTTTTCCTTTTTTTCCCACCAGACCCCTTTTCATTCTCGACTTCCTCCAGAAGTTATGGCTCAATCTGCCCACACCACTACCACCATCAAACCCAGTGTCACACAGTCCAGCCATTTGAAGACCAATCACACAGCCTTTCTAATCCGCCTGGCTACGAATAAACAGGACTCTGACTGCAGAACCCCTGTGCTGCCTCAGCTGCTGCAGAGAAATTGGATTTAGACATGAGAAGGGCTTCACCAGCGAGCTGGGAATGGAGTGTGGGCTTTGGTTAGTGGGGAATAGAAAAGCCTGAATTTGAAGGGGAAAGTCTCTAAGAACCTCATTTCCTGCCCTCCATCCTTTTGGGGAACTGAGAGCAGATTGTGACCTCTTCTTTCAGCTGTCCCCATGGCTAGTGTGACTGGGCTTGTGATTAACTGAATTAATTAGGTCCTAAGTTTAGGCTCATAAAGTCTCCTTATCCACCTGAAGAATTGCAGGGAGACTAATGTTCTCTCTCTCTCTCTCTCTCTCTCTCTCCCTCCCTCCCTCCTTCCTTCCCTTTCTCTCTTCTCTCTCTCTCTCTCTCTCTCTCTCTCTCTCTCTCTCTCTCTCTCTCTGTGTGTGTGTGTGTGTGTGTGTGTGTGTACATCACCTGATATTTCACCTCTGATTCCAACATGGGCAGATATTATTAGCCATGGCTCCAGAGCTTAGCAGAGAGAAATTCCATCCTCTCTGATGAAGCCTCTCCTGTTGGGTGCTGTTGTTGATCCATTTACCAGTGAAGGTAACCAATGCTCAGATAGGCAAATCCTTGCTGAAGGGCAAACATCTGGTTCAGGGCAGTGCTGGGAGCTCAGTACTGTGTGCTTACATGTCATCTCAGCGCTTTCAAGCCTGAGGTAGGAGGGTCTTGAGTTAGATGGTAACTGTTTTGCTACACAAAGAGACATTGGGGGAAATAGACTTCCGTAGTGCCAGCAGGAGGGCCAGAGAAAGTTCAAGGTCATTCTTGATTACATATTAAATTTTAGGCCATCATGGACTGTGTAAAACTGTCTCCAACAGCAACAACAACAACAACAGCAACAGCAACACAGGGGCTGAAGAGATGACCCAATAGTTAAGAGCTCTGGCTGCTCTTCCAGAGGACCCAGGTTCAATTTTTAGCATCCATAGGGCAGCTCACATCTGTTTGTAACTCCAGTCCCAGGGGATCTGATGCTCTCCTCTAGCCTCTGAGGGCACTGCACATGGGAGGAACATAGACATGCATGTAGGCAAAACATTCATCCACTTAAAATGAAAATAAAAGTGGGGCTGAGGGGCTGCAGAGATGGCTTCTCTGTTAAGAGTGCATGCTGCTCTTGCAGAGGACCAGAGTTGTTCTCAGCTTTCTCTCTCTCTCTCTCTCTCTCTCTCTCTCTCTCTCTCTCTCTCTCAAATAAGTTTATTTATTTATTGAGATAGTATATATATTTTTAGAATTATTTATTTATTTTTATGAGTATACTGTCTGAAGACACACCCGAAGAGGGCATCAGATCCCATTACAGATGGTTGTGAGCCACCATGTGGCTGCTGAGAATTGAACTCAGGACCTCTGGAAGAGCAACCAGTGCTCTTAACCACTGAGCCACCACCTCTCCAGCCCCCCACCCCTTTTTTGACTTATTTATTGCATGTATGTGAATATGGTGTCACTGTCTTCAGACACACCAGAAGAGGGCACTTTCCATTACAGATGGTTGTAAGCCTCCATGTGGTTGCTGGGAATTGAACTCAGGACCTCTGGAAGATCAATCAGTGCTCTTAACTGCTGAGCCATCTCTCCAGCGAGACAGGATCTTACTGTATAGCCTTGGCTGTACCAGAACTCACCATGAAGTGCGAGTTGGCCTTGAACTCTGAGTCTGATACCACACAGAGCTCATCTTGCCTTCTCAGGGCCCTAGCTGTGTTTTGAAGCCAGGCCAAGTTCGAATCTCAGAGCAGGAACATCTCGAACACAGCATGAGGGACTCAGAGATCATTTGTGAGGGACCTCTCTCTCAGTAAAGATGGTGGGAGCCAAGGTCAGTGTGTGTATGACCATGAATGTGTTTACAGAGGCACATGTAGTATGAGTGTGTGTGCATGTGTGTGTGTGTGTGTGGGGGGGGCTAAACTGAGCCTGTCGGAGTCTATCCATGTGATATTAATCAATGTTTCCTACCTGCTCGGGAGTCTCAGACTCATGGAGGGGAAATAGAATCCCATTTTACAGATGATTAGAACTGAGATTCTGACAATTTAAGTCGCCTTCCCAATCTCACAGATTAAAGGCAGCTCTTCTCATTGCCAAATGCAGAGAGTAGAGACACTTTTTTGTGCTATGCGGCCCAGGGGACACTGCTTCATCTCTGTAGTGTTGTGGGCCACACTTGGACCTGTGAGAAGTTGTGAAATGGGTGACCTTGTCTCTATACATGGCTCCATGCTTGTGCTCATTTGCAGATTTCAATGTGCCCCTTGCTGCATGGCCTGTGTGACGTGTGTGTGGCTCTGCCCTGCTTCTGAGATTGTCTCCATGTTAGCATCTATGCCTGGTTGGGGTTGCCTACATTTTGGAAGTGCCTTTAGGTGTGTGACATGTGGCCTGTGTATTTGTGACAGTGTATCTATCTTCCCTATATATGTAACTATTAGTCACAGTGACTAAATACATGGCAAATGCCTGTAATTCTAGAATTTGGGACATGGAGGTTGGAGGATCGAGTTCGAAGCCAACCTTGGGATGCTTGTGCTCTTGTATCAAAAAGAACAGAAAAGAAACGTGGTGTGTGTAGGATTTATAATCAGTGAGAAAAACCCATAAGGCAAAACCGGTTGCAGGGCGCGGGCTGCCTGCGCGCCCGGTCTGCCGCAGGCTCCCACCCCGCCAGGTGAACCTCCCCCGCTCCGGTCACGCTGCGCTACGCTGAGCCGCGGTAATTTCCGAGTCGGCGACCGCTTTGTGTGCACCGGTCGCGGTCCTGGGGGCGGGGATGGAGGGCGGGCTCTCTCTCCCCCCTCTTGCTTTTTATTGGGTCATTAACAACGGCCCGGACTGCCGCTGCGTACCCCCCTCTTTCATGTCTGCCGCGCCTCCCGCCATTATCTCCCTCCGCCGCGCGCCGTAATTCGATGCCAATCAGGTTTGCGGCTCGAAGGCCGCGGGATCAAAGCCGGGCCGCGGCGGGCGCTGGCGGGAGTGCGGCGGGGGGCGGGCAATGCTTCCCAGCCCCGGGCACCAGCCGTGCGTTCCGCTCCAGCCCCGGGAGGGGCTGAGACAGCCGCGAGGGGTGGCTGGACGGCTCGGTCTTGCAGACTTGCGGAGCAAAGGGACTGCCGGAAGGAGAGACCTGGAGGGCGTTGCCTTTCAAGGTTTTGATAACAAACGTGAAGATAGCCCAGGCCAAGGTGCCAGCTTGGTCAGAAGTCTAGGAGGGAGGCAGAATGTGGTGGACTGTAGTTAAGAAACCGGGGAAAACTGGCTGGTTAGGTATTTGAGCTGTGTTGGACTGGCAGGAAGCCATGGAAGGTTCTGGAAGGGAGTGGGGCTTAGAATCTCGGTTTTCAGGAGTGTTCATCTGGTGAGGTCCACTGACTCAGTTTCCTCTGGAAGAGAGTGAAGCTGTGGGCTCCTGGAATCTCAGAGGTTAGCCAGCTTCATGAACATGATAAAAAGAAAAGAAAACAACAAAAACAACCGCAACAATGCTCCACAGAGGGAATGGTGGCCCATGTCTACGATCACCACACACCTATGGCTAAGGCTCAGCTGTGAGAGGCCACCCAGGACCACATGACACCAGTCTTAAACAATGCAGTCGCATGCAGCTCGATGATAAAGATGTGGGTATCATTTACCAAGGTTCTGCCCACCGCTCCACATCAGATGAGAAAACAGGCAAAGAGACAAAGTTGACCGGCCTAGTGATTCAGAGCCTGGATGGGACTCGAACCCGATCACTTTCCTCTCACACTCCTCTGGGTTTAGGGATGGGGGGTAGGGGGAGGTGTGAAGGTTTTGGAGCCACTTGTGTAGGGGATTCTGTTTCTTCATAGATTCGGCTTAGTGGGGAGCAAGCCTGGAATCATCTCCCCAGGCTTGCTGCCACCTCCACTGCTTCTAGACTTTGTCTTTGGACCCTGTCACTAGCTCACTGTGCTGCCCATCTGTAAAATGGGGAGAGAGGGTTTCAACTGGCCCCAGGTGCAGCACAGGGTGTCTTAAATGTTAAATGCAATCTTTAGAGTCTAGATGGAAGTGTTTATCACTGTCAGCCACACTCCAAGGGTAGTGTTATCAGAGGCAGTCTCCAGAAAGGATGGAGATAGCCCCTTTTCTCTCCAGGAGAGTGCCAATATTGAGTCCTAATTATTTGGAAGAGGGATGTTCCCCACTCCCATCTTTGAAAATAGATTTTCTCTCTCAAATAATGCTGGGACTTCAGAACTCTAAACATCTCAGACCCAAGAATTTCCGGGCAGCCACATTATACATAATACATGCTTTCTGTTCTTATCTAAAGAGCCTCTAGGCTTTGAGGACACGGCTGCCCACTAGGGGTCCCACCTCTCTCCTCCGCTCTGCCTTCAGTTCAGAGCAGGCAAGTGTGGTGGTGGACTGGGGAATGGAGATGATGCTCCAGCGCCTGCGGTTCCCTGTGTAGTTCCCAGAGTACCCACTGACCATTGGCTGGGTGGGTTTTCAAAGGAAGGAATAGGTGAAGGTAGCAGGCTTGCTCGGAGCACTGGATGTAGTAGGGGAGGCCTGGAGAGAGAGCATGGTTACTGTACAGGCTGATCTGTGAGCTCAGAGCACCTTCTCTTCTGTGGGATTAAAGGATCTGGACAGAGAAGTGTGAATAGAAGCTTGCTGGCTGGGGAATGGAAACACATTTCAGGATGTTTGCTGGAGGCCTAAAGAAATGCACGGCTAGCGTTTCTGGACATAGAGGATAAGCATGGGGCAGGGCAGCTATACCCCCTAGACCACAAAAGGACAGTGCCTCAAAGGAGATCGGAGGTAATCCTCAATGTGTTGGGAAGCCCGGACAGGAGATCACTTTGCTTCAGCCGCATTTGCAGGGCAGCAGGCAGGACTTCCGTCTCTAGGCTTCTCTCTACTCAGGGAACCAAGGGTGGGCAGGGCTGGAGTGAGGGGGAGGCTGCAGCCACAGTCTTTATGCAGAAGGGAGAGGTCAATGGCCAAGCTGAGTTAGGCTGCCTAATAGAGCGACATGGGGTCCTGGGCTCTGTCAGCATCTCTTGTTGAGAGGCATTCTTGCTTTTGGGGTGCAGGTGGGGTGTTCTCCCTCCAAAGATCCCTTCTGACCGCCTGGGGGCTCTGCAGTGCCCAGCCTCAGGTTTGTCAGGTTTGGCTGCCCACGCAGGAGCCTTCTCAGTCCAGCCTGAGCCTGCTCTGCTCACATTTCATGCTCCAGGTGGCACAGTCTACAGAGAGGAGGGAGGACAGGCAAAATTCTCTGCTCTGCTCAGAACTGGCTCTGTGTCGCCAATCTTTATGAAGGAGGTCCGATGCCTCCAATTCTCCATCCCTCCTAGGGAGTCTCTGCCTGCTGAAGCTGGGTGTCTGTGTGTTGGAAGTGGGAGGGGCGGGGGGGGGGACGACTGACTGCATTGCACACCGCAGATCGCAGCTGCCTCTGGACGCTGAAAAATCCAATTTTCTTCCTAATTGCCACCGCCCGCGCGCTCTCCCCTCACAGCCTACTTGTGCTTGCCGGAGCTTCCCCCCACCTTTCCCCCACTCCTGCCTCCCGCTGCCTACCCCACGGCGGACACCTCCCCCCCTCGCGGTCACCCGTGTCGGGACGCACCATATATCATGTCTGCAGCCGGGAGGGGCTGGGGAGCGGGCCGGCCCCCGCCCCGGGCTCCCTGACGAAATCGTCCTTTTCCAAGGCGGATGACAGGTTGTGGGAACAACAGCTTGAATTACGGAAAGAAGTTTCCCCACTGAGTTAATCTGCAGTGGCTGGAGGTGACCTTCTGGAGACGGCGATTAATCACGGGCCGTGGCGGGCGCCGCGCCACGTCGGGCCCTTTGGGGGAATACTAATTCCACTACAAGATAAATCATAATTTGACAATAATCATCTGCCCTAATCACTCCAATTCTTCCGTTTAATTATTTGTATACACCGTGTTTCTTCACGAGGACCCTGTGTGCCCATGGCTGGGGAGAGAACAGCAGCGTGGGCACAGACCCCTCTTGGGACCCTAAGCTTGTCTCTTCTGTTGGTGTCCCCAGGGATGCTCTACTCGGATCTGATAGGGAGATGATGGAGGTCAGAGTTTCCATAAGCAAGTCTTGGTAAACTGAGGCTCAGAAAGAGGCTCAGTCGGAGGCCACACAGCAAAACTCTGGGGAGCCAGGGCAAAGATCAAGGCTTCTGCTACACAGCCCTGCCTAGAGACCCAGGGCTCCCTTCTGCTGTTTTGTAATACGGTCTTCTGTCCTTAATATCCTACCATGCTGGCTTTCCTCTCAACCAGCCAGTGTGGACAGGCCTCTTGACTGCTTCCGTGCCCACTACTTAAACTGGTTCTGCCTATTCAATCAGTATGAGAACCAGGAACTAGGGGCGTCTAAGCAGGCATTGCCTGTACCTGCCAACTGGGGCATTGTGAGACCTCTGCCAACTGGTGAGATGTCTCCCAGTGCACAGCCTTTACCTGTAGTGGGATGGATTTCCTCTTTCACTGGGGAAGGGGAGGCCTGGCCAGATCACCTCGGCCTGCTTTCTCCCTGACCTCAGTGGCCAGCCTACCTGCACTGACTGCGCGCCCCCCCCCCCCCCAGTGTGTCTGCTGGTGCTGCTCTCAGCCCATGTTCAGCCTTGTGGATGAATCCTGGATCTGCTGTTTGCCGTGGCCCCAGGAAAGGCTGGCTCGGCAGCCACAGGGTCTGACTCTCAGGAGCAGACATCAGAATAACTTGGGAATTTTGTCACAGGCTACCCTATGGTGAGAGGTAGCACAAGGGTGTACACAGGCTTTGCTGGATTCAATGTGGCACCCTTGGTAGGGCTCAGAATCGTCCTCTGTGGCACTGCGTAGGGGTGGCTCCCTCAAACAGGAGCTCAGAGCTTGGCTGGGTGTGTCATGGTGGTGCTACAGCCATAGAGGACAAGGTGGGAATGTGGAAATCAGGATCTAGGCAGTGGCTGCTCAGTCCCCGCAGCAGAGGCCTGGGCTCAGCTCTGAGAGAGAAGACAGAACAGGAAAACCAGCTGCATGTGGTGGTGCATACCCATAATGCCAGCTAAGGAAGGAGGCTCTCTGTAAGTTTGAGGCCAGCATGGGCTGCATAGTGAAAACTATCTCAAAAAACAAAACAGGACTGCCCAGTGGTTAAGAGTACTGGCTATTCTTCCAGAGAACCCAAGTTTAATTCCCAGTACCCACAGGGTGACACAACAATTTGTAACTCTGGGTCTATCTATCCTCCTGAAGTCTCGGAGGATAGATTGCCATCTTCTGGTCCTTTTCGGTACTGCATGCACACGGTGCATTGGGGAACACTCATTCATGTAAATTAAAAATAAATTTAAAAACTCAAAAAAAAAAAAAATTGAGCCAGGCACGGTGATGCATGAATTTAATCCCAGGACTCTGGAGGCAGAGGCAAGAAGATCTCTGAGTTTGAGGCTATCCTGGTCTATAGAGCTATACAGAGAAACTCTGTCTCAAATCCCTCCCCCATTTTTCTTTCTTTCTTCCTTCCTTTCTTTCTTTTTCCAAAAAAACTGAACAAACAACAAGCAAGAGGGTAGGGTGTATCTCAGCTGGGAGAGGGCTTGTCCAGCATACACAAAGCCCAGGATTTGATCTCTAGCATGACATAAACCTGGCCTAGTGACAAACTCCCAAGGTCCTGAGTTCTCACATCTCTTAAGAGTGATGTATGATGTCCACCCCATTTACAGATGGGGAAACTGAGTCTTGTTAATAACAAAGTTGAGATTTGTACTTAACTCTCTGCTCTATTTTGTCCTCCTAGTAATCAGTTTACCAACATTGTCAAATTTCTGGTCAGAAACTTTGAGTGAGGTTGAACAGGTCTGTCTACCTCTCAGGCTTTTAATCTTCCTGGTGAAGGGTCTTGGGCAGTGGTGCAACCGTAAAAAGGAAATTGCCTGTAAGTCCTCCTTGTGGTCTAATTTCCATCTTTTCTGCTGTTTTTGCCCCCTACTACCAATGGTCATAGAACCACTCTCTCTGTCCTTGAGTAAAGATCTGTGCCTCCATCTCTGCTCCTCAGTGACTCTTGCCTGGAGCAGGGCCATGGTGTGGCAGTGTCTGGGAACTCAGTGGCCTCTCTCTGATGCTGTTTCCTGACAATCGGAGGGCGGATGAAGTGGCAGGTTACCAGGGGACAGTGTGAGTTGGGTTTTGGTCAGGCACCCTGATTGAACCTCAGCTCTCACTCCACATAGCCTGCTTTCAGGACAGTTTTCCCGAATACCAGGCAGGGTTCTGGGAGGTGGTTCTGCAAGAGTCGTCTAGAGCTGAGGGTCTGAGCAAGGACGTTTGACTTTTTTAAGACTGGGTTTCATCTCTACAAACCAAGGGCAAGAATAATAATAATGGCTGGTTGTAAACACTCAGAGGTAGTTACTTGTTATTAGGATCAGTATCAGACTGCATGTTGAGGTTACAGAGAGGCAATAGTCCTCCTTCTCTGGCCCCAGGGTTTCTGGGGTGCTCAAGAAGGGAGTAGCATGTCTGGCAGATAGCGCCCCTCTATTCCAAAAGGTCCTAGCCCCTCCCAGCCAGCCCCACTCTGTCCTGTCACGGATTGAAAGGTGGGAGGCTGGGTAAGAGGTGACAGACCTGAGAAGGGAGGCAAAGATGGCCGAGTGGGGAGAGTCGGCCTGGGGGAGTTGCAGCTGAGTCGCAGGAGAGGGAGACAGGCTGCAGAGCTATAAATACCTCCCAGGTAACAGGACCCGTAAATGAAGGGAGGGAATTAGTCACATTCCGAGGCGCCTGGGAGAGAGGACGAGTACGGGGAGCAATGACCTGAATCCACGGAAGGGAAAAAAATTAGGCTAACCTTGGGAGGAGGGATGCTGGGGCCCTGAGTGCTATGTCTCTTTCAGAGGGGTGCCCTGGGTGGGGTCTGCTGGCCAGAGGCAGACAGAACTCATCAAGGCAGGAAAGGGCTGCAAGGAACTCGGTCCTGCTCTCTTGAGGGGATGAGAGACGCTGTCCCTATCTCTGATTCCCTAGATCCATTCTCTTTGGAAGTCTTTTTAGTGGTCTAACCTAGTTATTTCCACATGTCCTTCTAGAGGATGTTTCTTGGTGTTGCCCTCACTTTCTCTGAGACCTGGCACTCCCTGGGATCCCTCTACCTTGTACTTGAAGCCCTAGGGTGATTCCCTAAGTTCCTGAGTCAGACGGAAGGGTGTTTGGTTGGGAGAGCAAGAAGGCCGTATATTTCCTTCTTTTCTCATTGAAATTGGCTGGGGAGGATAGGCCATGGCTTGCTCTCTAGTCTCCTAGTCCCCTTCCTGCTTTGCCCCTTCCAGGTGGTTGCCAGAGCAACAGCCAGCGCATGCCCTCCCGTGCTCACACACTCCAGCTCTGCTAGGAATGGAGTCTAGTTTCCTTGGCCTGAGTATCAGGGGTCCGCCCCGCTCCACCCCAGGCCCCCTGCAGCATGGATCAAATCGGAAACCTTGCCAAATGCTAGGTCAACGCCCTACCACTGAGCTACACTCCCAGCCCTTCAGGCTTGGTTTCCTAACTACGTCTGTCCTTACTCTCCCTAACCTGCAGCCTGTTAGCTGCAATCCTTCACTGCTTTGCAAGAGCTGTGCTTTCAGTAGAGACTGCTTGTCTCTTGCTCGGCCTGATAGGTTTCCATTTTCTCTAAGGCCCAAGGCTGAGTCAGTTATGCTCTGAAGAGACACCGGTGATAGTGCCCGGAAGTGGATAAGGTTCAAATTAGAAGGCCTGTTCTGTTTCTGCTGTGTGGCCTCTGGAGAATAAACATGCCCTCTTGGGCCTTAGTTTCCTCATCTGGTTAAAAAAAAAGGGGGGGTGGGGTGGGAAGGTGGATGGGAGGTGGGGTGGGAGGGATTCTCACCGTGGTTCTCAATGGTTACGGAAAAATAAAAAACCCTGCTCAACCCTTGCCAGAGATAGGTTTAGCACACAGTCGACTGTGGCTGCTGTTGGGGTCACAGTATTGATCGCAGTGTTTCTGTGTCTGCCTCCCCTGCGGGCTGTGAGATGGAGGCGGGGGCGGCGCGGCGTCCCGGTGTGACTCGTCGCTGCAGCCGCAGTGGCCAGCTCGCGCCTGGCACTGAGACGGTCGGCAAATGTTTGCTGAATTAATGAGTGGGGGCTGCAGGGAGGGCTTGGGCTGCAGTTCCGCCTGGGCTGTTGCAGCTGGGGCGCGCATGTACATGTGTGTGCCCCTGGGAGCGGGAGTGAGGGGAGTGTGGGGGGAGTCGGATTCGCGTCCCGGGGGTCTGGCGGCGCCGTGGGCAGCCTGGCGCGCCCGCTCCCTGGGGTCCCCGCCGAGCGCCTGCCTGGCTGCGGGACCCCGTTGCCAGGAGCAGTCAGGATGCGGCAGCGTCTCCATGGCAACGCGGCATCTCGAGCCTCGCGCCGCCCTCCCCCGGCGCCCCGCAGTGGGCAGGAGGCCGAGCCTGGCAGCCCCTCCCGGCCCAGCAGCCAGCAAGCTGGGCCAGGAGGCCAAAGCCTCGTGGGAGGGGCTGAGGAGGGGGCTCCTTATTTTTCTGGGAATGAAAGACTGACCTGCCTTTACTTCCCTCTGTGCGGGAAGAAGAAAAAGGAGGCTCTGTCCTCTGTTCATATGCAGCGCCCTGTCCCCTTTGCTATCCTCCCCCACCCCAACATGCTAGGAAATCGTGGACAGGTTCTGGCCCTGACCTGAGGGCTAGATCGGATCTAAATTCTGACTGAAAATGGTATAATGATGCAGGATGGAAGGGCTGTGGAGAGGGGGCATTGAAACAGTGAGAAGTACCATCCTGAACCAGTATTTGAATGAGAGTTCAGTGACTGCATTAGCCATTCAGTGTCCAGCACGGTCCCCGCTGCTCATAGATACTGCCCATGTCCCCAGCAGATGTTATGAGCCTCTTCACCTCTTGGCCATATCCCTAAACCCATTTTGTGCTTCCTACTGTGAGTTCCTACTGTACAGCTCTTATGAAGTATCTCTGCAAGGTGTTACTCAGTACGCCCCTGAGCAACTCTCCGTGCCTCCTTCCTTCTTTGGCTTAGTGCCTCTTAACAGTCTGCAGGGATCATGCACTGCTCCCAGTACCTATCCCCCAGTGTTCTTATTAAGTTGTTTAAGAACCTGAACGTTCCGTGTAGTTCCCAGACCCTTCCTGTGTTCACGTCAAGTACTTAGCGATGACCGCTACAACCTCTTCAGTATATTCCCATTAGGCACTTCCTGGCCTCACACTAGGTAAATTTTCTTTTGATTCTCTGTCCTCACTTCCACTCTCTAAGCCTGAGCACCGACAGGCCGTAGAGCTCACAAAGGCCAGGAGGGGGCGCACGAACAGTCGGCCGGAGGTCACAGCCTAGGGTGCGGCCAGAGTGGAAGGCCAAGGGGCGAAGTGCCGTTGTACGGAGGTTGACTCCACGCCTAGGGTGGGGTTGCATCTCAGGAGGATTCTTTCCGAAGTTGCTGCACCTTCTACGCCGCATCCTTTTGCAGGCCCACTGAAGACGCCGTCGTGGTTTGAGCTCAGAGAGGGAACGCGCGCCCTCTGGTGGCCGCGACGCAGAAGGCTCCCCAGGTTGCTGGAGAAGGGGCACTGTTGGGGTACCT
This sequence comes from Rhabdomys pumilio, assembly GCA_030674055.1. Classification (NCBI taxonomy): domain Eukaryota; kingdom Metazoa; phylum Chordata; class Mammalia; order Rodentia; family Muridae; genus Rhabdomys; species Rhabdomys pumilio. The sequence goes on along the minus strand of JANHMN010000013.1, from coordinate 50,065,607 downwards.
ACCTCTTCACCTGCTTTTTTTCCAACTCCCTGAAGACTTTGAAGGGTCAAGTACACCCACCCTTTCTTTTACAAAATGAGATTTCCTCCCAAAATGGGAGAAATGGACTCCTATCTGTGCATCTATCCAGCCATAGCAGGAGGGACCAGGTTAGATTTCTGCAGACTGTTGTGTTTGGGTGACTCACTAAGATTGGACTGACCTTGTACCCATTTCTGGCCTGGCATCATGGGTAGTGATTGAGTCCCTTGAAATGTCTCCCCCATATGCTTTGCATGGCAGGGTGATAAACAGCCAAGCCTGTGAACCTGTGTTTTCAGATCAGCAATAAAGATGGGGAGACAGTGACGAAGGACACTGGTCTGGGTTTGAGCCTGAGCAATGTATTCCCCTCACCCCCAAAAGGGTTTCTACATGTAGCCCAGGCTGTCCTACATGTAGACTCCTCTCAAGCACTGGAATTATAGGTGTGTGCCACCATCACCCTTCTCCTTCATAATATCTGTCTCTGTCTGTCTGTCTGTCTGTCTGTCTGTCTGTCTGTCTCTGTCTCTGTCTCTCTGTCTCTCTGTCTCTGTCTCTCTCTCTCTCTCTCTCTTTCTCTCTCTCTCTCTCTCTCTCTCTCTCTCTCTCTCTCTCTCTCTCTCTCTGTGTGTGTATGCCACGTGTGTGCAGGTGCCTGTAGAGGTCAGGAGAAAGCATCCAATCCCCTGCAACTATAATCACAGGCAGTTTGGCACTCGATGTATGTTCTTGGACTGACAGAACTCTGGTCCTCTGAAAGAGCACCAAGTGCTTTTTTTCTCTCTTTCTTTTTGTTTGTTCATTTGTTTTTGAGACTCTCACTGTGTAGCCCTGGCTGGCCAGAAATTCACTTGGTAGACCAGGCTGGCCTTAAACTCACATAGCTCCAATGCATCAGCCTCTGCTTTCTGAGTAGCTCAGTTAGTAGAATGCTTGCCTGGCATGCATGGGGCACTGGGTTCTACTCTCAGCACCACAAAAACATGGCAGGGTGTTCAGAAGCTCAAGGTCGTCCATGTAATAAGTTCAAGGTCATTCTGGGCTATACAAGACCTTAACTCAACAATAAAATTAATAAGATAAAATGAATTAAATAAGGACAAAAACTTGCCCTGTTCCCCAGGTTCCTTGCAAAGGTTGAATCAGAGGAGAAGCAGCAGAAGCAGGAGGAAGAGAAGGAAGAAGAGAAAGAGGAAGGGAGGAGGAGGGCAGAGGGAGGGCAGGAGGAGGAGCTTGGGAATAATAATAGCAGTGGTGGCAGTTAATCATGTGATTGCTGTCATGAAAAGTGGTTGAGCATTTAAGATCCAAGAAATGGTACTACTTCCTCAGAAACTCTCCCTACTTTGGAGATTTTCCCCTCAAATTTTGTTTAATAAATCTATGTTCTCTCTGCACCTGTGAAAGAGATATACTTATATCAGGTGGACTTGGTAGAAAGCATGATTCAGGGGGTCTTCTGAAGAGGCTCTCAGCAAGGGTTTGCTGCCAGGCCTTCAGGGTGAGCTTTAGGGACCTCCAGCCCTACTAGGGTTGGGGGCAGTGGGAGAGGCACAAGAGTGCTGTCCACTGCTCTGTGTTTCCATGGTGCCTTTGGCTTGGATCAGGTCCTCCTTCTCCTTCCGAGTAGAGCAAGAGGACAGTTTGACAGAGAAAGTGTGTGTCCTAGTGTGGGCAGTTGGATGGGGGCGGGGAAAGAGCCAAAGAGCTGAGATAGTTCCTGCAAGAGCAGGAAGGAAGTAGGGAGGTGGATGGACAGGAGGAAGGAAGGATGGGGCAGGCTCCAGCTGGGAGCTAGTTCTCGATTAGCCAAGAAAAGAGGCCATCTGGAGACTGGCTCAAAGGGCAACAGGATGGTCACCCTGGCTGGGGTTTGCCTGTCAGTGTGTGTGTGTGTGTGTGTGTGTGTGTGTTGGTGTGTGTGGTGTGTGTGTGCGTGTGTGTGTGTGTGTGTGTGTGTGTGTGTGGTGTGTATGTGTGTGTATCTGTGTCTGTGTGTGCGGTATATGTGTCTGTGTCTCTGTGTGTGTGTGTGTGTGTGTGGTGTGTATGTGTGGTGTGTATGTGTGTGTATCTGTGTCTCTGTGTGTGGTATGTGTGTCTGTGTCTCTCTCTCTCTCTCTCTCTCTCTGTGTGTGTGTGTGTGTGTGTGTAAGCAGGGAGGGAACAAGAAAAGAGAGAAAAGAGGATATGAGTTTTTTTCTTCTTTTGGGGCTCTATGACAGTGCTGTTAGGAAGGGGAAGTGACACCTGGGCCTGAACAGGGTGTGGCCTGCTCCACTTTGTCCGTTTCCCAGTCTGCCTGAGGCCCTCACAGAGTCCAGACTGTGCATTGCCTGTGGCCCCCCCACATAGGCTCAACAGCCCTTGCTGACAGCACACTGTGTGTTGCGTTAGGCGTAAGAACCTGACGGAGCCAGTCCCTGTACACACAAGTGTCTGTAGAGAGGGAGGAAGATGAATCACTAGGCTGTGAATCTGAAGAAGCACGAGGCCTGGGGCAGCCCAGGGCAGATGCCTGACCCAGTCTAGAAGGTGAAGGAATGCTTCCTGGGAGAGGTGATGTTCATGCCAAGATGCGAAAGGACAGATAAACATTTGGCAGGACAAAGGGTGAGGTACGATGGAGGTTGTAGGGAAGGGTGGTTTCAAAGTACAAGACTGAGGGACTGCAGGCTTATGGTATCAGCTGCACCACTGTGTAGCAAAGTGAGGAGGCTGGGCCTGTAGCTGTGTGCTTCCTCCAGAGAGCAAGGAGGAACAGAGAAGATTCCAGGCAGGTGGCAAGCTCAGAGTGGCCTAAGGCTTAATGGAGGATATTCAGGGCTTCTGTGATGTGCCCTGAACCCCTCAGTGCCCGAGTCCCTCAGCGCCTCTGACCAGAGTGGAGCCCTTAGAGACTCCAGATAGCAATTCAGCAATCGCACCCCTGACTCTGGAAAGGCTACTAAGCTATATGGCTTGTCCTTACCTCCCCCAAACCTCAGTGGCAGCAGAGGACTGTGGTAGCTTCTCATCTGTCTCTTCATCCAGCATGTCCCCAGCTCTTTGTTGATAAGCCCTGGCTGTCACTCTGAAGGGCCCCACCTCCTGTCTGGACCTGGATGGGCTCACAAGCCAGCCAGCCTGTACATTTTGGATTTAAAAGCCTGGTGGTGAGGAGAGGGCTTGTGACTTGATTTGGGCCAGTCAGAAAACTGGCTTGGAGTGATGCATGCTGGGAAACTTTACGGGTGCAGGTCACACAAACCCCAGCTAAGAAGGGTCGGCATGCTGAGTGTTCTCCTGCCTATTTCATTTCATTTCATGGCAGGTTCTCAGGCATCTCAGGTTCGCCTTGAACTTCGTATGAAGTTGGGAATGGTCTTGAACTTCTGACCTTCCTGCTTCTACCTCTTGGGTACCAGAATTACAGGTGTGGGCTACATCTTCTCCCTGTTTATGTGGTGCTGGGAATCACACTCCGGGCTTTGTGTATGTGAGGCAAATTCCCTACCCACTGAGCCACCCATCCACAGCTTATGTGGTCCTACGTTTCATAGAACTGGGAACTGAACTTAAGGTCTTGACATGCTGGGCAAGTGGTATCCCAGCCTCTCGAAAAAAAATTGTGGTGGTGGCGCACGCCTTTAATCCAAGCACTTGGGAGGCAGAGGCAGGTGGATTTCTGAGTTTGAGGCCAGCCTGATCTACAGAGTTCCAGGACAGCCAGGACTACACAGAGAAACCCTGTCTCGAAAAACCAAAAAAAAAAAAAAAGTGTTTGTTTTTGAGACAGGTTTCTCTGTGTAGTCCTGTAGTCCTGGCTGTCCTGGAACTCACTCTGTAGACCAGCCTAGTCTCAAACTCACAGAGATTCCCTCTGCCTATGCCTCCCAAGTTATGCCTCCCAAGTGCTGGGATTAAAGACATGTCCTACCACTGCCTTGCAAGGTTATTTATTTGTATTTTGTGTGCAAGCTCTTGCGCACATGTATGCAGGTATGCTCACTGCTAAGGCCATGTGTTATGTTTATTTTCTGTGTATGGTGTTTTATCTGCATGTGTGTATGTCTCTCAACAGGTGAGTGCCTGGGGCCGGTGGAAATCAGAAGATCACCTAGAACTGGAGTCATGGATGACTGTGAGCCACCATGTGGGTTCTGAGAATTGAACCTGGGTCTTCTGGAAAAATAGCAAGTGCTCTTAAGCTCTGAGCTTCCGACTTCTGTGGGTACCAAGTGCACATCCGTAAGTGCAGGCAGAACACTCACACAAAATAAAACAAAACAAATATAAAGTGTGTGTGTGTGTGTGTGTGTGTGTGTGTGTGTGCTTGTGTTTGCATGTGTGTGTGCATGCATGTGTGTATGTATGTGTGTGTTTATTGGCACCATGTGAAGGGCAGTTCTCTCCACTCTTGTGTGGATCCTGTGGTCCAGCCTCTCCAGGGGTTGCTTCTTTCCAGGTGGACCACAGTTCAGGGCTGTGGCTGTCTAGGACTGGGCTGTTGGGATGGAGCCAGCCTCGTCAGACTTGAAGATGCTGCTTCTGATGTTGGGGGCACCTTCATGGACCACCAGGTTGCTACCCAAGGGATTTCTGTTTGTCTCTCTTTGAGACCGGTCACCACAGAGCAAGGCCTGATGGGAAGCCTCAGAAACAATAGGAGTGGAGCTAAGGAAGATGGTTCTCTTCCCTCAGACAGATGGGTTAGAAATGTGTGTTTCCATCTTGTCTTACACCTGGGGACATTGAGAAGAGGGATGAGAGCCATCGGTAGCCACCAGCCAACAGCAGTTAGGCCCTGAACTTTAGGGAGTGAGAAACAGGGCAGCTAGGCCTGAGAGAAAAGCCCCTTCAGATGGGGTCTTTGAGGGTAGCAAGGGGGTGACTAAGGTTACCCTCCTTCATGCTTGGACAGATTCAAACCACAGACCTGTAGAAAATTAAGTTCCCTTCTACAGGCTAGGGTAATAGATTCTCACCTGGGATGATAGAGTCTCACTTAGGGACTGGGTCTCAGTAGCCCTCCCCCTCCCCAGGCTCCATCTTCTGCAGGTGTTATGCAAAATATTCGCATTTACTTGTTTGCTTAGGGTTTCCTCCTCCCAGGCCCCCTTGGCCTAGACTATGAGCTGGGCCCTAGTCTGCCTTGTTCTGTTTTCAGTGACTGATCCCATAGGGTGAGTAGTACCTTAGAACAACTTGGCTCTGCTCTTATGGAGTTCATATCATAGCTAGGGCTGAACAAATAAATGAACTTCTTGTCTTGTTGTTTGTTGCCTTGAAGTTCAGGTAGGCCTCAAACCCACGATCCTCTGGCCTAAGTCCCCCCTCCCCCCCACGTGATGGGTTTGTAGGCATGGATCACCACGTCCAGCTGCCAGACTAACTTTATGATACACGCCTTTAATCCCAGCACTAGGGAGGCAGAGGCAGGTGGATCTGAGTCCCGCCTGGTTTGCAGATCGAGTTCCAAGACAGCCATGGCTACAGAGAGGAGCCCTACTCCCTAATGTACTTTTGTATCCATTTCTCTTTATTCACCTAATTTTTGCAGTAACCACTAGGTCCAATTAGTGCCGCCCATATGTGCATGGGTGTGGGGTCATCTACTGCTACACGGGCAGCCTTTCAGGGTTCACACCTCTGAAGAAGAATGATTTTTCTTCTCCTAGCAGCAATCAAATGCCCTTAGCCTCTCAATTAGAGTTAGGCTTTGAGAACTCCTCCCCCATCCTCTCTGGGGTTTTGATTGGCGTGACCTTGTGCAGGGCTTGAGCATGTAACTGAAGCCGCTGTGGGCTCATGAGTGGAACAGTCTTGTTTCCAGAAGACAGCGTTCCCCAGCACTCCCTGCACCCTTTGACCCTCATGTCCCCCCACCCTCTGACCCTCACATCCTGCACCCTCTGGCCTCATGTCCTCCCACCCTCTGGCTTCACATCCTCCCACCCTCTGACCCTCACATCCTCCATTTTGCCTCCTCTTTCTTTGTTCCCTGAGCCTTAGTGTAGTGAATTGTCCCTCTTACCTGGTTGTGATGTACACACCTTTAACTTTAGCCCTTGGGAGGCAGAGGTAGTTGGATTTCTATGAGTTTGAGACTAGCCTGGTCTACGTAAAGTTCCAGGACAGCCAAGGCTAAATAGTGAGACAGTGTTTTTAAAAAGGTCCCAATTATAGCTGAGCAGTCACAGTCTGGTCAGTTGAGATTCTGCATTTTCTGCTGACATGGCAGGAAGAAGCTTTGCAAGGCTGAGAAAAGCTCAGATCTATAGCTGG
>JANHMN010000013.1:50051816-50056816 GCA_030674055.1 Rhabdomys pumilio | reverse complement strand
TGGCTGACTCACCCTGTGGAGCAAAGAACAAGTAGCCTCTCTCTGTCCCACACAGGTCCCTGACGGTTCCCCAGTGTTCTTTGTCCCCTGTCCCTGTTCCAGCTTTCTTCTCAGCTCTGTTTCTGCTCCTCATGATCAGTCTTTCCAGGCCGTCTTCTCCGTCTTCTCCTGAGCAGCTGTCCCCTGGGTGTGCTGTGGTTACAATAGACCCCCTTCTGCAAGTGACTATTTTTCCAACACATAAGAAAATATGTGTTGGTTACAGTAAAATTATAAATACATGAAAGGAAAAAATGTTGCCAATCCCACTACCCAAAGAGCTCCTTGGGGCCTCTTTCCCCAAACTGATGCCCACTCAGTGTTAACTGAGAGGCCAGGGCAAGATTAGCTGCACTTGGTGAGGGCGACCTCTCATGGTAGACACAGTAGACACAGCAGATGGGAGAGTGTTTCTGAAAGCCCGACAGGCCTCCTCAGGAACGCAGGCGTGGGGCCAGGAGAATGGACACCTAATACAAGGAGAATCTCCTTCTCCAGTGACAATGCCGCCAATGAGGGGGGGCATCTTCCAGGGTGATGCCTACCCCATTGTGTCCCCAACCTCTCTACTGGCACGCCTCCTTTCTCCTCTTAGAACCTAGGAACAAGACACCCAAGTTACCAGAGCAGGACCCTTGCAGCAGGGAGGAAGGGAAGGCTTCAGTTCTGGTCCTCCAAAGGCCCCACAAGATCTGTTTTTTTCCCCCAGCACCCCCTCACCTCACACCTCCAGGAAGAGTGATCTCAGGCACCTGGTGCTTCTTCTTGACTCTTTTGTCCTGTTTTTTTTTTTTTCTATTTTAGCTCCTTTTTTTTCTTTTCTTTTTAAAAAAGGATCTTACTTGTTACTGTGTAGACTCGGCTTTGGATTCCCAGCAATTCTCCTGTCTCAGCTTCTGCGTGTTGGCTAGCATTGCCGTGCTCAGCTTTTCCCATTGTCATGATATGTGGGACAGGGTAATCCAGCCTCTGAATCACTATGGAACCCAGGACCACCTTACACTTTCTAATGATCTTCTGGCTTCCACTGATTTGTTTGTTTGTTTGTTTTGTTTTGTTTGAGACAGGGTTTCTTTGTGAAGTGCTGGCGGTTCTAGAATGCCATCTGTGGACTAGGCTGGCCTTGAACTCACAGAGGTCTGCCTGCCTCTGTTCCCCTCAGTGCTCCCATGCTGGAACCAAAGCTGTGCACACCAAGCCTGGCTAAACTCCACCTCTTCAGTGTGAGGTTACAGGCGTGCGCCATGCCTGCTTTTATTTCTGCTTTTTTCTTTATGTGTGTGCGCATGCATATATGCTCACATTTGTGTGTGTGTGAGTGTGTGCATGCATATGTGCTCACATTTGTGTGTGTGTGAGTGTGTGCATGTTTATGTGTCTGTGTGTGTGTGAGTGTGTGCATGCTTATGTGCTCACATTTGTGTGTGTGTGAGTGTGTGCATGCTTATGTGCTCACATTTGTGTGTGTGTGAGTGTGTGCATGTTTGTGTGTCTGTGTGTGTATGCATGCTAGAGGACAACATTGGCTCTTTTCCCTCAGGTGCTACCTTTTTTTCTCTCTCTCTGAGACAGAGACTCTTACTGGCCAGGAACTTGCCAAAAAGGATAGACTGACTGGCCATTGAGCCCAGGACTCTCCTATTTCTAAGTGCTGTGTGGGACACCATGTCTCAGCATTTTAAAAAATTATTATTCATTTAGTATATACGAGTACACTGCAGCTCGCTGTCTTCAGACACACCAGAAGAGGGCATCAGACTCCGTTACAGATGGATGTGAGCCACCATGTGGTTGCTGGGAATTAAACTCAGGACCTTTGGAAGAGCAGTCAGTGCTCTTAACCACAGAGCCATCTCTCCAGACTCAGCATTTATTTTTTAAAAAGGTTAACTTATTATTTTTAATTTTATTCCATTTATTTATTGTGTATGAATGTGTACATGTGTCACAGTGCATGGTGATTGAACTTAGGGCCTCAGGCTGGACAGCAAGTGTCCTTATCTCCTAAACCATCTCATTGGCCTTTTAGGGAAAAAAAAAGATTTTGTGTACGTGTGTGTGTGTGTGTGTGTGTGTGTGTGTGTATCTCAGAGTAGAGTTTTAGGTGGTTGTGAAACACCTAACATGGGCATCTGGAAGAGCAGGGATCTAACTGCTGAGCCATCTCTCCAGCCCTCATAGGCCAGCTTTGGTTGGCTTGTTTGTTTCTTGTTTTGCTTTGTTTTCTGAGAGTCTTAGTCTCAGTGTGTAGCTCTGGCTGTCTTGGAACTCACTCTATAGACCTGGCTGGCTTTGAACTCACAGAGAGCTCCCTCCCTATTGTTGGGATTAAGGTGTGCACCACTATACCTGGCTACATCCCAGGTTTTTAATTCACTATTTTATTTTTAGGTGTGTGTATGCATGTGTGTGTGTGTATGTGTGTGCACGTGCGCGTGTGCACGTGCACATGCATGAACGTGTACTCTGTACACATGAGTGAAGGAGCCAGGGGAGGCCAGAGGCACTGGGTCTCCCTGGAGTTGGAATTACAGGTGATCTCGAGCTGTCTGGCACGAGTCCCGGAACCAAACACTAGTCCTCTTGAAGAGCTGCACGCTCCAACTGCTGAGCCACCTCTCCAGCCTCACCTTTTCACACTTTTTTCTTTCCTTTTTCAAAGATTTATTTATTTGATGTTTGAGTGATCTATCTATAGATTCACCTCCATGCCACAAGAGGGCGCCAGATCACATTATAGATGGCTGTGAGTCACCATGCGGTTGCTGGGAATTGAACTCAGGACCTCTGGAAGAGCAGTCAGTGCTCTTAACCTCTGAGTCATCTCTTTACCTTTCTGCTTTTTATGTGCATCTTACTTGCTAAACCACCATCCTACTGGCCTTTGGACAATGCTTTGTGGACAAAGTTTTTTTCTTGAGTGCTTGCAAATAGAGTTGCTCAGTCACGGGTCAGCATATGTTTGATTTTATAAGACACAGCTTCTTCACACCGTGCTTGTACATCCTGTCCTGCTTTATTTTTAAACTTTTATTATTATTGTGCACGTGTGCATAATGCGTGGTGTGGGTGTGCCTGCCATGGTGAGCATGGGGAGGTCAGAGGATAATGTCATAAAATTGACCCTTTCCTTCCACTTCTATGAGGACTCTGGGGATCAAATTCAGATATCGGGGTGAGCATGGTGGGGTATCAGGCCCTTGTACATGCTGAGTCATCTCCCAGGCCCCGAATGTACAGTTTATATTCTCACCAACAGAAGATGGCCTCCATTGTGGCGATTCCCTCTCAAAGCACAACGGGGTCATCTACCTCAGCTCTCAGAGCCACTCTTTGTGGATACCCGGGTGTGACCAGAAGGTCACAGTAACTGGTTTGTCTGCAGCTGCTCTGGCAATCGACTGGGCCCTCAGGCTGCTTCTCAAGGGCAGGTACCCAGCTGGCTTTCCTGATCCCACACTTGTATAATTGCTTTGTAGGAACTTAAGTGCCACCTTTTCTACTTGTCATTCAGTCTCCTGGGTATTGAGTTAACCCTTCAACTGCCATGGCAGCCAGGAGAGTAGCATATCCCAAACTCATCCCACTCACCCTGTTCTGCAGCCGCTGACACCACTTCCATCTCCGAGAAGATGGGAGCACAGAGAGGTTACGTCACTTGCCCAGGTTTACCAGGAAATGGCCGAGCTGGAATGAAAATCTAGGAAGCTTGGAGCTGGGAAGAGAGCTCAGTTCTAAAAGTGTTTGTTTGATGCCCAGAACCAGCGTTAACATAAGACAAGCATGATGCTGTGCCCTCTAGCTCCAGTTTGTAATCCCAGCATTGGGAGGTAGAGGCCGGTGTGTCCCTAGCAGCCAGCTTAGTCTAACCTATGTACAGTTTCAGGCCAATGAGACACCTCGTCTCAAACTAGACGGTGAAAAGTGTCCTTGAGGAATGACTCTGGAGACTGCCCTCTGACCTCCACATACGCCTGCATGCATGTACATATACACCCGCACACACATGAAGAACGCGGAGACTTTGACCCAAACACCCTGGTTCAACCCTCACTTTTTTGTCTAGAATTTGGTTTCTGATAGCGCCCTTTACTTCCTAGTCTTTGAAAACATATGGTGACAAATCATGATATTCTTGTTGCTGTTAATCCAGGAGCAGTGGCTCGTGCCTGTGGCCCTAGCACCTAGGACACTCAGGCAGGGGGATCTCAAGTTGGAGGTTAGCTCGGGGTACATGGTAAGACCCTGCCTTAAAGACAAGACCAAACAAAACACAAACAAAAATGCCTGAGCTTGGTAGCACGTTTCTAAACCCTTGTTCCATTTGTGTGTAATCTTTGGCACAGGTCACCCAAGGGCTGCAAGGCCCTGGCATCGGGGGCAGTTGTGGGTTCTGGTGGGGGTAGCTGTGGGTTCTGGCTGTGGCCTCTGCATAGCATTCACCAGCAGTGACCTAGAGATCTCCATGGAGATGGTGAATCAAGACATGGTTGTTGGTCCTTTTTTACCCACTGAGAGGCCCCCAAAACCAAAAAGAACAGAAGGAGGGGCAAGATGCCTGAGCCCACTGGGCTCCCAGCAGCCTGCACAGCTTCTACATCCAGTTTCCAGCACTCAGTAGGATGATAAATATTTGTTAGCTATTGTTTTTTAGAAAGTATTTGACTTTGCTTAGTTTTTATTGTGGCTCCATGTGTGCATTTGCTGTGGATAGTGGATATATATCCAAGTACATATACAAGAAAGCACACATATAAATGTCATGAGGATGTGAGTTCACATTCCTAGCATCCGTGGAAACAGCTGGGCACAGGGACACATGCCTATATCCCAGCTCTGGGGAGGCAAATTTGTCGGGTTTGCTGGCCAGCCAGTCTAGCTGAATTGCAAGCTCTAGGTCCAGCGAAGGGTCCGGTCTCTCTCTCTCTCTCTCTCTCTCTCTCTCTCTCTCTCTCTCTCTC
>JANHMN010000013.1:50023133-50048219 GCA_030674055.1 Rhabdomys pumilio | reverse complement strand
CTTCTTCTTCTTCTTCTTCTTCTTCTTCTTCTTCTTTCCTTTCCCCTTCTCCTCTTCCTCCTCTCCTCCTCCTCCTCTTTCTCCTCCCTCTTCTATTCTCTTGGTTTTTCAAGACAGGGTTTCTCTATGTAACCCTGGTTTTCCTGGAACTCACTCTATAGACCAGGCTGGCCTCAAACTCAGAGATCTGCTTTAATCCCTGCAGCCTGGGATTAAAGGTGTGTGCTATTGCCATCTGGCTAGGGAATTTTTCCTTACCATCTACACCCCATTTCTGTCTTCAGGATCTCATGTAGCACAGGCTAGTCTCTAACTAGCTATGCATCTGAACTTCTGATCCTTCTGCCTCTACCTCCTAAGTGCTGGCCATCATCATGAGAGTCAACATGCTCGGTTTTATACAGTGCTGGAGTTCAGACCCAACTCTACTGCCAACTAGTACATCCTTAGCCCCAAGAAGGGTAAAGATTTTTGTCTGCTTTGTTTCCTGATACAGGGCATCTGCAATTGGGATCAATATAAATTTATTAAACAGATAAGGGAATGTAGAATATATGATAGTTTGGAACTCTTCAGTCTTAAAGTTAGTCCAATGTCTTGTTTGGTGGCCATTTGAATGTCCTTTCTTGGTGGCTCTGGGCATTTGTCTCCAGATTTTCCAGGGCACACAGTTTCTTCCACCATGAGTACTTGTGGTGGAGGAGCCTGCCTTGTAAGGAAGCCATGCAGAAGTCTGGGGCTACATTGGGGGAGGGCCTGCAGTGTAAGGATTAGATATCTCTAGGGATTGAGCCAGGTGAGAGGGGAAACATCCACAGAAACAGAACTGTCAGCAAGCAATGGTGTCCTCAAAGGTGTAGTGGGATTAATAATGTTCACCTCGTTCGGAGACAGTGAAATAGCTGACCAGTGTGGTCGACTTTGTTGGGGTGGCACATACCTGCAGACTCAGCACTTAGAAGACTTTAAGGACAGTGTCGGGTACACAGCTAGTTCGAGGCTAGCCTGTGTTATATGGAAGCCTACCTCATATTCACATCTCTTGAAAGAACTTGACAGGATCCCTGTGCAAGGGCAAAATAAAAGTTAGCGTTTGGCCGGGCAGTGGTGGCACATGCCTTTAATCCCAGCACTTGGGAGGCAGAGGCAGGCAGATTTCTGAGTTCGAGGCCAGCCTGGTCTACAGAGTGAGTTCCAGGACAGCCAGGGCTATACAGAGAAACCATGTCTCGAAAAACAAAACAAAACAAAACAAAACAAAACAAAACAAAACAAAACAAAAAACAACAAAAAGTTAGCGTTTGCTATCTTCTGCCAAGAGGGACAGTTGCAGTTTCTATGTCTACCAGCAGGTGGCGGTACAACCCCAAAAGAGCACTTCATGATCAAGTCCTTTTTCCGGAGCACGGGGAAGGTTGGACAGGACGGATCAGGGCGGTGACACTCCTACTTTCCCTGATGCATTAAGACTTAGGGCGAAGTGCAGACGGAAGAGGCGTCCTCCGTCACTATGCGACAGGAGAGTCTCCATTTCCATCCATGTTTGAGAAAGAGCATGGTTTTTGGGTACATGCTGGATGAAGTTGAGGAAATACTCAGGTTGAACTAGATAAAGGACTTCCTGAAGGAGCGAGGATCTGGACTTCATGCTGGCGATAGACAGATGTGGTTGGAGGTCTGGAGTGGCTGAGGCCAAGTGATGTCTTCTATGACTATATCTGCTCTCCTAGTGAGAGAATGTCCTTCCGCGTGGACCCTCAGTAAATGCTGGCTCGGTGACGTGATACACTGTAATTCAAGGTACCACCAGCAGAGGGCAGCAGGAAGCCATCCGCTCCTGGCCCGCTCCCTCCAGCTCCCACTTGCTTTCCTGGGAATCTGAAGTCTGAACCTAGCCAGCCTGGGCAAGATCCAACTTGTCAGGTGTCCCTGCGCTTTTGAGAAAGCTTGTCCTACTCTCTTTTTGGGAGCACTGGGAGAGGGGAGGTTCAGCCTCAAGCCAGAAGCTGCCTGGCTCAGCGGAGGGCTCTTTCCCTGAAGTCAGGAGTGAATGACACCTGCTGGTCACTGTAGTCCCAACTGCTCTGAGACCCGGTAGGGCAGATGGGGTGCTCTTTGAACCCCTTATTACTCAGGCTTGGATGGCTCCCAAGAAGCAGGGGGTTGCCAGCCCAACCCACCATCTCCAGTTCCTGCCTTCTCCTGGACAGGTTCCCAGAGGCCCACAAAGGCCCTCAGATGGAGTTCTGGGCCATGCACTGCTGTGCCCTGGGCCCACGGCCTGCTGGCTCTAGGCACTACAAGTCCCTGGCCCTCCCCTGTAGGCCTTTGTCCACTATTCTGTCTCCTGGCTGGCAGCACGTTTGCCAAGGGAGGGGAGGGGCAGACCTGGGTCCTGTGCAGCCTCCCTTTCCCATGCCCCACTTTGTTTTCTCACCTCTCACTTGCTGGTCCTCCCAGACAGGGGCTATCCAGTGGGAAGGGTCTTTCCTCTCCCTCACACAGGTTTTAGGTAGTATTCCTATTTCCAGACAACACTATGAGGTTCCAAGTTCTGTTGCCAGACTGTGTATCTCCCTGCCTAGGCCCCTCATATGAAGCTTCCCTCTGGCCATGTGGAGTCCTTGGCCTACGCAGGGACTGGTCCCTGGCCTTGTCTTCATTCTCTGGTTCAGCGCTGTTTAGTTCCTATTGTATACTTTCTTGGCTCATGGTGGATCTGGGGACTCAGAAAAGAGAGATGGGACATAACCAAGGAGCAGCTGTCCAAACAGTATGGAGGTACAAGCTGTGATTGGGACGTCTTCGGAGCCTGGACATGTGCCTCCCAGGTCTGGGGAAATCTCCCGAGAGGCCTTCCCCGCAGCTGAAGTCGCTCCCACCCAAAGGTCAGGGCTCATCACACACCTGTTTTGTTGTTTGCTGTTGCTTGTTTTTGTTTGGAAGCCCCTGCTCATGGGTTCATCATCCAAATGCCTGTGGTGTCAGGCCTCAGCCCAGCTCTCGGGGATATAGAATTAAGAGAACACAACTCATGGAGCCTGTGGTCTAGGAGGTGGTGTTGGGTGACCAGAGTGAGTAAGTGACTGGAATGTGAGCCCCTACATTGTGGAGGGAAAGAAAGCAGGGGGTGGGAGGTGGAGGTGACAAATGGGAATGGTCAGGGACATTGTCAGCTGGAAGGAGAGCTGGGGGGCTGTGCAGGTCTCTGGGGGAGGAGCGTTTTAGGAAGGAGACACGTCACAGATGAGGGTCCTGAGGTCAGATGTGCCTGGTACAAGAGAGGATGGTCGTGCAGTTGGGGAAAATGAGGTCAGAGAGCGGCTGGGAGAGGCAGTGGAAGACTCTGGAGGCAATGTGAAGATGGCGTGCTGGTGGGATCAAGCCACAGAGAGAGAATGGATGAATTTGAGCAAGAGAGTGTGGGGTCTGTCCATTTTATCTCTCCCCTATCGCTGCTGTTCTAGGGTGTGGGATGGGACCAGATATGAGGCCACCGTCAGAGAAGAGAAGGTGGCTGGGCTATCCTGTGGCAGTGGGACTGGCCAGAAGTGGCCAACTTGGGACACAGGTGAAATATCTTAGACTTTATCTGGGGATTGGTTGTAGTGAAGAGGAAGGCAGGGATGGCTTCCAGAGTTTGACTTGGGTGGGTAAGAGCAGGAGAAGGGCTGGGGACTCCACTGGGCTGAGCTAAAGCAGGAGCCTCAGCCGGGACTGATCTAGGTCCGACCTGGGGGTCATGTGTTGTCACTCATTGCATTTAGCTTGGTTTAGACAGTGCACCAGGGAGCAGAGAATGGGGAAGGCCGCCACATACTGTGTCAGAGAAAGCTGAGGGACCAGGGGGCATGACTAAGGAAGTCTTGGAAGGAAAGCATGGACCTCAAGGACTGAGGACTCTGTCAAACACTACAGAGAATAGAGAAGTGTATGCATACATTGGATATGGGCTTGGCACTGCCATGAGGCCCAGGCTGCCATCAGCCTCCAGCACCTTTGTGTGATTCAAGTGGGTCTGGTGATGTATCCAGTCCTATTTCATTTACAAATGCCTTTCTCTGGCATATGCAGCCTTGTGCCAAGCTCATAGCATGGTGAGAGGAGAGGTGATCCCAGCTCCTTGAGGTGCCCACAAGCTCAGATATCCCTGTGCCACACCTGCCCTGTGCACCTGTGCTCGGCAGCTGTGTCTGTGGTTCTGATGAATGGGGTCGTGGGCTGTGCGAGGGCAAAAGAGATGGGCTAGACTCTGTTACTATGGCTGCCATCTTAACAGGGGCTAGAGTCACCTAGGAGACAAATCTCTGGGCATGTTGGTAAGGGAGTTTCTAGCCTGAGTTAACCGAGGTGGGAAGACCCACCTTTAAATGTGGATAACACCATCTCATGGGCTGGGGTTCTGAACAAAGGGGGAGAAAAAGGAGAAAGAGAACAAAGTATCCCATTCATCTTTCTGTTTTCTGACCGTTGCAGGGCAACCAGCAGCCTCTGGCTCATGCCAGCATGCCATCTCCCAAGGCTGTGAGCCCAAATGCCAACCTTGCCTCCCCCAGGTTGCTCTTGTCAGGTATTTGATCACAGCAAGGAGAAAGTAGCTCAGAGTGTTCTTCAAGAGAGAGGAATTGGAGACCACTGGCAGGGACAGCTTTGAAGGAGCTCTCGTGTTCCCTGGAGAGGAATGGGGACAGTGGCTGGAGAGCTGGCAGGGACTGGGGGGTGGATGGGTGAAGGGAGACTCCCCAGGCAGGGAGCAAACCCTGAAACCCTGAAAGTAAGGTGAGTTTGTAATGCTGGGGACTGTCCAAGGGGGAGGCTGGGCAGGGTAACTGGCATCTTTATCTGCATGGGGCTGGAGTGGGCTGGGCTACAGGAAGGGTGCTCACTGCAACACTTATAGAACACCCCGGGAATGCCTGGAGAATCCTCTGGAGCACAGCCTTCCCTGCCCAGGCCCCATTCTTCCTCTGGAAGGAGGAGTGGTTGTTGTTGCAAGGCCTCACCTGACCCCTGAGACCCCCTCAGGTAAGGTGGGCAGAGAGGAAGAGGGGCCCAAACTGCTGCTTCTCATTTTGTGCTGGATGATGGGGGAAGCTTGGTGCATTAGGCTGTTTTGTACGTAGGGCACTGTCCTGTCACCTTTCAAAGGGCTGGAGTAGCAGACTCAGGGTAGATGTTAGCTGTGCCTCAGCATGTGCCCCTCCCTCCAAGCCATTCTTATCTGCTGTGTGTACAGGAGCTGCGGATACTTGTGAGCAAGACAAACCTAATTTTACAGGTCTCAGGCCATGGTAGAAAAAAAGTCAAGAGTCACTTCTATGAAGGTCTCATGCATGGTTGGATGCTAGACAAACACTCTAACCACTGAGCTACATCTCCGGTCCTAGCAAGCCATCCTTACCAGTGGATTAGCCATGGTCCACTGAGGGCCACAAGCACACAGTTCTTCAGCTCCATCTGTCCCCACCCAGCCCCATGAGTCAAGGACTGCTGCCACCTGCATGAGGCAGATAAAGCTGGCGCCTAGAACGGTGGTCCAGCTGAGACCCAGCAGAGTGCACAGTAAGAGATGGCTGGAGCCTCTACCTCCTCCTGAGGCCCAGCCATGGGCACCCTCCTCACCTCCAGGACAGCCATGGAGTCTTCCTCTCTGCTCCTCAAGAAGGTTTGAGGTTCCTGCATGAAGAGGGCAGTGTCTGTGGGCTGGTGTTGGTGAAGGACGGTCTCAGCTGCCTGCCTGTCTCCTGAAACCTGCGACAAATGAGGTCTGCTCTTGGAGCATTAGGGACATTTTGAGTCAAATAAGACACAAAGAAAGCATTAGAGGTGACTGTGGCAGTCTATAGTAAAAGTGTCATGGTGGTTGATGAAACCTCAGGTACAGCTTGATGAGGGGAAGCCAATCAGATCTTAAGAGGACACCGGAGTGAGTCAGGTATCTCCCAAGGGCTAGCAAATCCTCTCTTTGTCCCTGTAAGAATCCAAGTGTGTGTGTGTGTGTGTGTGTGTGTGTGTGTGTGTGTTTAAGAGTAGGGAGGGAGAGGGAGAAAGTGAAGAAGAAATGGAGAGAAGGAGAGGAAGGAGAGGGAGAGATGGAGGGGAGGGACAGAGAGAGGAAGAAAGAGAGGGAGAGGGAGAGAAGGAGAGGGAGGGAGGGGGAAGGGTGAGAGGGGAGGGAGGGAGGGAGACAGAGACATACATACATACATACATACATACATACATACATACATACATATCAGGGGTGGCTTCATGGTAGAAGTCACATTTAAAAGCAGGGGTTTGAGAGTTGATGGTGACCTGACCACTGCAGGCATAAGGTAGAACACTTGCAGAGATGAGATTTGATTTGGTGACTAGAACCTGGAAGTGGTGTGCAAAGTGGCGTTCTGTGGTAGCCCCTGATCCTCCTCTGTCCCCAGGACTAGGCCTTCTAGCCCTTCTCTTTTTCTCTCATCACGGGTGTCCTCAGACTCCAGGGTCTGGAGCCCGGTAGTGTCTCTCTGAGAAGTAGGATCTCAGTAGATTGACAAGGAGTCCTTAGTGTGTGGTCTAGGTAGACTTCATCAAACTTCCTCCAGGAAGCTGAAGGGAGGGGAGGCTGGGGGCGACGGGCAACGTGAGGGGGACCGGATGGAGTGGGGAGTGGGGCAGCCTACAAGGTCATGGTCAGCTAGAGGATAGGGCAAAAGCAGGTGCTTGGAGAGCCCGTTTCTGTATCTCAGAGCACTGTCTGTCCTCACCCTGCCTAGGGGCCGATCCTCACTTCCATCTCCAGCAGGGCCTCTCTTTTGTCTCCTCTCTTTTACCTCTTCCAGCTCTGTCCTCAACTCCCCTTGTCACCCCAAGTCTGTACCTCTGGGTGCCTAACTCCCACTGTGACTCTGTACTTTGCCCTCTAAACTCCAGGGTGGGTTCTCCCAGGATGAGAATGAGGATTCTGGAGTGGGGGCAAGCCCCGTTCCTCCTACATCTGGAGAATGGCCTGGTCCACCAGGGACTGGGAGAGTTTGGACAGTGGACTTTCCCGAGGGACAGTGGTTGGTTCTGCCAGGGGTTCGAGGACAGAGGCAGGGCCGAGCTGGGGGGGGGGGGCGGAACCTCGTGGAACTCCCCTCCCCCACTTTCTTAAAGGGTCCAGCTCATGCTGGAGCCGGTGGCCGTGTTCTGGTGGGTGGTCGCCCCGCACAAGGTCGAACGCTTGTGGCCAGGCGCCGCGGGTGGGCCCTCCTGGTGGCCACGGTCCCCTCCAGGCTGCGCGCGCGCCGGCAGTCTCCCCCCGCCCCCCTCCCGCCCTTCTCGTCCTTCCCGCTCCTCCCTCCTCCTTCCCTGCTCTGCTCCCTCCTCCTGCAGTCCGTCTCCTCCTTCTCTGTCCAGCCTCTTCACAGCCGAGGCTCCAACACCTGAGGGGACAGAAGCGAACGCGGGGAGCTCCAACAGGCGGCGGCACGGGACCGCGGGTCCAGGGGTGGCCTCCGCATGGCCCCACCGTGAGAGGGGACCCAGCGGCTGGGACACGAGCGGTGAGTAGGGCCGATGGCCAACTGTGTCCCCCAAGGCCTGCATGCTCACGGACCCCGCCCCTCTTCTCAGGAGGCCAGCTAGACACTGGGAGGGGGTTCAGGGTTGGGAGAGGAACACAGGCTGGGTGGCGGGAGCCGCCCTCCGCCCTTTTGCCCGCTAGGGTCTGCTAACAAAGCTACATTTCGAGATCAATTTCGTGGTGGCTGGAGCATCCAAAGGATGCGGTTGTCATGGAGATGGGGCAGAGAGAGGAAGCCCGAGATGGTCAGGACTGGGCCAGGGAGTGGGGGCGCCGCCAAGAGCCCCAGACCGGCCTGTAGGGAGGACGGGGCTGCTTGCCCAATTGTCTCCCGGGCTCTGCCTCCCGGTCCCCTCCCCCTTTTGTATAACCAGTGTCAGTGTGTGTAGGGTACTAGTGTCAGTTTGGTGGTCTCTGGTTGGGGTGTTGTGTGCTGGGGTCTGCCAGAGCTACCTCCACAACGGAACATCTTTGAGGATTTATGTCTCTTTTCAGTTTCCCAACTTTGGCAGGCAGGCCTGGGGCCCAGGGCTCTCTCTGTCTCTGCAAGAGCAGGGGTTCGAATGGGGGCGTGGCAGGCAGTAGGCAAGGCCAGGCCTCACAGAAGCAGCCTTGATTGGAGGGGGTCCTTGGAACCGGGTGCTGGGGCTGGGTGGGGCCGGGAATCCAGATGTGGGGACCACCCTATCCAGCTGGCTCTCTCCTAGACTCTTGTCCCTGGAGGATCTGGGACTCTCTGAAATAAGATCCAGGGCATTGTTTCTACACAAGACCTTGGGCCCACTGCCCAATGCCCACCCCTTTGTCTTAGGTTCATCTTGCAGGGCCCAGACAGAGATCTGGGGGCAGATACAACTGCTGTGGTGCAAGAGGGCACAAGAGTCCTGGCAGCTCAGGATAAGTGTGGCTGAGGTGACCGAGACTAGGCAGCCTGCTCTGGCTTGGCTAGTGCAGGAGAGTGGGCCTGGGGTAATATTAGGTTTTCCTAGGTCTCTTCCAGAGTCAGAAGGTGAGAGCTGCTTTATGAATAGCACTCAGCTTGAAAGATAGTAGGCAAGGATCATGGGGACCACCTCCAAGTCCTCCCCTACTCCCAGACAGATGCTTTCCTCTCAAGGAAGCTAGAAGTTCTGTGGCCTGGGATCTGTGAATCAAGACAATGGGACAGCCATTCTTCTTGTCCACTCAGGGATCTGGAGGAAAGAATTATTCCCTCAACCCCCCCCTCCTGCTGCATGGTGCCAGGCAGTGGGTTTTGAGTGGGGCTCCTACAGTGTTTGATACTGGTGGAAACAGGAGGTCTATAGGCCAGAACCCTTGGGGGTCCCCACACATTGGGGTGAGAAGGCTGAGGGATGACAGAGTTGCTGGAAGGCCCCTTCCACTGGTGTCTCCTGCAGGACCAAGGTCTCAGTACCCAGGTCATTTGTTTCTGGAATTCTGAAATGCCCTGTGCCAGACTAAGAGGTCTCCTTTCTGTGTTCGGCCTTGCCCTGTCTGCTCATTACCAAGGAGAGAACACACATTCTAAGCAGATCCAGGGTCATTTCTCAGGGGAGAGAGAAAAGCTGGAATGATTTTCTTCTCTCCCCAAGGCTGAGAGACAGGGCCTGGGAATACCACAGTGCCTTATTTCCATTGATGAAGCACAGCCGCTGTGTGGGGTACCCCAACACCTCTGAGCTTTTTGAGGGACACACCACTATTGCACCCATTCTGATGGAGAGGCCTTTTTGAGGGACACACCACTATTGCTCCCATTCTGATGGAGAGACCCCTGGGCCCAGGGAACAGTTGTCTACTCCAAGTATCTTGTCGAGGTAGGTAGGACATGCATCTAGGCAGTACTTTATGAGGCCCATACCTGTGTCCCCAGCTGTATGCACCCAGTCACTTCCTGTTCTCTCCTGGAACTCCAGCTTAGGACAGAGTTGGGCCTGAACACCTGCCTATCTGCATAGGAGTGACCTTGGAGGATACTGAAGTATTACACTGGGGTCTCCTGGGGAGGGGAGGTAAAGGCATCTTCCTTCTGACAGCTTGCAGAGACCGAAGCTGCCTCTCTTAACAGACGATGCTCTAGACCTCCTTTGCCAGATGGTCTTTTCCAGGAAAATCTGTTTTGAGAAGCATCTTGTGTCTGGGGTTCCATATTTAGCCTGGCTCCTTATACGGGAGGATATACTCAGACTGTCACCCCTCAAGGAATGTTTGGGGGTGGAGAGGGTCTAGGGCTACACCTGGCTCCTTGCTACAACTTAGCCAAGATGGGGAGGTTCTGCCCTGGCTGTGATATGCCCTGCTGGTCTCTTTGGGGTCTGGCTATGTCCTGAGAGCCCCTGTTCTTCACTGAGCTTGGCTCACCATGGAGTCAGGTTCATTGGGGGTGGCGAGTCCTCCTGAGCTGTGCGTGCATGTTTGGGTGACTGGTATGCAGGCCACGACAAGGCCGTGGTCCAGCTTGCTTTAAGACTGTGGGCTGCTGCAAGCATCCTTTTCCTTGCCTCCTGCTCAGGAACCAGATTCGCAGCGATGTTCTCTGGGGCTTTTCCTGCATCACTTTCCTTCTGCCTCACTCCATCTGGTCCCACCCACACCCCGTTCACCCAGAGACCCAGATTTGCCAGGGCTAACATGTAGCCATGCTTGCTCCTCCCCTTCTCTCCCTCTGTTGAAAGCTGCAGGCTTTATAACACACCACCTCAAACTATATCAACACGTATTCCTCGAGTCAAGGATATTTTCGCCCTGCAACTATTATCACACCTGAGGAATTTAGCAATGAATCAGTTGGGTTTTATATTTAGCCTGCATCCAAGTTTTTCTAGTGGTTCTAGTAACAAATTTTGCAAGTATCTGTCATGGATGCTTGGTTTGGTTTGGTTTTTGACATGAGGTCTCTCTCTATAGCCCTGGCTGTTCTGGATCTTGCTATGTAGGGCAGAGTGGCTTTGAACTCACAGAGATCTGTCTGCCTCTGCTTCTGTCTCTGTCTCTTGAGTGTGGTGGTGTGTACCACCATACCTGACTACAAATCTTATTTTGATCAAGGAACGTACACTATATTTAGTTATTATATAGTACGTTTAGTTATATTTTAGTTCTGGATTAATCTCTTTTTTCCCCTTCCATTTTAAGATACGGGTCTTATGCAGTCCAGGTTGACCTCAAAATTACTGTATAGCACTGAGGGTGACCTTGAACTCCCGATCGTCTCCTTCTCCCTCTCCCTCTCCCTCCCTCCCACGCCCCCCATCTTCTAGACAGGGTTTATCTGTGTAACAACCCTGGCTGTCCAGGAGTTCAGTTTGTAGACCAGGCCACAGACCAGATCTCTTGAACTCACAGAGGTTTACCTGACCTTTGATTCCGCATTCTAAGTATTGGGATTGCAAGCATGCTCCACCATGGTCAGCTAATAACCTTAAAAGGTTTTTTTTTTTTTTTTTCCTTATACTGTTTTATGACCTTATCAATTTTGGAGTTGCACAGAATCTCTCATGTTCTGGATTTGTCTTCTTGCTTGCTCCTGATGAGACTGACATTAACACTTTTGGACAGATCCCATAGGTGGTGTCCTGTCCAGTGTTACCTCAGAGGGCACACCGTAAGTAGGTAGTAGTGTATGAGGTCACTTGGCTGAGGGTCCATCTGCTTCAGTTCTTCACTTGTTCTTGATACATCCAGAACTACATCCAGTCGAGCATCCCTGCAGCATCAAGGGCTATCAAAAAAGATCAAACCTGTATCAGACAAAGCCGGAGCGAGGATAACCAGCAGAGACTATTGCTCTCAGATTTACCACCTCTGGGTGGAGGCAGACTGTTCTGGCGAGAAGGGAGGCCTGAGAAAGGAGTGAAGGGTGTCAGAAATATGGCAAGAAAAAGGGGCAAGAAGGAGAGAGAAAGAGAGAGAGAGAGGGAGAGAGAGAGAGAGAACCAGAACAGCCTATGGAGAACCAGGGCTGAAGTTGGCTCTCTTTCCCCAGGGTATGGGAATCCCTGAGAGATTTTACAAAGGTGAGTGATGCAATCGTTTTGTGCACTGGAAGATTCTCTGAGGAACAGAATCGGCTGGGCGGCATGTTGGATGGGTGCTCCTTTAGGAGGCTGTGATGTGCTCCAGCACACAACACCCGGGAACTGTAGTGCTCCTGGTACCGTGCTTCTCCTGGGTTGTGTGCCTGATTGGCCTACTGCTGCAGGGGACGGGGGAAAGGGATGCACTAAGAGCCTGGACCCAGATGGACAGCCTCAGTGTCTGGCTAGAAGCAGAGGATGAACAGCAAGCCGTTGTCTGTGGCTTGGGAAGGGTATTGGTGGAGAGAGGGCACCCAGCAGAGACTGACTGAGATTGGAGAGGCCTTTGGGTTGGCAGACTGGATGAGAGGACACCACTTCTCACGTGCTCACCCTTTCGGAAGCTTCTTTTGTGGTGAGGGCAACCTGCAGCAGGAGTGGGTGGTGAGCTCCCAGGAACCAGCTGGGGTACTTGAACAGGTGAGGGGCCAGCCTGTAGGCAGTTGCCCCTGTAGGAGTCAGGAGACCCCTCTCGCTCCCAGAATCCAATTCTTCCCCTCTTTCCAGTTTATTAGACTCCATTAAATGCTTCCTGGTGAAACCGAGTGCTTGGTTTCCTGGAGTTTGAGGGAAACCACAATCTGACCCCACAGCTCACAGTAATTGCAACCTGCACATTCAGATGGGTCTGCATCTGGATGGGCCTGTCCCACATTCACATCGTGGCCCAGAACCACTGCCTCCTCTTCTGCTTGGCCCTTCTTCTTTGGCCCTTGCTTAGCATAGCAGCTTAGTTCGGGTTTCTATTGCTGTGATGAAACACCATGAGCAAAAAGCAAGTTGGGGAGGAAAGGGTTTATTTGGCTTATACTTCCATATTGATGTTTATTATTAAAGGAAATCGGGACAAGAACTCAAGCAGGGCTGGAACCTGGAGGCTGAGGCAGATACCACAGAGGAGTGCTGCTTACTTGCTTGCTCCTCATGGCTTGCTCAGCCTGCTTTCTTATAGAACCCAAGACCACAAGCCCAATGATGGCCCACCCACAATGTGCTGAGCCTTCCCCCAGTAATCACTAATTAAGAAAATGCCTTACAGCCAGATCTTAAGGGGGCATTTTCTCAATTGAGGCTCACTCCTCTATGATGACTCTAGCTTGTGTCAAGTTGACACTAAAAAACTATTCAACCCGTTTGGGCTCTGCCCACACCCTTTTCAGCTGAAAATCTTTGAGAAAACAGAAGTCTAAAGCTTCCTCAGGTGCATGGACCAAGCTTACCCATCCTCCTGTTCTGCATCTCTGCCCTGCCTTCTTCCTGCTGTTGTGGGCCAGGGCCAGGGCCAGGTGTCCCTGTCCTGCCTAAGGACCCTCCGCCTGTGTCTCAGATCTTATGGCTTGTCTCTTGCTTGAAGACACTGTTCAGCAGGTCCCCCTCTGCACTGTAGTCCCTCTGTCTATTAGGTCACGTCATCAGGGAATGGCTTGCTGTTGCCTCTCCTGGAAAGGTTGTCCTTTTATTGTCTCTAGTCAGTTACTGGGTTACTCCTCTTTCTAGTAAAGGCTATCCAGTCTCAATACCCTCTCCTCATACTGTCTCCTACTTTAGTCAGTCAGTCGTGAGCTACCCTCTATGCTCCCTGACTGCCTTTCTCAAGGTCACCAGTGACCTCCATGTTGGTACAGCAGAGACAGCTTCTCATTCTTGCTTGCAACACCTCACACTCTAGCTTGGCTTCTAGGTCACGCATTCTCCTGTTTGCTTCCTATTTTGTGTGTTGCTCCTAGTCTTTGGATGCTGGCTCTCTTCTTCTCCTTTCAAATGTGAGCCCTCCAGGACTCAGCCCCTGCACAGCTGCCTGGCCAGGACTTTACACTGATTTCACCTAGTGCTGCCGCTTTAAGTGCCACCCGTGCCTTGCTGGCCCCACGTCCACTGTGTTCTCATGGACCCAGCCTCACCTTCCCCTGCAAGCTTCAGGTTCTTGCTCTACAATTCAGTTTTCATGTCTACCAGATGCCTCTACTTTTCCTACAGGAAGCACCCATCTTCCTCCCAGACCTGACCCACCAATCCCTCCCCTTCAGGGGTGGCGTTTCCATTCTTCTAGCTGCTCAGGGTCTTGAATCCCCTGCATTTCCCCTATTGAGGCACAAGGCTTTATAAGTCAAGATGTCCTCCCCATGGGTCAGGGAGGAGAGAAGAGGTATAACTCCTCGCTTAGCCCTGGATAACTTCTTTCTGCAGCATTGTGTTATTTTCTTTCTGGAGGTCACAAACCTTTGTCTGATCCAAGCTGCAACAGAGCCATGACAGGTCAGAGCAGTGGAAGGAAGGTGGGGGACTGGTAGGGGAGGATTAAGAGGCTTTAGGTAGTGAGGGTCTTGGGAAGGTGGGGAAAGCCACATGGGAGATGATTGGAAGGAGAGAGGGTTCCCTTGGTGCCACTGGGAAGCATGAGCATCCTGAGTGAGTAGAAAGGTTCACTTTCTTGGCTATCGAAGGAAACCAAGGAAGATGCCCAGACTCTGTGCTCCCAAATGGTCAGGCTTCCTCTATGTACCCTGCAGCACAGAGCTAGCTGACAGGACCTCCACCCAGTCAGTCCTCTGTAGCTTCCAGGGTCTGATACAGCACAAGGCTATGGGTCAGATGTGGGATCTAGAAGCAGGGTGAGTCCCAGGTAACCTCCTGAAGTTTGAGGGAGGTGGAGCAGTTGTCAGGTGTTCATGGACTGCTAGAACCTGACAGCCTGGTTCGTTGTGATTCTAGATAGTGAAGGTCTTGCTCTTTAGGGAGGTCAGCTGGGGGTCAAGTTCCTTGTTCCATGTGACTTGGGATTTGAAGGCAGACACTGTGGATTTCATTAATACTAAGGTTTCTCCAAAGAAGCATGCTGGTATATGCAAATGTTAAGCAAATGAGGGTGCCAGTTGTCTTGGGGCAGTGGAAGAGAAGAAAGCTAGGAGGTTTCAAGGAATGACCTTTGTGGAGTGGCCCTGAAAGTCCCAGTGGGCACATGCAGATGGATGCAAACTGACACTCATCCCTAGGGTTATGAAGAGGCCTCCAGGACTTCCACAGCCCACAGGAGGCAGGCCTCCTAGCAGACAGAATGGGCAGGGCTTGTTAACAGCACCAAGCCATCACTACCTGAAAGGGACAGGCTCTCAGGATTTTTGTCTCTTACTGTGTGTGTCATGTGTCTTGAGACACATGAGGCAGTTAGGAGCCTGGCCTGGGCCGGGGAGGGAGGTGGGGAGTGTTGGTGTGGCTAAGACTTAAATGTGGGCCTAAGGGTAGGGGTTCCTTCTCTGTTCACTGCATTGGTCCCACAGGAGCTGGTCTTTGTCTCCTCCCTTACACTGGGCCTCTGAAGCCCCTGCCTTGCTCTGACAGTTGCCAAGGACAACGGTGTCCAAGGCTGAATGGATTGTGTGCTATGTACTGCTCTTCTGAGCACCTCTCTCAGGACATGGGTGGCCAGCTAGTTCCCCTGCAGACCTGGGAAGGTTCTGGAAGGAAGTAGATGAGGTGCTTTCCTGGATGCAGCTTGTGCCCCATTTCCTTTTGTTACTCTGTGAAATAGGTACTCTGAGATAGTCTCATTTTGTAGATGGTCCTGAGGCTTAGGAGAGCGAGTAGCCTTCCTGAGGTCAGAGATGTTTCTGAGGCTCCTGGGTAGTTATGTTCTTCATGTTGCCCTGAGTTTCTCCTGCTGTAGGAGAGTGGGCTATTGATATACTTGTCCAACCTGGAGCCTGTCCTTCGGTCCTTGTGGAGAATGAGATGTGTGGTTTCAGGACACCACCAAGAAGTCCCCTCACAGGTGCCTACTGCCCATGCTGTCAGGGGCATTGTAGACTCCTGTGGAGCTCTGGAAGTGCTCTGGGCTCTGGACCAGTGAGGGGGGAGGGGCATAGCTGTCCAAGGTCTGTTCCCAGCATTTGCTACATGCCAGCCAGCCTTTCACACTGTTTGTCATGTTTGCCATGTGTGTGTGTGTGTGTGTGTGTGTGTGTGTGTGTGTGTGTGTGTGAACCCAGCCATGTACTAACAATGATTATGAGCTAGAGAGCTCATTAGTGCAGGGGGATTTGAGGGGACAAGAGCAGTGGGGCCAATGGGAGGCAGGGGGGGTTCCAGGGGCAGATAACAGGTTTACAAGAGTGAACATTCCTTCTTTCTTTGCTAGGAAACCCTGGTGGCACTCTGTGGGCAGGCATCTGAAGTGGAAGGCTCTTGGGGACTGGACAGGTTGGGGCCCAAGCTGGCCTAGACCCAGCATTTCCAGAGGGCCACGGAAATCGATGGTGCCCCTTACAGAATGGGTAGTAGGTGACTTCCAGGGGAACCTGTGGGTGGTTGGTGTGTGGGCTTTAGTGATCTATGAGCCTCCCAAACAACTTCTGAATGTTTTGCGTATGCGAGAGTCCATCTAGGGTGGGCTTGCAACCTCTATCAGGTGCTGAACAAGACCCTCGGCTTAGGAATGCTCTGAATCTGATGCATGAGGGAAGGCAAGGCTCTCCAGAACACTGGAGACAAACAGAGTGTGACAGCTTCCAGCTCTGACCCCTGGGACAGCTGTGGTCTCAACACCTCTACACCAACATTCTTAGACCTTTCTGCATTCCTGCCCTGGGTTTATCACCCCAGAGGCTTAGATTCTGCCTGCCCTGGGCAGTTCTTGGCACCCATCCTGGTTCTGCCTGATGCACTATTTCCATCAATTGGTCTATACACCTTGCACCAAGCCCTATGCTGCCACTCTGTGTAGCTATGGTTGGAGAAGATGCCTGTCTTCTTCAACCCAGACTGAAGTTCTGCCCCTTTTCCTGTCCACAGATTCTTCATAGGTGGAAGGATTTCTACTGCAGGTGACTAGTAATGTAGGTCTGTCTGTCCTTACCTTTGTCCTTAGGTTTGAGGGCTTCTCACTCCACCCTGACACCAGAGGAACTGTCTCCTTTCCTCTATGTGGTTGTGTAGTTCTAAGTATGCACACATGTATGAGCCCACAAATGTCTGCTACGTACAGTAAGCACACAGGGGTCTCACAGAGCAAGCCAGCCTGAAGCCTCCCTGCAGGAAACACCTCTGTCCCTGGTCTGGAGTGTCCCACAGCCCCTGTCTTGTATCCCAGCATGGAAAGGATCATGGATTTGTCCATCTCTGCAGTAGTCTTGCTCCGAGAATGTTCCTCAATATTGCCTAGCCTCTGCCAAAACTGGAGACAGCAGTAATTTAGATTACTTAGCCAACAAATATTTATAAAACATTCCTATATGCCGGGCATAGCACAGGCTCTGGACAGTGTGTCCATGATAGGCCCCTTCCCTCACTGGACACACATCCTTGTGTTAGGGAGGGTGATCAGGAAATCAACAGAGGGTTTGGGAAGTTTCAGAAATGGCTGCCAGGGAAGTGCTCCGAGGACTCCACCTGGATCCCTATCATTGATATAAAAATCTGGGTCCAGTGCTGGAAGGCAGAGACAGGAAGATCCCTGGGGCTCACCAGTCAGGGAGTCTAGTCAACTTGGTGAGCTTCAGGTTCCGTGAGAGACCCCTTCTCACAAAATATAAAGGGGAGCAATTGAGAAGACACCCCATGTTGACCTCTGACCTCCATCCATACATGCAAGCACATGCACATAAATCGCACATATGTGTACACATACAAGGAATATTCACACATATACCCCGACATTAATTAATTAAAAAGAAGTATTTCTGTTTTCCTTGACACTCTAAAAGCTCAGAGGGGTATGATGAGAGGTAGGGCTTCTATTGGGGATGGGGAGGCAGCTTTGGGGTTCAGCCTTGAACGGAAGAAAAGGTAATCACAGAATGATCCAGGGAAGCAACATTCTAGGCCAAGGGTACAGCTGGTGCAAAGGCCCTGAGGTGGGAATGAGCTTGGGGAGCAGAAAGAGGCCAGTGTGGCAGGGAGGAGACAGCAGAGTGAGTTCAGGCAGGGCCTTTTTAGGCCATGCTAGGGAGACCGGATTCTCATTTAAGGGAGATGGGGATTGCTGCAGGATTAGGAAGGAGGGAGACACACAGTGTGGTTTGTTTTTGCAGTATCCTCTGGCTGCTGTGGGGGAAGTGGGGAAGGGGACAGGGTTATCTGTGGAGCAGTTGACACCCAGAAAGTGTATGGCTCACCAGTCAATCCTGGCCTAGGGGTTTCATTGTGGTGCCCATCTCAGCTGGTACTAAATGGAGGCCAGTGAGAGCCCAAGGGCATCCCAAGGGCTGTGGGTAGTAAGAGGCTCCTGGAAAGGGGCTTGGATCAGCCTGAGGCCAGCCACAGGGGATTGTGAATGCTGCCAGCCTGTCATTTGTCTCCTTGAGACAGAGTGGCCCAGCTTCTCTCTGCTCTGGCCAGCAGGGCTGGAGGCAGCAAAAACCACTGCTTTGGACTGACTCCCTTGGTTGAGGTTTTGGGGCCTTGATCTCATGGGAGGCTTCAGCCTGCACCTTTAGTGTTTCCAGATGCAGATGGGGTCTGCCTCTGACCATGCAGTGGGATTTCAGACAAAGCCTTTCCTGGCTGTGTGCCTCAGTCTCCCCTGGGCTGGAGACTTGAGTTCCTCTAATGCTTGCTCTGGGGGGTTTGCTGTTCTGAGGACAGCCATTCCTTCACCATCTGCGACATTAGTGTTACTCACTGGCTCTGGGGGAGGGAAGCGGAGGGAATACTTTATTCTACAGATGGATTCACACAGGCCAGGGAGGTGAGAGTGAGTCCTTGGTCACATCATGTGGAGCGCCATATGGGTGAGGACCTGGAAAACGTTTTCACACCTTTTGCCTTGAAGTATCCGCTTTGTGCAACCCTCCCAAGGCACAACTACTCTGGGCTCTACTGGCCCTCAGCCCAGGTGAGGACTCTGGGCCTCCGCCTAGAGTAGAGCTCAATGCTGCCCCTTGTCCATCAAGCTCCAGGAGCTGAGGACACTGGCCAGTGCCCAGTACTGGCAGAAACTCAGTCCTGCTTGAAGCTTAAGGGGACATAGCAGGGCAGGTAGGTCTAGGATAGCCTGAACCAGTTTCTAGAAGTTACAGAGTGTCAGAAGGGTCACCCAAGAAACCCTTGATTTGTCAGTAGTCTCAGCTTTGGTTTTTAGGTAGAGCCACTTATACACTTAAGTAGCTTCAGGAAGATCAGGCAGAACCTGCCTGCCAGGCTCCACTTCTGTGCCTGGGCACAGGCGCTTGAGATATCCTAGCAGGATGGGGGCTCAAGTCCTGTGGTTCCGAGTCAATACCTTGCTGGCCTGTGGTAGTGAGATAGCTGGACGATTAGAACTCAGGCAGCAGGCTGCAAGCCCCCACTCCCTCTCTTCCTTTCTAGGTTCCCCTTGGGGTCTCAGCTGAGGATGTGACCTCCTGCCTTCCTTTGGGTGTGCCACTGAGGGAACCATTAGAAATAGTAACTGCAGCAGCGGGGATGTAGGGCAGATCAGAAAGGCTCCTTTATTCAGCACTAAGCCCCGAGGGTTCCTGGTGTCCTAGCGTCAGGGCCTGATAGCTTAGAATTTAGCTTAAAGATGTTTTAAATCTGTGGGTTGTGTGTGTGTGTGTGTGTGTGTGTGTGTGTGTGTGTGTAAAATCTGAATTTAGTGAGGTTGTTAGAGCTCTAGGTAGTCTATGTAGAGAGACCCTATCTCAAAAAAAAAAAAAAAAAAAAAGGAAGAAAAAGAAAAAGAAAAAAACAAACAAAAAATAAACAAAACTCTAGGTAGTAGTGATGGACTGGGCTGGGGCTACAGATCTTTCTTTCCAGCCATCTTTTACTCAGTGTTTGAACATATAGGGTTAAATAATTTTAACAGGTATATGGTAGCTCCAGTTAAAGGCTTGGGAGTCTCCAGAGAGCAGAACCTACTTTCCTTTCTGAGCTCACACAGGTGCAAAGTCTTCCTGGAATTCAAGTGTGTTTCCTACGTGTCTGAGTCGGTGGCCTGGGGCATGCCTGGCAGGTACAGGGGTTCATGTCCTTATCTCCACTCTCCAGCTCATTCTGCTGGATCCCAGAAAGCTGGGCTCTCTCTCTCTCTCTTCTCCTCCAGTCTCTCCTGAACCCAGATAGATCTATCAGGAAGAAAGTAGGGTGTTGGAGGCCATCTTAGCTCACATAGTGTAGCAAGGAAGTAACTCAAATCAGAAACAGAGGAAAAGCCCAGGCATCTGTCTCTCTGCAGTTTTCCAGGGTGTTGGGGCAGGGGCAGGGCTGGCTTGTGTCCCTGCCAGAGGTCACTAGGGAGGGTAGCCTAGACTACAAGGGGCTGGGACAGAGAGAAAAGAATGGACGAATAAGGCCATAGCCCATTGCACTTGTCTTCCGCCTTCCTACCCAGGATGACTTGGGCAGGAAGCCCAGTGTGGCTCCTCCTGCTTTGATTTCCTCAGTGTGCTTCTTAGAGGTCTTTCTTGAGTTCTTCCTTAAGACTGGGTGAACCCCTGTGAGGGCCCTCACGAAGAAGGGAGCCCTGGACCCCTTCTTCTTTATGGCATTGCCAGATACTTGCGTTGCAGGGGCAGCCTTAGTTTGTGCAGCAACACACCCGCCCAGCACCCTGGACAGCGGCCCACGCTGGGCCCCCTGTGGCTGACGGCTGTCTCCAGGCTTTCCTCTGGCATCTCTGGAATCAAGCTGCACTTCGGTTAACTTCCTTGATTCCTCTCTTAGAGACCCCTTTAAAAGCAACTCCTGGGTCAATTCCCTCTGCTAGTTACAAATTCCGGTTCCTCTCTGTTGTGCAGACCAGGCAGAGAACCTGTGGAGAGGTACATGGCCAGCCAAGACCAGCCCGGGTTTTGTCTTCATTTACTAGTAGAATACAGAGGGGCCTTCAAGAGCTGCTGGACACTTGCCCAGTTCCTCACTACCTGGGTCTTCCTCACAGGACTCTTATGAATTCTGAAGGATAAAACAGAGACCCAAGAAGTAATAAGGAAGCCAGAGGCTGGGGTTCAAGGGCCAAGCCAGGAGACAGAGGACAGCTGACAGGGGCTGAAGTGAGAGTATCACAGCCTGAGCCCATTCTCCAACTGAAAGTTACTAAAGATATAATCATGGCCATTCCCCTGCCCCTGACAAGCTGCCCCTGTATTGGTTTCATAGGACTTTGGGCCTTTTGACTCTTGTCCTGTCTGACTGACTGTCTTTCTTTCTCCCTCTTGTGTCAAGCAGCCCTAGGGGCTGGCAGGGACGGGTGGAAACAGTGACTGCCATGGATGAAGAAAAGCTCCCATGTGAGCTGCACAAGGAAGGGGGTGCTACCCAAGACCACAGCATGGAGCTTGAAGAAGAGCCTGGGGTCCAGAATGGAACAGCAGCCAGTGAAGGCCTGAGCAGCCACATCAGTGGTCCAGACAGTGGGAAGACAGGCACCTTATCGAGCACCATGGAGCCTATGAGAGACCCAGATGTAGCCCTGTCTGGTCTTAGCCTCTCTTTGACCAATGGCTTGGCTTTGGGACAAGATGGGAACATTCTGGAAGATTCCATAGAATCCAGGCCCTGGAGTAGTGGACCAGCAGAGGAGGAGGATGCCCCTAGGAGTCCTTGTCCAGATGTTGAGGACACTCAGCTGGGGTGAGTGGGTATCCTGGGACAGGGACTCACATATTTCTAACTCTTTGATAATATAACCTGGGGCCAGCCTCTTAGTCTCTCTAGAAGTCTGAGGTTTCCTGTCCCCATTTTCAGCTTCTGCGTGTTAACAACAGAGCCCTACAGGGGAATTCAGAGGCAAGTAGGCTTGTTGTACCTCCAGCCCTTGGCCCCCACAAACCACAATGAGCAATCTCTATGACAGACTGTAGCCTGTCTTTACCAGTTGACATGAGAGCTTTGAGTCCACTCAAAATATGTAGATGTGACAGGTGGGTTTTCTGGCCCATTTTCCCCAAGATGGTCCCAGGTGGACAAGCTTTGTGTTCTTGCCCTTCCCGGGAAATTTTCCTGAGATTTTGTAAGTTGTATCAGGAACTTTGTGTCTATCCTACTCAGTGGGGTTACAGTCTGTTTCTCAGCAGAAGGTAGAGAGATTGGTCTTGGGTACCACTGGACAAGGAGGAGGGGACGGGTAGGAGGATGTATAAAGGCCAGGGAGGGGGGAAGAACACATACAGAAGTCTTGAAGAGCATAGCTGTAGGCCTGCCTCGCCGGAATGGGCAAGTACACAGGGGTGTGTGAATTTGAATGAGGATACATGTGTGTGTGTCCTGCCTTTACATTGGTATATGCACAGAGGTGTAGGAATATGTATGGGGGCATATGTGTGTGTCTGTGTGCATGTATATGTGCCTAATCTGCATATTGGAACTTGCATAGGAAGTATGTGAGAATGCATGAGACTCATGTGGTGTGTGTGTGTGTGTGTGTGTGTGTGTTTATCTGTATGTGTCCAGCCAATACATTTAATTAGTGTATGCACAGGGATATATGAGTTTTCATGGGGCATTTGTATGTGTGTTCAGCTCCTAGCTAGAGACTGGTGGTGTGGTAGCTAGCCTTAGTGTAGGGACATCTAAGTAGGATGGTGACTATGCCCTTGCATTCTATAGGCTGGATTGTCCTGGCGAACCAGATGTTCGGGATGGCTTCAGTGCCACTTTTGAGAAGATTCTGGAGTCGGAGCTACTGCGGGGCACCCAGTATAGCAGCCTGGACTCATTAGATGTGCTGAGTCTCACTGACGAGAGTGACAGCTGTGTCAGTTTCGAGGCCCCCCTTACACCTCTCATTCAGCAGCGGGCTCGAGACAGCCCTGAGCCTGGGGCTGGGTTGGGCATTGGGGACATGGGACCTGAAGGGGATCTGGGGGCAGCTGGTGGTGGTGATGGGGAGCTGGGCAGTCCCCTGCGGCGGTCCATCTCTAGCAGCCGCTCAGAGAATGTCTTGAGCCACCTCTCGCTTACATCCGTGCCCAATGGGTTCCATGAAGATGGGCCTGGGGGCTCAGGAGGGGACGATGAAGACGATGAGGACACGGACAAGTTGCTGAACTCTGCCAGGTGAGGCCAGAGTGGAGTGGGGGAGGGGTTGGGCTGGGATCTGAGCCACAAGTGAGTAGAGGAACTGAGAGCCAGAACAGGCAAAGCTTTCTGGATGACAGTGTCCAGGATCCACAAGTCCCCTCAGGGTCATTCTGCTTATACTCTGCAGATTTCCCACTCAGCTCTTCCATCTTACTAGCTCAAAGTGGGCCATATTTCTGGGCTGAGCACAGTCATACTTGATTCCATTTGAGCTACTTTCTGGAGGTCTGGCACGACACTCCCTTGCTGCAGTGGAGCCTCTAGGCTCACAGTGGAGTTTCAGAGGTCCCTTCTAGCCACACACAGGGCATTCGACTCCCTCTTTTTCATTTGCAGTGACACAAGCCTTAAGGATGGCCTGTCAGACTCAGACTCAGAACTGAGCAGCTCTGAGGGGCTGGAGCCTGGTGGCACAGATCCACTGGCCAATGGGTGCCAGGGGGTCAGCGAAGCCGCTCGCAGGCTGGCCCGACGCCTCTACCACCTTGAAGGCTTCCAGCGCTGTGACGTAGCCCGGCAGCTGGGCAAAAAGTGAGTGCATCTTCCCAACTTCTATCCCAGGCAGAGCAGACCCTACCTCTGCCTTCCTCAGAGGAAAGGGGTGCCAGTGACTTCTTTTATGGGTGGCTGGTGCCAGGAGCTCCCACCAGGCCTTCAAGGACACCTCCTGTCACTGTCCCCATTCTTGACCTCGCCCTAAATCTGTTTCCTTTCTGGGCTACTTGGGCGAAGGTGGTTGCTGTCAGGGAGGGAGTGGTGACAGGCAGCTTCTCAGGGCTGGAGCAGGATGGGGGATGTGGTTATAGTGTTATGAAGGGCAGTAGAAAGGACAGAATAACCCAGCTGAAGCAGAGTTCTACCCAGTGGGGCTAGGTGGAGAGGGGAACCTGTGAGGGATTTGGGGTAAATGTCTGGACCCTGGAGGTCAAAAAAATGTGTCTAGCTTCACCAGACCTGTCTATTTGGGACAGCTGAAAGGACCGCACACCTGAAAGCACAGGCATCACCTTCAGATTGCATGGAAAGGACACTAGCCATGTAGCAATAGCAGTCCTGGTGAGCATTGGTGACCTGGAGTGTGTATGTGAGAGATGAGGATGACATATTCTGAGTATGTTTGAGCATACTCAGATGTGGCCCCCACATTGGCCCTTCTGTTCACAGGGACTCCACCACCCCAGGAAGGCTTAGAGGTGGGCCGAACTGGCCAGCTTTCCATGCCACTTAAAACTAAAACTAAAGGAGACAGATCAGACCTGGGTCAGGTTGAGATGAAAGCTTTAGGTCTTAGGAGGCCTTCCTATACCCTCTGACCCTTCCTTGTACCTTGGGCAGAGGGTTCCCAGGAGCCCTTCCTAAAAATTACAACCCATAGACTTCTTTGGCAAGCTGAACCAGGTAGGTGGAACCTGAAAACAGCCTCCCGTCCTTGGGAGGATGGGTTCTTGCCATGTTTCCATGGTGCCCTCTGCAGGCTCCTTCAGTAATTGCTGTAGCTCGTTCGTTCCATCCCAAAATTGGTGTGTTGGGGCGGTGGGGAGGAAATTCCCAATTCCTCATCTCCAGCTCTAAGGCTTTCTGCCCTGGGTAGCTTGTGTACTCTTCCTTTCTTTTCTTAGTTCCTCTAGATGGGTTCTTACTTTACTGTTTCTCCTTGAGAAGCCTCTCTACCCACGCTTCCTTCAGTAGCACTGACATACTGTTGACTCCTCTCTATTTCAAGTTTTTGTTATGAACCTTACACACACACACACACACACACACACACACACACACACACACACACCAGATAAACATCAAACTTTTCATACTTATTATGCAACTTCCAAGTGTTTTGAGGTATCACTATATAGCCCAAGCTGGTTACTTCCCAAATGCTGGCATTTCATCACCACATCCAGACCTGAGCTTTGATGCCCTTCCAGCATCATTGGAAGAATGATGCATTCTTCCACACTGAGCACACTGAACCTCAGCTTTTCTCCCCATTAGTTGGAAGTATATTCAGACACGTTGTTATTTAACTCATAGTGCTTTACCCTATCTCTAGCTGGTAAGAATTTTTATGTAGTTCCATTTTAACATTTAACAATATTAACAAAAATTCCTCATTACCTCTTCCATTTGGTGTTTTTCCTTTTCTCTGAGTCTATAAAAAACATTGATTTAGTCAGGCCTGGTATCTGCAGACATGTTATCCCAGCTACTGGGAGACTGAGGCAGAAGGGTCACAAGCTCAAGACTTGCCTGGGCTACAGTGAGTTCAAGAACACTCTGGGAAACTTAGACTCAGAAATATATAAAATAAAAATAGGACTTGGCTGTAGCTCAATGTAGAGCACTTGCCTTATGTGTGTGAGGCTCTGTGGTCAATCCTCCATACCTCTGCCAATAGCCAATAAAAGAAGAAGAAGAAAAAGAAGAAGAAGAAGAAGAAGAAGAAGAAGAAGAAGAAGAAGAAGAAGA
>JANHMN010000013.1:49951772-50013342 GCA_030674055.1 Rhabdomys pumilio | reverse complement strand
GTGTGTGTGTGTGTGTGTGTGTGTGTGTGTGTGTGTGTAGGAGGGCAGAGGTCAATCTGGAGTGTGATTCCTCGAGCCATCCATCTCTTTTTCAAAGACAGGTTCTCACTCATTATGTTAGGATGGCTGCTCAGTGAGCCCAGGGAACCTTCCAGTGCCGTCTTCTCCAGTGCTGGGATTACAAGCATGCACTACCATGACAGCCTTCTTGTATGGGTGTTGGGGATCGAACATGAGTCCTCATGCTTGCCCAGCAGGTGAATTACTGATTGCTCTCTTCCTGTCCCTGCTGCTTGCTTGCTTCCTTCCTTCCTTCCTTCCTTCTTCCCCTCCCTCCCTCCCTCCCTCCCTCCCTCCCTTCCTCCCTCCCTCCCTCCCTCTCTCTCTCCCTCTCTCTCCCTTCCTTCCTTCCTCCCTCCCTCTCTCTTTCTCTCCTTCCTTCCCTCCCTCCTTCCCTCCCTCCTTCCTTCCTTCCTTCCTTCCTTCCTTCCTTCCTTCCTGGTCTGTCTATCTTTCTTTCTTACTTTGTGTTTTGGGCGTCATGAATCAGAAACCATTACCAGTGTTGTGGAGGCTCACATCTTTGACTTCAGCACACAGGGGACAGAGGCAGCTGGATCTTTGGGAGTTTGACGTCAGTGTGGGTCAGAGCTACATATTGAGTTCTAGGTCAGCTAGGGTTACAATGTAAGACGGGAACAAACAAGCAGACAAACATAAAGAAGAACCCATTACCAGATCCAAGGCCATGAAGGTTTGCCCCTATTTTCTTTTGAGAGTTTTAGCTCCTCTACCCAGTCTTGAGTTTTTCTTTTTCCGTTTTCTTCTGCACTGAAGATCGGACTTGGGGGCCCAGGTGTGCTGGGCAAGTACCCACCCACCAGCTCAGGGTTTAATTCTGTTCTGAGTAATGAAATACACTGTGAGGTACAGATTCAGCTTGAGTCATTTGCATTTGAACACCTAGTCCCAGTACCATTTATGCAGAAGAGCGTTCCCCCATTAAACAGTCTCGGCAGACTTGTTAAGATCTAGTTGATTGGTAAGTGTGGTATTACAGGTACTGGCACTCAACACTCAAGAGGTCGAGGCACCGAACAGGAGTTTGAGGCTGTTACACTGCAGTATGTCTTATTGCAGACAACAACAGCAACAACAGATGGGTTGGTTGTAAATGATAGGGTTGAGGCTAGGGAGATCAGCTGGTAGAGCACTCGTCTGGCCTTCATGAGGCCCCCTGTTCCATGCCCACTATTACATAAAACTGGACGTGGTCACATACCCCTATGATCCTACTACTGAAAAGGTGGAGGCAGGAGGATCAGAAGTTCAAGGCCACCCTTGTCTATATAGGGTGTTTGAAGCCAGCCCAGGATATATGGAATCTTATCTTAGACAGAAAATACAGGTTTACTTTCTGACTTCTAATTAGTTTCCATTCACTTGCAGCTCTGGTCTCATGTGATGGCCCAGTGCTTCCTACTGTGGCTTTCTAGTAAGTTCTCAGAGCGTTTAATAGGTGAAGTCTGTCCTTCTTTGCTCAAGACTGAGTGGGGGATCTCTTGCAAGCCCGTACAAATGTAAGGATTGGCCTTTGCATTTCTGAAGAGAGAGGGGGATACAGAGATTTTGATGGCGATTACCTTGGGTATTCCAGGTCGGTGGGGAGAATTAGCATCTTAGCAATGCTAAGTCTTCCTAATCCGTGAACAAAGGGTGCCTTTCTGTGGATTTATACCTTCTTAATTCATTTTAGAACTCTTGTATAGTTTTGAGTATACAACTCTTTCATCTTTTTGGTTGATTTTTTTTTTTTTTTTGAACCAGAGTCTCAGGCTGTAGGTCAGAGCCTGGAACTCATTATGTAGCTCAGAGTGTCTCAAGCTCACAGTGAGTCTCCTGCCTTAGCTTCCTGGGTGCTGGAATTACAGATATGAGCCCCCATCCCCAATTTCTTTGGTGAAGTCTGTTGTTAAGCATTGAATTATTATTTATTTTTTTACTTTTTTGAGACAGGATCTCATGCATCCCAGGCTGGTTTCAAAGTCAATATGTAGCCTGGGATGGTCTTGACCTCACGATCCTCCATCTCTGCCTTCCTTGTGCTGGAATTCTAGGAGCAAGCTTCTGTGCCTAGTTTATTTTATTCGTGCATGTGTGCATGCATGTGAGCGCGTATACATGTGCACACATGTGTATGGAGGTCAGAGGTGGACAATGGGTGTCATTCTTCAGTCACTCTGCATCTTACTTTTTGAGATAGTATTTCTTACTGAATTTGGAGCTCACTGGTTCAGACAGGCTAGGCTGCAAGCTTTAGGAACTCTCCTGTCTCTGTTTCCCCTAGGATTATACATACATTATAGATATATGCTGGCTTTCATGTGGGAGCTATTGAACTCAGATCTTCATACTCGTCTGACAAGCTCCTTACTGGCTGAGCCATTTCTCCAACTCCCTCATTTTACTCTGATTGATGCCGTTTCATTTTCTGATTGTCCACAACTACTGTACACAAATACAACTTGAGCTAGAAGGATGGCTCAGTGGGTGGGGCCTCTTGATGCATAAGCTTGCTGACCTGAGTTTGATTCCTGGAACCTGTGTACTGGTGGAAGGAAAGACCCAACACTGCAAAGTTGCCCTGATTGCCCCCACCCCATATACCATGCACTTACACAAATAATAAATTTAAATTTTTTATTAAAAATTAAAAAGTATTGAGTTTGACTGAAACAGCTTAGCAGATAAAAGTGTCTGCTGCTGTGCCTGATGACCCAGTCTGATAAAGGGAGAGTATAATCTTACAAGTTGTTCTCTGACCTTCAGTATATGCTGGGGCGCGCGCGCACGCGCGCGCACGCACACACACACACACACACACACACACACACACACACACACACACTAAATATAATCTAAAAATTTTAAGTCCAGTGCCAGATATTGGTTACTTATTTTTAAGTTGTTGGTCATAGGGTCCCCACCCATAGGCCTGCAAAACTCTGTGGACTATTGCCATTGATCTTGGTTATCTTCCAGAATTTGATGGTAGACCCCTGTTGCTGAAGACACCCATACTTAAATCACAGAACATGGAGAAATCAAGCTAGTGCTGACCTGGAAGCCTTATCTCTGTAGGCTAGGTGTCATAACACTGGAGGGTGCTATGCACATTGTTGGGGGAGACTAGTCACCAACAGTTTTACCCAACTGTGAACTCCACACACTACATTATCAACTGACCTGGAAAGACAGGCTTACTGATACAGTAGTGGCATCATCGTTATGGGAGCAACCAACCCCTGGTTGGTTATGGAAGAAACCTACACTTTCTGCTTGGACTTAAGGCCTACCCCACAAGACAGAACACGTGCCTTGTTCCTTTAACTATGCCAAGAATCAATTGCTAGGCAGGTCATAGGCCCTAGAGGAGAACCTACTGCTATCATTCTGCCACATGGGCATAGTATTAAAACTCTCCAAGTACTTACTTTCATATCCACTGATTAGATCATTTTTCAGCTCTCATCAGAGAAGCTTCTTTTTGTTATAGATGGTGACTCTTGCAGAGACCCACAAATGGTCAATGTGCAGAGAATGAAAGATTGTGGAGTTCTTAGCTTTAAATAGGTCATCAATAATATATCCCCTAGGCTCAGGAATTACAGTAGAAGAGGGGACATAAAGATTGTAAGAGCTAGAGGTACTAACTGCATTGAAATAGTGTTTTCTAGACAAGAAAGGGCAGCTATACATAAAAACTCACAGCAGCCGTGACTGCATGCATAAGCATGCATGACTACATATGATTGAGGTAGCCAAAAGCCCAGCATGGATGGGGAGGGGCTCGAGAAATTTCACCCTTAGCCAAGGAGCTGTTGGTAACTGATGGCTGCTGGGCAGGGGAGAGTCAGTTTGCCTCAGAGACACAGCTCTTGAGAAGCTTCCCATGCTCCAGTGTGGCCCAACACCCAGTCACACATACATGCAGCAATGAAGTGAACTCAGTGGATTTATGAAAAGAGCACATGAAATAGGGAGAGGAAATTGGTGGTGAGGATAGGAAAGCAGCTGGAGGGAAGGGCATGGGGTAGATTTGATCAAAACATATTATTTGGATATATGAAATTCTCAAACAATAAAAAACATACACTGTTTATGTAGCCTTGCCTAGAACTGGACTGGCCTCAGAATCACTGAGTACTGCCCTCCTCTAGCTCCCAGTGCTGGGATTGAAAGGACGCACTGCCTAGCACAAATTGTCTAACACAAATGAACTATCACACCTCGTCTAACACAATGTTTTAAAAAATCTTGAAAAAAAGAAATAAAACTGATTTTTATACATTGATCTTATATTTTGGAATGTCAATAATGTGTTCATTAGTTTTAATGATTTTTCTGGATCTTTAGCATTTTCTGCATATAAAATCATGGCATCTGCAACTAGAGATAAAGAGCTCCTTCCTTTTTTTTTTTTTAAAATTTAGGTTTTTATTTGTTTTTCTTACCAAATCAATCACTCTGGCTAAGACTTTTTTTTTTTTTTTTTTTTTTTTTGAGACAGGGTCCTCTACATAATCCTGGCTGTCCTGGAACTCACTATGTAGACCTGGCTGGCCTTGAACTCATAGAAATCCTCCCACCTCTGCCTTCCAAATGCAGGGATTAAAGGCATATGTCACCATACCCAGCTAACTAGAACTCTTAGTATAATACTGTATGGAAATGTTTCTGATCTTAGGGGAAAAGCTTCCAGTTTTTTTTTTTACCACTGAGTATGTCAAATGTGGGCTTTTCATAAGTACCCTTCATCATTCAAAGATGGTCCATTTTATTCCTAGTTTGTCGGATATTTTTTCCATTTATTTACTTGGAAGGGGATAGTGGGCACACAGTGCATGTGTGAGGACAACTTGCAGGAGTCAGTTCTCTCCTTCCAT
Source organism: Rhabdomys pumilio (assembly GCA_030674055.1). Lineage (NCBI taxonomy): Eukaryota > Metazoa > Chordata > Mammalia > Rodentia > Muridae > Rhabdomys > Rhabdomys pumilio. The sequence continues at coordinate 50,008,396 of JANHMN010000013.1, read as the reverse complement.
TCTGTGAATTCTAGGATTCTAACTCAGGTCATTAGGTTTGGTGGCAGGCTGGAGGTCAAGTGCCTTTACCTGATGAGCCACCTCGTAGGACCTATGTAGTCCCTTTAAGATGCTGATGGATAGTATTTTGTTGAGGATTTTTGCATCTTTATTCTAAAGAATTACTTATCTGATGTTTTCTTTTCGTTTGCTAGGCACTGGTATGACCCACATTGCAGAGTGAATTAGGATTGGTTAATTTGCTCTTTAAATAGTCTTTAAAACTCACCAGTGAAGTTATCTGGTCTTTGCCTTTCTTGTGAGGTTTCTGAATCCCAATCTAATTCTTCTACTTGTTATAAGTCTATTTAGCTTTTCTATTTCTTCTTGAGTCAGTTTTCATAGCATGTGTTCCCTAAGAGCATGTCCACTTCATCCAGGTTATCTAACGGTTTTGGCTCCTACTTTTTTAGTAGTCTTACTTATTTATTTACTTTTGTCTACTTGATCTTCTTATGAGTGAGTAGCCAATGAGAATGAGGACATGACTGCTCCAAGGTGTGGTTGTCCATGTGAGGGAGAGTAGAACCAGAGGCATCTGGAAGGGTCCAGTCTGTACCTGGACATGAGAAGAGAGAGCTGGGAAGAGTGAGAAAGGAAGAGAGGAGAGAGAAGAGGAGAGAGGGCAAGGGGACCAAGAGAGGAAGTGTGGACGGAGAGCCTAGATGGAACCAGCCAGCAGCCAAGATAGGAGGAACAACAGAGCATTGGTCAAAATGGCTGGATTATATAGGAAAGAGAAGCCAGGGAAGATAAGCGAGGGCTTGGGCTGGAGAGGTTTAGGGTTGGTGGCAGGATTCGAAATGCTGGGAGAAGCCCAGGTACTGAGTAATTCTTGTTGTCTTAGGGTTCCATTGTTGTGAACAGACACCACGACCAAGGCAACTCTTATAAACGACATTTATTTGGGACTGGCTTATAGGTTCAGAGGTTCAGTCTATGATCGTTATGGCAGGAAGCATGGCGGCATCCAGACAAGCATGGGGCTGGAGGAGCTGAGAGTTCTACATATTGTTCTGAAGGTGAACAGGAAAAGACTGGCTTTCAGGCAGCTGGGAGGAAGGTCTCAAAGCCCACCTCTAATGTGACACACTTCCTCCAACAAGACTACACCTACTCCAACAAGGCCACACTTCCTAATAGTGCCACTCCCTGGGCCAAGCATATTTAAACCACCACACTTGTCCTGGGTTTCTTTGGGATCTGACAAATAGTATTAAGATTTACAACCAAAACTGTGAATGTGTCATCTTTTGGGTCTATCAAGTTTTGTGTCATATATGGTATTTGGTTTATATGGATTTATGATGATTATGTTTCCTGCTTGTATGATGCTTTCATCACTATGACAACATCATTCTCTATTTTAAGGCTTCCTAACTTCTGCTCTGCCTCATACGCATTAGTGGATTTGCACTGGAGATGTCTTATCAGTTGTATGTTGTATCCTTTTCTAACTTTTGGCTTCCAATATGTCTGTTCATTTGTATTTAGGGTGTGACTCTTGCATCTTGTACTTTACAAATATTAAATATTAAATATTAACTCCGATAACATCCTTTTAACTTGAACATTTAATGAGTTAGGATGTGTTTTAACTTAAAGATACTAAGTTAATCTTGATGTTTTGGTTTATGCCTTTAATCTTAGCACTCAAGTAACTGAGGCAAGAGAATCACTTAAAATTTGAGGTTATCCTGGTTCTTTTTTCTTTCTCTCTTTCTTTTTTGTTTTTGTTTTTTTGTTTTTTGTTTTGTTTTTTTTTTTTTTTGGACAGGGTTTTCTTTGTAGACCTGGCTGTCCCAGAACTGGCTCTATAGACCAGGCTTGGAGCATTGGAATTAAGTAGTTTCTGGCTACTTTTTCTTTTCTGTTCCATTCATTTACTCGTTTCCCTCCTTTTTTGTATACTTTTGGATCATTTAGGTGCTTTTTAGATTTCTATTTTCCTCCTTTGTTAGCTTCTTAGTTGTGTATTCTTTCAGAATTCTTTTTAAAAAGTCTTTCTTTTGTGGTACTGGAGACTGAACCCAGGCCCTTGTACATGCTAGGTAAGTGCTTTACCCGTAAACTACATACTCAGCCCTCAGAATGCTTTTTCTGATTCATGAGGTACATTTCTGACTTGTTAGAAGTGTGTTTATCACTTCTGGGGCCATGTGGCATCTAAAGACAGCTAAGCTCTCTCAGCTTTCTGTCTTTTCAAGTTTCCTGCTTCTCCATGCTTCCTGTTTCTCCACTTTCCTGTTTCCTCATGCTTCCTGCTTGTCCACACTTCCTATTTCCCCTTGCCTTCTACTTGTCCACATTTCCTGTTTCCCCATGCTTCCTGCTTGTCTACACTTCTTGTTTTCCCATGCTTTCTGCTTCTCCATGCTTTCATCTGGAATACTTTTCTTCCTGTCTGAAAAATTTATTACAGCATTTCTATTTTTTTTGTTTCAATTTTCATGTTGACACATAGCTGATGTATTTCCCAGGACCCCTTGCTCTTGGTGTGCTCTGGACTCCAGTGTTTGTTTTTAAGTTCAATAAGTTACTTGGTTCCTCAGGCATTGGGCCATGATTAGAGGAGGAACGTTTTCCAGTGCAGGGCTCTCTCTACATTCCCTGAGTGGCAGGAACTCAGCCTAGGTGTCTGCTTTGTATTTCTCTAGTGCTTTTATACAGGTGACTCACTAATATTTCAGCCAAAACTTCTCTGCATTAATTTTATTTAGGTGTATGTGTATGCTCCTTTGTGCGTGTGTGCCACATGTGCATCTAGAAGCTAGAAGAGGGCATTAGTTCCTGATGGTGCAGTTACAGAAGGTTGTGAGCTACCCACTGTGGCTGCTGAAACCAAATTTAGGTTGTTGGGAAGAGCACTAAGTGCTCTTAACCTCCACACCATCTCTTCAGACCCCAACAGCTGTTTTTTATTGTCAAGGATATGTCACTATTAAGATGAAAAGGCTATTATTATTATTACTATTATTATTATTTTGAAACAGAGTCTTATGTAGCCCAGGCTAGTCTCAAGTTCACTGTACTACTGAGGATATTCTTGCATGTCTGATTCTTCTGCCTCCACTTTTCAAGTGCTGGGATTACAGGTATATACTAGTAAGCCCAGGTGCTATAGGTGAAACCTAGTGCTCCATACTAACTCTACCAACTGAGCTGCATCGCCTGGCCATTATGGAGCTGTTTTTTTGACTTTGTTTTCTTAGTGACTGAGAAGATTCAGTGTGTGTGGAACTCAAAGACAGTATTTCCTCATGTGTTTGTATTCTTTTATTATAAATGACCATGACAAAAAAAATGACCATGACATGGCTATATGCTTATGTCTGTACACAGAAAATGTATACATAAAAATACAACTCAGAAACAGACAAAAATATCAAGGCACACACATAAGATCTTTTCTTTTTAAAGCTTTAAAAGAAGTTAAGAAAATTCTCATCAGCTCTATATTAACCCTTACATTGTTTGGGTACAGGGCACATATATGTATCATTCCAATTCTGCTTCTAGTGTTATGACAAAGATGGTGACAAAAAGCAACTTGAGGAGAAAGGGGCTTATCTGTGTTACAGTCCCTCATCAGGGGAAGCTAAGGCAGGAACTCAAGGTAGGAGCTTGGGAGCAGGAACTGAAGCAGAAGCCATGGAAGAGTGTTTTTATTGGCTTGTTCAGCCTAGTTTTTCTTTCCTCTTTTTTTGGGGGTCGGGGGAGGCAGAAGAGGTTCAACTCTAGCTAGTGTTAAGTTGACAAAAAAACCAAAAAACTAACCAGCACATTTACAATCTCAACATTTAGAAGGCCGTGACAGGAGAATCTCAAGGTTTTTTGAGGCCAGCCTAGGCTATATGGTGAGACCCCAGTGTCAAACAAAGAAGCAAAAGAAGCAAGAAAACAAGGAATGGCCTTGTAGCAATGTTTTCCACGTTATTTCTGTGGCATATGATGTTACTAGAGGCTCTTTGTTAAAGTTATGCTAACATCAAGAAGTGTGGGACAGTGCACATGGAACTATGTCCTTGGAGAGTCCCAGCACACATGAACACGTTCAAAGTTCTGAACTGGGGCAATACATTTGCTGGACTCTGATATTCCTTTATTTATTTTAGGAAATCCATATTCCCATGTCATAGGATGCTTAAATAAATAAATACAAGAAAACACTGCCTTATTTTGGCAAACTCCAGCTCACAAAACCACCACTAGGCAAAGTGCCAGCTAGGGCCTCCTCCAGTGGGGCTCCTCCAAGGAGACTCTGGAAGAGTAAATGCCAGATGGCGGGCTTGGGGTGCTTGAGTCCATCAACTAGTGAGTAGTTAATAAGAGATAAAATGTTTTGGGTACAGCCATTCCTCCCCAGCTCTTTGCTTGTATCTAAGAGGACCTAAGCAGGTTCTTTTTGTGTCTTCCCTGCTCAATATGGATCACCCATGTGTGCTAGTGGTGATTGATTTTTGGTCTCATAAGACCAATCTCTCCCTCAGTTGACCTACCTCTGGGAATTCTTCCTGTCCCACTGTGTGCAGGTGAGAGGGTAAAAAGATGAAGCCAAGAGACCTGGGTCTTGGTGCGCAGTGACCCTGGGGGTCAAAAGAGCGGGTGAGAGTAAGGGTTCTGATGTCAGACACACTGGCCCCTCCTCTCTCTGATGTCAGACACACTGACCCCTCCTCTCTCTGATGTCAGACACACTGACCCCTCCTCTCTCTGATGTCAGACACACTGGCCCCTCCGCTCTCTGATGTCAGACACACTGGCCCCTCCTCTCTCTGATGTCAGACACACTGGCCCCTCCTCTCTCTGATGTCAGACACACTGGCTCCTCCTCCTTCTTCACCCATCAGTTCCTTTCTCATTCTTCAGGCTTCTCACCTTGTGGCAAGGAGATATGCTAATAACACGTGAAGGACAATGCCCAGTGCAGAGCAGGCTCCTGGCCAACTCACAGTGCTTCACCTAACTCGGCTCCTGCATCGAAGAGAGCCTTTCATGTTGCTTGTGGATCAAATAGAATTTAGAATGCAAAAAAAAAATGTTTTTAAAATTCTTGGAGATGAAGGAGTATCCAGAGAGTTTTATTACTGCCTTCAGTACTGCCTCATCCTGTCTGTCAGAGCCGGGCAGGGCAGGGGAGGGCAGGGCAGGGCAGGGTGTGTGGACCACACCAGCCTTCTTCCCTACTCTCAGGCAGAACCATTTCTCCATGACAGAACATTGGCAAGAAGATGTCCTGCCAGCAATTCATTGCCAACTTGGACCAGCTGAACGATGGCCAAGACTTTGCCAAAGACCTTTTGAAGGTATCATCTGCTAAGGGCTCTCATGCTCCCTTGTCCTACCCAGCATGAGTGGAGTGAAAACTTGCTCCACTAAATCTTGACATTCTAGATCCATAGCTTTGGGACAGAGCTGGAGACTGCCTAGTTCCTCACCTGACTGTTGTGTATTCTCCAAGAAAGATAGACGGTGAGGCTCTGAGCAATCTGATTTTAGTATTTCAATGACCACCATTCTAGTAGTAACCATACTATCACCAAATGATAACCATCACTGTCACCAATTGTTCTGACTGCCACCCATGACTGTCTCTATCATCAACACCTCCCTTACCACCACCTCCTCCCCGCCTCCCCCCACCTCCTCCCCCCTCACCTCCTCCACTACCTTCCCCCCCCCACCACCATCACCATAACCATAGGGAAAGGTCTACTCATTCCTTCGTCACTGGCAATGAAAGAGATTAGTTTTCCTTTGAGGCTTCCCAAGGTGAAGCTTTGGCCTTGTATAAAATAGAACAGATTTATTTTGGGGGTATTTATAGATGATGAGTTAATTTTTAGATAGTCTTTTAATAGCCTTATGGTGCTAGGAGGGGAGTTGAGTGGTAAACCTAAAGGAAGATATATACAATTATTATGTGCCAGTTACAGAAACTAAAAGAGAACATTGTCTCCTCTTTTTTTTTTCTTTCTAAAATTATCTGCTTTTATCTAATTATCAAGAAGGACCTGATGAAAATATTCCTTTAAGCTCAAGCTGGGCATGGTGGCACACATCTTTAATTCCAGCACTTGGGAGACAGAGGTGGTTGATCTATGAGTTTGAGGCCAACCTGGTCTACAGAGAGTTCCATAATAGCCAGGGATACACAGAGAAACCTTGTCTTTAAAACAAAAACTATCAAATCACCCATCCATTCATTTCTCACTATCTACTTCTCATCTTTTATCTCCTTCTTCATCTACTCATGTGTTTCTTCATGCATGGACACACCATCCGCCTATCTATGTAACTACTTATCTACCCATGTACCTACCCATTCACCCCTCACCCACAAGCTCTCATGTAGCCTAGGATGGCCTTCAGCTCACTGTGTAGCTGAAGATAACCCTGAGTTATCCTCATGACCCCACTTCCCATGTGCTGGGATTCCAGGCGTGTGTCACCATGCTGGCTTTATGTGGTTCTGGGGATCAAATCCCAGCTTCACACACACTAGGTACACACTCTATCAAATGAGGTAGGTCCCAGTCCTCCAAACAGTCTTTCATACACCAACCACTCATCCATTCTGATATCTATCCAGTTACTTCCCGACATCCTATCCACCCACCCATCCTGTGACATTCTGGACTTCATATTGAAGACTCATTGGTGAGCAAGTTAGACATTATAGACCTTGGGAAGCTTACAACCTCCTGGCTAGACAGACAGTAGTAAGTGCATAACTAGAGATCATCCATCCAATACACCCACCTATCCACTCACTTATGCATCACGTGACACCAAGCAAATATGAATGAAGCACCCACTTTACCCATTTAACTGCAAAGATGCTCCCTCACCACGGCCATGTTGCTGGAGAGACATGGGGTTTCTCTGACTCTCCATCTGAACTCCTTTCTTTTTCCCCTTTCTCCTCCCTGATTCAGACGCTTTACAACTCCATCAAGAATGAAAAGCTGGAATGGGCCATGTGAGTAGATCAAGGGTATGAGACTGGTTACCAGGAGAGGGAGTGGCTGGGCATGCAGACCACTCTCCATGGTGCTGATTTATCCTAGCCCAACCCCTGACAGTCCCTACCCAGCTGGCCAACACCCTACGGGTTCATTTTCTGACTTGATTACAAGTGTGCAATGTTTATATTGCTGGAGAATAGATTCAACCATGACTTTAGTTCTGGGAGTGTAGGGGACTGGTTTTTCTGTACTGAGGATATTGCCGAGTTCCCAATCAATGACAGCGTTTTCCCTTTTGGGAAGTAGGGCAGGAAGTACAGGTTCCCAACAATACTAGCTGTGCGAAGATGTTTGGGTGGTAACTGCTTCTGGTAATGGGAGGGACAAATGCCCTAACTTCTTCACCTGGGAAGGCTGTTCACACCCATTTGCAAAGAGGGTTGGAGATATTACTGGTTGGTGAGGTTGGGAGAGGCTCTGAGGGGTTGGGGGCAAGCCCCATGGCCAAGCTCCCTAGGGAAGGTTGTGCCTGCTAGGATGTGTGGAGGGAGGCTCATAGCTCGGGACTGTAACTATGCTGGGAAGAGCTGCAGTCTTCTACCAGGGCTCGGAAGGTAGGCCTGGACTTCAGGGCCTTGCCCTGTTGTTCTATGATTTCCAGCACGTTGGCACAGCTTGTGCCACAGCTTCAGTCCACAAAGGGGTAGTGCTCCTTGGGCTGGAGAGTTTAGGAAGACTGGGGGAAGGAAACTTAAAGACAAGGAAGTCTCTAACTCTGTGTTAAAGGCAAAGATTAGAGACTCTGAATCAAAGATCGGATATCAAAACTCAGAACTGAAGATGAAGGGGAGGGATCAGAGTGTTGGAACTGTATTTTGTAATCTTTTGTCTCCAACTTTGACGCCAGAAGGGTGGCTGGTGGGGAGGCTGTGGCAAGGGGTGGGGGTGGGCAAGGCCTCTCTGGAGGTGGCTCAGGCTTGGTACCTTCCTAGTGATGAGGATGAACTGAGAAAATCCCTGTCTGAGCTGGTGGATGACAAGTTTGGGACGGGCACAAAGAAGGTGACTCGGATCTTGGATGGTGGCAATCCATTCCTGGATGTCCCACAGGCTCTCAGCGCTACCACCTACAAGCACGGCGTGCTGACCCGGAAGACTCATGCTGACATGGACGGCAAGAGGAGTGGGTGTCAGGCTGGGGAAGGGGTCTGGGAGGGATGCTGGTGTAGGAGGGACCCATCCTTGGCCACTCCTTTGGGGACACACATACAGGTGGAGGTGCAGGGAATGGAAGGGTAGAAGTTAATGGTGCCCCCTCTCAGCACCCCGTGGGAGGCGTGGCTGGAAGAAATTCTACGCGGTGCTCAAAGGGACCATCCTGTACCTGCAGAAGGTGAGAGGGAGGTTTCAGAATCCTTATGTAGAAAGGGCCCACTCAGTCTCATCCAGCCCCTGCCTGTGATACTCAGCTCAGGGTCTTCTGGCCAGGACTGGGCCCTAGAGAGGAGCTAGGGCTTTCTTCTATTAAGAGTCTTACCTGGACTCACTCAGGAGCTGTGAGGGTTTGGGGCAAGGGACTCTGAAATGCCAAGTGGATTATGCCTCGTGGCATTATGGGACAGACTGGGGTGTAAGGGGAGGGCATATGCAGTGATTCTATGTTGGGTAAAGGCAATTGATAGGAGGGAGAGAGGGAGGGAAATGACAATGGGCTGTGTGGGGCAGTGAGCTACAGCCCAGAGTGACATAGCATACTCCACTCAGGATGAATACAGGCCTGACAAGGCCCTGTCCGAGGGGGATCTGAAGAATGCCATCCGTGTACATCATGCTCTGGCCACCAGGGCTTCTGACTACAGTAAGAAGTCCAATGTGCTCAAGCTCAAGACAGCAGACTGGAGGGTCTTTCTCTTCCAGGCACCGTAAGTAGGAGCAGAGACTCCCAGCCTGCAGCATCAGCCCTGCAAGCTCCACTCTCCTGATCTCAGGATAGAAACCTGAGTTTCCTGTGTCCACCAGCCACAGACTTGGTGTTGTCTGCTTGCCACAGATCAGTGGCTGCTTCAGGTCTTCCAGAATGGTGGCTCTCAATGTGGCCTTCTCTGTCACCTGGAGGCAGGGTAGGGAGGCCACCTTACTGCCCATGTCTTAGGCTCACAGAGTCAATACCTGACAAGGTCTAATAAGCCTGCAGGGGCTGCAGGGGCACTCTGAAGTCCTGCAGACCAGGCTGATAGACTGGGACTCATCCTTGACAAAGGTTAAGTGGGAAGGACTCCTTATACCGTTGACCTGTAAGGCCTCTGCTCTGCTGCACCCCATCCTCTGTGACTAGAGATGAGGGATTCTCACATGTCAGACAAGTTTCCCATGAAGGAGAACTGGGGGCCCAGTGGGAATCTGGGCAGGTGATGGCGCAGGACAGAGGCTTACTCACTGCAGCTGATCCCGGAGTTCACGGGCTCTAGGGACATCAGTCCAGGCTGGAGCAGGACATCAGTTCAGGCTGGAGCAGGTTTATTTTGTGAGAGTCCAGATGGGAGTTCTCTATCTAGTTCTGACCAGGCTCATTCACCCACCTGCCCATCTCACCCTTCTTTCTCCTTCCTGTCCTTGCCTAGGTATTAGTGCCTTCTCTGCCAGACTTCATGCTGAGTACTGGGTGCCAGGTTGGGAGAAGGCTGGAGGTCCTACTATCGAAGTAGAGCCCTTTATGTCCTCTTTTGTCCCCAGGAGCAAGGAAGAGATGCTCTCCTGGATCCTGAGGATCAACTTAGTAGCTGCCATCTTCTCAGCACCTGCCTTCCCTGCAGCTGTAAGCTCCATGAAGAAGTTTTGTCGACCCTTGCTGCCCTCCTGTACTACTCGCCTCTGCCAGGTACAAGATCCTGGGGCTAGGCTGCTGGCCTCAGCTCACCCTTTCTCTGACTCATGTAGTACTGGGCTGAGGGACACCAGGGAAGGAGAGATATTCTCCTTCATTCTACCACCCCAGGCCTACTCACAGGTGGGATGATGAAGACCCCCACATGCACAGCCCAGAAGCTTGTCAGTTCTGTGATGGATGACATGGGCTCCCTTCCCTGCCAGTGGCAGTGTAGCTGTGTGGGTGTGATTGTGGGTCTGTGGCATGAATTTGAGAGGCTGTATGTGTCATAGAGACAGGTGAAACTTGGCTGACCCTTTATGCAGTGTTCTATTGGATTGTTTAAAGATTTATTTGTTTTGCATGTGTGTGTGCATGTATGTGTGTATGCATGTGGGTACACATGTATGTATATGTTACTTACATAAAATGATATCTTTAGTTCTATCAATGTCTTTGTAAATGACAGTTTCATTTTTATTTTTCAAAATTTATATGTGTGTGTTCATTGTGTAAGTTTATAAGTACCACATATGTGCAGGTGCTCACCGAGGCCAGAAGAGGGCATCAGATTCTCCAGCATAACAGGCAGCTGTGAGCCACCTGGTATGGGTGCTGGGGTCCGTACTGAACCTGGCTCCTCTGGGAGAGCACTGCGGAGCCATCTCTTCAGCACACACAGTTTCATTCTGTATGGATGAATAAAACCTCACTGTGTATATACACTATATTTTCTGTATCCATTTGTCTGTTGCTAGACACTCAGGCTGATTCTATCACTTGGCGATTGTGAACATTGTTGCCAGAAACAGGTGTGCAGGTATGGCTGTGGTGTGCTGCCTCGGATTCCTTTGGGTGTGTTCCCAGGACTGGCACAGTCGGAGCATATGGTAGTTTCACTTTAGAATTTATTAGTGTGTGTGTGTGTGTGTGTGTGTGTGTGTGTGTGTGTGTGTGATGTGTTGGGGGTGGGGCACACATGGCATAGCATATGTGGATGTCAGAGGACAACTTTGTGGAGTCTGTTCTCTCTTCTTTATGTGGTTTCAGGGATCTAATTCAGGCTTGTTCAGCAAGCACTTTATCTATTGCACCCTCTCTGTGGCCTCCTCTATTTTTAGTTTTTTAAAATTATTTATCTTTATTATTGTTATTTTTTATGCACATTGGAGTTTTGTCTGCATGAGTGTCTGTATGAGGGTGTCAGATCACCTGAAACTAGAGTTACAGACAGTTGTGAACTGCCATGTGGGTGCTGGGAATTGAACTCAGGACCTCTGGGAGAGCAGCTAGTGCTCTTTACTGCTGAGCCATCTCTCCAGCCCCCTATTCTTATATTTTGATGAGCTCCCAGTAAATGTATTAATTCACAATCCCACCACACTGTACAAGGGTTTCCTTCCCCCAGGCTTTATAGGCACTTATTTTTCACTTTTCTTTCTTTCTTTCTTTCTTTCTTTCTTTCTTTCTTTCTTTCTTTCTTTCTTTCTTCCTTTCTTCCTTCCTTCCTTTCTCTCTCTCTCTCTCTCTCTCTCTCTCTCTCTTTCTTTCTTTCTTTTAAAGATTTATTTGTTTTATGTATATGAGTACACTGTCACTCTCTTCAGACACACCAGAAGAGGGCATTAGATCCCATTACAGATGGTTGTGAGCCACCATGTGGTTGCTGGGAATTGAACTCTTGGAATAGCAGTCAGTGATCTTAACCGCTGGGCCATCTCTCCAGTTCTTCACTTTTCTTATAAAATATTTTTGTAGACTTTAAAAAAAATTTTTTTGTGTATGAATGTTTTGCCTGCATGTATGTTTGTGCACTAGGAATGTGCCTGGTACCTGCAGAGGCCAGATGAGGAAGCAGGAGTCACAGACAGTTGTGAGCCACCATGTGGTTGCTGGGTTGAGGAACCCAGGTCCCCTGGGGGATCAGTCAGTGCTCTTAACCACTGAGCCATCTCTCCAGTTCCTAGTTTTCACTTTTTAGAAACAGTCCAGTGTTGGCGTTTGTCTTAGTCAGGAATATTTATTGCTGCAGTGAAGCACCATGACCAAAAGCAACCTGGGGAGGAGAGGGTCTATTTTACTCCAGCTCATCATCAAAAGCAGTGAGGACAGGGACTCAGGCAGGCAGGAGCCAGAGGCCATGGAGGGTGCTGCTTACTGGCTTACTCCCCATAGCTTGCTCAACCTGCTTTCTTATAGAACCCAGGAATGGCACTATCCAGAATGGGCTTGATCACTATTGGGCTTGACTATAACTTGATCTTATGGAGACTTTCTCTCTCTCTCTCTCTCTCTGACTCTTCCTTTCTTCCTTTCCTTCTCCTCTTTCTTGTTCTTCTTCTTCTTCTTCTTCTTCTTCTTCTTCTTCTTCTTCTTCTTCTTTTGACAGAGTTTCTCTGTGTAGCCCTAGCTCTGTCCTGGAACTCACTCTCTAGACCAGCATGGTCTTGAACTCACAGACGTTCGCCTGCTTCTGCCTCCTGAGTGCTGGGATTAAAGGCATATGCCACCACTGGGCTATGGAGGCATTTTCCTAATTGAGGATTCCTTCTCTCAGATGACTTTATCTTGAGTCAAATTGACATAAAACTATCCATAACAGCATTCTCTCTCTCTTTTAATCTTTAAATGCTTTAGTTATATTTCTCTGAAAACCCTATCTCACTAATACCACAGATTTTCAGAGTATTTTAGACAGGAAAGGAGAAACAATGGACCAGAGCCTGAGAACAGAGGCTGGCAAGCTTCAGACTGCCTTCCAGTCGTTAGTTCTTTCCTACTAAGGCCTTCATCTCTCCACAGAGCTTCTGGGCACTCAGTGTTTGTGTGCAGCTTCTGTGAGTATGTGGTGTGGTGTGTCTGTGTCTGTGCATGTGTGTGTATGAACACAGACACACTGTATACACATACACATCACATCAGCATACATGTGCACATATGCACACCTGTATGCCTGCACCACTGGGGTGTCCACACATCTACATGGCAGATTGCTCAAAGGGGCCTCCTCACTGTGCTGAGTGTGTGTGTGTGTGTGTGTGTGTGTGTGTGTGTGTGTGTGTGCATGCACACTGGCTTGTCAGTGACAAAGTCTCATCTACTTTTAGGTATGATGGTGAGAGGATGTATGTGCTATACGGAGCTTGGGATAAGTGGGGCCAGGCTGACCCTTGTCCCAGCATGCTTCAGTGCACATGTGGGATTCTATGCAAGGGTGGTGGAGGTGTCTGTTCCGTAGTGTGTATACTCACATGCAAATGTAAAGCTGTCTTGTTGGCTGAGCCTGTTGGCTGATGTCCCTGGGAGAAAGGGGAGGAAAAAGAGTGGAAGGAGCATTCATGTCCATGTCATGTTCAGAGCCTAGCTCTGAACGTTTGAGTTTGAGGACCTTGGTCAGCATTAGTTTCTCTTTGGTGAAGCGGCTTCCAGTGTGGATGGATTAGGCCCATGTCTTTTGATACCCCAAATGTCAGACCTCACAGACCTGGGCTTGTCTTTGCAGGAGGAGCAGCTGCGGTCTCATGAGAATAAGTTGAGGCAGGTGACTGCAGAGCTGGCTGAGCACAGGTGTCACCCACTGGAGAGAGGCCTCAAGTCTAAGGAAGTGGAGGAATACCGGCTGAAGGAACACTATCTCACATTTGAGGTGGGTCTTGGGAGTTGGGTGGCAGAGGTCAGAGGTGGGGCTAGAGGAGAAGGCCAGCTCCCACCCTCTGCTTCTGCCATCAACAGCAACATTCCAGGGACTCTAGTTTGAGACTTCCCTACTGTGGGGCTCTCTGAGGCAGGTATAAGCCAGTGTCCTACAGTCAGTCTCTCACAGTCTGGCTGTCAAATGTTGACAGGTTTCGCCTATGGCTGGGTCTCTCCAGAAGTCCTTCATATCTACTCTGCAGTGTAAAATAGAGATGACAAAAGCCACAGGGGACTTGCTTGGGGAGAGGCCTGGCTTCCTTTCGTGGGCTGAGTTCATGTTCGTGCCATGCTGTTAAAACATTTCCAAAACTATCCCCATTTGACAGAAAGGCAAACTGAAACTCAGAGAAGCCAGAGCACTGGCCCAAGGTGACACAATTAGGAAAAGCAGAACGTAGGATCCTAAGCAGGTGATTGGCTGCAATTCTGGCGTCTGAGTTCTCTCTCTCTTACTTGGCTTGGTGTGGATGGGGAGGACATGAAGCCTCATAGGCAGAACTGGGGAGGGGGAAGGGTCCCTGAGGGTGGACAAGACCTGAATCTGCTAGGTCTCCCATTTAAATGTTAACAGCAACTTTTAAATAACAGTTCTAAGTGTTTATGAATGCATCCATTTGGAGGTGTTTTAATCTTCACTGATCTCACAACTTTAATGATCATTTTTCATTACTTTTTAATTCAGATTTCTCATTTTAATTGAAAAGATTTATTTTTATTTACGTGTACCTGTGTGCATCTTCACACTTGCTTGTGAATGCTTGGAAAGGGTCAGATGCCCTAGGGCTAGACTTTCAGGCTGTAGTGAGCTGCCTCATATGGACGCTGAGAACCGAACTCAGGCCTTCTGAATGAGCAGCAAGCACTCCTAACTGCTGAGCCATGCCTTCAGCCCTAAATTTTTAAAATTTAAATTGTGGAAACACATAATAAATTGTACCATCTTGATTGATTTTAAGTGTGTGGTTCAGCAGCACTTGTACCGATCTCCAGGTTTCTCTATCCTCCAAATTGAAGCTTTGCTCATTAAATATATAATTTCTTTATCCTTCAAAGTGCGGAAGTTTTAGATATCAATGTGATCCCATTTGTCCACGTTTGCTTTTATTGCTCATGCCTTTCATGCTGTACCTAAGAAATTGTTGATGTTATTTGGATTGTCAAGTTATAAGTGAGAAACTGATCATGATTATAATCTCAGTACTCACAAGGTTGAGGCAGGAGGATTGCTGCAAGTTCAAGGTCAGTCTGGCTTGCATAGTGAATTCCAGGGCTACATAGTGAGACGGTATCTCAAGAAATCGATACGTGAGATTGATGTGTATGTCTGCCTATTTTGGGGGTGGCTTATTTACTTTTGTTGATTGCAAGAGCTCTTGATGCAGGGGTATGCCACAGAGGTTGGTGCTTTGTTACTAGGTTTTTAAGACAAATCTCCTATCTCCATTTTGTTGCCTCTTGTTTGACTTTGCTTTTGTCTTTTGTCTTCCCTTTCCCCAGAAAAGCCGTTATGAGACCTATATCCACCTTCTGGCCGTGAAAATCAAAGTGGGCTCAGATGACCTGGAGCGGATTGAGGCTCGACTGGCTACACTAGAAGGGGATGACCCAGCTCTCCGGAAAACACACTCAAGCCCTGCCCTCAGCCTGGGCCATGGGCCCGTGACTGGCAGCAAAGCCACAAAGGATACCTCTGCATCTGATACCTAGCTGATGTGGCTGTGCAGGCCCTAGAAGCAGGCAAATGTCCCCAGAGGGGTCAGTGAGCACAATTCCAGCCAGGGACCGCTTGGACCAAGCTCCAGGCAGTTAACCGGCAACCAGAGGGGTATGGAGAGCCCTGTGCCCAAGGAGTCTCATGACACTGATCTTCTTGCATCCTGGGCCATCCCTGGCCTAGGCCCTCTCCTAGCCCTGCTGCCCTCCAGTCATGGGGCCTTGCTTTACAGGCCAGACATGCTCTAGGGCCAAACAAGTGCATCACTGTTACTTTCCCAGGTTCCCTTCTCATCAGGTTTCTCCCTCATCTTGTATTTGTGAGGGTGGGTCTGGACTCTGGATCTCAGCTTGGCCACCCATCTTTTCTCCTCTTTCCTCTCAGTTGACCAGCAGCAGGTCTATGGACCACCAGCAACCTTTGCAACTGGCCCAGTTCTCCTGCCTCACATTGCAATAATCTGGGGCCTAACCTCCACTCAGTGCCAAGCTCATTCCACTCATGCGTGTGCCCCCTTTCTCCTTTTGTCCCCTGAGGCCTCTCTATCCTCTTTTACACACACACACACACACATACACACACACACACACACACACACACACACACACACACACACACACACTGTAAAGAACTCATTTAAAAAAGGATTGGGAACTACTACCCATTAGAGGATGAAACCAGATGAAGAAAAAGGCCCATCTTGGAGCTTGGCCTGCTATCGAGGAAGTCTACAACGGGGCTCTCTGAGGGCTGCTCTGACACTCTGGATGGAAGGATGAAGACCCTCTGTGTTTTTGCCTTTGCCTTTTCCTTTTCCGGCTGACTTGTGACTCACAATCACTTTTACAGTTGATGCTTTCGGACTGAACATGATATGTGTGTGTGTCACCTCCTCTGTCCCAGGGGGTGTCCTGTGGGGTGAGTGCCTTGGTAGCACACCTCTGTTTGTTTTTTTTTTTTATCTTCCTGTGAATACTGCCAAGGTCTCCGAGCTCCAGTGGTGGCCTCTGCACAGACCTTCTGGCAGTAAGGGAGGACCCTCTGCCTTGCTGAGCGCTGTCCTCCAGCAAGCCCAGGCTGGGCAGTAGAGTGGGGTTAAGGACGCTGTTAGTTCTCAGTGGTGGGGGGAGAAGGTGGAGTGGCAAGGTTTTGATTAGTGATAATCCTTTCCTTTTCCTAGCAAATCAGAAAGGCTAAGCAAAGGACTCAGTGGAGACACGTGTCTCTCACGGGTTGACGTCCTTTAAACACTGCATCACTTAGAGCAACAAGTGAGGCTCGGGGATAGCCCTCTTGACACAGCTACCGCGAGCCCATCTTTCCTATTGTTTGGCCAACAGTTTGCAGTCTTGGGTGACATAAGCCTTGCACTAAGCGCTTAACACTTCAAGTCCACTCCCATCGGATGCAGGGAGCTGGGAGTTTCTGGAGAGGTGTAGTGGGTTGAAATCCAAATTGTTTAAATTGGATTAGCTCAATTTTATAACCAAACCATCTGGCCCCTTTGTTTTGCTCAGGGGAAGCAAATGCTTGTTTGAATGAGATCAAAAGGCAATTCAGGGGGCAGCAAAGAGATCTTGTTCTTTGTCCAGTTGCCTGAAGGTCCTTTGATTTTCCAGCCAGTGTCCCACACTCTGTGTCATGGGGTGGGGGACAGCAGAGGTGCAAGTTCCTTAGCCTCCGACACGCGTGACTGCCCAAGCACTAGTTGTGCCTCCCATCAGTAAAGACATTTTTTAGTTCGATTCCTTAATTGTATAATTCTTTATTTGTAAATTATATACATGTACTACTGTACTGAAATATTATGTACATTATAAAACATACACAAAAATAGAAATTTAAAAAAGATGAGATGAAAATAAATCTAAATCAAAGTTCTAATATTTTTTTTCCTGCATTCTAATAGACCATCATGCTCCTCTTCCTTGTGGCCCCTAACAAGCCCATAAGGACAGGTCAAATCCAGGGCCTGACAAGGTCCTGGGAGGTTTGCTCCAGGGCTAAGGAACTCCTGGTACCAAACTCTGGACAAACAGCTTTCATCCTCTTCAGTGAGGGTCAAGCATGTGCCATACACTGTTGCTGTGTGCTAGGGACATGGTAAAGAGGCCAGCTCTCTGTGTTTATGGGTCTCACCGTTATGAGGGAGACTAGGGGAGAAGTGGTTACCGTTGCCACTGAGGACTCTGAGAGGGACTGAGAAAAGACACTAAAAGTGATAACGCTAAGTAAAGAAAGAACTTGGGGTGTGGGGAAGAGAATTTTGACCTAGGAAGCTGCCGGAATGTCCTGAGTGTTCCAGGGGACAGGGTGGTGGAAGGGAAGTTGCCTGAAGTGACTGCAGTCCTCCCTGAAAGGCCACACACTCAATCAACATCACCAAGGCTAAAACCTGAGAGTCAGGGTGGTCAAGAGGGCTCTCTGGTCAAATATGCTCCCCGGTCCCAACCATACCTGTCCATTGCAGACTGGCTGATGCAAAAAAGGGGAATGGTGAACAACGAGGTTAGGTTGTTGGACTCTTGGTGGGTTATCTTAGAATCCAGGGCAGATGATGAGGGAATGAAATGGGGTCATGTACAGATCCGTGACTTCACTGAGGGGTCACTCAAAGTTAACCGGGGTCATTTGAGTCCTATGGTGGTTTCTGGATGAAAACCTAGAAGGCAACAACTTAGAGCCCTCACAGAGTTTAAGTGAGGACACTAACCTAGATCGTAATGAGATCAGTGGACTCACCAAGAGGTCATAGCAGTTAATCTGAGGTCTCATAGAGATCAGAGGTCACACAGAAGGTTTACTGCCCTAGGAAAGCAAACAGACAGCAGAAGGCTCTAATGTGTCTTCTGGTGGGGCCTGGCTTTGATTTACAGGTTTGTGTAATATTCAGCCCAGTAAGTTTTCTTTCATTTCCTCCCCCCTCGTAATAAGTGCCCCTCAGTACCCCATAACAAATATAATGACTTTATAAGTTTAGATTTTTCTTAATCACCCCATTGAGTTTTTGCCACTTTGTGACTCATGGTTGATACAAGGCATAGGATTCTGTCACTACTACCATCAAGACTAGATATTAATCAGGAATAGTGCCGGGTCAGTCTGCATGTAACCTCCACAGCAACTCGATGAGGTAAACAATTGCTTCCTCATTTCTCACTAAGTGAACTGGCGTGGAGAAGCCATACAGCTAGTGTGGGCCAGCTGGTGCTCAGATTCAGAATCTATTGCTGCTCTACGCCTCTCTGTCCTACTCCTCTGTGTCTGTCTAGATCCACGCTGGAACTTTCAAGAATGTGTATAAGCATACACACGTGTACACATTCACCCCAGCTCTTTGGAGAGAAGGCTTGAGGTTCTGGCTGGAATCTTGGTTCCTGGCAGTCTAGGGAGCTGCCGAGAGACTCTACCCTGGACTATCTGCCTCTTCCATGCCTGAGATCAGACCTCCATCAGAGGTGCAGGTTTAGACAGGCCCTGGCTCTGAGGGGGGTATACAGTTGGGGCTCAGGAGCTGCAGCTGTTCTGGTCCTTCTGGCAATCAGGGTACCCATTATGTTGTCTTACATGTCCAGACTCTGCCTGTGACATGCCTGAAGCCCCAAGGGTCATCTTTGCCTCCGCTGCTCCAGTGCCAACCCCACAACCCTTCCCTCTTCACCCACCTGGGCAGAAAACTGTTGCCTCAGTCCAGCTTCCTAGCTGCAGGGCAGGAACCGGGCCGGAGTTCTGAGGCTGAGTTTAAAGCACAACAATTTGCGTCAGTCCCTTGGCTGGGTTCCTTAGCACCCAGGGGGACACCTTATAAATGATTTGGAAAGAAGACTTGGAGCAGGTCCTGGGAGCTGGGACCAGAGGGACTGGAGAGAGGGTCACTTCCCCTCAGGGACTACCTTGGCCCTATGCAATCTTTCTTCCAGTACCCACGCGCCTCATCCTAGGCCCTCCTATCTTCCCTCCTCACCTGGGGCTAGGTACACACAGTCAAACAGGAGTTATTTCTGATTTTATTTATAATATAAAAATGTTCAAGTGTCAACAGTCAGGTGTTTGGACACGTCAGGGTTCCCATTTGTTTCTGTTTGGGATTTTTGTTTGCTTTTTAGACAATTGCCTTTTTTTTTTTTTTTGACAAATTAGCATTGGATCCAGTTGTGAGGGCTGGCTGGGGAGGGCAGGACTGGAAGATGGAAGTCATAGGCGGGCTAGGAGCTGGGCTGTGTGAAGGATATGGTGTCACTTTATTGCTAAAAAGGGAATCGAACACACTGTCGCAGCGGCTCTTCTGGGTCCCAGCGTGACCATGCATTCAATCTAAAGAATCTGAAATGCAAAGGACATGCAGGCATAAAATAGAAAAGACGACCTGTAAACTTAGGTGCTGCAGAGGACACAGGATGTCCTGGAGGCCGCAGGGGAGGAGGAGCCGAGAAGGTTGGGCCCCTGGTAGAGCTGCCCCCTCCCTAGGCCAGGGGCTGGTGGGGAGACAGCCTTCTCTGTCCTCTTTTCCTTAGCAACTGTGAGGGCTGGGGAGGACCCTTCCCCATTCTAGTTGCTGTAGTGGGGAGCCTGTGTCTCCCCCTGGACATAACCCAACCTCAATTTCAGCTCTAAGCTAGGATCCCTGCTCTCTCTGCTCAGGACTCCAGATCTGGACTGGGGAAGATAAAATTCCATCTTATCTTCATTTTCTTTCTTATTAGAACCTCACAGTCTCTTCTTTCCCTGCCTTTTCTCATCCCCCACCCTCATCAGTTTGGAATCCTACAAGCGCCCATCCCCACACTGCACCCCAGACGGCTCTCCAGGAGCCCCAGATTAGCGTACAGCAAAAGGCACCACAATATAGGTTTCTATTAAAGAGTCAAAAAATTGGCCCATCTCTCTTTTTTTTTTTGTTGTTTCTTTTTTTTTCCGAAGCTGTAAATCAGGATGTTACATATAAATAGTTTCCCTATAAAAACGTCTTTGCCGTTAGCTAGTATTATAAGACAATTTTTTTTGCTAAAATGAAAATAAAACATTTTGTTATACTTTTTTCCTTTTATAGAAAATAAAAATATTTTTATTTCTTTGTTCGCTCCTTTTCCCTCTCCAGTCGGTGATCTCCGCTCTCCTTGGCGACGTGGGGCGGGCGAGGCGGGGGGCCTTAGAGGGGCCCCGAGTCCTGCTTGGCCCTCGTGGGCGGCCCCCGGCTGTGTCTGCTGCTGGCGCGCGTGCTGTGGCTGTCCAGGGAGTAGTAAGTCCTGCTGTCGGCCGCCGGGCACAGCGGCGGCGAGTCCGAGCGCAGCGCGTCGTGCGCCGCTCGCAGGCCGAGGAAAGGCGTGCTCTCGGCCGCCAGCGCCCCGTCCGCGTCGTCCGCGTCGTCGTCCGAGGCCGACGCCGAGCCGCAGCCCGAACCGCTGCTCAATGACAGCGAGTCCCGCGCCGCGCGTGCGCGCTGTGCCGCCAACCCGTTGAGGCGGGAGCGTCGCCAGCGCCGCGGCCCCGCCGACGTCCTGCGGGACGCGCCGCGCGTGCGCGGCCGCGGCGGCGGCGGGGGCGCGCACTCCTGCGTGGTCTCGTACTCGTCGTCCTCCGGGATGCGGAAGGGGCTGGCGGGTAGGCTGCCCAAGCTGCCTCCCAGCGCGCAGGCGCTGCGCCGGGGCCCGGGCCCCGCCGCCGGGTAGTAGTAGCTGTCGTAGCTGCGCTGCATGTCCGCTCCGGGCCCCGGTCCCGGGCCGGGCGGCGCTGGGTGCCGCAGGAGCGGCTGCTGCTCCGCCAGGCGGTAGCTGATGGGCGCGGCGGGCGGCAGCGACACGGCATGCGCAGAGTTGGGCGACGTGATCTCGAAAGTCGGCACCTGCGTGGCCAGCGAGTAGTGGAAGTCCACGGGCGAGAGGCGCGCGGGCGTGGTCAGGGCTGACACGTACCTGCCGGAGAGACAGAGGCGTGGGTCGGGAATCTGGGCGCAGTGCCAGTTCACCAGAGATTCCAACCAGGAAGGACTCTGTCCATAAGAGTGAGGGCCGTGGCTCTGATCACGTTTAGTGTCCACTATCCTCCCAGTCTGTTCTTATCTGTTAAGCATAGATGACTATAGTGTTTACTCCACTATGATGCTGGACGATTTCAGAAATGTACTAGGGGAGAACTGTAGGGATGCTCACAGTCTCCGGGGCACGCTCAGCATGGAGTGTGTTATGTGTGAACTCATCTGTTCTGTAGCATCTGTGGGTGAGGGCTATATTACATACAGGAAAAAAGGGACCCAGACTTTAAGTGCCAAGGACGGAATGATCAAAATGTGGTCTGTTCCATTCTTTCTGAATCAACTAACTCCTTCGGCCTGTCTTTCACTAAGACACCACTAGGTGTCTCTGCTTAGAGCCGATCATCGTCGGGTCCTTGAAGGCCTGTTTCTTGCTAATACCTCCCAATGTGAATCCTGGGTACCTGTCCCTGGGATTTGAATTCAGGCTAGGCAGAAACTAGCATGCTGAATTCCAGGAGCCACTAGTCACCATTCAGAGACTCCCCGGATTCGAACTCACTGCTCTTGCAATGACAGTTTATCCCCTGGCTTGGCTAGTGAGGTATGCCTTCTTGTATCCAAAGGCTGCCACAGGGAAGTGACACCGGGTAGGCACCTCAAGCCAGGGCTGAAAGATACCACGATAACAACTGTCTCCACTCTCCTTACTTCCTATATCTTCTGATGACCCTTTTTGTTCCCCCAGCCTGACTCCCCAGGAGCCATCAGCCTCTACCGTTCTGTACTTCAGGACCTGGATCAGTCACCTCCGTGCCTTTCTTTCAGACTGCACTGTCAGGTGCTTGACTGCTCTCTGGGACTGGCTTAGAGTCTTTTCTTTCTTACTAAGTCAGGTCCCCTCCACCCTTCACTTTCTCACATGCAGATCAAGTTAACTACTGAGTCCTACCCACTCCCTGTCTCCTGAAGTACTCTCCAGCCTGGGCCAGATGGTCTCTCTGGTCATGCCACTACCTTGAAGGTTGTCTTTCACTCTAGGCGGTTCTCAGGGCAAACAAAACAAAATACCCCCAACCCCTTCCCAAACCAATCAACCAACCAACCAAAACAGCTTTGCTAGGGAAGGCCTTCTTATTTATCTACCCAGGCTCTACCTCCCAAGCAAGCAGAAGCCAAGGGCTTGGTCCACCTCCGTGTCCCTAGCCTGCCCGATGAGCTCCACTGCCCCCACAGCCCATCCTGCTTCTCTTAAGCATGCTCAAGTATCTCTCCTAGAGAGCGTCCCTTCTCCATCTCCCTGCCTACTTCTTCCCACCATCTAGTGCTGATGCCAACAGAAACAGGAATGAGTGAGGAAGAACTCTGTACATTATCCTGGGGGCATTTTCCGGCCCTATGTCTAGCAGGAATTGTTTCCCTCTATCTACACTGAAGGAAAAAAATTTGAAGTATCCACCCCAGATCATTCAGATAGTGGAGATGGACTCAGAGGGGAAAATCTTGGAGTCTGTATTTGGACCAGGTTTCTCTGCCCTAGTGTAGTGTCTATGCTTAGCATTTTAAAAATTTGCAGACTAAGTCAGAAGGGCCATCTCTGGCATGCTTGGTCAGCCCAGGCTAGGCATAGAGTCGGTTGAATCAGAAAGAGATAGAATTTGCTCCTAGCTGTCCTGGAGCCTGTCCTGCCTGTGGTGTGCCTTCCTCTGCCTTCCTCTCACAAACCTGGCTTGCCTAACAGGCACTGTAAAGCTGATCAGGAAGGGGCCTAGCTCCTGGGATTCCTGGTGTGGAGTTACTGTGTGTATGTGTGACACACAGCATGTGGATGGAGGTCAGAGGACAACTTGTGGGGGTTAGCTCTCTCCTTCCACCCTGTGGGTTCTAAGAATTAAATTTATGTCACCAGGCTTGGTGGGCAAGCTCATTCATTTGCCACAGCAATCTTGCTAGCCTTGGGGTGAGGGTGTGTGTGAGAATTTACTGGTTCTTCCTTTATCAACACCTTGGGATTCCAGCAATGCCTTGGATACTAGGACCTAGCTGCTGATGCTGACAGGCCCTGAGATCATTCTTGGCTCATGTCCTTACTGCTCAGGTCAGTGCCCTTGAAAATAACCTTTTTCCCTACCATCTAGTCCACTGGGTCTCCATATCTCTGTTTCTGTTGTAATTTAGGTAATGCTGAGAATAGGCCAACCTTGGGTCCTGGGTGTGTGCAACAGCCCTGATGCTCCAGTATGGTTATTAGTGTTCCCTAGTGCAAACTGTGTGCTCACTCCAGCCACCTTCTGTGGAGCCAGCTGCAGTTCTAATCCCAAGAGACTATTTAACCTTTCTGGGACCTTGTTTGGGTTGGCAGTGCCAGCTCTCTAGCCAAGGTGGGGTCCAGTGAAGGGGTAGACACTGACCTCTCACTGTGTGGAGAGTCACGCAGCGAGTCTATGGAGTCGTGGTAGGGTGGCATGGCAGCCCTGCGCCGCTCCTCCTGGCTGTAGGCTGCTGCCCTCCGAGCCCGTGCCTCCACACATGCTGGGCTGTTGCACTTGCTGGTGCCCACTGATGAGAGCATGATGCCTGACTGGGAATCCGAGGTCAGGCTCTCCGACCGGTCCAGGCTCCATGTGTGGCTCTCATGTCTGGGAAAACCAGATAGGAGTGAGTTGATAGGCCGGTAGGGGTAGGCTGTCCTAGTTCAGGCATGTGGTCCCATGGCCGCTCTGCCCTTGGTTCTTTGATCCATGATTCCCTGAGCTTACTCTCCTCTCCACTCTGCATGGTTGTGGAGCATCACAGACATTCAACGCTGATAATGGGAGAACTGTGGTTGGTGAGCTGCCATGTGTACAGGCTCCTCCCACCCCTGCCACCAAGGTCTCCCAGCTGTGACACTTTTGTCTCCATGTTCTTTAGCCATTTCTCAGGATCCCAGCCTCACTGGCCAATATGCAAGGGCTCTGTTTATTGCATGGGCCTCTCTATGGAAGGAGGGACCAGCCCTGCTATTTTTTCAGCTATAGGAACAATTGTGCTTGTGTGGACAGGTTGCCCAGGGACTGGAGAGTCAGGTGGACTGT
The DNA here is from genome assembly GCA_030674055.1 of Rhabdomys pumilio. Classification (NCBI taxonomy): domain Eukaryota; kingdom Metazoa; phylum Chordata; class Mammalia; order Rodentia; family Muridae; genus Rhabdomys; species Rhabdomys pumilio. The sequence goes on along the minus strand of JANHMN010000013.1, from coordinate 49,984,065 downwards.
GGTCAGTATGCAAACACAAGAGATGAGCTAGCTGTGGATGATTGACAGACAGTGTCAGGAATTAGTGGGGTTCTATGGGCCCTGGTGCTGCTCACCTGTGGCTGGAGGTGGGCGTGGCTGTGGGGCAGTGGTGAGAAGGTGAACAGGAGTGGCTCCCAGAGAATGTGCTCTCAGCTTCCCTCCGGATCACGTGGTCTGTAGCTGGCACGTTTTTGGAGATGTACTAGGATAGACAGGAAGTTGGGATGAGTTAGTAATGAAGACTAGATAGTCTCCCTTTCCTGGTAGGGAGGGCAAGTGATAAGCATGGAGCTCTATCTAGTTAAGGGGTGACCCACTGGATGATAGCCTCAGACACCCCCACCCTATTCTTCCTTATGGAAATGGGCAGAGTGAAGCCAGATCCTCAGTGAGGCAGTGCCTAGCACAAAGGACAGGACTGGCATCCACCCTGGCCTGTCCTTGCAGCCAGAGAAGGTGGCTGTCCAGTAAGAGCTAAGAGGGGGCTAGTCTGGGAACACCACTCACATCTGCCATCTGGATCTCCTCAGGGTCCAGCCGAGGGTGGCTGGGCCCGTTGGCCAGGCTTCGGTTCTGGTGGGCGGGGCACATGTTCTGCCGGAGATGGTGATGCATCTGCCTCCTCTGTTTTCTGCACAGGGGAAGGATAGGTGAGCCTAGCATGGCTACCCTAAAGGGTGGCACTCCCTGGCTATTCTTCCAGGGAGGCTGGGAAGTGCGTGGAATGACATTGCTCTGTACTGTGTGACCTTGAGCAAGTTCTGGAAGTGCATGAAGACCCCTTACTTCCTCCATCTGTAGCATAGGACCCCTTACCACCCCAAAGGCCACTGGCCGTCAAAAGCCCATAAAGATCTCACACTGTGCTAGCCTCTCCTTCCCTCCCTCATTTGTTTAGCGTTTATTGGATTTTTTTTTTTTTTTACTGTGTTCCAGACACTTCTTTGGAACAGATGAGATAAACATGGACTGTGCCTCATGCAGCCTAGGGGCCAGTAAGGGAGGCAGAGAGTAAATACACAAATAAATGAGCTAGACACTTTCAGTAAAGTTTTCCAAAGAAAATAAAATAGAATGCTGTGTTTCAAGAGCCAGGCCTGTGGGACTTCTGTATACTGACACATAATAAATGCTCAGTAAATTATTTTATCATATACAACTGTAATTATATCACTCCTGTGACTCAAAGTCTTCCCTGGCCTTCAGTGCCCAATTTTTTTCTCCCCAGGCTTGTTTCTTGCTCCCTCCATCCACCCAGCTTGCTGCTTCCTGAGGCAGCTCGTTTCTCATCTTACACAGTGCTCCGCCCTGCACTCCCTCCTTTTCAGATTTTTTTCCTTAGGACTGAGCCTGAATGCTGCTTCTGAGAGAGATCCCTTCTGCCCTCCAGCTGAGGATAGGTGCTTTAAAATGTGTCTTGGTGGCCCCATGTAGTGCAGGTAGGGAGGGGTCTGTGGATTCCAGGATAGTCATGGCTGTATAGTAAGACCCTGCGGCAAACCAAACCAAACAACAACTAAAAGGCCCAAACCAAAAATGCTTTGGCACCACTTGCTTGGGGTGCTGGTCATGTGCCTAGCCATGTTCTGGTCATAGGTGGTCTGATGAAGACTTGTTGCCTTCAGCAATGAGTAAGTGCCGTGGGTGTCAGAACAGGTGGCTTCTTTGCTTAGTTCATGGACTCAACTTTCTTGGGCCCAGTCCCAACCCTCTCCTTACTTCCCAGCTTTTCTGGTTCTGGTCCCATCCAAGATGAGGTCAGCAGGACCTTAGATCCCATCTGTAGGGCAGCAGGAGTCCAGACCTAGAGACTTAGTCTCTGAAATGGTGGCTCTGCCTAGGCCCACTTCCTAGATCTGAACAAACACATTGCCGTCCCACTCAGCAGCCTTCATTGGTCCTGTACTATCTGGAGCTTGGCATCAAGGTTTTATGGAGGCTTCTGAATCTCATGTCTTTAGCTTCTGCCCAGTCTTCTGGACCCTGACTTTCTGCTCTGAGTGGTCTGGGTTGCCCTCTCTGGCTTGCCTTTGGTTTGCCCTCTTCTTCACAACCTTCCCAGTTCTGCCCCTAACTGCTCTGAGATAGCCTAATCTCTTCTCCTCCGTGCTCCTTGCAGTTCTTCCAGTGCGGGTGTGCACAGTGCCATTGAGGCACCGATTTGTCCTAAGAATGCAGCCTTCCCTGCACATCTTCCCAGCATGGCCCAGGGCACTAGTACCCCTTACCCCATCTACTCTAGGAGCCTGCAAAGGGAAGCTGGGAGCTTCAGTGAGGCCCATGTAATGCTCCCTAGGCTCATCACCATAGGACTTGGAGAAGGTCCTCAGTTTGCCCAAGGTCCTACAGGTGCTGGCAGAATTGGGTTCGAACTTTTTCTATGTCTATCCCTTGGTGCTACAGTTGCAGATACCCAGAGACTGTTGGGGACAGGAAGCTGTAGGCACTCACGCTGAGCATGGTGGGAACAGGGAGGAAGTATGTTCTCAGAGAAACATTGCAGGCCATCCCCCACTGGCTTGGCTTGCTCTCAGCTTGAGCATGTAACACTCACTTGGTCTTGCAGTAGGCGACCACACAGACGATGCCCACGACCAGCAGAGCCACACAGATACCAGTAATTGTCAGGACTCTCTTCTGGTACAGCTCCTCAGCCTCTGCAGGGGCAGAGCAGGAACAGAGCCCATGGAGATGCTTGTACACAACCTCCCTATTCCCCAGTCTTGGGCTACCTCAGCACAGGATCTGTCCACCTCCTTCCATCCCTTCCCCTTGCCTGCTCGCAGACTGCCTTGGCCTCCCTTCAGACTTTGCTACACCTCCCCTAAAACCCATACCTGCCCAGTGCACATGAGTGGAAAATGGGGGAAGGGTGAGGGAGGGGATGGAGTAGGGGGTGAAGTTCCAAGGCCACAGTAGAGGGGAGGCAGCACCTTGACCAGTACTTCTGCCCTGCTCCATGGTGGCCCTGCAGAGTGTTATTCTCCAATGAACAGAGTCCTAGGGCAAAGGCCTCTCTTACGCATCCCAGCCTCCCTAAAAAGGGTTGATGACAAGGTATCAGACCCAGATTTAGGAGGGATGGTAGCTTGGCCAGGAGCAGGGACACAGCAGACTGGGCCTACAGCATGTGGGAAGAAAGGCCTTTCTCCATTCCCACAGCTTGGTCAGGGTAGTGCCTTGGCTCACTGTACCTTGTCTGCTGGTGAGAAGCCTACCAATGACAGCACAGTCTGGCATTTAGGAGTGTCCCTGTGCACAAGTAACAGGCCCCATCTTTATTACAAGCTGGGAGAGAGTGGGACTAACTGTCCTGTCCCCCTGTGCCTGGTATGGCCATCTCTGCCCCTCTAAAACAGAAAGCCAGGAAGAAGACAAGGAAAAGGTGACAGCACTGGCTACAGCCCACCTCACCCCCAGCTGCTGACTGGCATTGATACCTTGCCCTGCTCCCAGCTCAGTGATAAGTAGAGGCAGACCCTCTGTGATTGGCAGAGCACTGAGAAATGTCCCCAATCCCTCAGATTTAGGTCACTTCCTATGTACACTAGCAACCTCAGAACAACAAACCCTCTGGACGCTCACACACCCAAAGTCATGGCTTCCAGAGTCACAGACATGCCTTTCACACAGATACTCATGCATGTATCATCTAGACAGACTTTCTGTCCATATACAGACCATATATGGACTATATACAGACTTTCTGTATGCACCCTCCATTTCCATCTCTTGCCCTGATTTCTCCCTGCTCTAAGGTCAATAACCTATGAGCCATGGCCAGTCAAATTACCAGCTTGCCAGACTAGCCGAGCTCTCTCCACATCTGCTTGCCCAAAGCATTAGTGAGGCTTCCTTCCTGTTACTCTGTCTCTCCTCATCTCCACTGTCCATCCGAAAGTCATCTCAGCTCTGCTTTCCGAGTGAGTGGTGGATCTGACCACAGTGAGCATTTTCACTGCTGCCCCTATAGTCCAGGAGGGGGCTCCCTCAACTAGAGATGGTCACCTTTTGACAGGCCTTTCTGTTCCGCTTCTCCTAAGTCTGACTCATTCCTACTCTCCACAGATAACTAGTAACAACGCAGCTCATTCTAATCTGATGCTTTGAGACACACAATACAGCTCCTCATTGCAAGTATAAAAACCAATGGCTTCCTGTATCTTCAAGGCCCCTGATTTACCCAGCTTCACATTCCATTCGGATCACACATCTGGTGTGCTTGGAGCCAGCTGCAGCATCTCTGACCACTGGATAAGGCAAGCCTGTCTGTGCTGTGTCCCCTGCCTTCGATACTCTTTCCCAGTTGTTTGGGGGGCTGGCTACCAGATGCACTACGTGAGACAAACCTTGTTCTGGTCATTTGTCACAGTAGCTCTCTACTGCAGCCAAGCCAAGCCCTGAGCTCACTGTCTTTCCCCCTGTATCACTTGTCAACAGTGTTTCCTACTTGTTGATGTGTCTTCTTGACCGCAGTTCCAGGAGGGTAGGGGTGCTAAGTGTAGCAAGTTCTGGTGTTGTGTGAATGTTTATTGGGTAGGCAAGTATGTGCACTCCCTCCCCCCCCAGACAGACACACACCCACAGTCACCTCCCCATGCTGGCAGTTCCAAACCCAAATGCCCTGGGCTTAACACAAAGATATTCCATAGCTTTTCTGTATTCTTGAGTCCTGCCTTGAGACACCTGCTATCTAGACATTCCCATCCTCCATCTACACATACCTACAGATCATTCCTGTGTACCACTCCATAATCCCAGCCTCCACCCTCCTCCCCACTCAGGATCGCCTGAGACCCAGACAGACACTCACATGCAGACTTTGAGCTTTGCCTTCTACCAAGAGCAACTGATAGGGACTAGGTGGGGGTGGGGGTGGGCTAGGACCTCCCCAGGGCTGCCATGAAAAAGCCTTTCCATATACGTAGTCTCTGAACCATGTCCGGTATTCCACACCACCCCTACCACAGCTCCCACCTATCCTGAGCCCTCCACATCTGTTGCTAAGACACATCTGGATACTTGGAGTCATCTTGCACCAAGCCAGAGAGCTTAAAATGCTAATCTTCAAAGTCCCTTCCAGACAGGTAGACAGGCTAAAGGGTCAGTGCTTGTGTCTCTGGTGGGGGTGGGGTGGGGAGGGATATGAGGGGAGTAGGAATCACATGTAAGTTTCTTGGGGGTAGGAGGAAGGGTAGGTACAGCTTAGGCTCTTGGTGGTTTAGCCCACATACACATACAACATGCCACTGAAGGACAGAACATGGAAGGGGTGAAAGCCTCGAGCAGATGGCAGAGTCTAGCAGACAGACACAATGCAAGGACAGAAGCAAATGGGGAGGTGTCAGCTTCCAGCCTAGTGCAGATTGTGAAGCAATGCACTTGGGAGGGAAAGAGGATCAAGGTGAGGTGAAAGAGTTGCCTCTCGGCATAGCTCCCCAAACCAGACTTCTGCAGACACCAACCCCTTGGGGCAGCCATGTGTGGTTTGGGGACTGACTGGCAAGTCCTTACAGGCTCCTCCCCTGCAGGGCTGCTAAGTGAGCATGGGGCACAGTGTGAGCTGCAGGGTACCCTGCTCTAAGTCAACATCATCAGTGCATCTTGATGAAGCCAGTGAACACTTCAGAATCATTAACTCTCCCTTTGTGGGGAAAGGAAACCTAACATTCCTCAGTCCTGGTGTCAGAGGCTGGGGGGGGGGGGGCTGCAGATGATGCATAGGAAAAGTCAGGTTCCGTACCCTTTAATTCAAATCCAAGGTGCTCTGGTAGTGCGGAAGGAAGGAGAGTGAGAAGGGCAGGGGGAGAGAATGAGAGAAGGGGAGGGCAGGAGAGAGAAAGAGAAAAAACGTTGGTCAGAACTCTTCGAACATGGTGCAGCCAACCTGCGAGGTGAAAGCATGTTAGTAGTGACCCCTCCCAGCCTCCTGAGCTCCCTCCCTGATCCCCAGTACCTGAGAGCCCCAAGAACACAAGAGAGAGGCCATGTTAGAATTGGCAGGCAGGGAAGGAGCTTTAGAGATGAGCAGTGGAGTTAGTACCCAGTGAGAAGGCACAGGTGCAAGAGTCAGTCAGTGATGTCCCCAGGAGCAGAGGGTAAGTGAGGTGGGGTCCAAGGACGAGAGCCTGATCCCCTCCTTCTGGTTCTACTTCCAACCCTCCATCTCCAGGCCCTCTTGAAGTCAGTCTGCCCCCACTTCTAGCTTATTCATGGGGCGTCCTTTTCGTCTGTTCAGAATGAATGTGTCATGTCTCCAGACGGGCCCCATGTCACTGCCTTGTGCCACAAGCCTAGCTGGCCTGGCGTATCTCCTGGCAGTCCGAGTGCAGAGCTTTGGTGTCTCAGAGGGGAACAATGGGGAGAGGAAGTGACTCCAAACAACAAGTCATCGCTGAACTTGACATCCCACATACCCTGGGCTCCTAGGGTTGAGCTGTGGTACCCAGACCCATCTCACCATTTAGGAGAGCACCTACAACCCAGCGTGTAGGAAGAGTACGTTCATTTGTGCAGCAAGCACACTTCTTACACTGTGGACAAACTACAGTGTTGGAAGTGAGATTATCACCTGAATGTGTGAGCTCAGGCCTTTGAAAGGTGGATGCTTACAACATTGACAGGTTAAATAAAGGGGCCTTGGTCTGAGACTCAGCTCTGCCATTCTTTGTGACTCTAAGAGATGCCCAAGCCGTCTAGGTCTCAGTCCCTTAGCTGCAATGGTGGTAGATCAGGCCTTGCTATGGGATCTTGGAGGTCTGAAAACCTGGCTGTGTTTCAGGACAATTCAGGCCAACGGGAGAAGGTCTGGGTGGGAGCCCAGAAATCTCAGCGGTGTTTTAAAGAGCTTGCCTTTCCTTTTAAGGCATGGCCTGTTCTGTTCCACAGACCCGGGGCTCTGTTTCGTCCCTAACTTGTTGTGTGGATGTGGGTGATGCATGGCATCTGTTCTCTCAAAAGCACCTGTACACAGAGGCAGATGTGAGCTGGCCTGGCGAGCAGGAGGTTCAACACACGTGTGTGCCAGGGCTCCTGTTCACACCTGCCTGGGTACACTCCCTCAATGACTTTCATATCAGCCAGGTCAGCTCCCTAGACCTGATGAGGGTATGGCATTGGACTTGACTTCTCGTCTGCTCTGGAGAAAGGGCATCCAGAATATTATCTGGCCCATCTCTTTGTGCTTTCTGAAAGGGATTTCAGAGGAATATGTATTTGGAAAGAGCAAGAGAGTAGGTGGCTCTGAGCCAGGGACCAAGAAGGTCCTGACCCCAAGAATCTTGAGGAAGCTCCTGGAGTTCTGACCTGTGCACAGCCCACATCAAGGATGCGTTCACCCCAGCACTTAAAACACAAGCCCTCTGCGATTTCTCCACTCTGATGCTGGGGTGATGTTGAAAATTTGGCTTCTTTGCAGTCTGACTCTGACTATTTGAGGCCCTAAGTGCAGTTCTTTGGCTCAAAGGGTTAAAGGTCTTATAGAGGTTCCTGAATAGTGCATTCTGGAGCCTAGGACTTTGAAGCACTCAGGAGCATGGTTTTGATGTCCAGCCAGGCTCACTAGAGAGACAGAAGACCAGCTTCACAGGTTCTAGGTGCTGGTCCTAAGCTTCCTTTCAGATAAGGTTATTAAAGTCTATCTACGGTGCCAGGGTGGTTTTTCAAGGTGATGCAGGAAATTGGGAGGCAAAGTGGAGACTGGAGGGACCATAGGGCTAAGCTATGGCTGATCCTGCTGAGGCTTGTCTGGCTATTCCTGAGGATAGTGTGGCCACCAGTAGAAGCAGATTAGCCTCTAAAAGCCCTCTGAGGATTTACTTCCAGGTCACTTCTCTGGGAACAAAACCATGTCAACAGCAGCTTTCAGGGGTCTTGGTTAGGGTGGGCCAGTGGTGGCTGGCATGCTTGGTGAGGTAACTGAGAGTTTGGCCAGTCACTTGGTAGGTAACTCTTCCTGGGAAGTCTGGGGACAGATGCTGAAGATCTACAATTGTGTCTGTTGTAGTTAAGGGAACAATCTCCTACTCACATTTCTTGCATGGCACTCAGCCAGGATGGGGGTGGACCTGCTGAGTATCAGGCCAGAAATGTTCATATTGACCAGTAAATTGAATGCTGGATTTCCAGCAGGGCCAGGCTTTAGAACATTTCTGCAAATTTATAGTCTTGGACATTACCAATTGCAATCATAAAGTGCCTGGATGAGGGGGGCAGTGTCGTGTGTGCAGATGTAAGCATGTGCTCGTGTGTGAATGTGAATGTGCGTGTGCGTGTGCGTGTGCGTGTGTGTGTGTGTGTGTGTGTGTGTGTGATGCAAGCACACATTCTGTGGTTGTGCATGTGTGTGAATGTGGTCATACACATGTGGGATACAGATGGGCCAGCTTTCCCTTTCAGGAGGGCAGGGCCTGTAGTGGGAGAAACTTCAAAGTGCTATTGGGGTCAAAGGCTGTTTTCTTAGTCTCTGAAAGATTGCCTGGTCTTGAGGTGGTCTGGATAGGTGGCAGGGTCAGGTGCTTTGCTCAGCAACACTGGGAGACATCCTCCAAGGACTAAGTCTCTTCCTGCCCTCCTCTTTGCTGTTTATAGCTGGGAGATACTAAGTTGCCCTCTGGTGATAAAGGCAGGCTCCCAGATGAGCTCTCTTGTGCATCACTTCATTTCATCCCTGCTGCTGCCTCCTGGGTATCGCTGTCTCTATCCTCATCCTGCGGAGGAGAGAACAAATCCAGAGCACTTAAATAACACCCAGGACTAGGGATCTAGGCATCTGGCATTTCTAAACGGGCAGCTGAGCACTTCAGGGGGCACAGGATGACATCTTTGTACTCATCATGTGCTGAGAACATGAACATCGTAAGGGTTCTTGCGGAGCACACTTAAAGAACAAGAGTTCTCCACATAAAGGCACCAGCGTGGTGCGGATGACACAGGCAAGAGGGCTGGGAATGCCATCTGCAGGCTTTCTTCTGGGCTTGCAGCAGACACAGCTGAAGGCTGGTGTGCTCTCACCAGTCAAGGGGCTTTGCATAGTAGCCCATGTTCTGGAGGTTTTATTGCGCTCCGACCTATTGCTCTGGCTGCCTGTCCAGAAGTTTCCTATGCTGTGGAGGCTTTTGGCCCAGTGTGGAAGGGAACAGCCCCCACCTGGTCTACCCTTGCCGGTCTGCTCTGTCCTCTCCCGAGGCTCTCCATGCCCCAGAGTTCTCTACGTAGGCTGCATCTGATTCTGTAGGACTACATGTCTTGTTCACATATTCTGCCTTTCTCCTCTCTTCCTCCATAGCTGTGACTGTGAATAGAGGGGTCTGGAGAGAGTACTGCCTCTCATTTTGTGGACAGAGGTAACTCTTTGGGTCTACCAGGCCTCACCTGCTGGGGCCCAAATGCTCCCAAGGGCAGTGTTTCCAGGCGTCCTATGGTCTGAGGACAATTTGAAGATTCATTTCTCCACCCTGAGACCCGAACTCTAAAGCTGTTTTTCTGGATGTGCTATCTAATGGCCCCTGGGTTTCATCTTTGGCATTTTTATAGAGTTTTCCTTTCTAACATTCAATTACTATCCAGATTTTATGGCTCCTTACTGCTCACAGGACCCAAATATCCCTCCCCAAAGGAGTAGGGAGCTAGTCTGCTCTGCAGGATGGGATAGGTGACATGGTTGAAGACACTACTGGGTCCCAAACCAAGTCTGTGACTATCCAGAGGCTTATTGCTCTGCTCCACCTCCACCTGGTGGTGCTTGAAGGAACCTCTCCCAAGGCCCTAATTACAACAATTCACTATTTTGCCAAATCTTTGGGCTGCAAAGGGCTCATTCCCTCTCTCAGAGTGGAGGAAAGAAAGGAGATGGAGTCCTGGATAGTGTTCAGACTAGAAGAGTCTTGGGAAGAGTCACCAGTTTCCACTTGAGTCTGGTAGCATCTGCCGTTGCCCTCTGACCACCTCATCCTGTAGCCGTACACATGTCTCTGGAAACATTCATGGAAACCATTGCCCTGGGGACCTGCTCTGTTTCAATTTCTCCTGTGCCTTGGTTCTAGAACCCCTACACAAACCATTCTGGCCAGACCAGAAGGCAGACTTTTGACTCCTTCCCTTCTCTCAAACATACCCACAAAAACATGTACGCGCTCACTGCCTGGCTCAGCGGCAGCCTGACACCTTCAGACAGTCTTCAGAAGCAGGGGAGGGCCCTGCAAGTGCCTCTTCCTACATTTGGCAGGCTGCCTGATTCCAGAAGAGGGGAGAGAGGCTTGGACATGGCCCTGCTGCTACAGAGAATTCCATATCACTATTCCTAGGTGATACAGGTGACTTATGGGGGTGGGTGGAAAGACAAGAGTGTGTCATCTCCTCTGTGGAGGCTTCTGGTAAGCACTGAGAGCTGAGAGGATCTCAGGACACCCCTGTTCCCTCCAAGACTTGGTAAGTAAGACCCCCATCCCTCCCACATGAGGAGACTGCCAGTCACCAGGGAAGAAGAGAAATAGAAGAAAGAAACATACTGGAGAAGTTGACCATTGCGAACTGCTGACACCTGTCCCCGGTGTATCCCACAGGACACCTACCAAAAGAAAGAAAACCAGAAAGAGAGAGCCAGGATAGCAAGACACAGGCATTGCAACACCCCGGCACAGGCTCCTGCCAGCGCCAGCTAGGTTCCTTGCCACGGTTACCATTTGTACTGGCCTTGCCACTCTGCCCCTTACCTGTAGCCCTGAACTTTAAACCCAAGGATTAGGCCAAAAAAAAAAAAAAAATGAAAAAACAAAGCAAAACAAAAACAAAACAAAAGAACTAACAAACCAAAGTACAAAAAAGGAAAGAGAAACGAAACATAACAGCCAAAGATCAAAACAACCAACACCCCTGGCCCTATGCCCTACATTGGGGGACTGCACCCGGAAGCTTTCTAAGGAGCAGGGACTTGTGTTTGTATCTTCAAACATACTTTGCTTAGGATCTGGCATGTACAATCGCAAAGGCAGTTTCTCCAAACATCTCTGTCCGAAGAATCCGTTTGGACATCTGGAGAAGGAAAAGGGGAAAAATCACAGAACAAACTGGCATCATCCACGAGGCTAAGGTTAGAAGTCAAAGTGCGCAGGGATGAATGAGAAAACCAAGTCAGGCGCTGGGGTCACACTTGTAGCTGAAGGGGCTGGAGCCAGGGGCTGGGTGGAGGGCTCTGTCATCTCCTTACAGACGCTTTAATCCATGTGGCTCTGTGGGGGATGGGGCAGGCGAGGTGGGGCAGGGAGGATGAGTTAGGGAAGTTGGGTGGGGAAGGTGGGGGGTTATTAAGACTAACTGTCCTATTGGTTGGGGGAACTTTTTCTTCCTACTTGCCTGGTGACCCCCAGGGAAGCCAGAATTGTAGTCTCCGGGTGCCAGGCAGGCAGACTTATTATGGGATACAAGTTTCTGGTGTCACTCCTCCAGGCTCTGTTGAAGGATTCTCTCCAGGACTCTGGGCAGGTTTCCTTCTCTATGGACTAGCTCCCAGAAAACTCAAAGTAGAATTCTGCTAGGCTGTTCTCACACTGTGTGCTCAGGACCAAAGAAAGGGACCTAGGGGGTATTTGATCTGTTCTCTCAGAGAGGGATCTGTGGCCCAGTATGTTTGGGAAATCCATCCCCTAGGGCTTCTGTAGAGTGGCAATCTCCATTAGCAGAGGAGATAATGACTGAACTATATGAACTTATTTGACCTAGGGAGTTTTGTTTGTGTATTCTGAGACAGGGTCTCATGCTATGACTCTGGCTGGCTGGGAACAGAAGGCACTTTTTAGAGGAGATACTTGGAGAAGGTTGCCTGCCCTAAGGCAGTAGAGTAGATTTGAGGAAAGCTAAGTGGGGGGGGGGGGGGGGGCGGGGGAGCTGGAGGAAAGGCAGAGTTGCTAGCGCCCCACAGCTGCCTTCCTGATACCTGGTTCAGGGGGAGCTTGGAACAGCCTAACTGGGGACCCTGTTCTGTACAGGAGCTGGCTGGAACCCAGCCTTGGCCTGCCTGCCCTAGGACCTGTTCTTCCACTGTGGTCTGGCTTTGCCCTGGCTCTGTCCTGAATCTCCTCGAATCTCAATCTCCTGCCTTGCTGCTCCGAGGCACCACCTACCCACCCCCTTCTCCCTGAACCTGTCTTACCCTCAAGGTACACTTCCTTCTGTTCTCTGGCTGCCACCTCTCCCCTTAAGCAAGTCCCAGTTTCATAGATTTCTAGGAGACATGCCCAGTCCTGTGCTCTCTTCTGAACCCCAGGAAGGCTAGTCACCTAGGGAAAAGCTCACAGACACAGCTGAGCTGACCTTTATGCATGAATTTCTTCAGAAACAGGTTTCTGTTGCCCTGGCCTGCAGTCCCTTAGGAACTAGTGAAGCCCCTCAGTATCAGGTTACTGTACAACATTAGTCAACCTGAAATTCCTCAGGAGGTGAGAATCCTCTGCCTTAGCCTTCTACTACATACTGTACACAGCAAGAGCCCCTGACCTTATAGTTAGGCATCAGTCGTTGGCTATGATAATCACAAAAACCCTATGACCTCTAATCTAGAGGAATAGGGAACAGTAGTGGCTTGTGGAGTTCTTGCTGAAGTTGATTTGGGCCTGTGGTATCTCTCTGGGTTGGGGAAGGAGGGAGTTGGACACTGTGGGGGTAGAGCATGGGTGCACATACATTTGGAGGTCTTGTCTGCTGGGATGTACAGCTGTTGAGGGTGGGCAAGAGCAATGCATCCTTACCCTACTGAGTAGTGTGGCCTAGGGGATGAGTGCCTCATCAGTCTCTCTGATCCCTGACCTTGTCCCTAGTCACTTTAGCCCAGGAAGACGGAGGAAGTGCCCAAGGCTTCCCCACTGACTCCAGCCAGACTCAGCTCTTCTTCCTCTGCTCCTGGGCCCTGATGTGGAGGACTAGAAGTGGGCGAAGTGATTCTTTTTCAAACAGAAGCACCTTTGAGAATACAGGATAAAGACCCAGAAGTTGAAACGACTCTTGGATTTTACAACGTAAAAGGAAAGGAACAGGCTTGACTGTGTCCATTGACACTAGCTGGGCTCTTAGAGTCAGGGAAACCATGTATGCGTGTGTGTGTGTGTGTGTGTGTGTGTGTGTGTGTGTGTGTAAGAGAGAACAGTCAAGTGGAGGGGCAAAAAGGGATAAGGAAACTTATTTGACATCAGGGCTGCTGTCCCATGAGTCTTGAAGAGTAGTGACAAGTGTAAATAGATCCCTGTGTCCCTGTCCCACACTCAGCCTGAACTAGTCTGCCTGCCTGCTCAGGGATACTGACGTGCACAGTTGCAGGTGGCACTGACTGGTGCACAACACAAATGTGCTATGGTATTTGTGCAGTGTTCTGGTGTTAGCCTTGCACCTGTCTGAGAGAGGGGCGCTCCTTCTCAATGGATAAAGAAAAGGCCTTGGGGGACAGGAGTGTCAGGGTGGGGAAGGACTGAGAGCCAGTGCTATCCTCTGGGGCATTAGTTCCTTTAGGGCTCCTGGATACTCCTAATCCTCTCTGTATTCCTGTGTGTGGAGACTCAGGCTTCCTCAGAGAAGGTTCTAGGTATAAGCAGGGCCTTTGGCCTTTCTGCCTTGGAGCCAGACCAGTGTAGAAGGAGCCAGATGTTTCCTTTTATCAACATGAAAGGAGTCTGCATTGGGTGTGGGTGGCTGGCTGGTGGCTGTGGCTCCCACTCAAACAGGATGACTCTCAGAAGTCTGGGGGAATAGGCATGGGTCAGAAGGGGCAGCAGGCTGCAGCCTTCCTAGACCTTCCTATAGGCGTCACCTCTGACTCTGAGAAGGTCTGAACCTGGGGCTGGAGAAGAGCAGGGTGAGGAAGGGCAGAGAGGAGAGCCCACGGGCTACATCTGGGGTGGCAGAGAGGTCAGGACCTCTGCCGTCCCTGTTCCCCACCCACCTCCCGGGCCTCACTTTCTCCTTTTGGTAGCCTGGGGATAATGCCATGTGTGCTGCCCTCACCTGGAGAAGGAAGGATGAAGAATGAGGCTGTGGCCCAGGCACTGGAGGGAGCCAGGGTCTCGGGGCTCACAGGGCAGGTGGAGATGCAGTGAGGATGAGCAGGCAGATGGGGTGGGATGGGGTGGGGGAAGCTGGGGATGAAGGAGATGAGCGGATGGGAGAGGGCGGCATGCCACTGGTATATGCACAGGGCTGGAAAGAGTCTTGTTCTGTCATCATCCCCTGAACCAGTCCCCAAGAGTCACGCACCAACCGTGCTCAACAAACACACGGAGAGAAGAGGAGAAAACGGCAAGAGGAGGCCCAGACAGGAGACAGTCACCTTGATTTGGACCCCCATTTTCAAGTCCCCTTAAGTTTTCTTTAAAAAAAACAAAAAACAAAAACAAAATTCAGTATCAGTGACGCTTTCTCTTGGCACTGACTTCCAGAAAAACAAGAGGGTCACGGAGTGTGCCTGCCTGCTTTCCAACACTCCCTGGGGGGCTCTGAACCAATACACAGCAACAAGTGTAAGAAAACCAGGAGGGAAAACTGAGTTTTATAGAAACTGGAATGAAACTGACCAGTGTGTAGTTTCATTATCCAAGCTAAGCGGAAATGCAAAAAAATCAAAATAAAGAGAAACAAACAGCACAAATGGTAGACGTGAGTCCCGTTCCTAAGTCCTTTCCTTTTCACTCCATTCAGGTGTCACAGGAACCCGAGAGGCCTGCCCACCTCCCACCCCGTTTCCCACCCTCAGAATGGCCTCTGGGCTCTGCCCGGCCCCCTCCCCCCTGCCCTTCTCCAGCACAGCTCCAAGGACTGCAGTCCCAGCCGGGGATGTCCCTCTCCCTTGCATGTGACAAAGGGGTTCAGGGAAGCAGGTTAGGGAGCCTTGACTGGGGCTGTCCCAGGGGGGCAAAGATGGGGACGTAGTGGCTCTGGGTACCAATTTCACATTTGAAACCGAGTTGCCCTAGGTTAAGGGAGGAAACAGGGCACCTTCGTGTTCACAAGGGCTCAGGCCCCTCTCCCTGCTCCTTTCAAATGTAGCAGAGTGCATCCCCTGACTCCTAGGGAGATGTCATGCTGGCAGGTTCCCCTGGGAGCCATTGTCTTAACCTTCCCTTTCTTACAGTGCACTCTGTCCTGGAGCCTGGGCTCTGGGGACCTGCTTTGTTTTTGTACCTGTCTTGGGGGCAGAGTCTTCCTGCCTGTAACCAGGACTGACTTCTGTGATAATGCTGGATTCTTTGTGTGGGGGGAGAGGTTCAGGGGTCCAAGGGACTAGGGAAGAGGAGAAGCCTGGTGTGGCAGAGGGGAAGGAGAGTCAGGGCTAGGACATCTCTTAGAGGTGCGCTGGTATCTCTATTCCAAAGAGCTCAGAGCAGTTGCAAGGCTGCGATGTTTCCCAGGGCCTGAGCTGCTATTGTGGCTGTGTCTTAGAAGCTGAGGCCAGGCCTTAAATCTCTCTGGAGTACCTGTTGTTGCTCTTGGAACTTCCCTGAGGGGTTCAGGAAGGAGGAGTGGGGAAGGGGGTGACATCAGGTGAAGGGTGGGACCATGGAGGAAGCCATCAAAGAGGCCAGCCGGGGTCTGAGCCACAGTTCTGCCTGGCAGTGCCACCAAGCTCTCTTGTGGGTGAGTGGGAGGACACACTGACACTGGGACCTTATCAACTTGTGCAGGATTCTTTAAAAGCCCTAGTCTCCTCTGCAGGTTCACATGACTAGAAAGGCCAAGCCAGTGATAGGCATGCAAGATCTGATCTGGGGGTGATGGGCAGAGGCAGGAAAGCCTGAGGTTCTTCTCCCAGGAGTTGGTCAAAACCCTCTTTCTGAACTAGCAATACTTTGTTGCCTTTGTCCAGATGTCATGGGACTGGGACGGCTTTGGCCCCTAGTCTGGGGCCACTGGCATGGGTTACTCTGAGAAATCCTAGTTGACTAGACCCCTTCCTATTCCTCCTTAAGGTCTGACCAGAGTTGGGCTTCTCAAGTTTGTGTCAACCTCCTCACCCACATGCAGGAGGATTGCCCAGCAGACCTGCTGGGACTGAAAAAGCCCTTTCTGGTGGCCTCCTTCACACAGTCCTGAGTGATGCAGTGTGGGCAGTTGAGTTCTGAGCTCCTTGGAGTTCATGTTGGGGCCACCTCTCCCTCCTCCATTGGGCCTCTCCCATAGTGGTATCCTTGCTGGAGTCCCCATCTTCCCTAGAGAAGGGCTGGGGTTAAAATGGCACAAGCAATGTTCAGGGCAGGACTGGCTACTTCTGGTCACAGGGCAGGAAGAACCACCAGATCTAAGGCCAGCACTGGGCTCCAGGTCCCGTTTCCTAAGTTTTTTCCTCAGTTTCTAAACCCCTATTTTCCCTCTCGACAATAGGAATGGGACCATCAGGTGCTGAGGGCTCTGGAACCTGTGTCCTGCGCTTCCAGGCTTATCACTACTGGAGAAGAATCAGCCAGGACAAGTTCACTAAGGACCAATTTGGAGAGTTGCTTAGAAATGGGGAAGAAAGACAAAATGGGGGGGGGATAGAGACAGAGAGAGACAGAGATAGAGACAGAGAGAAAGGGTGGGAGAGAGAGAAGGTGAGAGAGAAAGAGAGAGATAGAGATAGAGAGAGACAGAGAAACACCCAGTGCCTTAGACTGGTATCTCCACCTCCCTGCAGTGTTGGTAAGAGATGGGCATCAGAAGACAGGGTGGTAGGGGCTTAGCAAACCGGGTCCTATAGGACTTCACATACCCCTTAGAGCTTACATATCTTTAGAGTCCAGGAAAAGACTAGAAAGTGGGCAAAGTACCCTGCCTGTGCCCCGTGGGGATCACTTCCAAGGAGCTTGAAGCTCACTTTTCTAGAGCCCTCCACTTCTGCCCCAGAATCTCTTCCCCTGCTCTTGGCCCCGCGCCCACACCCACCGGCCACTTACTTGCAGGAGAGCTGGTTGATGCCCTCGATGTAGTAGCACACGCCTCCATTCACACAGTAGGACTTGGCTGTCTCATTGCACTTCCGGGCGTGCCCCGACCAGGATGACAGAGTGGTGCTCACTGGAGGTATGAGAGACAGGCACTAGTGACCCACCGACACCACGTCTGGGCCCAGGGATCACTTCCTTTGTGTTTTTTCATGTTCCTATCTCCAAACTGGAAGGTCACTAGGATCTGCAGGAATGCCTGGGTAGGAAAGGGCTAGCTGGTATCTCTTAGTGGGCAACAAAGCAAATGGCAAGCCACAATAGACCCTCTGCCTAGTACAGTCCTGCATTCATACTCTTGGGAAACCTACAAAAGCCAGGGGTGGGGGTTTCCACTGTCTTGGAGGGATGGAAGAGACCAGAAAGAGCTTCCTCTACTGGAGGAAGGCCTGACCTCTGCTCCACTTCCGGCTTCCTCCTAGAGGGGCTCCACTATAGAGCTAGACGTTGATGTGGAGAATGGATTAAGGCAGGGGAGACCCCTGCATTCGTCTTCACTTCTCAGGTTCTTACGGTGAACCAGGGGAATCGGTGAAAATGACACCTTTAGGACACTGTCATTTTCTGAGCTCTGGGAAAGTGTGTGTTGGGGTGGGGTCTTGGCTTCCACCCTCTTATTTCCAGGGCTGGCATGTTACGAAGGCTGCTAAGTCCTGTCTCTAGAATTGTTCAGGGTCTCCTTCATGTCCCCACACCAGACAGCTCTCTCCTCGTTCGCTGTTGCTGGTAGAAAGAGCCTTCAAACCTCGGCCAGCCTAAGCTGTAAATCATAATGTTCAGGAGAAGATTTAAGGATGGGGTGAGGGGTGGGGGGTGGGGGGCAGAGAACAGCTGGGATGTGAAAACCGGGTGGGAGAAAGGCTGGTTGCTAACCCAGGCTGCACATCTGATTGATCAGGCTTGCCTGAAACAGTGAGACTAATGAGTGCTCTGCTCCCTTAGCAGGGTACACTGTCCAGAAAGCTAACTTTAAGTGCAAAACTTTCTTTTGTAAGGCAATGACCCACACTGGCCCAAGATGTTTTGTCAAGAAGGAGTCCCTCTTCCCTATTCCTGCTCTGGGGCCTTGAGGGTCTCTCACTCCTGACCAGCTGGTCCTCTGATTGAAGTGTCCCACTCCACCTTGGCTACCCTTATCTCCCTTGGGGTGGCAGCCTCCACTGCTCCCATCGGCAGTAGGGAGGAGGTGAGAGGAGGATGGAGCAGGCAGGCGCTTGGCACCCTCAATGTTTAGACATGTAGGGAGACAGATGGAGCGTGGAGGACTGGAGAGTACACACAGCACTGCCTCTGTATATGTCTGAGGAGCTCACAGATAAAGCTCAGCAGACCAGCTCCCACCCTCCTCTCAGCCCCATGCCTGTTGCAGAGTTGGCATCTCAGGCCCCACCCCTGCTGAGGTCTCCTCTAGGGCTCCACCACAAACCCAGCTGGGACCCACATGCTGGCCAGGCAAAGGAAGCGTTTACTGGTGTTTGCTCCAATTCTGGGTCACAGAGACCCAGGAAACTAAGGAAGGGACAGAGAAGAGACAGGACTGCGGTGACCATGTCTGCAAGTTATAAAGTCCAGCACTGGGCAGATCCTGAAGTCTAGGGCTTAGAGGTTGTCTTGCCCTTTGGTTACATCTCGTAGGAGGGTTGAAGAAAGACAATGGCGGAGTGCCTGTCTAGAGCTGCAGTTGTGTATTCCTGCCAGATACCCTGTCCCTTGTGAAACAACATGTCAGCACCAAGGCTCGATGTGAGCAGATGAATGTGGACCACAGCCTGGGGCTTCCCAGGGGCCTTGGCTAAACCTAAGGAATCTTGGCCTGGACCTACCAGGCCCAGCACGGCTCCTCTGCAGCAATGGTGGCAGAGACCTCCTGCTGTCCTGTCTTCATTGTTATTCTGCTAGGTTGACTAAACAGTGTTCAGCAGTGAGGATGCTGGGGTGTAAGGGACCACAGCAGAGAGATGGAGACCACCTAGTTGTGGTACAATGAGTCTGGGTTGCCAATACTATAGTATGGGGCTGATGCCAGTGCTCCAGAAAGGCAAAGGAGATCAAAGTGGGGGAGGTAGTTATCGATGTCAGGGAAGAGTGGCCACACACTTCCCCACCACTTCTGACAGAGTAAGGCCTTCCCAAGCTACTTTAGACAGCTGTACAGATGGTGAAGCCACAGCGCAGGGAGGTGTGTGCCCCACAGAAGGTGTCAGGCCATGGTGTCCTTACATGGTGTCTGGCCCTCACAGGTTCTTATTCCCTTGTGAACACTTCTGTACTTTGCCGCTGTTCTCTCATACTTGGAGAAGCAAAGGTGGGAGAATCCTTGCTCTCTGGACCTCTCCACCAGGATGGCTGGCAGCTACCACAAATCCAGTATGTTCAAACTGGCCTCCCAGTTATCTGTCTCAACCTCTTGTCTAGTCTTCCCTATGTGTGTGAGCCCCAAGGTCCTAAAGAGAATCTTTCATTTCTTCTTTATTTTTTACTGCCATATACATACCTCCAGGGACTATCACTTCCATCACTTCCTGCTGCCCTCCCTGGTCCTTCACTGCCTCATCTTCCTTGGGTGACTTTACTTACTGGTCCTCCTGACTGACACTTGCCTTCACTCTGGCCTTTTTGCTCGCAAGCTGCCATGGTGGTCTTTAAAATATGTAAATTGTGTCAACCCTTCCCATCCATGATCATGGCCTTTTAGTGGTGTTCCTTTGAAGTCAAAATAAAGCTCCCCCCCTCTCATCAGGTCTGATCTGGGTCTCATTACCTTTCTGTTATTTTTTATCCTGTTCTCTCAATGAATTTGGCTCATTTCAGGTATAGTCAGGTGCCCTGCTGGCCAGGACCTTTAAAATACCAGTGCCTCAGTACAGCCTTTCTGGGGCTTCTCAAGATGGCTAGCTACATCCCCCACATTCTTTTTGCACATGGCACAAGCTTCTGCTAGTAGTATTTATTCTAAGCTGATTAAGGAACCAAGTGTGCTATCCCTAGCTCCCTGGGGCATGGCCACATGTGTTGTATTTCACTGAACCCCACCGTCTAGACAAATGCTTGACACAGAATAGGTGCTTAGGTGCTTAGCATTTGTTGACAGAGCCAGTGAGCAAACCCCTTCTCTGATTCTTGGGATATGGCGCTCTGCTGCTTCCTTGAGCGTGTCCTTAGCCTGGACATGGATATCTTTTCTGTAAGACACTGTGTCCTCAAGGCCACAATGAAATACTACTTCACACCTACTTAGAGGGCTAGAATGATGGAGTGGGAAAAGAAATTTGCGGAGAGGAAGTGAAGGCACAGAGCCCTGGGGCAGGCACCCTGGGAGGGAAGGTACGGTGGGCTGGCTGCTTAGGCATCTAGTCAAGGAGTTCTGCAAAATAAGAAATTAAAATTCTCAGAGTTACCATGTACTCAAGAAATTCCACTCTTGGGTGTATCCTCAAGACTGAAAAATGTGTGTGCTTACAAACACCTGAACATGAATGTCCGCGGAAGCGTTATTCATCGGGCCCCGCTGTGGAGAGGATCCAAATGAGTCAACAACAATCCAAACCCGCTGAATGGGTGAATAAAATACAGTGCATTCACACACCGGAATATCATTTTACCATAAAAGGAATGCACTCATACATGCTACAACATGGATGAGCCTTAAGGTATGTGAAGGCCACTTATTATACGGTTATAATTATATAAAATGTCTACTATAAGTTAATCTGTAGGGGCAGAGGGCAAGAGCCATGCTTGTGGCACTGGAGGGAGGAGCTCCTGGTGTGATGATGAAAATGTCCTAGAATTAGTGGGGGTGGGGATGGTTACATAAGTCAGTGACTATACCAAAAACCACTGAATCATACTTTAAAAGGGCAAATTTTATGGTATGAAAATTATATCTAAAAATTAATTAAAACCATGCCCAGAAGGGGAAAACTCTGTGAGCAGTTGCTATGAGTGTCTTGGTGCAAGCTGTCCCAGGCCTTTGGAGGAAGATGAAATGGCCGAGAGCGAACACGGAGTTCCTCCCTGCCATCCCAGCTGCATCTGACTTCCTCTTTTGAGCAAATTTCTTCCTCTCTCTAAGGTCCATTGCTTTGAGCTATCCAGTGCTCACCTTGCTGTGCAAACGGCTCCCTTCTAGGTGTCCATCCCCCCACCTCTACTTTGTTGGGAGAGGCACCCGCTTTCAGACTCAGGGCTTTACCTTCCTGTCGTCTGAGGTTCTATGCTGGTTAACTGTGGTTGTGCCTCTCTGATCTTAGAGCAGGGTCACGCCGAATACAACTGGTGTGAAGGTGTACACTCGTGTGTGCATACACTCGTGTGTGCACGCATAGATGTGTTCCTCCAGCTATCCCCTGACCAGAGGCCTCTACCACATGCCCACAGTCCTGTGACACCTCATGTCAAACCTGCCTGCCCTGTCCTCTGTATCCTGGGGCAGTCCCAAGTTCCCTTTCACTTGGGATGGGCTTCTGGCTTTGGTAAGGTGGAAGAGGATTGCACCATGCAGACTGTTTTGTTACAAGCTCTGCCTATGTCTGCACATTCCTTTTCCCTGTCAGCCCTAGAAGCTCCTGTGAGACCCAGAACTGTCACTTCTGGAGGGCCTGCTCTGATCTGAGAAGGACTATAGCTTCACTCCAATGGAGAGGTAGGTAACCATCCAAGAGTGGGACGATGCCCTTTGATGCCCCATCCCTGTGGCCCTGCTCCCCCCGGGGCTGGGCGGGCCATGCCAACCCACCTTGGGATGAGTCACTGGGGGCAGGCAGAGCTGCCCGCTTGCTGCCTGCCCTCCACCCCCTCCTCAGGGCGTGGTTGCTGCAGGTCTGCTGCATTTCACTGGTAAACAAGAAATCCATGCATCTCTGCTTGGGAAAATGATCATGACAATTCCAGGAGTTTAGGAAAAGGTTAAGACCACATAGCTCAGGCTACGAGGGGAAAGCTGTGGGGCATAGAGCTGGGATCTCTGCAAATCTCCAAGCTCTTTCTATCTCCTGGGCCTCTGCTCTCATGCCAGGTTGCAGCCACAAGACACACTGAAGCCTGTGGGCAGCTGAGATTTCAGCTCTGCATGAGACTCTATGCTCAGTCCAAAGGTGCACTGTCTGCTTCCCAAGCCTGTCAAAATATGGCATGCTGCAGGCTGAGACGGGTGTTTTCAGGTTGGGCAGGGGCTTACTAGTGAGTAAGACCCTCAAGACTGTGGCCCTGTGCATCAGAGAGGGCACAGCTGTGACATTCTATGTGAGAACACTTCCCTGTTCCGTTTGCCTCACATTGTGAGACGGTGGTCCTACAGAGCCATTTCTCGGGGTGCTTTGCCTCTTTACAGTCATGCACACAGATAAGCCTGGTAAAGATGGTGCCCCACCCACCACAGTAACCAGGCCAAGTGTGCATGTGACCTCGACAGGATGAGTAAGAAGCCATTCTCGTGCCTGCCCCAGGAGAACATAGGGATGGAGGCTGGCTGAGTTAGAACTCTCTGAGGCAGGTGCCTTCTCTTTCTGCTCCACTCCCTCAATATGAGAAGTAGAAAGCAAGGAACCAACCTATTTCCAGTTCTTGAACTCTGCTCCATCTGGAGCTAGATGACCTTTGGATTTCTTGGTTTCATGAGCCAATAAATGAACTCTCTAAGGTTGGCTTAGGTCAGATACTTGTCAATTCTAACCCAGAGAGTCTTCATTAATAAAATGGGAAACCCAGAGTCTAAGGTGGATCAGAGGCTGCTCACTAGGACAGAGATGGCAGATGCTAAGCCCAGGTACTCCTCCCACTTTGGAACAGCTCGAGGGTGGTCCCATCCAAGTACCCTCCTCTGTCACCCTTCTCTAGCCAGGAAATAGAGGAGGCCATAAAGGCCTTGGGATAGCCCTTTCTTTTTTTAAATAAAAAAAAAAATCAGATTGAAAGCTGGGTATATCAGCACATGCCTTTAATCTCAACACTTGGGAGGCAGAGGCAAGTGGATCTCTGCGAGTTCAAAGCCAGTCTGGTCTGCACAGTGAGTTTCCAGACAGTCAGGGCTAAGTAGAGAGAGAGACCCTTTCTCAATAAACAAACAGGCAAACAAATAAAGAGAGTGAAATTCAAGCCTTGCACATACTAGGCAAGAACTCTTCCACTGAACTACATTCCTAATTGTAGGTTGTAATTTCTTTAATACAACATTTAGCAGTTACCTATTGTGAGGCAGGCATTGTGCTAGGCCCCTAAGGCTAGGGTAGTACACAGGTCCATGGAGTGCCACAGCCAAGTTCACTAATGACTTCCACACCGTAGAGCTCTATTAGTGACAAGCTGTTTGTACAAAACATGTGACCTTTCTGGGCCTCTCCTAAAGAAGGGTGCATGAGAGAAAACAGGATCTGGCTCAGTGAATAGTAGATGTGACCAGAAATCCCGGGGGACTGCATCAACCCTGTTCTCTTTGTTTTCGTGAGGCTCCTCCTGCACTGGGTGGCCAGAGCACAGAGCAAATCCAGTCACAGTGTGGGGCTTAAGGCATTCAAGAGATGCCACCAGACCATGGTGGGTCAAGAGATAGCCTGGGATTGGGTTTGGATCCAGAGTGACACTGTAATGAGCAGAGGGTTAAAGGTCAAGGCTGCCTGTGGTTTGAAAGGATATGGGTGGGGTGGGGGCTAAAGGGGAGAGGGGTCAGATGGGAAAGAAGTAAGTGCTTGTGCTGAGATCCACAGGAAGAGTTTGGCTTCCAAAAGGCACTACAGAAGGCCACTGCGCTGACGCATGTGAGTGAGGGCAAAGGCTGAGCCATGGCTGCCTTTGAGGTAGGGATGAGACGGAAGGAGCAGGTGTGAGAAAGATCTAGACTTAGACATCTGTGACACAGTGGGCATGAGAACCCAAGAAGCCTGAGGCTGGGGGATGAGATAGCTCTCATCAACATAGGGCAGACAGGATCTGGGCTGACTGGGGGGTCTAGGTAATGCTGCAGGTTTCTCTTTAGGTAGGCACTCGAGGCTGGGCAATGTTCTCGGGACAGCAAATACAGGGTCAGGTCTTATGTCAGGGACAGGACTTGAACAGCAAACTTTACATGGTAGGCTCAGTCTGTGGATGCCCAGCTCAGGCAGGGAGGAAAAGTGGCTTTCTAGGTCCCAAACCAGGGACGACCCAGCAGAAAGTTGTTCTCTACTCTGATACTGCATCAGACACTGTGAGCTAGTAAGACAAACAATTCTGAGGCCGTCCTTTGTGAGTCTTAAAAGGGGGAGTAGAGTCTGTGAGACAGGTCTGTTATTCCCGAAATGGAGGCTGCCCACAGGCCTCAGGCACTCAAGCCTCCCACCCTCCAAGCCTGGCTCAGGTGTCGAACAATGCAGCTGGCAACAGGCAGGCAGCTCACACCCACCCCAGGCCCGTCTCTCCCCCAGCCTCGCTCCTGACAGCCCGGCCTCTCATAATTGCCTTCTAAAAATATCCTTCCCCAACCCCTACCTCTTGATTTCAAAATATTTAGTTTTCAGGGTATTTAAAATGAGAGCTGGCGGCTCTTCCAGGCCCAGATAACAAAACTAAACATTTATGCTTTGACTGCATTTCTCTGATTCAGCTGAGATCTTGGGTTTGATATGCAGCAACGGAAGGGAGGGGAGGTTGAGTACAAGATAGATCATGTGCTTGTCTCCTGAGAGCCGAGGGGCAGCTGACCCGCTATGCCAAGTCCCCCAGGACCCTTCTCTTTCTTGGGAGGACACCTACCGCTGTTGACATGGAGCCGGCCTCTCACAGTGTCCTTCCCGAGGATGTTCTCAGCCTCACAGACATACTCCCCAGCATCCTCCACCTTCACTTTGTTGAACTGTAGCCGTGAGTTCTTTCTGATTTGGGAGAGAAAAGAGGGAGAAAGGTGTGAGCCAGGGCTGCCAGAGCTTATCAGTGGTCACAGAGTGGTCACTGTAAAGAACCACCAATGTGTGTGCAAGCTGGGTGAGAAGATGGTCCCTCAGGCCAGTCTTTTCTGGAGTGCAGGTGGTATGATGGATGACCCCTGGATATGGGCAGAGATTTGAACTGTCAAGGCAACACAGACAGGGTGCATACAGCCACAGTACACATGTTCTTTCTAACTCTGTGACACACAACTATGGCTGGGTTTCTTTGTATCTTTTTTTCTTGGGGAAGAGTGCCAGGCCCCTTAGGAAGTCACATGGCCACTCATTCTCGACTGCCTCTGCTGTCCATAGAAGTGGCAGACTGTCACTGTTCCGAGTTATGGTTTGAATGTGTCTCCCAAAGTCCACTGGTCCCCACCTCCCCACTGCAATGGTGCTAGCAGGTCATGAGGACACACAGCATTGAAAAGGCCCTGAGACCCTTGATCTTGGAATTGCCAGCCTTTACAACTGGCCAAATACATCCCCACTGTTTATAAGTGAAGCCGGTCTGGGGACCCCACTAGAGCAGCAGTATGAACTCCAACCTCAGGTACCCGGGAGAGTGCCTGCCTGATGGCTTCAGTGTGCCAGGGTACCAGTCCAAATCTGTGGCTCTCTCCTACCGTCCACTCAACCTTGCCACTGAGGGGCCCTCTGTAGCCTCTCCAAGAGACTTTTGTTTAGTCCCTTCCACAAATGTATGCCAAGTACCTCCCATGTGCTGGAGACCATGTACTCCAGGGCATGGAGCCTCAGGGCCAATCTGGGTGTTTCCTTCTTACATATGGGGAGACTAAGTCTTCAAGGGCTTGACAAGGTTCTGTTCACAGCTCCCAACCCTTCCTGCATCTGATGTTTTCTGGGGCCCAGAAAGCCAGGAACTTACACACATGCTTTACATGTCACAGTGTCTTTACATGTCTTTACATGCTGTGATCTCCTCTACTTTTTAGGGACAGATTAAAAGACCAGATTCCTTGCATATGCACACTTGGGTGGAGTAATGGTAGGCATAGCCAAGCTGCCATTGCTCTGCCTGTGCCCCAAGGATGTAAAGGAGAGCCAGGACACTGCGGGAATAAGGACTGGGGTCAGGGACAGGGGATAGGGGACAGGAAGGGAATGGGAGAAGAGATGAGCAGAAGGCTCCCCCTTTTAGCTTCGCCCCTGCCTCTGGAAGTTGGCCTCTTCCCAAACATCTCCCTCCCACATAACATCTCTCTTCCACATTCCCACGACGGACCTTACTGCATTGATGATGGCCCCACTGACGTGGTGAGAGTGGCCTGCCTGTCTATCCTAGCCTTCCTGGGTAGGTCTTTCTCCTTGGACTTGTGCCTGCCCACAGCTCTCCTCGATCAACTAGCTTCCTTCATTAAGCAGAGCCCTGGAGGCCCCTCTGCCTAAGTGAGCATCTCCTCATTGCAGCCTAATTAGATGCTACAGATTCCCACTTCCCTAGGCCAAAGTTTCTCTCACTTTCTTGCACACTGGATAGGCAGGGAAGGGGGTGTGCCCACAGAGGGTGAAAGAGTTCATGCTTAGGAAGCCCAGAGCCAGCCAGATCCTCATGGTCACCCACAGCTGTGATGTTATTTGTAGCAGGACAAGGTAGAGAATTCAAGGAGCAGCAATAAGACTTGGAGGAGGGTCTCCCACCCAAGGGTGCATGAGACCAGGATCAAGTGTGTGGGGGGGCAGGTCTTGGCAAAGGACACCTTTTGGCATAAGAAAGAGGTAATAACAATTCTCAGACGTGGCAGGTATAGGCATCTTGGTTCACTGGGGTCTCAGAGGTCTCAGGAAAGTGAGACCCAGAGCTATACCTGAGGCTGGACCCTGAGGGTCTCTCAGGCCCTAATGTTGCTGGGACTCTGCACTCTCCTTATCCTTAGATCCATCTGGAGTCCCTGGGCTTCAGGGTTCTCTCCTTGTCTTCTTGGCAGGCAGGCAGGATGTACGCTCCTGCTGCTTCATCACTGTGCTGACCCAGGTCTGCCCCTGTAAGGGTGCTGTCCCACCCTCCCTAGCCGGTTCTCTGCTGGCAGGGACAGGATCCGGGCAGTCCCACATTTTCCTCAGTGCCTGGCTCCCCTGCCTGCCTGAGGGGCCTGTCCCAGCCTGCCTCTCATAAATAAGGGAACATGCGGTTCTGCCGGAGAGGCCTGTGCCCTGGGCTTGGGGGGCAAGTTTTCTCCTGGCTCAGGAGGCTTGGGTGACACTGCAATTTGCCGGGCACAGAGACAGACAGTCAGCCCCTGTTGGGAAGGAGGTCTCTGCCAGCAGACAGAGATGCCAAGGCTAAATGTAGCCTGGGCAGGCAGAGCATGGGGAACTCGTGGAGGAAAGACAGAGAGAGGCTCATCAGAGAGGAGGCTCCTTGCTCTGTGCTCTGGCACCTGTGCAGGTGAGGTGTGTGCAGTGGGAGACTCGGGAGTTTGGAGAGGTGGCAGCTCTCTTGGAGTCACATTGAGAAGACCTTGGTCACAGATAATCATGGCCTATTCCTTCACAGCTAACAATTTACTGCTGGGAGCCCAGGGGACAGGACAGGTGGGACAAAGGACATTTCAGAAGGCTGCACATGGGGAAGGGTGTCATAGCATACTTTAGATCCAAGGATCTACCACCTACGGAAAGACCTGACTAGGCCTTGTCTCTGGATTAGGTTGCCCATGTGTCAAATGAATCTGAGGCTTAACCAGAAAGTAAGTTATTTAGAAGCTGGACTATCCACAGTGTCCCCTGCTCATCCTCTTGAAGGACGGCCTCAAACCCAAGAGAGGAAGGGCCAGCTCTGGGAGTCTTGTCAGCTCCACAGTGAAAATGGATCTCTGCTTCCAGACCTGCAGAGGAGCATGAGAATGAGGGGTTTGGGGCTTAGCTGGCAACACAGCATAGAATTTGAGTGAAACTTCCACCAAGGTGGAGGCCTGGGGTCTCAGAGATGTAAAGCCCTAGAAGGGTGGCATCACCCACTGCTGGCGAGGGAGAGAGCAGGGAAGCCCAAGGGGGTAGCCCAGCACCACTGAGATCTCCAAGAGAGACCTACCTCACAGAAGGGCCAGTGGAGAACCACAGGGACAGGCAAAAGTTGTCACTGTACCAAGTGCTGCTGGGCTTGGGACCCCAGAGGTCATGGGGTGGAGGGGCTGAGGTAGTGCTGAACTGGCTGCCGTGGGAAGACAGTGTGGACTGAGGAAGAAAGGTGTGGATGAAGGGCTGAGGTGATGAAAGAAACAACAGCGGAAGCAGGGAGGACACAGCAGCCTGGGAAAGCGTTCTGAAAGAGGGATGGACAGGATGAAGTTTTCTGGGAGGAAAAGGGAAAGAGGCTAAAGTTACCAAAAAAAGGCAGGAACTGGACGTGCCTCAGCAGAGTGTGTGTGTGTGTGTGTGTGTGTGTGTGTGTGTATGTGGTGTGTGGTGTGTGTGGTGTATGTGTGTGTGGTGTGTGTGGTGTGTGGTGTGTGTGTGTGGTGTGTGGTGTGGGGTGTGTGTGGGGTGTGTGGGGTGTGTGTGTGTGGTGTGTGTGGTGTGTGTGGTATGTGTGTGTGGTGTGTGTGGTGTGTGTGTGTGTGGTGTGTGTGGTGTGTGTGTGTAGTGTGTGTGTGGTGTGTGTGGTGTGTGTGTGGTGTGTGTGTGGTGTGTGTGTTGTGTGTATGTGGTATGTGGTGTGTGGTGTGTGGTGTGTGTGTGTGTGGTGTGGTGTGGGGTGTGTGTGGGGTGTGTGGGGTGTGTGTGTGTGGTGTGTGGTATGTGTGGTGTGTGTGGTGTGTGTGGTGTGTGTGGTGAGTGTGGTGAGTGTGTGTGTGTGTGTGTGTGTGAACAGAAGACAAGGGCCAGTACTTTCCCTGGAGTTCAGACCCAGGGAAATGATGGAGCACTGTCTACTTTTTTCTAAGCTGGTACCAAGAGTATAGCAGGGTGGTGGGGAGGAGTTGGGGATATGAGGCTGGGTAGTTAGACTGAGTTTCTTGTCAATATTATAGACAAAGGTTCTATACCTCAAATCTCCCTACCTCTCCGATTACCATAACTCCCTCAGAAATGAGCCTTCTTACACCCACAGGCCTGCCATCCAAAGCCCTTTCCTCATGACTTTTTGTGGGGCCTACTTTCTTTGGTTCAAGTCTTGGAAGGAAAGTGAAGCAGAAAGTGAGATCCTGACCCTCATTTCTCTTCGTAGGCTGCAGGCCTCCAAGGTGAGGTGGGGTGGTCTGAGCCTGGATATTCATCTGACACTTTCCATTGTGGGGTAGGCTGATGATCTCAAAAAACAAAAAGCAAACAAACAAAAAACACCTTTGTGTTTAACTTGTTTAAAGGGCAGTCTGAACATGCACAGCAGAAACTGATAAAGTTACCCTGCACCTATAGCTAGGAGTCAAGCTGAGCAGGAGAAGCCTTTTCAGGAGCTGACTGTCTGTATACGCTGCTCTTAAAGGGGCCAGCAGCCTTTTGGCTTCTATGATAAGTAAGCTGACAGTTTTTTCATAGAAAAATATCCGTAACAGTGTTTATTTTGTTTTTATTTTGTGGGGGGGGTTAGAAGAAAAATGGTATCTTTAAAGGGGGTGGTTGCAGGCTACTTTGGGGGTGAGGGCAGAAAAGGTTGAGGAGCTCCTAACAGTAGAATATCTACCTAGACCCCAGAGCCCACAGAGAGGTTGGGTAGAAGTGTGTTTATGGCAGACAGAGAGGAGATGCCTTTGACTCCCGGCTGTCCTGGCACCTCCTGCCCTTTGCTGGCTGGCTGGGTATCTTCCCCATACACATTCAGGGAATGTGTATGCCATGCTCCTGAGATATTTATTCAGGACTAAAGACACGCACTCTTCATGCAGTGGGGAGGTATCAGCAGCTGACCCCCAAAGTCAGTGAATGTTTTCTTCTTACTAAACTCTCATGCAAATGGCAGCTTGACAAATCAGGAGACCAAGCCTTTGTCTTATTGACTTCCCAAAGACGTTTTGGAGAAAGGGTCTTTCACTTCAAATTGCCAGGTTTGTTTGGGGTCTCTCAGATGTGATGCTAGGTTTTTTTTTTTTGACAAGCAGGATTTCTGCTGCTAAAGACAGCTCGGGAGTCAAATGGCCTCCAGCCTTCAAACACATAAATGGCTTCATTCATTTTTTTTTTTTTTGTGAGACAGGGTCGCATGCAGCCCAAACTGGCTTCAACTTGCCATGTAGCCGAGGATGACCTTCAACTTCTGATCTACTTGACTCCACCTCCCAAGTGCTGAGATCAAAGGCATGTGGCACCACACCTGGTTTTATGTGGTGCTGGGTTTGAACCCAAGGCTTTGTGTGTGCTAAGCAAGCACTTTATCTACTGAGGTACATCCAGCTCTTGGAATTGCTTAACTCCAAGGTCTGCAATCTCAGGGCAGATCTGGCACAAGGGACTCAGCAGTTAGGGGAGTACTGGGGTGTGGCAAAGAAGGGATGCACGGAGGGAGACCTGGCTGGTTCCATGGTTGAGGATACTGTTTTGGTCCTTCCTTCTAGGACTGGCAGCTGGGGAGATGGAGGGCAGACTCACCGGCCATTGCCATACTTGATGCGAATATCACGAGTCCGGTTGAGCTCCTTGCCATCCTTGAACCAGCGATAGGAGGGCTGGGGGTTCCCTGCTGCTGCCTCACACTTCAGCGACTGCTTCTCACCCACCTCTCCTGTCTGGCTCTTCATCTTCTTCAGCTTGGGCCGGGTGGCTGTGGGGTACAAGGCAGGTAAGTGAGTGTCGGGGAGGTGGGAACAGTGCCAGGCACGAGCAGTAAGAGCCTCCAGATTGAGGCTGGAGCTGAGGAGACCAGAAGCCACCTCCCCTGGCATTTTTCTTTAGTCCAACTCAGCCCACATTTAGAGTCTGCAGTGGGAACAAAGTCCTGCTACTTCTGGACACTCCTCTGGCCTTGGGATGGTACCAAGAGCTTCACATTCGCTTGTAAAACCTTCAGAACAACTTCCATGACTTCACCGCAGTGTTTAAACCCATTTATAGACAGGGAAACTGAGGCTTAGAAGAGTGAAGTCACTTCCCTGAGGGTCAGTAATGGACCTGAGGTTCAAATGCAGATCATGACCTCAGGACTTCATGATCTAACTCCTGTCTTCCCTCCCCTTCGCCTCCTCTCCCCCACCAGGCTTATGCTGGGCCCAGAAAACACAGGAAGACAAGATGGTAGACTCAGCTATTACTCCCAGAAGGGTTAGCCTGGCAAGGGCACTGTAACCTGGCATTGTCATTGCAACACGGCACATGGCATTAAGGGTGGTAGAGCCCAGAGGGGCAGTGATCGTCTTAACCCTGGACCAGGGCTCAAGCAGCTAACAGCCAAAGGATGGGATTTGGAGGGAAGTGAAGAGGTGAGCCAGGCTGAGATAGCTCTGGGCTGAAAGAGTGTGAACCAGGGCAGTAGGCTGTCAAAGGGTGATGCTGGGCAGATACCCTGGTGGGCACAGGCTAAGCTTCAAGCTTTTTCCTGTTTCCTGAAACCCCAGGATGTTCCCACACATCCTAGTCTCCCATATGCCACCTCCTTGTGCCACTTGCTGTCACCTTAGCGCGCGCGCGCGCACACACACACACACACACACACACACACCCCACAGGGAGAAAAAGTACTTAGTCCCCAGGAAGGTGAGGGCACGCCAAGCTCCCTGCTGGGTCACATAACAATTTGCCTTGAGATAGCCCTTCCTAGAACATGCGGCTTTCCACACTCTCGTGTGATTCCTGATCTCTTTGTTGCACTCCAGTGTGGGTGGAGTTGACTCAAGTTCAGAAACTTAACCGAGATCACACAGCCAGGCAGCCACAGAGCTGAGGCCAAAGCCTGGGTGTTTCAGTTTGCAGCATGCAGGGCAGGTGTCTGGCTAGTGCCTACTTTTGGAGCTCTGTCTCTCAATGAGGTAGCAGAACCTAGGTTTGAGTCCTTCCATTAGTAGAAGGGGTGGTCTAGAAGGGTCAGGTGCTGTCTGGAAGCCTGCTGGCTCTATCTATGTCACCAATCACCAGACTTTTCTTTTTCTGTCATAGCCCCACAGTGGAGTCGAGGCAGCTCTGGAAGAAGGCAGGAGAAGGGGCTTGTTAGAGGCAGAGTTTCTTTCCTAACTTATCCCCAGGCCTCCTCACAAGTAGGAGAGAACGGGATGGGAGCTAGCTCAGAGACCAAAGGAAAGTGCCAGAAAGCTTTCTTTGAAAATGCTTTATTGGGCTAGGTGCAAGCACAGACACCTGTGGAAGTCATTTGGTTCAGTTTAGAACAGGGCAAAACAATGAGTAAACACAAGCAAACACAACTGTTCACTCTTTCAATAGTTGGAAATCAGACAGACACACACATACTCACCACACACACACACACACACACACACACACACACACACACACACACACACA
>JANHMN010000013.1:49913429-49944642 GCA_030674055.1 Rhabdomys pumilio | reverse complement strand
CAGGACACTGCACTAGCAAGGCCCACTACCCCAGGACACTGCACCAGCAGGGTCCTCCTACCCTAGGACACTGTGCTGGCAGGGTACCCCTGGCACACTTAACTCTATCTGCATTGCTGACTTCCTCAGAAACCTCAAAATGAGGCTTCAGCCTTCCTCTGATGGCAGCTGAGTCCCTCAGGGGATGCTTTCTGGTTAGTCCATATTTTTCCTAAATTCCCCCTTTCTCTTTTCCATTAACACTTCCTTCCAGGAATCACACGTTCCAGGCAAAACAAGTCACTAATGTTCATAGTCTGTCCTGTGTCCACACACCATTCTCTCCACAGGAAACAGAATGGCAGGATCCACCATACAGCTGGGACCAAAGAGGCCTCGGTGTGCGTGCTGGCTCTGGCCAGTGTCTTGTGTAACCAGTGTCTTGTGTAACCTCTCTGAGCCTTCATTTTCTTGTCTGAGAGACAGTAACCATCCCATTCACCTCTAAGAGTAGAGGTAAGACATGTCAGGCACTTCTAGCAAGACCTAGAACAGAAATATCTTAGTACTCGGCAGCTCTTCGCAATTCTTCAAAATCTTAAATCTCAGTTGCCTCCTTCAATAATCCACCCGGCCATCAGCAGCCTCTGTTCCAGTCAGACACCCTGAACCTTGTCTCTGCCCTTCTTGGGGTTTCTTAGCATGGAACCTACTAGATTCTTATCTTCTAGACTTGGGGGCTTGAATGAGTGGATGTATTAGGGTTTCATGATGTTCTAGGTGTGTGGCCAGAGGCAGTGTTTACTGCGCATGGGCTGAACAAATGAATCAGTGATGTAAGGCTGGGCTGGCTGATGGGCCCCTCAAACAGCCTAGATAGAGATGGCTACAAGCACTCTGGGCAGGGTGGGGCCCCCATGCTTAATCCCAGTGCCATTTCCCACCCAACACTCCTCTCCAGCTCACCCTTCAGCCCAAACAGGCCTATACTCTACAACAGCAGAGTAGCTGATAAAATCAGGGGCCTTAATGAAAGACTGCTCTTTCTGGTCCTAATAGGGCTCTGCTTTGTAGGGTGGGACATCCAGCTGAAACTGTGGCTTTCAAACTGGAGCACAACCCCTAGTCCATGACAGAACTAACTAACACACACATTGCCAGCCCTTCCCCCACAGCTTCTGATTCAATAAATCAAGGGCAGGACTCCGAAGTTTGCATTTCTTTGAAAGACATATGTGTATTATATGTGTATGTACGTGTTCACGTGCATGTGTGTACACACACACATATGTGTGCATGTGAGTGTGGAGGCCAGAGATCGATGCCAGTCATTATCCTCAATTGCTCTTAGGTGTGTTTGTTTGTTTGTTTGTTTGAGCCAGGGTCTCTCACTGAACCTAGAGCTCACCAACTTGGCAAGAATAACTGTCCAGCAAGCCCCAGGGACGCTCCTGTCACCACCTGTCCAATGCTAGGAGTACAAGTGTAAGCCACCACAGCTGGCTTTTTTATGTGGGTAGTGTGGATCTAAACTGGCCTTCTTGTTTGCATGGCGAGAGAGCACTTTACTAACAAGCTCCTAGGTCATGCTTTGACTCACTTTTCTATTTAAACATCTTCTGCACAAGGGACTTTCTTGAACCAGAAAACTTCCCAGTATGGTACTAGATCTGGCTGGACTCTGGATCCTTAGTTTGGTTTCTGGCCAGACCATTCAACCATAATGACTTCCATCTTCCCAGGAACTACGTACTGCCTGTTGGTGCAGGCTCAAGGCCTCTGGCTGCCCTTCTGTATCAGTGTCCACAATTTCTGTTCATACTTGACTGCCACAGTCATGCTCTGAGCTCTTGGTGATAGCAGGGACTTACTGCTCATCTCTGAATTCCCTCCCCACCCCCCATCTCTGTAGAGTCCATGTCTAGCCTACTGGATGAGAAGGTTCGCTCCCACAGACGGTCAGCAGAGCACTTCTGGCTTTCACTGGTTTGTCTTGAGGGGTACAGAATGCAGAAGAGCCTGGGGCTAAGTAGATGTGACTGGGGAAGGCAGGGGAGGGGCAGATGTCAGCTCAAGAGCCCGCCCTGCTACTAGCTCAGGGCTGATCTCAAGGTGAGTTGTGAGTGGCCCTGTCTGTTTCCCTGCCTGTGACGTGGGGGTGGTGATGTATGACTTTGTGGACTCGGCTCTGGTAGGAAAGGTTCAGTCAGGCATGGACATGACCACACTTCCTGTTCTTTCCCTGGTAAGTCCCTAGTCCCCATCTAGGCTGGGTTCAGGTGCCACCTTCTCCCCAGGGTCCTTCTTACTCTGTCCCAACATTGTACCTCTCTTCACCATGCTTTGCCTGTTTACAGCTCTACGCCATTCTGATCTTAGGGATCTACGAAGGATCTTTCTCTGAGCTTCCCCAGGACAGGATCTGAGGTTTACTTATCTAATAGAAGGTAAAATAATGCTCGTAGTGTTGAATCCAGAAAAGCAAATGGAAATGCTTTCAGTTTGTGTGGTTATCACATGGCCAGGGTTCTAGGCCAAGGGGTAGAAGGGGACTAGTGAAGCCAAGTCTAAGGTTACAGCTAGGCCAGAGAGTGCCCACTGGCGCCTTTCCTCTGCATGCTCCTGGCTTAGCCACTGCCCTAAGGCCTGGGCTGGTTGACTTGGCCTGGAAGCATCTGACACCCAGGCCTCTGCTTCTTATCATGCACTGCTGCTTCAGAAGTTGCTGGAACCCTCCCTGGCACAAGTGCCCAGGTTGTACATGGAGGAAAAAATGATCTGGATTACATGGCTTTAAGGGAGATTATCTCTCCTCCATCTGCAGCCTGAAGCAGAAGC
The DNA here is from genome assembly GCA_030674055.1 of Rhabdomys pumilio. Classification (NCBI taxonomy): domain Eukaryota; kingdom Metazoa; phylum Chordata; class Mammalia; order Rodentia; family Muridae; genus Rhabdomys; species Rhabdomys pumilio. Next base: position 49,941,825 of record JANHMN010000013.1, on the reverse strand, counting down.
CCACAGTCCCAATTTTACTTCTGTCCCAGACTTTGTGGCCACTCCATCCCAGGTGACTCACTGCCTCATCCAGGCCCATTGCTGCCCTGATCCAGAAAGACCAGCGCTCTGTCTCCTTTTCACCCCTGCTGAGGGCCTGGGACCTTCACTGAGGAACGATGAGTCTTGGTCTGTAAACTGCTTTGAGCTCTCAGGATGAAAGGCTACTGGGAAGTACAAAGTCACTCCCTGCTTGTTGTTATTGTTCCTGAGAACCCCAAGGTGCCAGGGAGCTAGAGCAGAGCGTAAAGTGCAGGCTGCACCCCAGAGTGTCAGAAGGATTGCTCCAGGTGCCAAGCTCAGCAGGGTCAGCCAGGGGCCGAGATGGGGGAAGGTGTGTGCCAACCCCTCGATGCCGTTCAGACACGTGAACATGAGCACAACCACCTTGGATCCAGAAGACCAGAGTTGGTTCTAGAAATCTGAATGCTCACTTTACCGATGGGCAGGCGAAAGGAAAGATGGGAAGACTGTGCAAAGATTTGTGTCCGGGGAATTCAAATGATATATAGCCAGAGCTCACTGCTAAGTATGTTGGTCCATCTTCATACCCTGGGACACCTGCTGGAGACCTAAGTCTTCCCAGTGTCTTCTATGGGAAGATGAAGATTCCCAGTTCACAGAGGAGCTTCAGCAGAAGTACATTTCCAGTCAATCCTGACTGGTCTTTCTAAGGTCACACAGAAAAAGCCAGTGGCTCCAAATCTGACCATGGAGTCCGTCTCTAAACCAGGACTGGCTCATGATTGTCTCTGTAGCCAGATCCTCCTACCGACTCCTGCCTCACAGTCCTTCTCTACCGGGGCTCTCAGGGTCACAAGACACAAAAGGTGAGACTCGGTCCCTTGCATGTAGAAGCTGAGTGCTGAGAGTAGAATACACTGCTAGATGTCCAGAGAGAGGAACACAATGCCCACGCCTTGCAGAGGCACAGCAGGAGTGGGTTCCAAGTGGTATTATCCACCACACCAAAGTGAACTTAGCCTAAGTCCTTACCCTGACTGCTGCCAAGGTTGGTGAGGCTATGCCTTGGAAGGAATATGGATTGCTAGGGGCAGCCCCAGAGGGGTTACCAGGAATTGGCCCCAAGAACTCTCTGTGAGTCATGAAATAGTGCTCACACCTGCAGCTCTGCCCCACCCGAGCCTCCTGTGCTGAGGCAGGGGAAATGCCCATTTCCCCACACCCCCTCCTGTTTGCTAAGGAGGAACTTGGATGCTGCTAGGGGCACCAACTTGTCAGTATCTCTTCTGCATTATCCCTCTTGCTTTACAGAGTCCCTCTCACATTTAAGAAGGTTCTAGAGAAGCGTATACTCACTTTCCATGTCTGAATCTCTTAGTCTTTCAGTCAGATGTGGCCCAGTCCCAACTTAGGTCCCTCTCAAGTGGCCCTGTGCCTATGCTCTTTCCAGAGAGGCACTCACTGAGAATGCTATAAGGTCCTGGCAGCTACACACTGGCCTGGAAAAGTATAGCAGCCTCTAGTTCTGAAGGCCATGGTCAACTTTTTCTTTGCTTTTTCTCCCCCCCATCTCTTGAGACAGGGTTTCTCTGGGTATTCTTGGCTGTCCTGGAACTCATTCTATAGATCAGAGATCCACCTGCCTTTGTAGCCCAAGTGCTGAGATGAAAGGCCTGGATCACCACAGCCCAGCTTGGCCATGGTCATCCTAATCACTCTTCCTATCAGGTTTGAGTCAGAGTTTTTCAGTTATAAACCAGAGATTTAAGACTGTTGGTTCTCACTGCCATGGTACTTTCTCTTGATAAGGCATTTCGAAGAGCCAGATGGCCACTGGATAATAGGGAAGAAGAGAAAGTGCAAGGAAAAAAAAAAGACAGGAAGAATGTTTACAGAGAGACATTAAGAGGACTTTTCACATTGGGTAGATGCTGGGACAGATAATTCTGAGGGCTGTGGTCCACCTCTGCCTCTCAGTGAGCACTCTATCCTTGGCATCAGGATGTCCCTTTTCCAGGTTCAGGTGATTTCTAACAGCTGAAGCCTATCCAGGATCTACCAGGTTCGTTCCTGCATCTTGGACATCATACCCAAGTCAGGATATACATGATGGGAAGCAGGGGAGGGAACCGTTGTCAGCAAAGGTTCACTGAGCCAAATCCATGCCGGTTTGACCCCTGCAAGAGAAATCCTATTCCTTCAGGTCCCAGGTCAGCTGCCAGCCCCCATGACAGGCACCTGTAAGGAAATGACTTACATCTACTGCTCAGCTGACCACAGTCCTCAGGAAGACTCTAAGACACCTGCTCCACAGAAATGGCCAAAGAGACAGCTTGACCTTTAGGTCCTACACTGCGTCTCCTTGGAGAGCTGGAGATAACTGTGAACTCTTAGGTTCTCTCCAGTAAACATACCTGAGTCTTGCCCCTTCACCGTTATGTAGGAAAGAGTTGGGCTATCTCTCAAGTCACAGTTCAAGTTTTCTAATCTTCAGGTGACTGCTAGTTGGACGATATTTTCATTGCACCTGGATGGGAACCCCAAGGTAGATGTGGACCAAGCAAGTGGGGCACACTTGTCTAAAGAATGGCATTCGAAGTCTGAAGTCTCACTTCTGGAAAGTACTTTTGGACTTTACCTCAGAAACCCTCCTTTACTTCCTCTGTAGAACGCAGATATAACCACCTGTAGCCCAGAGTTCTCATGGGGAGTTGGAGATGGGGCATTTGAACTTGTCTAGCCTTCTGACTAGTACAAAGGAGACTGTTATACAAAATAGGCAAGGAAAAGCTTGCCCAAGGAATAAAAATGAAGTGAAAAGGCAGGGCTTCCCCAAAGGGGTCCCCAAGATGTGCATATCATAGGCTCTGGGCTGGGAAGTCCAAGACCAGCATACCCCTTTACCCTGCAGCTGCCCAGGGTCAGCATCAATTTGGGTCCTTGTCAAAGGCTCTGCTCGATCAAAGGGAGGGGTGCAGAACTCAAAAGCCCAAGAGAATCACCAAGAAGACCAAGGTAGGACAATCATTCCATGCCTAGTCCCCCTCTGGGGGACAAATGTGTTACAGAAGCAGCAGTATCCCCCGCTGCCTGGGGTTCGCTTCCAGGGCAGGGCATCCCCTTCATCTCCAGAGGTGGCGGGCGTGCTGCCCAAGCTCCAATGGCGGAGCAGAACGGGTGGAGGTGTGGCACAGGGGTGGGGGGAGCCGGAGAGCCCAGCTGGCTGAGGATCCCGGCAAAGGGAAGGCAGTGACAGCTCCCCAAACACGGAAGGTTAGGCCTGGGGTGTGCTAGACCGCGGTCTCCGTCCGTGTCCCCAGTACATGTTGCCCACTTGCTGGGGGGCACAACTCGGTCTCCGACGCCCAGGGAGACGCGCGTTCTGCCACCACCGGGCTCTGGGCGCTTATCCCTCGCTTGCCTTGCCCCTGCCGCGCGGACACGCTGGAACCGATCGCAAGCGAGCGCACCCCGGCTGCTGTCACCCCAGCGCTACTCCCTGCGCCCCAGACTCACCCGCGCGGCGACTGGGGCGGGTGAGCGGGCGGCAGGTTTCTCTTAGCAAAACGGGGTTTCTGGGCGCGCCGAGGTGCCCTACCTTTTTCCCCGGGATCAGGCTCTCGCTCCCGCTTTCTTCCCTCTCGGTGTTTCTTGCCGCGGCCGCGGCCCCTCCTCCTGGGCTCCGACATGCTGCCCCGGGTCCTAGGCGGAGGGACGCCCTCGGCTCTCCGCTGCCGCTGCGCCCCCGCCGCCTGCAGCCCCAGTGCTGGAGCGCGGCGCCTTTCTTATAGGCGGTCACACCCTCCGGGGGAGGGGAGCGGCGAGCCTTAACTCTTCCCCTCCCGCGCCAACCGCCCTCCGCCCACCTCCCACCCACCCAGGCCCCATGTGTGTGTGTAGGGGGGGGAGGCGGGGGGCGTGAGCGATGGCTCTGGGTCCTGCGCCCCCTCCCTGGGCCCACCGAGGCAACTAGGACGTGCGCCCAAGAAGAGTGCCTCAGACCTACTCACCAGAGAAGGGGTTCGAGCTGAGCTGAAGGGAGCAGAACTAAGGAGAAGAGGAGATGGGATTCCCCCAGTGAGGGCCAGGCTAAGGACAGTGTGGGGGTGGGGAGACAGCAAGAAATGGGCCCAGGAAAGGACCAAAAGGAAGCCCACCGGCTGGCTCTGAGGGAAGGAAGCATCCTTGCCTCCTGAAGTTGTTCTCCACAGCTTTGCCTGACACTTGTCTTGGGTCTCCTCATTCCCAAGGGGCTGGTCTCAGCCTCTCTGAGAGACCCCCATCTAGGGCATACCTTTATACACTCCCGCTTGGGACTGGCTGAAGGAGCCCCTCCCAGCCAATATGGGTTGCAGCCGACTTGAGGGAGCTCGGGTGCTCCAGGTGGCTTGGCGCCCCCTCCCACACACATGAACTGCAAACCTCAGACCAGGCAAGCAGGCAGCTCCAGCTGGCTCCTTTCTGGGAGGCCTGCGAGGTGAACTAAGAGGCGGCTGCACCGCCCCCTGCCCTAAGCACACATCCCACAAAACGCTGGTTGAGGGCTGTCGGCAAGGACACCGACTCCTGCCTCCTGTCTGGGTGTGGTGCTGAAAGGGTTACACAGCAAAGACTCTCCCTCTCCTGGCTCCCAGAAAGCCTGAGCCTGCGGTTTGCCTGCCTAACTCTGCCTGAGGTGTCCCCTTACAGCTATCCTTACTCGAATCCCAGTCAAAGATCATCCTGGCCAGTCCTCTGTCTCCTTAGCAGAGGGTCCCAGTGCTTCTCAGGACAGAGGCCTCCTTAGGATAGTCTGCAGGAGGCAAGGACTCTGGGTCAAGGCCAGGAATCCTGGGGCTCAAGGGCTGCCTTGGGGGGCCTGCGCGCCCCCAACTGTAGGCCAAACTTGGTAGGGGGAGCACAGAAAGAGATGATGTCCACAGAGCGAGCTGATCTCTGGTGCTCAAGTGAATCTTATCAGGGGCCACTTCAGGGGAGGCTAAGTCTGAGAAAGGGCCAGCCCCTCTCTCTCCACCACAGTAAGGCACAGTGAGTACTCACCCTGCTTTATGTAGCTTTGCTCTGTGAAGAGATGATAAGGGATCCCCAGAAGACTTCTCTAAGCCCTTGTTCCTGCAGCTTCCAAAATGCCATTCATATAATATGGTCTCTCCCTTCTGACTGGACATCACTTCAGTTCACTCTCTGCCTCCTCCTGTCCCCTGACTTTGGTCTCTCAGCCTGAAGTGTTGCTTCCTCAGCCTGAACACCCCATGTCCACCAAAGTAAGCTTTCTAAGACCCACGCCTAATCCCTGCATGCACCGTTACTACCCACTAAACCTGAACTCTTCTCAGGCAGCTGAATCCTACTCTGCTGGGCCCCACTTCATAGCTCATAGCTCCAAGTCTGTGTCTGCCATACAGACCTGCAGGCCACACACTTGCCCTCCTACCTATACCCTAGCATACTCCAGACCAACATTCCTGCTCAGGAGGCATTCTCCCTTCTTGGCCCGACCCACTGCTTAGTTTGTCTACTTGGTGAAGATGTGGGAAGGCTCCCTGTGTTTCAGGCACATTGCTAGGTGTGAACAATGTGCCTATGGCTCAGACAGACCTGCACTGACCTTACCACCAAGGTTACAGCCTTGGTGAGGACGAACAAACAGCTGATTACACGAATAATGGATTAAGTCTGTGCTACATATTAAGAAGATCCGTTCATTCAGCAAACATGTATGTATGCTGACCTATGAGTGCATGGAGGGTACAAGCTGTGTCGAGGGAGGACTTTATAGGAAACACTTGTTCTGGGAGCTGTGGAGCGAGCAAGAGTCAAAACAGACAAACGGCAGCAAAGGTGTGCAACAGCCCTGAGGCAGGAAACTTTTGTGGTTTTGCAAAATCAAAAGACAGTCATCGTGCCAAGGTATGTGTGTGTGTGTGTGTGTGTGTGTGTGTGTGTGTGTGTGCATTTATGTATAAGGGTGGAGAACGGCACACGTGCTCTGAGAAAAGCCAGGAGAGAAGGTAAGCAGCAGTCAAATTAGCCAGGACACTGCAAGCCCAGTGAAGGCCTTAAGCTTTATTTAAGAGCTGTGGGCTGCTTCTAGTGCTGTGGAGGAGAAGAGGGAAAGGGCATGTTCTAGAAGAGCCTGCGTGTCCCAGATGCCTCTTCAGTGTCCACAAAAGCAGCTCTACTTCCTATCTGTGGCTCCCAGCTCCATCTCCCCATTAGTGCAGATCTCTTTAAGGCTGTGACTCTAGTACCTGGCACACCAAGGGTTGTTGAGACTTGCCATTTGGACAGCTAAGTGACTCTCCCACTACAGGAGAGTGGCTGAAGATAGCAGTGGAGGCAGTGGAAGACAGTCTTTCCTGGCTCAGTTCTCCTGGCAGTTCATGACACAAGTCAGACATGCTGTGATTCCAGGGGTGCAAGCTCTTTCCAGGGGGCTAGAGCATTCGGGCACAGCCCTGAGGTGGGGAGCAGGTCATGAAGAAAATCTGAAAGGATGGGTGGGATTTCAGTGGGAGGGGAGCAGGTGAGAGGTTTTGCCTGAGAAAACAGAAGCTGGGAGAGGAGTTAACTTTGGATCAACTGAGTTCTCCCTGGAAAGGAGGCCTGCAATCATTGCATTTTGCAGACAAGGACAGCACAGAGTAATGAAGTCACCTGTCTGAGCCAGTGACAGGTTTAGTGGCAGGAAAGAGCTAGGAATTCAAGCAGCTGGGCACTCATAGCCTCTGCTAATGGTCACAATGGCTTGGCTGAAGAAGATAGGAAAGACTGGGTATGGGACTGGGTACCTTGTGGCCCAGTCACTGGAAGTGGCACCTCTGTCACTGGAAGGTAGAGAGAGGCCCAGTGGTGCTGAGAGCATGTCAGCAGTGTCTTTTCCTTCCACTCACTGTGCAAGACTTCTCCAGGGAAAGTGGGACTGTGGGGCAGGGAGGTGATGCACTCAAGCTCCCCTCCCTGCATGTGCAGCCGAGCTCCTGCTAAGAGCTTGAAAATGACCAGTGAGCAGGCCTGTAGCCACAGGCCTTTCTCTCACCTCAGGCTGCTTTAGTGAGGGAGCCTGGGGACAGTGAGGAGAGATCACCCTGCAAAAGCCTGTTTCACAATGGGATTCTAAAAGCAACACAAGTCAGTTAGGTTCCTGTGGGGAACAACAACACAATGCTTAACTGGCTTACAAACTTTTTTCCCCCTTCTTTTCCCTTTTTAACATCTTCCCTTCTACTTTGAGGCTGTGCCATGAGCAAACTTTGAAGTTTAGGAAAGTTTAGACTTGTTTGAGTCATGTGCAAATACCTTTGAGTAAAGAGAGGAAGGAGAAAAAAATAAACAACAAAACCCAACAATAAGCTCATACTACCTTTCTTCCTCTCTGAGACTCTAGGGCTCCAAGATTCTTACTGTAAAAGTCTCCTGAAGTCTTAGGGACTGAGCAAGGCTTTGCTCCTCCATCTTGGATTTGCTATTCCACAGGAATTCTTTTTTAAAAGCATTGCACTTTTACATATTCGTTTTGTGTGTATTCGTGTGCACGTGTGTGGAGGTCAGAGCACAGCTTGTGGTAGCTGGCTGTTCTCCTCTTTCACCACACAGGTTCCTGAGGTCCAAAGTCAGGCTGTCAGCTTGGTGGCAAGCGCCTTTTCTGCTAAGCCATTCCACCTGCAGCTCCAGGGGCCAGGAGAAGAATTCCATGGGAATTCTTTCCGAGATGCCTCAGTGGCTTCAAATGAGGGGTAGCTTTAATTGGTCTTTTTAGAGGCCCCCTCACCAGAAGATGCTCCTCCTGGCCTCCAAGCCATCACCGATCCACAAGCTCTTCCAAAGAGAGTTGAAAAGTTCTCAGAAAAGATGAGGCTGGCCTTACCCCCAGTTGCCCCCATTTAACCCCTCCAAGTCATGAGCCTCCTCTTCTCTTTTCTGCTTCCTACCCTGTGAGGCCACCAAAGGGGAACAGAGCTAAAGGCCACTCCCTGAAGGACCACAGAAATTCCCATGCACCCCAGAGCTTCCATGAAGTCTGAGAAACTCACTTTTCCAGAGCTCCAGAATGTAGGGGCTCCTGGCTGCTGCCACTTGCACCAAAAGGAGCATGTAAAGTCCAGTTCTGGCCCATCCCAGGCAGGGACAACCCAGGCTCTAACAGAGAGGCTAAAAGAGGTCTCTCCTTTCCCTAGATTTATACCCTGGCCTGCAGCTTCAGTACCAGTAGATGATAGTAGTCTCTTGTGTCACTTAGAGGTATTCTACCATCCATCTCCCTTACTCAGAGGACTTATGGCTTTGAGGGAAAGGGCTGTGGCAGATGCTTAGACATCTGGGCTTGGGCTCAGTTTGTCCTAACATTTGGTTTGTTTTCCCTACTAGGGACCTAGGTCACATAGCAGGGAGATGTGTCGTGGAGTCCTTGGCCTAGGAACGTGAGTGGCTGGAATGACTTGGGTGGGGTTGGGGGACACTTGAGATCCCGGAAGGAAAGCTCAAGGCTTAGTGAGCTTGCTTCTATAGTCACACCCTAGATTATCACTCTGAGCACTCTCTCTCTCTCTCTCTCTCTCTCTCTCTCTCTCTCTCTCACACACACACACACACACACACACACACACAGAGAGAGAGAGTGCACAGTCTTCTGGCATCAGTAGGGGGCTAGAGTTAGCTCTCTGAGGCTCCAGACCCAGCCCTTGGCAGCCCATGATGTTCTGAACATCATCTGGTTCCCTTTCAATACGGGTCTCCAGGACTATATTACTGAATGGCTGAGGAAATTCACCTATGATCTCTGAGAATCAAGGGCACTTGAGGAGGGCTTCTGGTGCTCAGAGATCAGGCCCATAGAGGGAAAGTATAGAGCCTCACCTCTGGCCTTCTCCTTTGACCCCATTCCCCTCCCTTTGCTCTCAAAGAGCACAAGTCGGTGGGCTCTTGGTTATAGGGGCTACTGTGGGTGAGCATCACTGTCCTGACCTTCTGAGGCTCCTGTGGTTCAGCCCATCCAATCATAGACCAAGAAGATAGCTCATGCTCCTTGTTTAGGAGTTTAGTGTCTTTTCTTCATTTTTGACCCTCTTTGGAGAAAGAAGAAGGCAGATGGGAAGGGGCAGGGCCATCTGCGGAGGATCCCCAGGAGCTAGCATAGGAGAGGAATAGCACTGGCCAAAGCCAGTGGGGAGCCTCCCTTGGCTCCAGGGGCCGGGAGAAGAAAAGCCAGGCAGCAAGGGAGAGCACAGGAGGGGAGAGGCGAGGCTACAGGCAGGCCTGGGCAGGGCTGCAGGCAGGACTGAGAGGAAGTGAGAAACTGGAGCAGTCCCAGTGATGGTGTGTGTGTAAACACTCGTCTGTGGTGTGTATGTGTCTGTGTCCGTGTACATGTGCATGTGTGGGGTGTGTGTGTGTGTGTGTTTGTGTACATATGCATCTGTGGTGTGCATGTGTCTGTGTGTGTACATGTGCATGTGTGTGGTGTGTGCCTCTGTGTGTAAACATGTGTCTGTGGTGTGTGTGTGTCTGTGTGTGTACATGTGCATGTGTGGGGTGTGTGCCTCTGTGTGTAAACATGTGTCTGTGGTGTGTGTGTGTCTGTGTGTGTACATGTGCATGTGTGGGGTGTGTGCCTGTGTGTGTGTGTTTTGTGTACATATGTGTGTGTGGTGTGTGTGTACATGTGCAGGTGTGGGGTGTGTGCCTCTGTGTGTGTGTGTGTGTGCACACGCACAAGAGGACAAAGGACAGAGTGGAGCAGAGGTCAGGGAGGCAAGAGCCAGGCCAGGTTTCACTTCCAGAGTCTCCAAAGCCTGCTGTGTCTGCTTGCACGAGTCACTTTCTCTCTCTGGCCTGCTTCCCTACTTGGAGAAGTAAGATTGGGGTACTACATTATCTTGGGTTCCTTCCATCTGAGGAATCTAGGGTTTGTGCAGAGAGGAGCAGTTATTGGCCTATATGCTCTTCTCTCAGAGCCATGCTCCCCCATAGCCTCTTGTGTGGTTTCTTGGCCTGGCAGCAGCCCTTCCTTGTCAGTTCAAGGAGACAGTCAGGGCCTGGCTGAACGCCTGCAGCGGGGAACCAGGTCTGCTTCAGGTGAGTAAGCACCAGAACTACTGCCAGAGTGTAGCCTTGGGGCTTGTTGCCTGAACTGTATGGAGACTCTAGCACCTCATTCGCTGTGGTTCTGGGTCACGGGTTCTCACTGAGGTGAGGGGTGGGAGCCAGCTGTCGGATGGGGGTGATTCAGCCCTTCTGCCTGCTTCCTCTTCAAGCTAAGTGCATAATTGCATAGCAATAATACTAACTGGTACCTATACCCCAACTCCCGTGTAAGTACATAATTTATTTACGTAACAACATAATGACTTCTTTGTTGGCCTGGGGGCCAGGGGGACCATTTGTAAGTGCTTAGCTACTACCTGTCTCACCCTGGGGACACATGAGTGTGTGGATCAGCAACCTTGGAGAACCCTACTTCTCAGCAGCAATTGTCTACTGCCCTGCTGTTTATACCCTGGTCTAGCAGAGGGCATGAGGAGCCAGCTTCTCCGAGTGTCTGCTTATATATTTCCATCAGCTCTGGGAGGTCAGGCTAGAGGAGCCAGCATCACATCCCCGAGAGGACAGCAGAGGCTCCTCCAGAAGAGGCAGAAGGAGACACTTCAAGACAGGCTGGCACATTGGGAGAAACTCGCGGTCACCACCCAAGGAAACAAGAAGCCTTGCCCAATATAGGCATTCAGGAGCCTGGAGGCCAAAATTTCTCTTCTCTTTCTCAGCCCTGCCCAGCTTAGCCCTACCCAGCCCAGCCCTGTCACCCCAGGCTCAGCTTCTCCTGGGACCACAGCCCAACTTCCTAAGCCTGGTCTGGGTGCGGGCACCCATGCCATCTTTGGCTTCTTGGGGAAATCCCAAAGGACAGCTTCACAACTTCATAGTAGCTGTAGCAGGTCTCAAAGACTGTCCTGTTCCTACTACCCAAGTCCCCTCCCACCCCAGGAATACCCAGAGCACACATTTGCATCATAGGAAAGTGCCAGCACTAATCACAATGGGTACACCACTAGAAGCCTGAAGCTATGGGTACACCAAACTGCCTGCAGCTTCCGTGAAGATCTGGCCAATACATAAAGAAGTGAGCAGAAAACCCACATTCCCTTTTCACTTCAGCCAGGCTGCCCTCGAAGACACGTTTTCTTTTAGGTCCCAGTAATAATTTCCCTATGAACCCAGAGCCCAGCAGGATCATTCCAGCAATCAGCATCAAAGAAGAGCTCAGAGTCTCAGGTATGTCCCCAGCTATGGAAACTGTGTCCCTTGCCATTGCCATCCCAGCCAACCCTCTAGCAGTCCTCTTTTGCCTCTAGCAGGTTGCCCACTAGTTCTCTGGAACCTTCTACATTTCCAAGTCTTGCTAATGGGTGTCTGTAGGGCTGTCCACAGGGCGCAGTAAGTATATACGGCTCCAGGAGTTCCTAGCTTCTGCACTGGGCCACTGCGTGCTTTAGAAATTCTTGCAACGACATTGAATCAATATCACCACCATCATGACGAGGAGATGTTGTAGCTGACTTCAGTGTTTCTTAAAATCTGTTCTCTCTACCTTACTTCTACCACCCAAGCTCCTGTTAAGGGTGGTCCCCTCTGTGCTAATCTGGAGCGGCAGTCTTTGTGTGGCTATCACAAGCCTTTGTCTAATTGGTTGCACGGTTTTGGGGTTCTGACTGATGTGCAGATGAGTCCTTCTGACATACTTTATACACAGCTCTCCCCTCTAAATGATTCTGCAACCCCAGTGCCACCAGCCCAGTCACTGGGTCCAGGGCACCTCCAGGTAGTCTTCCTTAGGTTTTGCAGCATGCAGGGTACACGAGCCATGTTCCTCTCCCCTACCATGCCTTCTGCTGCCTCTGTGTCCAGTGTCAGTGTAACAGTGCTTGCTTAGCAGCTGCCTCATGACTGGTTTAGTCAGTGCAGGGGACTGCAGGATACAAAAGGGCCTGTCTTCAAGGATGGAAGGCAGACCACACTTACACCGGGAAGCACAGATCTGTTGGGAAAAGGGTATCATCCAAGTTGCTGCTCCTGGGAAGCATGGCCTGGTAAGGGCATGGGGACTGTGAGCTTCCTGTGGAAGGACAGGGAAGAACCTGTCAGAAGGGGATGGAGTCAGGCTGTGAGTCAAGGAGGAGAATATGGAAGTCTAAGAGAGGCATGCTAAGTTATAAGAGACACTATGGCACCTCAAACTCCACTCCTCTGCCGGCTAACCTTTCCCTATCTCTTCCACCTCAGGACTAAGAAAGCCACACACTGGCAGGGATCTTAAGGCCATTCCACAAACGGAGTATGGAGTATAGTGCTGCCTCCCTCTAATGGCCTTTCGGAGTCCCACAAGGAACACTGCATTTCCACAGGCTCAGCCACTCCCCAGCAATGGCTTCATAACCAGCTGTGGCCAGATTCCCCTGGTCCCTCCCACTCCTTTTGCAGTCTCTTTCACTCATTCATTCAAACCCTCTACACCTTGTGGCCTCGTCCCTCCTCTCATAGCCCTCCCACCCATTACATAACTTTGTTTGGGATTATTTTTGCCCAAAGGTATGAACCGCATTTCTGCATATTTAAACCATCCTTGATTCATTCCTGCCTGTTTCTTAGCTCTGTTTGCCCAGGTGCCTGCCCCACCCACTGGCTCTGAGGCCCCTGGGAACATGCCCACATTGGGCTCAGCTTGCCCCACAGCTATCAACCACTCCACTCCAGGACCAAAGGAATGGACACAGGGCTGCACTGGGTCCCTGCTCAGGGGGCCGTAGGCCACAATAGACTTCAGGGCTGGCCCACCGGGACTATCACACTTTTTTTCCTGCTCTTCACACTCCTCTCCAGTAAGCCCTATGGAGCTCTCAGTCTTCCAGAGTGCACCCCAGCTCTCTGGCTTCAGGGTGTAGCTTCCATAATCCAAGGGCTTGGGGGAGGGGGGCAGGGGAGGAAGGGGCAGTGGGAGGGAAAACACTAATTAATGGTTTGTTTCCTGTTAGCCTCTTACAAATAGATTAGCTTAATGTAATTACTGAAGTAGTTGCAAGGGGCTCTGGTTGCATTGTAAAATAGCTATCTGACAATCATCATTTAATTTTTAAGAGCTCATTAACAAATAGGCTGTGAATGACTTTCTCGCCTTCTCTCCTGCTGTGGAGACAGGGTGATTTAGTGAGAGAGGACAATGAGCCGGCCAAGGCCTTTCTGTCCGGGGTCACCAGTTGGAATAAGGGTTCAGCTCAGCAGTCGCAGCCTCCAAGAAGAGCTGGCGCCAGTGGCACTGTCAGGGCCTGACAAGCTCAGTGGTGGCCAGGCCCCCTAGGTCCTGCCCACATTCCAGTACCATCTGATGTAGGCCCCAGAGAGGACACTGACCTCCTTGGAAGAAACTGACTGCCACCCTGTACCCTTTGTACTGAAGGCCCCGTTGAAGTGTGACCCATTCAATTACTGTACACTAAACAAGTGCTGGGATAGGCCACCTCACTCACAGGCAGGCTCTCCTAACACTTCTGAGTACTGCTGGCTTGTCTGTAAGCAGCAGGGATAAGTAGTATTTTAGATTATGAAAGGCTTGTATGGTCAGCTCCAGATAACGGGCTGGTTAAAATGAAAGAATGGTGGGGAGATTTGCTTCACAAAAACTGAGATGGGGTGCTATAGGGGGCTTTCTCCTGGGGGAAGGGACAGCCTAGCAAGAGTGGGAACTAAAGGATAAGTTCAGACAATAAAGAAGATTTTTATCTTGATTGACATAAAAGACATGTGAAGGGCCCCATGGGAGATGAGGCTGTGAGACATGGGGGGTGGGGGTGGCCATCTGTGAAGAGGTAGGGAACTCATGATAAGAAAGCAGGGGGACTGTGTCATCAGGGGGACTGAGTTGCAGTCATAAGCTACTGCCTTACCTGGAATGCTTGCTGTAAGGGTGAAATATTGACCCCCATCCAGAAAGTTCTGAATTACAGTCTCTTGGGTGAGATTGGAATGTGGTATTTATTAGATAGCATATGAAACATCCTTTGAAAAATAACTGGCCTTAGCAGTGAGCTGGATGCAAAGTGAATAAGTAAATTAGTTAACTAATTAATTAATTAAAAAAGAACTGGCCCTAGAGAATCTAGTCGTCACAGCTCAGATCGGCACTTAAAGCTAGAACACGTCCCATCAACAAATGCTCCTCGTATTACTACATTTTAAATTAATTGCGGTACAATTCATATACCATAATAATGTTCCACTCAAATTGTATAATTCAAAAATTCTTGCCTATTTATAGAATTGTGTAGTCATCACTCCATAAATCTTCAGACAGTTTCTTCACCCCTAAAGGAAACAAACATTACATACTGCAGCATCTGCCCCAGGCGGTTAGTGATCAACCTTCCACGCGTTTGCTCTAGTCGGGATCATTTATAAAAAAACACGTTCCCTTCTTTGGTTCACATCTTCCACCTGGTGTAATGCTTCCAGGCTCGTCTGCGGTGTGGCAGGAATCAGCACTTCATTCTTTTTACTGCTAAGTAGTATTCCATGCATGGACACACAATATATGGATACATAATATGTTATTATACACTGGCGTTGGCAGTATTGCAGACAATGCTTCTGCAAACCCTTGTGCCCCATTTTTGTGTGGCATGTGTTTTTATTCTGAAATCCACCTGGCAGTGTGGTTGCTGGCTCTGTGGTAACTCTGTTTACCTGGCTGAGGGTCTGCCAGCCTGCGAGCTTCCTACAGCAGCCACAACGTTTACATTCTCATAAGCTTTCTGATTTCCCCACATCATTGATTTGCTATTACCTGATAGCTTTATTTTGTTATCCTTGGGGATATAATGTTATATGCATGTGTGTGTACATTATTTTACTTACATGTTTAAAATCTAAAAGATTTATCATGCCAAAACTCAAACACCATACAAATGCCAGTTCTTTTTCAAAGGATGTTTCATGTGCTATCTGCATCAGTAGTAATAAAAACCATGTTCCAATTTCACCCAAGAGACTGTAATTCAGAACTTTCTGGATGGATTAATCAATCCATTCACAGTTTTACAATAAAACATTTTTGGAGGCTATCTAGTAACTTCATTGATGGTTAATTTTCTAGATCATTAATGACTAGATCGTCTTCTTTGGTCACATATGGTATATCTCTTTTGGAGGAATGTCTGTTCAGGTCCTTGGCTTACTTTGTTTCCTAGCTTTATTGAAATCCATTCAACATACGAAAATTGTGCATGCCCATTTTAAAACTGAGCCATTTATATTTTTCTGATCAAACTGGAAGAGTTCCAACTCATGGTATGGAGGTCTATAGCTTATTTTTTTTCCCTGAGAGCTTTGCAGTTTGAAGCTCTGTCAGGTCTTTGAGTCACATAGAGTTAGCTTTGTAAATAGCACAAGGTGTTCTTTTGTAGAGGATAGCTAAGCCCTACCACTAAAGTGATTATAATTACAAAACACAATGGCCTCCAAGTAATTACCATGGGGACTGTGTTCTAGGAACTCCTGAGCTAGAGAAGAGATGGGTAGGCTGTGTCATGGTGAAGGGTTAAACTCTGTTGATTGCTGGGTGTGGTGGTGCAGTACTCGGGAGGCAAAAGCAGGTGGATTTTTGTGAATCGGAGGCAGCCTGGTCTACATAGTGAGCTCCAGGTCAGCCAGAGGTAGATAGTGAGACCCTGTACCAAACACAAACAAATAAACAAACACTCCAGTGGCCACTTCAAGAGACACAGTGATGAAGGAAACGGTATCAGGTGAAGCCATCACACCAGGTGATGGAGTTGATATGGTAACTCCTGAAAAGCTGAAGATGATGCTGAAGAAGATGCTGAAGATGCTGAAGATGCTGAAGACGCTGTGCTATGCAATGATTGCAACTGTTCTTTCTGTATCACCTTACAGTGAAAGCATGTGTCCACATGCCTTGTTCTGTTCAGGGCTCTTAGGAAATTGGAGAAGGCAGTGCTGGTTTTATAGAACAGAAGGAAACTGAAGGTCCAACATGTGCCTGGGAAGCATCCAAACGAAGCCTGCAATTCTCAGCATCAGTGACTGGACACTGACAGGAGCTGGGCAAGCAGGGAAAGCTGCCTGGATACTGAGTGGTTGGGATGAGCTGCCAGCCGGATATGTCGAGCAGGCACCTGAACATGTAGTCTGAGAGGTCAGAGTTGAAGGCAGAGTTTTCAGAGGGCACCATTAACACCACCAGGGCAGAAAAAACAAACAGCCAGTGCAAAAGGACACAGAGGAAGGCAAGCAGACACGCTTGGGAAGATGCCCATATTTAGAAATTAGGAAGGAGCCAAACTGTAGAAGTGAAAAAGCCAAGGAGGGGCATTTCCTGAGACTAAGGTGGGTTGGTGAGTAACAAGGGCTGGATAAACAGCCAGGAGAGTGGAAAAGTCTGAATGGAGGGGATGGGGGGTTGGGGTGGAGAGGTAGGGTGGGAAAGGGAACCAGTGGCAGGGATTTAGGGGTGTGTGTGTGTGTGTGTGTGTGTGTGTTTTGCAGATCTGAAGAGTTACCAATTGAGGTTGGACTTCAGTGGCTGAAGGGACACTTGGAAGCAACCTTCCCTTAGTGCGGCAAATAGCCACTCTATCCTGACAGAGAATTTTTGCATAGGTTTTATGTAGATGCAACTGTTCTTCCTGTGGAAGCAGGCCCAAGATGTTTCTGAAATTAGTAGCCTCCCAGGGCAAGGGAGTGAGGCAGCTTCCTTCAGTCTGAGTACAGGTCAAATAGGCAATATTGTCAGATTGGTCTCTCTCTCTCTCTCTCTCTCTCTCTCTCTCTCTCTCTCTCTCTCTCTCTTCTTATATACACTTTTATTTCTTATGTCCCTCTCTACCTCTTTCATATATATATATATATATATATATATCTTCTTCCTCCTTTTCCTCCTCTTCCTCCTCCTTCTCCTCCTTCTTCTTTTTTTCCTCTCTTCAGGATCTCATGTAGCCTAGGCTGCCCTCTAATTTCTTACATAGCCACAGATGGCCTTGAGCTTTTGATCCTCCTGCATCCCCCTCTCAAGGAAAGGATTGCAGGTGTGTACAACAGCAGATTAATATAGGCTGGGGATCAAAATTAGGGCTTTGTGAATGCTAGGTGGGCACTCTCTCCATTGCATACAGCCTTAGCCCTCAGAGCTTTGAGGCTGAGCTTACAGTCAAAACATCAAGTGTTGTGTTACTAGCCCTCCCCACTTCCATCGCTTAGGCCTCCAAAGCAGGAAGTACTTGCCAGGGACCCCATCCCATGTTTCTCCTGTGTGCATTGGCAGCAGGAGAGAATGACCTGCGGAGTTCCTTGGAACACTGCAGCACATGACCCTCTGGAGAGAGGCGGGGCCTTGGAGGTGACAGGATGAGAGATGCAGTGTTAGACTGATAAGCATCTCTGGAGAAAGCTGCCGAGCCCTCCCCTTCCATGTCCTAGGTCCCAAGGTTTGGTTTATATTAGAGTGGAGGTAGGGAGAGAGTCACAGGCTCAGCATCCAGCTCTGCGATACTATGAGTCTACTGAGCAGGGCTCTTACATGTAAGCTAGGGGTATAGAAAAACTGTTATGTTGAAAGCAGTCTCCACCTCAAGGAGCTCACAGCTGCCAGACTGAAAGGCCAGACATATGGTCTCTTACTTGTATTTGGCACACAAATATTTGGGAAAACAAAATTGAATTAGAAAACCAACACAAGGCTCTAAAAGAGAAACAGTGGATATTACCCACGAGATCCTAGGTAACCACTCCAGTGACAAACACGCCACTGACGTCACTGTATGGAGTGCAAATAAAATGCAATAGCTGGACACGGCAGGGACCGTATGAGAAACAGCCAAGCAAGACTGTCACGAAAAACCAGAGACGCTGGAAAGTGGCAAGGCTCAGGGTTCCTGAAGTTTCCTTTTTATAGACTTGCTTAGGCTCATGTTGAAGCAGAGTGGGAGGAGTCATAGTGGAGGAACGAGACCCCCAGGAGGGCATTCCAAACAGGGAGGACAGCACAGGTGAGGCTCACAGGCATGAATGTGTGTTCTGTATTGAGGCCCAATGAGGACTGTAGCTGAATAGTGGGGAGCCTTAGATCTATTCCCCGTGTGAGGGTTTAGAGGCCAACCTAGGTGTCTGCATCTTGTTTTATATGTCGAGGGGACTCTAGGGCAGGGATTCTCATTACTGTTCACATCTGTGTGGATTAAACGAATTAATCCAGGTTAATTTCTTGGAACAAAGCTCAGTGTTTATTATTATATCTGTGGTTTGTCTCCCAAAGGAGCCGAAAGAGTCTCGAGGACAGACAGGATGACATTTTCCAGAGAAGCAGGGACATGGATGTGTTCAGCTAACCCAGACTTCTAGGGTCACAGAAGGTTCCCCAAAGTAAACCATGACCTCTCTGAGTCCTTGAAGATTAATCAGGTGGGAAGAAGGGGATATCTGGAGTGGAGGCTGAAAGGAAGAAAGTTCCAGACAAAGGCAAAATCACATAGTAAAGCTGTAAAGAAACAGTGTTGTGACTAAAGAGAATTCCATTACTGTCCTCTGAGGGGTGTCTGTTTTTAAAGCAAATGGCAAAGTGATTATAGCAGCCACACAGCAAGGTTGTTCCATACAAGATCAATAGGCAAAGTTAATATAACCTTTACATATATATCAGTAATTAACAAGCAAAATTGGAACTAGAAACACCTTTTCAGGGGCTGAGAAGATGGCTCAGAAGGTAAAGGGCCATGTGAGCACAAGGATCTGAGTTCTATCCCTGGCACACACATTAAAAACAAAGCTGTCTGCAGTGGCACATGTAATCCCAGTGCTGGGAGGCAGACAAGAGGGCCCTAGAACTGGCTGGCCAGCCAGGCTAGCTAAACTGGAGAGTGACAGATTGAGTAAGAGATCCTGTTTCAACAAATAAGATGGAAAATGCTCAAGGAAGACATGGGATATTGATGTCTGGCCTCTACACTCGCACACATGCAGATGTGTGTGCACCACCCACCCTGAAGTATGTATTAGCATCTCCCAAAATGAACTACTTAGGTATAAGTGCAAGAAATGACATGCAAGATCTGTGTTAGTAAAACTATAAAATCAAAGAACTCAATAAGGAGAGCTATGCCTTATCAAGCACAGGTAGGTTCCTGACTGTCAATATATTGGTTCTTTATAACTTGATGTATACAGATTCAATGGAATTTCAATAAAAAATCTCAGAAAGTTAATTCTGTGTATATAAACAAATTGATTCTGAATATATATATATATATATATATATATATATATATATATATATCTCCTATATATCCTAGAATAGCTATCCCATATTGAGTACCTAGGATAGCTGAGTAGAAAACCAAAGACGGAGGATTGACCAGTCTGATCTCAAGACTGACTGAGCAGTGACGGAGACCAAGGCCCTGCAGCACTGGTGTGAGAAGAGATCAGTGGAACAGAATGGAGACCCAGATACAGTCACTCGACTATCAGCAAAGGAGCAGAGAGGGTCTTCAGTTAACCATGTTGGGACAAGTTCACAGCCGCCTCCCAAAAGATGAATCTAGCTGACTTCACACAAATTCACTTAAAATGAGCTACAGACATAGCATAAAAGTAAATGCTATACAGCTACCAGAAGCCAACATAGGAGAAAATAAAGATGACCTGAGGTTTAGCAATGACCTTCCAGCTGTAACACTATAAGCATGACCTAGGAAGAAATGATTGAGAAGCCAGACTTCATTGAACATTCGCTCTTTAAAAGACCTCGAGAGGAAATGGAGAGATGGCTCAGTCGTTGAGAGCACTGACAGTTCTCCAGAGGTCCTGAGAGCAATTCCCAGCAACCACATGGTGACTCACAATCATCTGGAATGGAATCTGATGCCCTCTTCTGGTGTGTCTGAAGAAAGCTACAGTACTCATATATACATAAAATAAATACATAAATCTTTAAAAGACCACGAGGAAATAATCTGTACACAAGGGGAGTGTTTGCAAATCATAGCCAGCAAAAGAATTGATAACTAAAATAAATAACAACAAAAAAACCTCTAAAATTTTAACAATGAAAAAAACCAATTAATCTGCTAATGGGTGAGCTACCTCATGAAAAAAGACATTCACACTACCAAAAAATATTTGAAAAGATGTTCCAGAACCCAAGACATAGCTCAGCTTAGTTCTAGGCTTAGAATTTGCATAGCATATACTGAATTTGACCCACAAACTGTGGGAGGGAGAGGGAGAGGAAGGGAGAAGGAGAGAGCGAGAGAGAAAGAGAGAGAACCACATATCATGAGGCAATTGCAAATTCAAATGATAATGAGATATCACTACACATCTATTAGAATGGCCAATATCCAAAATTCTGACACCACCAAATGTTGGCAAGAATATGGAGCAATAGAAAGTCTCATTCGTACGCCCCCCTTATGTCCAGTAATTATATTCACTTCCTTGTTATTTATTCAAATGAGTCAAAAACATATCCACATAGAAACTGTACACAGATGTTTGTAACAGCTTCCTGTATCACAAGACTTGGAAGCTCTCTCTTTTTAGTATGTGTATAAATAAAGTATGGCTCACCCAGATAATGGAATTATCTGAATGAATTATCATTCAGGGCTAAAAAGGAGCTATCAAGCTGGTGGTAGCACACACCTTTAATCTCAGCACTCAAGAGGCAGAGGCAGGCAGATCTCTGTGAGGTTGAGGCCAGCCTGGTTTATGGAGTGAGTTTTAGGATAGCAGAACTACACAGAGAAACCTTCTCTCAAAAAAATCCAGAGGGGCAGCTATCAAACCATGAAAGGGTCACTCGCATTGCATGTTACGAAGTGAAAGAAGTACAGTATGATGCTAATACATGGTGTTTTGGAGACAGTAACAAGTTCAACAGTTGTCAGAGGTTGGGAAGGGGGTGATGAATAGCTGGGACACAGGAGACTTTTGAAGTACCAAAACTGTTGCACATGGTATGATGGAGATCATATATCACTAAACATTTGTCATAACTTACAGAATACATGGCAAAAAAGGACTATAATGCAAACTCTGGCCTTTGGATGACAGTATGTGAGTCGTCACAAAAGCAACACTGTGGTGTGGAATGCCAGAAGAGAAAGAAGTCACACATGTGTGGGGGCAGAGAGTGCATAGGAGCTTTCTTTATTTTTCTGTTATTGCCATAAAAATAGTATTAAAATATTTATTTTGTGTATATGAGTGTTTTGTCTGCATGTGTGTACCGTGTGAGAGTGCAATGCCTACAGAGGCCAGAAGAGGGTGCTGGATCCCATAGAACTAGAGTCGCAGATGGTTGTGAGCTGCCAAGTAAATGCTAGGAACTGAATATTCAGGTCCTCTGAAAGAGCAGCAAGTGCTCTTAGCCACTGAGTCTTCTACCCCCGTCCCCCCAAATACTGCTTTTAAAAGAAAGAAAACAGGCAATTGATGATTATGGAGCCATGGCTGCCACATAGACTCCAAGCCTTACTGAAGTGCAGCCCATGGTCTCCAGCATGTCTAGGATGTCTATGGCAAGACAACCTGGAAACACAGAGACTGAGCATGCTAAGCTGGAGCAGAAATAGGCTAGAAGGCTTGATACACTGCTTGGCTGTTGGTTAGCCCTGTGGTCTTGGGCAGGTGATAGTTTCCCCTCTGTCTGACTCTAGGGTCTATGTTCTTCATGCCCACGAATGGCTTGGAGGCCTTATGTCCTCAGCAAGCGACCTGGCAGTGCTTGTCTCCGGGCCTGTGCTCTGGGACCCAGAACTTGGAAACTCTGGCTCTCTGGTACCCAAACTTGACAAGTAACTACTGAAGACCACATGGGCAAACTCAGCTCTTGTAATTCATAAGGTCCAGCAGACAGTAAAATCCTAATTGCTAAGGGGATTCCCATGGCTGGCTGGGAACTGTCATCCTTGGGACCCTTTGGCTCTCTAAGGGAGCTACAGCTCAGATATGTAAACTCAGCCCAAGAGAGTGGGTGCTGTGCCCTGCGCTCAGGTGGCTTGGTGGGACAGCAGTCTGGATTGTCATTTGCTAGTGGCTAACAGATAGCTGCAGGGTCCAGCATTCTGGAGGGACACTACAAGGCTGAATGAAGTCTCGTCTGTCCTACCCTCTGTTGCCAGCTTCCATAATGCTGTGGGCTAGGTGCCCAGTGGATCTTGGAGGGCCCCCATCCTGGGAAGGGGAGCCACCCTGGCTGTCTCTGCTGAGGAGTCTCTAGTGGGTTTCCCTTTCTTCAGATCAGGACTGGACAAACTTTAACAAAACATCTTGGTGCTGACTAAATCAATTAGATTCTGACAAGAATAAATCTTTTTGGTTTGTGAAGACAATATCAAAAGTGCAGAATTTCTGGTAAACGAGAAAAAAGGAAAAACCCCGAGTATTTTTCTTAAGGGCAATGAATTATGCTCTCCTTGTTGTGCTCTACAGACGAATTACTCAACCAGCTTGCTCTGTTTTAATTAACCCAGCTAATAACTTCCCTGCTGGATTCCCTTGTTCATAACTTCTTGGTTTCACATAATAACGTGTTTGTTTCTTCCTTTGTGCCCTAATGAAATGATAATAACCTTCCCTGGCATCCATTTCATCCGTAATATCCGGAGATTTCATTAATATAAACCCTCTTTCCATCTGCTCTCATTCCTTTTAAAGGAAACATTTCTGTGTTCTCTTTCCCTGTCTTCTTTAAGGAGGCTCAGCTAATCTCCCTTCTCCAGGAAGAATCCTTCTGTGTGACTTCCCCAGGCTGACAAGGCTTGGCACAGGTTCCCCGGGGAACACAAGGGCCTGAAGTTGCTAACGTCTTTTGGGGTAGGGGTTAAGGTAGAAGACTTCAGGATGTTGAGAAGAGCTTTTTGCCCAGGTTTTAGGAGAGCGGGGACCTGTTAATACCAAAAGCAGTATACAAGAAGGGTAGGAGGGGTAGGAGCAGAAGTGGCTCTGAGATCAAGGAAGATGTGTAGTTAGGGAAAGTATTCAGAGAAAGTATGGCTGGCAGAGTCCATTAGTGCTCAAAGTGCCACTGCACTGAAGACCTACTGTGTGACTGTGTGACCTGCAAACTTGGTCCTTCTGCTCCTTTGCTATATAGGTGTCACCTGGATACCCACATGGCTGGGGACCCTAGTTCTGCCCCTGAAGAGTCCCACACTGGAGATACTACCCAAAGCACTGACAAACCCAGACCCTAAGGATATATATTGACCATGTCTATCCTGAATGTCATAGGGAGGGGAACTTGCAGCTAAGTGGCAGGCAAAGGCACTCCTTCCCTGTGAACATGCTTTTTGCTACCAGCTAACCTAGAGGCCCTTCAGGGGTAGTTGAGTCCCCTGGGGGCTGTGTCCTAGAACAGCCTTTGAACCAATCAAGCTGAAGGAAAAACAGAGACCTAAAAATCCAATCAGTCAAGAGAAATCTACCTGAGGTAGCAGGGGTGTCAGGCAGGGACCTGTACAGCTTCTGGGGTATGAAAGCTCTGGAGAGCTCTAAAGCCTGTGGGAAGATGACTGGGCTCAGCTCTAGCCCATCTTCTGGCTACTGCCTCCTTGGCACAGCACACCAGCATGCCTGCTTACTTAAAGGGTCTTCCTAGAAGCCCATGTTTGGAAATAGGCTAGGGCAGCCTCACCTTGTTTCTTTCCATCTCACCCAGCCACGTATGCCCAGCAGGCAGAGCTACTATGGCCGTCGCAGCCCCTAGGTTGCCTCTCTGTCCCTCCATGCTAGTAGGATGTGGACACTGCCAATACCATCCTCTGATAAGGGGAGGGAGCAGGAGGACCTTTGTCACCCAAAGCAGCTTCTCTTCTTCAGGTCCCTAAGAATAAGGGGCCATGCCCTTATTAAGCATGCTGTGGCTGTTCTGCCAGGCTTGCTGTGCCATCTTGATGTCCCGTGTTAATATTTGATGTGTGAGTGCTCACCAGTGACCAGGACACTGTGGAAGCTGCAAGGAGGAAGTGTCATGGTGAGAGCCCTGGGACACATATGCTCA
Source organism: Rhabdomys pumilio (assembly GCA_030674055.1). NCBI lineage: Eukaryota > Metazoa > Chordata > Mammalia > Rodentia > Muridae > Rhabdomys > Rhabdomys pumilio. Next base: position 49,917,758 of record JANHMN010000013.1, on the reverse strand, counting down.
GTTACATACGGTCTCAATGGGGTGCCACGGCGGCCAGTCCTTGATTCTCACCAGTGCAGTGAGTTGTGGTGTATTGTTGATGGCTTCAGTGGCCTTGACTCTGGCTCCATGGTCAGCTCAAAGGACATAGACAAGGCTGCCATCAACTGCAAGTGGAAGCAAGAAGGCGCTTGTTTGTAGTCTGAGCAAACTCAGCTTCTTCGCTTCATTAGGCTCACACATCGGGCTTCAGGCTCAATGCTCAGGAGACTAACCTTAGCCCAAGGGGGCCATGAATGCTCAGAAAACCTTTCCAGGGACAGAATCCCCATGATATCTCCTTTGGGAAATCTGACAGATTCTTACAACTCTCTTTTAATTCTTAAGAAGGTGTGGTAGGCCCCATCCAGAGGGGGTGACCTCTGAACTTATCTACCAAGCCCATTCTAACCAGACAATCTGCCAGGCAGTTAACACACATATTCTGTGACCATGAGAGGAAGAAAAGCCACCTGGTTCCAGAGGGATCGGAGCCCAGGGCTTTGTGCCAATCACCTACTATCAAGACTCAACTGGTAAGCTGTCACTACCGCAACCCAGCCTTCATTCCCTGCAGAGTCCGTATTCTCATATGCTCTTGAGGCCAAAAAAAGCCAAGTGAAAGGATGTGGCACCTGGCAAAGGCCACAGCTGCCTCGAATGTCTACTGTGTTATACTTAGTGCGCTCTGGGCCCAGATACCTCACCCCTGCCCTATTGCCCCATCCTGAATCCTCCTCCAGGCAGCTCCTTAATCCCTCCCTTCCTCTCTTCATCCTTCTCCCCGTGTAGCCTCTGCCCTACTCTACTTCCTTGCTCAGGGGTTAAGGGGTAGCCTCCAGTCAGGCTTTACGTGGGTTGTACATTTGACAGGATTTAGAAATCACCTTGGAGACTATTTTCTGGGCACGTCTGCAAGATTAAGTTAGCTGAGGTGAGAAGACCCACCTCACTGCTGAATTAAAAGGAGAAAACAAGGGTTGGAGAGATGGCTCAGCGGTTAAGAACCCTGGTTCTTACTGGTTCAATTCCCAGTGACCACATGATGACTCACAACCATCTGTAATGGGGTCCGATGCCCTCTTCTGGTGTGTCTAAAGACAGCTAGCTATGGTAGCCATATACATAAAATAAATAAATGAAACACACACACACACACACACACACACACACACACACACGCGCGCGCGCGCGCACGCACGCACGCACGCTGAACTCCACATTCATCTCTGGTTCTTGGCTGCAGATGCAGTGTGGTCAGCTGGCTCAAGCGCCCACCCCCATGAATTCCCCACCATGATTGGGAATGGACTGTACCTTTGAACTGTCAGTCCAAAAAACAAACAAAAACCCAAAACAAAACAAAACAAAAAAACCCCAAAACCTTCCTTCCAGCTGTCAGGTGTTTTGTCACAGCAACAAGACAAGTTACTAATATCCACTCAAAGAACATATGGACAGGAAAAGTAGAAAGTATAGGCAGAGGTTGGTACACCTGCAGACACCTGCAGATTGGGCTTTGAACACCCTCTGGCTCTATTCCCTGTTCTCTCTGTCATCCACTTCTCAAGGAAGACCTCTCCCTCATCCCAGACTGCTGGGATTGGATGTGATAGCCGGACTCTCATAGCACTGTCACTCTATCTTCGGAGGCCAAGATGTTATCTTCAGCTGGGTTACTTTACTATGGGCTTTGTTACAGAAAAAAAAGCCTCTGTTTTCAAAAACACAATACTCACCCCAGTCTCCACATTCCCATCCCAGTCCTGAGTTTGTATTTACAGCCCTCAAACACAGGCAGAAGGCAAGACACAAAAAGAAAGTCCCTTGCTACCAGCTACTCCCTTCTTATCAGATATTTCCTTACTACCAACTATTCTATTGCAATCAGATACTCACCTTGCTGCCAGCTATTTCTCTGCTGTCTGATACTCCCTTGTTACCAGCTATTCCATTACTATAACATACATCCTTTTAAATCATATACCTCATGTCCTTTCTGATCAATGCCTTATGACCACGATGGCAAAGCAAGGAAGAAAACAAATGAGCCAAATGCCTACAGATCAAGTCCATCACTTGGGAACCACCGAGTTGAGAACAACATAGCCGGCCATCTTGATGGTCCCTTTGGTGTTCTAAGACGACTCTCAGACACTACAGGTAGAACTTATCTTCCTCTGAGCTTGTTTCTCTAGTTCGTGACTGTTGACTTCTATTATTAGCTTTGATTTTTTTTTCATTTTGGTTTGGGTTTTGTTGTTTTGTTTTGTTTTTTTGAGACTTGCCTTTGATATGCAGGGTGGCATCCATTTGGGCGTGGTTTTGTCTGATACATCTCTTTTCCTCATCTTTATTCTTATCCCTGACAACAAGGAAGCCGGCTAGACTTCCCAGCTATTTTAACACTTCCCTTAAAGCCCCGCATAAAGCTTCAGGATTAAGCTCCTACAACTGCTTTTATCTTACCACTCTTCTGCTCAAAATCCTTGTTGATCCCTCTATCAGTTCTCAGAGTGTTTGAACTTCCTGGCTTGACTCTCAAGTATTGTGGGTCTGGCCATACGTCTACCTCACATGTCTATTCTCCAGACACATGATTTCCAAACATACTTGCCAACATTGCTCGTTTTGGCCACCAGTCCCTTTCTTTGGGGACACATAGGCAATGATAGGGCATAGCCATGGTTTCTTTTCTTTTTTTTTCCCCCTTCCCTTCTCCCTCTCGCTTGGCCCTGCTTGCTCTGGCTCAAAGGTTTATTCGTTTATTTGTCTGTTTGTTTATTTATTTAATGTAAGTACACTGTAGCTGTCTTCAGACAGCCCATAAGAGGGCATCAGATCTTATTACAGATGGTTGTGAGCCACCATGTGGTTGCTGGGATTTGAACTCATGACCCCCAGAAGAGCAGTCAGTGCTCTTAACTGCTGAGCCATCTCACTAGCCCCATAGCCATGGTTTCTAAAGAACTTTCTTTCTACAGAACAGAGCCAGATGTTGCTTCCCTCCAGTGACAGCTTCAATAATCACACCACATCTACTGAAATGATTTCTCCGGCTTCACTGGCCCCCACTAGACTGTACAATTAACCGATGGCAGCTTTCTCCATTTGCTTCCTAGCACTTAGTGGGTGTCCATAGTGCTTGTCAGATGAATGAAAGCTTCTGAAGGCAAGAGAACAGACGAGAGCAGTGGGACACATGTCTCCCAGCTTGTGAACCACAGTTCTGTTAGTGCCACTCCAGCGCTGACCCCCAACCCTGCCAGCTGGCTACCGGTAGGCTTTTCTCTAAAAGCTTTTACAACAGGATGGTTTCTGTCCTTGCTCAAAAGTCTGGATACAACCTGAGCAACACAGGAGAGTACTTCTGAAACAAGCAAGCAAGCAAACAAACGGAAATGAACCAAAGGACAACATGCTCCACTTGGAGGCTCACCTCTACAATCCCTGCGCTTCAGAGGCAGAAGCCAGAAGGACATGAGTTCAAGGTTAACTTGGGCTACATTGTGAGATTTTTGTCTCAAAAAAACCCAAAAGAAGCAAATACCAACTAAGGGCTGGGAACACCCCTTGAGTATTCACGACCACAACCAACAATAAAACAATCAAGAACTGTCCAACAGTGGCTCTTCTACTTGGTACCACCCAGGTTCCCCACGAAGGCCATCCTCCCATCAACTGTTGTGTCACCCTGTCAGTGAGAAGAGTCGTCTTGCTATTTCAATCAATTTTCACTCTGCCTTGGATAAAAAATGGGGAGGGGGGTGGAAATCACCAAATAGGATAGCTTCCCTCAAACAGAGTGAATTTGTCTGAATTCATAATGATATCCATTTAGTATGAGCCATTTCAACACAATTCTTAACCCAGGACATTCCTTTCAGCTTTAGAGAAGGCTTCTGAACCAATAATTCAGCATGGTGGTTTGTGGGTTTGTGGGAAAAACCAGAATTAGAGTGTTTTTCCATAGCGCTCTCTCCCTTCCCTCCCACTCTTAGTGAGGACTGGGTTGACCCCCTCTAAGACCTAAGCAAAGAAGAGCCTGACAGAGAACTCCTTTACACACATTTCTTTGAGGTAATGAAAGTGAACAAGTGATACATCACAACACAAGGGCAAGAGGGGTCCTGTTCCTGTCTGTGGATGCTGGGGTAACCGTAGTCATTGGCTAGACACCGGAAGCCAGAAATGTCCTAAGGAGTGGCCACACAGGGTAGTGTGTTTATATTGTATTAGTTATGAGCAGATATGTTTGTAAAATGAGAGAGAGAGAGAGAGAGAGAGAGAGAGAGAGAGAGAGAGAGAGAG
>JANHMN010000013.1:49870423-49908855 GCA_030674055.1 Rhabdomys pumilio | reverse complement strand
TAGTATACTAAAGTCCTTGTAGCGCCCTACCCTGTCAGCCAGTATCCACAATGTCTACACTACCTGACCATTAGTTCTCAGATAGCCAGGTCAGTTATCAGACCAGCTGTCATGACTTGTCATGACCCTTACCATGGCAACATTACCATGCCTCTGTCGCTCATGGCACTTCCCTTCATATAGGTACTACGTTACTATACATTGTTGCAAGAGGAAGTATATATACAGAAAAATAAGAAATTTTGAGAAACCACATCCATATAACTTTTATTAGAATATGCTGTTAATTACTTTGTTAAAACACACCAATTCATTAATGCTTCTTAATCTCTTACTATGATTAATTTATAGATTAAACTGTCAAAAGGAAAAATAGTATACATATGCTATGTATATGATGTATGTATTGTATGGTACTCTATATATCATATATGTGTATACACGTACATATGATTTGGTAATGTCTAAGGCTTTGTGACACTCAATGGGACGAATCCCCACAGATCAGAGGGGACTCTTGTATGCTTATTTGTTTCTCTAGGAAGACACAGTCAGTGTCTCTGGTCCTCAGATAGCTGGAGGAATATTTCTATCATGTTCCTTAGAGGTAAGTACATTAAAAAATAACTGATTAAAAGTCACTGATAAAGAGGTCAGGAGTGTTGTGGAAGTTCACATGAGAGTTCTCTCTCTCATAGTAGTGGGAAATGTCAGCAAATACTTCTTGGAAGAAGTTGTCTCAACCAAGATGGAACAATAAGGAGTCAGCCAGGGGAGGGGAGGAGGGATCTGAGCAAAGATCCCACAGAGGGAGGAAGGCTGTGACTGTGACGAAGGCACTGCAGGGCTTCTGTAGGGTTGGAACAAGGATCTAGACAGATGGGCTCTGGGAATGCATGGGGCTAGGCTTCCATTTTGTAAGCTGGGAGCTGGTGGCTTTTTTGTGAATGGCTAGTGGAAAGACACTAGATTTTGAATTAAGAGACAAAATTAGCTTTTTTGGTTGTTTTGTTGGCAGGTATTTACATTAGAAAAAAGTAACTGTCTAATACTTACATTGACAAAGTTTTAAATATTATAATTGTCTCCAATATAGATTAATGAGAATCATGGATATTTTTTTTTTTGAGAATAGCATTTTGCCTAGTTGGGGTGTAATGTTAGTGGTTTTATTACCAAAAATCAATAATATACGCTCATCTGTTAATTCTGCTCTGCACTGACAGACTAAGTATTTTATCTTTGAAAATATTGTTTTCGTAAAAGTTGAGAGCTTCTAGCTATCGACATCAACCTTTGAGCACATGACTCAATTAAGCCTATTCATCACGTGGAGGTCTTTATAGACTTATCTGATTTTTCTCTTGGAATTTGCAAATCAGTTCCCACTGAAGGTTGGGAGACTCTTGGAATGCTGTTAAATAAGTTTTGAAAGATGAAAGTTTCTCTCACATTTGGATTAGCACCTGAAGAAAACATGGCTGGAACATAGTTTGAGCCCAGAGACTATATTCCTAGGAGCCAGTGTGTGAGTGGGGCTCTTGGCAGCTGCTTCAGCCCGTGTTGGCATGATAAAGACAAAAGGAATCTTGACGTTAGTCATGACTCACACACCAGTATAGTCAAACTGAATGTCACAAGCAAGCATTCTTCTGTTTCATTAAGAAATAACAAGTCAGGACTGGAAAGATGATAGCTCAGGGGTTAAGAGCACTTCCTGTTCTTTTAGGACTGGACTTCAATTCCCAGCACACATATTGTGTGGCTCACAACTGCCTGTGGCTCTGTGGGGACCCCATATCTCTGGTCTATTCAGGCACCAGCATTCATGTTGTGTGTATGCACACACGTGCACATACACGGAGACACATACACCACACACAATTAAAAATAAAAAAAATTTTAAAAAGGAAATATCAAGTCTACAGCAAAGAAGAGCAAATTTATGAAGCTGTTTTTTTATAAATCCGTGATTAAGGGCCATTTTTCTCATGCAGGAAAAATTTCATCTCATCTCTGAGCAAAAAAAAATCACAATAAAAATTGACTACTGTTAAGCCACTGAAGTGCTACATATATCGACATGCTGATGTTTTAGATTTTATTTCTAAAAAAAAGTCACAGGACAGTCAACTGTTAGGCTCCCAAAAGTGAAAGATGATTTCAGCGCCATGTGCCATGCAACGGATTGAAACACTTTCCCAGCGTCTCTGCAGATGAATAACACAAGGAATAACCATGGGTGTGACATCTTTTCGTCTTTTCCACATTTTGTAGATTATCCCAACTAACCCTTTTAGTCTGTCCTACCTATATTTTTGCCATTGTTGGTTGTAACTCGTGTTAGCAGGATCTGCTCAGGAAGCACTGAGTGAATGAATGTCCTCTCACCTGTGTGAGTCTCCTCACCCGTGGTAACTCTGGGTGGAACCACGTGGAGGCTCCGTGTGGGACCACGTGAGCTCCGTGTGGGACCTCGTGGGGACTCTGTAGGAGACCCCATGAGCTCCGGGTGGGACCCTGTGGAGGCTCCATGTGGGACCCCTAGTTGAGACAAGGTCTTTATTCACTTCAAATTTGCCATCGCTTTCTCAAATGCTTAAAAATTGACCAATATTATTAACAGCTGTTGGCTCATTCAAAGCCAAAGAAAAGCACTTGGAATCATTTGTCTTGTCCTCAGTGTACTATTTATGTTGCTCTCGATGTCCTCAGCCCTTTGAACAACCATTCTTGCTGAAAGGCTAATAATCTTAAGTGAGTTGATTTTTTCTTAGGATGAATTCTTCAGCCACTGCAGTCAAACACGATTTAATTAACTTACCACTTATAAACAGCTTTCTTTGCTCTGCTAACAAAAAAGCCTATTGGAAAGTTACTTTGGTTGCCGCCTGATTTTCTTTCCATATACTTTCTTTCTTTTCTTTCCACTTTTTTTGGAGGGGTGAAGAAATTATGCTTCAATGAAATATTAAATTTTAAATTTTCTAGCTTTTCCAATTATCCCTTTTCTGTGAATTGGGACTATTGTGATGAATTTTTAATTTGGTAAATATTGATATATTCTGAGTTTTACTAGTATAGTTATGTCATCATGTAATAAATATAATTGTCACCGTATTCAGTAACAAAATGATCTACAGTCCATTATACTTCAAAAGTGTGACACTGGACGTCCCATCTTTTCTTCTTCTGTGGTTTTGACATTGGCCAGGGAACTGTGCCAGCACAGTGGTGCGTGTCTCATGAGCTGTGGATGCCACTGACAGCGCTGCCAGGTAGATTGTTATTCGCTGTGCATAGCACAATAGGTGGTCTTTATGGTAGCCACCCACCATGCTGCTGTCGTACAAAGCCAGGCTCAGAAAAGCACTGAAAGAGTGGCTAAGCTAGGCCAGTAAAACTTGATCTATAGACACGAAGTTTGCATTTTATAAATTTTTTCACATCACAAATGTTCTTTTCTTATTCACTCTTTAACCTATACAGGCAGCGAAGTTAAGTAACAGGTATGCACGTGGGTATGCTCACAATTCACAGATGACACCATCGTCTGTATGGATTCAGGGTTCTTCAAAGGACTCTACAAAGTTGGGTGTGGCGACACGTATTTGTAATCCCAGCACTTAGGAGGTTGAGGCAGGAGGATAGAAAGCTAGATGCCAAGAGAAATGTCCAGAAAAAGAGAGAAGGGTGAGCCAGGGTGGATTTCACTGCGGAATACTTGTCTGAAATGAGGTTCTCACTTTGATTCTCAGCAACACGCACTCATGCACGCGGAGGGGTGGGGGAGTAAAAGAAATGAACTCGTGTCTATAAAATACAAAGACTATACAATCCTACAACAACAACGAGTCTGGCTTACAAGTCTATTTAGGGGCTGCAGAGATGGCTCAGTGGCTAAGAGCAATTGCAGCTCTTCCATCAGACACAAGCTTGGTTCTCACTTCCCAGATTAGTCGTACACAGCCACTTGTAACTCCAGCTCTGGGGGCTGTGACGCCCTCTTCTGGCCTTCACAGGCACCTGCACACATGTGGCACACACACACACACACACACACACACACACACACACACACACATTTTTAAAATAGTAAACAAAAAGTAGGTTTAATTTATTCTTTAAAGGATTTGAAAAGGCCTTTCTCCAAAGAAGACATGGCTAGTACAGACATAGAAAAAGTCCATCAGCATTGATCATGAGGAGTTGTGAGTGAAAATTCTAACAGGCTATTCACACCTAGTAAAATGGATACTATTTTTAAAAGGCAGAGAACAACTAACCTGGCCGTTCCACTCTGGGTACACATTAAAAGGACCTCAATAGAAAGTCTTAAAGAGGTGCAGCATTCTTCACAACAAAGGGTGACAATAACAAAAATGTTCACTAACAAACAAACAAAGAAAACATGGCATACACTTTCAGTGGAATACTACTCAGCCCTGAAAAGGTACAACATTTTGTTACGTTTTAAAATACAGATGAACTTTGAGAATATTGTACAAACTGAAGTAATATGGTTAAAAGTGGTGAATGATTACATTGATATTCTTTATCTAAAGTAGTCAAGATTATAGAGACTGGAACTAGATTGGTGGTTGCAAGTGTTGGGTAAGGAAGACAAAATTTTTAAAGATTAAAAAGCATTCAGGAAATGTGTAATGGTGACAGTTATACAACATGTATATTTTCGACGCCACTTAGCTATATTCTAAAAACAATGAAAGTGGTGAGTTTTATGGCATATATATTTTACTATGACAAATATTGGGGGAAGAAAATGGGTATTGGATTTGATAGCCATTTCTTCAAAGAAGTTACACATATGGCCAGAAAGCACATGGGAAGATACCCAACATCAGTAGTCATTTACAGTGAGAAGCCCCTTCACAGCCACTAGTTTGGCTGGAATAGAAAGAAACATAGTTACCAGAGGCTGAAGAGGTAGGAGCAACCGGAACCCTCACACACCACTGATGGAAGATATAAGACAGCCTGGCAGTTCCCTAAGAGATTAAACAGTCACCTGACCAAGTGACACTACTCTCAAATGCTTTCATACCTAAGAGAAAACAAAACCTATGTCCTTACAAAATCTTGCACACAAATACTCATACAGCCATTGTGCATAATAGCTAAATAGAAGGAACCTTAAACTGATGACTCAGCAGATGATATCTGGCATGTCCAGTCCCTGGCACATAATCTGGCACTAGACAACATGCAGCAGTGATGGGTGCCACAAGACGGATGGGCCTGAAAACCATGCTAAGTGAAAGAAGCCAGATGCGAAAGACCACACACATTCTGTAACTCCACAAATATGTCATGTCCAGAAAAGGTAGTCATTGTATAGTGCCTCCCACCCCCAGTAGGATCTTCCTAGGTGGCCCAGGTTGGCCTCTATCTCCTGAGTGCTAGAACTGTAGACAACGCCTCTATGCCCAATGGGCTTTCTTTTTAGGCAGATTTCTTTAGGTAGAAATGTTGTTAAATTGGCTGTGATGGTTGATTTAGATGTTCTGTTTGCACAGTGTGTGAACACACTAAAAATCTGTGGGGGCATACCCTATATATGTGTGAATTATATGTGAATATATCTCAGCAAGACCCCATAACAGAAAAATGTATCTTTATGGACCATACCAGCTGCAGATAGAGAATGCTTTTATTCCAAGTGTTAGCTATCAGAAGTTAACAAACGGTTTCAAGCATAGTTTCAACGCTAAGGTCATATTTTCACACTAAATGTCTCTTCTGATGTCAGGGTGGAGCATGGAAGGAGGACGGCACTGGAGAGGCCAGGTAACAGGCTTGAGGGCAGCCTGCTGAGCATGAGGCCGGTGGAAACTAGTCTGATCTGAGAGATGTTTAGGTGGGGCAGGACATGTAATTGATTTCAGATTGGATACTGGGGCCAGGGAAGAAAGTGGTGTCCAGATTTCCTCAGCACAAGAAGGTCCAGGCATCACAGACAGCAGCCTCTCAATCACCGGTGAGGCCTTTGAGTCTAGAAGGTCCTGAGGCCCCCAGATCATTCAAATCCCTGTCTAGAGATCCATAATGTAGGCAGTTTGGTTGAGGGCACAGCTAGCAAGACATAAATTACTGCAGAAACCCCTCTTCTCTTCTGCTTTAAGGAAGAAGGAAGCCATATTAAAGGATCCCCAGGGACCTAGTGTTTCCTCCATTTGTATAGATTTCCATCTCCCCATCAGCCCCTGCAGCCTGCCAGTTAACCCCACACCCCGAGTGGTTCCGCTGGGTAGACAATTTGACCCCACTGCTCTGGGGGAAGGGCTCATAACCCGTCTTCTTTCCCCTATCGATCTGCCGGGGAAGACCGGGAACTAACTTTTGCTGAGAGACAAAGGAATGGTGTGCTAATGTGTGTGACCGTTCTGTGACGGGAACTTAAATTAATGTATTTCCCTTATCTCAAAATCAACCCACAAGTAAGTACAAGTAAGAAATAAAAGTCATTAGAACATCTGCTACCTGAAGATATTCATTAAAAGTCTGCTGGGGCAGGTGAAATGGATTAACATGGGTGGGGGTGGGGGCTGAGGACTGGGGGGCAGCATTGCTGCCAAGCCTGACGACTGAGTTCAATTTTCAGAAGCCACTGTTGAAGAAGGCGAGAATGGACTCTGAATGTTGTCCTCTGACCTCTTCATGTGTACACACACACACTGGAGAATGTCCATGCAATGTGCCTACGTACATACACACATACATACATAGACATACACATATATACTCATACACTAAATGAATATTAAAAAATTTTTAAGCTCACTCACATTTGGGTCCATCTTACCTAAATGTCATTTTTCCTTCTCTGCTTCTATTTCAATAACGGATGGCTACGCATGACATCTCTGCTAAGGAATGGACCCAAATGGATGCTGTGCAACATGGAGACCATACCTCCACCCAAAGTCACACTTGGCTGAGTCTGATGGCTCAGGTCTTAATGGGAAGCTAAGACAGAAGAACCACAAGTTCAAGGCTAGCCTGGGAAATTCCATCTTAAAGTTAAAAGCAGAAATAAAAATAAAAAAGGGCTAGGGGTATAGTTCATTGGTAGAGTACTGTCTGGCATGTTTGAGGTCCTGGGCCGCCCATTCTCTTATGGCCCATAAGTCAGATCCTGCAGGGTATCTGACCACAGTCAAGTGTTCACAGGCTCCAGCTTCCATCACACCAGCTCTGCTCACACCGGGTTTTAGAGCATAAAATGCAGGAAGTTACACACGCCCTTGAGGCCTGGACTAGGGACTGCTCAAAAAACGAGGTCACCCCATGGGCAGCTAGAATTGCTACATTTGTCCATGGCTCCTGTCTCTTGTCTAAGTAGCAGTAAGCAGCTGGGAGCAAAGTGTCTGTAAGGAAGAGACAGGAAAATTTGTTGAGAGAGTGGTGTTCCAGACTCTTCCTAAGGGAATCTGACTAAAAAGAACTACTTCAAAGAGTCATTAGTAGATTAGGAGAAACAGAATGTTGGGCTCCCTTGGGTAGAGCGGCATTGGAGCCAGGCTTGATTTCAACACTTCTAATATATCTCCTGAAAGGTCAGCTGGAGTGAGCCATACACCGGAACAAACTCCCAACATCAGGGAACACAGACAGCCACGCTGGCCTTTTCCTTGGCAGATCCGCTTAAATGCACCCCAGTAAAGTGTTAGAGGGTCTGCCAGTCTTGGGGAGCAGCCATGAGATGCTGGGTATTCACACTCAGGAGTATGGTAAGCTGTGCTTTGTGTGTGCGTGAGGACGTTGCCGGGGACAGAACAAACTGTCTTCCTCAGGCTAAGCAAGAACTCTATCTACCCAAATGCATCCTGGCCCTAACTTCTCACGAAGCAGAAACCTCCCGGGTGCTGGTAATCTAAGGAGCATCTTTCTGTATCCCTCATGAACTAGGGAGACAGCTCAGTGGCTAAAGCATGAAGAACAGGTCTCAGGTTCTCAGAAAACACATGAAATTCCAGGTGGGGGTGGCATCGTGTCTGTAATTCCAGCTTCAGGTGGAGACAGACAGACAATTCTGAGAAAAAGTTCATCAGGAAGATTAGGGGTATCTGGGAACTCTGGTTTGAATAAGAAACTCTGCCTCCATGAGTAAAATAAGGTAGAAGAGCTATAGAGAATAATTCCTGACACTAAACTCAGGCCTACCTCACATGCATGCACATGTACACATACATGTCAGGCCCTGCTGGGTATCATAACACAAAATGGGGGGAAAGATAGGCCTTGTGACCCAATTTTTCTCAGGGGACCAACCCTATGTGATCATTCCCTTCTGCAGAATCTTGTACCCTGCAGTTGCCTCTTTCCTGGGGAAAACCATCTCCATGTGCCAGAGCTGGCTGTGGGCCACACAATCTCATTGCCTCTGACGTGTAGTCATATCCCACTTCAGGGTTTCTGATGTCAACCCTTCTCAGCAGTGGGAAAGAAGTTCAGCTCTGGACTTCCAGATGCACCTAACCTGGACAGAATATTCTTGTCTCTGGAATGCCTCCTCCACAGGTAATTGTGACATTATTTTGGTTATCACTATCACCATTCCAACCTACTTTCAGGCTCTTTTCCTAGCTACCAGGTCAGCCAGCATCCTGCCCACTGTTGCCATGGCAGCTCCCATGGTTGAGCAGCCACTCCACTGTCTCTAGTCTTCATGGCCAACCCATAAGTTCTTGAAGAGAAGAGCATGGCTCCAAGGTGATGCCATACTGCAGGGGCAGAGTTGGCTTTCAGCCTAGCTGAGCTGACTCCCAGGTCTATGCTGTGTCTCCTGTCACCTTCCTGGTCTGTGCTAAGCTCTGGGTGCAGAAGAAGAAGACAGATTCCTGCTAGTTTTGTGGCACTGGGAAAGTCTTGTGTTTGCATGTTGTCTCTAAGAGAACAGCTTTGATTGAGACAGACAGACACACACCAGTGTTTGTATGGATGTGGGGAAGGTGTTGGCATGGATCTGTGTGTGGCTGTGTGTCTGTGTGCATCTGGGCTCTGTAACTGGAACCGAGGGTAAGGTTCTTCATGGTCCTCTTCTCTGAAGCAGCCATATTCTGGAGCTGCCACGAGGACCTGGCCAGTCATGGCCAGGCCGGAGGGTGCCTTTCTACCCCCCACTGCCTCTCTGGGGGTACCACATTCTATGGTCAGAAGAGGGACCCCTAGAGGATCCTTGGAATGTTCCATCTGCTGGGAGCCACTTGGAGGGCTGATGACAAGATAAGGGAACAATAGCAACTGGGCTCTGTGGCTGCCTTCTTCCCTCCCTAATGAGGTTCCTTGTGTCCCAGAGCCATGGAAAACTCCCAAGTTCCCCACAGATTGCCTCCAAGGCCCAGCTGCCTGCCTTTCATCGAAGTCTCCCTGCTTTCTCAACTCCTAATGTATTTCTGCAGCTTCAGTCCCCAGGCCCTCCAAACAGCCACGCGGAAAACTCAGTTGGGTACAGTACTGCAATTCTTGCTATTCCTTGCCTACCAGCTTGGACTTTGCCAGGAGTCCTTCCCTGCCCGGCCTGAAGCGGCAAGACAAAGCTCACAGCCAGTGGCTAGGAAAGAGGACCTAAAGGTGGCTTTTAGCAGTCATCAGGAGAGGTGGCATATCACCAGAGCATGACAGTTGGAGTGAAGTAAACTGCGTTTGAGATGCTGGTCCTGCCCCCTCCTAACCATGTGACCCTAGGGCGACCGTGCTGAGCCACACTTGTGGCGTGCATAAAACAAAGAGAATAATATCTACTTTGCAGGGTGGTTCCAAGGATTAACCAAGATAATATATTTAAAGCACCTTGCTCAGTGCTTGACACATAGTTGGCACCCAATAAATATGGCTTCCTTTTCCTCCTCCGCACTCCCTGCCCAGCTTCTTGCCAGCACAAATGGGCAAACAAACTTGGCAGATTATGTCTCAATTATTTGAGGGTCCATAGCCCAGGCTCCATACTGAATATTCTTTAAACCACACAACCCCATGGAAGGTGGGCAAAGGGAGAGGAGAAAATGAGGCAGTTGGTGGGGGGGAGATGGTTGTAGAGAAGGAAGGTTGCAGAGAGGGGCTCAGCATGAGGTGGGAGAGCTGGGGTGGCCCAGGGCCTCAAAGCATCCCCCAACTGAGTATACAAGGAATTTGCTGATTCCTGCAGCTGGCCCCTGGATGAGGTAGGGACAGGCTCCAGATTTGGAGCCTGGTTTCAAGCAAGTCCTTCCCACTAGCCTGTCTGGGCTGGAAGCAGGGAACCTGATATTTACATACCTCCGCAGAAGTGTCCCAACAGCCTGCTTGCTCTACCATGGTGGAGGAGGAATAATGCGTCAAGGCCAAGCTCACTCCTCTCCCCTCCCCCTCCAAGGGCCAGATGACCTCAGTGCTTCAGTGCTCCAATGCAGTTCTCTCTCTCTCTCTCTCTCTCTCTCTCTCTCTCTCTCTGTGTGTGTGTGTGTATGTGTGTGTGTGTGTATGTGCATGTGTGTGCATGCAGCTCTGGTCTCTAGTAGAAGAGGCTGCAAGCCTGGGTTCAGAGGGATGCAACATCTGGACAGCTGTGAGCCTGATCCAGATGTGTATTGGCCAGATGGAGGGCAAGCTCCCCTGGGTGAGGGCTGCACAGGAGGGAGTCATAACCCCATTGTGTGACCTGATCCCAAACGTATTTCTCTGGAATATGTGCACCATCAACATTGTCATTTAAAAAGCCTCAATGTGGAGAGAAGAAAACAACCCCCCCATGAGTTTGTCAGTGGGCCTCTGACTGACATACTTTCTGGAATAGGGGTGGCCTGTGGAGGGGAGTCTGGTCTAGCACTTGGTGGTGGGCGCCAGAAGCCTATGTGCTCCTGAGGAGTCAGGATTTAACTGGGAGTATAGCCCCTGCACTGGGAAGCAAGCTCCTCAAGGCTCCAAGCCAACCAGGTACTCTGGATGCTTCCAGCTGGGGAAGCATTAGACTGTTCTTCTCTTCCAAGCTATTTCCACCCCCATCTGGAGACAACCAGCCAGAGAAACCCCAGAGGCTCAAAGCGAGGACCTGGGGGGGGGTTGTCTGTCTTACTGCCTGAGGACAGTGGATGTGTGTATGTTGGGGGGTGGGGTGTCAAGCCAGCCTTTTCAGCAACACTGATGAGATAGGGCTGTCCCAGCAGGCCTCCTGGAGGATGCCCAGTCTCAAAAGATGGGCAAGAGTTTGCCTAGATAGTGAGAAAAGAAAGGGCAATGAAGTTCTGTTCAGCGTAAGAACGTCCCTGGTCCCTGAAAGGCTGAGACTGAGAGGAATGTGAGAGAGACTGAGTGAGAGAGAGAGAAAGAGGCAGAGAGAAAGACAGAGACAGAGACAGAGACAGAGAGAAAGAGAGATAGATAGATAGATAGATAGATAGATAGATAGATAGATAGAAATTGTGATAGAAAGGGAGATAGAAACAGAGAGACAGACAGAGAGAGACAGAGACATCACATGGGGACCTCAAGGACCTGAAAGCACATATGGTCCAATAATCTCTCATCTATTATCATAAAGTGAGTGAGAAGCTGTGTAAAGGAGCCCAGCCAGAGGCATTGAGGCGCCTGTGACCCCATCCCTAACCAGGCAGCTTCTCTGCTCTAAAAGCCCACAGAGCCAGGAAGAATCCATCAGGATGGATAACCAGGAAGGAAGATGGGGAACTTGGGAGCTGAGGATGAGAGAAGACCCAGAGAGGGATGAGAGATCCAGACGGGTCCAGGGGCTCGGCTGATCTTCTCCCCTCTCCTCTTACAAGTTTGTGGCAAATACAACTGCTTTTCATTAAAGTGGCCGAGGAAGAGAAATCCAGCCCAGCCCAGGTCATGGTCACAGCCATGAGCAGCCATCCTCAGCCAAGCCAGAAAGGAGCAGCTGAGGCCCCAGGAGACCTGCAGTTGCTGTCCAGCTCTGGGGTCCCAAGGTCACCCATGTCAACACCCATGGAAGGCATCAGTCAAAGAGAAGAATTCAAATGGCCTGAGGACCAGTGGGGGCAGGGAGACGATGCCCACACCCTCCTGGCAGTTCTGCCTGCTCTCTCTCCTAATTCATCTATCATGCCATGGCTGGATTCCATCCTACCAGCTTCCTGCTCAGGAACCGGCCATGGCTTTTCCACATCTCAATTGAGTTGCACTTCTGGGCCCAGTATAAATGTCCTCTGTGGTTTAGCTGGACATCATCACATCCTCCTCCCATGGCTCTCTAACCCAAGCCATCCCCATGTCCAACGACGCTCCCCACAGATATCCTGCCAAGTCCTTCCACATCATTGCTCATGAACTTTAAAAAACAACAACAACAAAAAAAAACCAGAACTCCTTTTGTCTCTCTCAACTCATTGTGATTTTTCTCTTATGTTTCACTCACCTGTAAAACTGAACAGGAATAATGCCTGCCATGTAGGATTTTTGTAAGGATAAAATTAGAACTGCTTGGAACGGAGCCTGGAACACCGTGGACCTGAGATCTTGGGGTTGTTACTCTTCTATTCGCTACCCTTCCAGGCAGAGCCAGGCTTTACCTGCTGCCCATCATGAGTGTCCTCACACACTGCCCTCCTGCCTGCACTTGCCAGCTTGTCTCACTTTGACTTCAACGGTCTCTGTCAGGCACTCTGCTAGGTATCAGGGGATAGATGATGAGGGAAGGGTGTTCCCTCAGAAGGTTACCATTTGGATGGAGATGCAATCGAAGATGGCTGCCAGAGGGGTTTTTCAAGTGTTGATCTTAAAGTACAGGGGCAAGTCTACACTGAAGGGCAAGGAAGAGTTCTTGGAAGAGGTGACAGACAAGTGGGGACCTAGAGGCTGAGGAAGAGAGAGCAAGGCAGGGGTGGGAGATCATCACAAGCCAAGGTCCAGATGGAAGGGCAGGGTTTGGATGTGCAAACCCCAACAAGACCAAGCAGCTTAGGGACAGACTGGAAGAGGAAGAGGGGAGCTCAGGCAGGCTTGGAAGGACCCCCATTGGAAAGGCTTTGTAATTTGGATCAAGACATTGAGCTGAATAGTAGGGAGTCATGAGGAGCCATGGCACTCACGGTGACCTGTACCATGCACACCTTGGGTCACTAACTTTCATGCTGTCCACCTTGACTCGCAGGAGATGGTACCCCAAGTCTTTTTCATGCCTCTTTGGGTGAGCTAGAAGGCAAATGAGCAGCTAACTACCTGTCTGATGTCCTGGGAGGGTAGACACTGCGCACATCTGTGATGAGGACAGAGACGGAGGGGTTTTGAGGTGTCAGAGAAGAGTTCTCTGCACTGTGTGGAGGGTGGGAACCTGGCCATCTTCCAGTCACACATAGCGAGAATGAACTACTCACAAGTCTTGTTCTCTAGAGAAACGATGGTGTGGCTTGTCTCCTACCTACATCACTGGAGCTGTCTTGCCAAGGGAGAGAAAGGCAGGACCCGTAGGAGCTGGCTCTGGGAGCTGGTAAAGGGCTCTCTAAGCAGAAAGAAAAGGAAGTGTGGGGCTCTCAGCAACACCCTAGCTCCATCCACCAATACCCAGCCTCCCTCTACTGTGTGGGAAGCTCTGTTGGCAGCCTGTGATACCAGCCCTGAGATGGACACATTGTATGCTATGGGCACCAAAGCAGTTTAGGAGGCTTCAGGTCCCTCCTGCCCTGTCCAGGGAGCATCTCTCCAAGGGAACTGTCCTCGAGTCCTGGCTGTAGCCTCTCTTTTCTCTGACATTGTACTTCCAGACATACTACTCATGAAGTATATGACTTTGATGTCTTCTCAGGCATCCTCAGACCCTCAAGCCTCTCCCGGCCTCACATGCAGGCTGTTGCCTCTCCAGCATCCATCATGGCCACTGGCACATCTTCCCCTAGGCTTTAGATTGATGGTTCCATCTGCTGTGAGGTGTGATGTGGGCTTGTCAACCCATAAGATAGAACGTAGCTGATTCTTAGTGATGGAAAGTGGGAGAGGAGTGGCCTCTCTTGATATACTATCTCAGATTCACCAGCCAAGGGCTTAGGCCAGGAACAGGGGCTGCATGGCCATCAGATGCAATGACTGTGGCATCTGGACAGCAAGTGCTACAATCCCAGCAGACCATGCAAGTTCCAGGACAGGAGGGGAGGCCAGCCACTGATCAGCAAGAACTGCAAATAGATCACAGCTTCTAGAGCCTGACAAAGGGTCTGGACAAGGCGTCCCTCCAACCAGCTGCCCTCCAGCTCTCTCCAGCCTCCTGTACAGTGGGTGTGCCCAGAGAGGGAAGCTGGAAATCGGGCCACCATCTGGAGAAGATGATGGGCCTGGAAGACAATGTCACCAAACGGATTTCTCCTTGAGGCAATCAGGGCATGGCCTCATCAGCACTTTGAAATAAGCATCCTGGCTGTTTCCAGATGTGGAACCAGATGTGAGAAAATGACATCTTGGCATTGCCTAGTGGACAAGCCCGGAGTCTATCCTCGACCCTCTTAGTTGGCAGGGTCTTGTCTGTATCTTTCTGTTGGTCTCCTTGCTTGCACACCTCTCTCTGGCTACACAGCTCCAGGCTGCTGGACTCTTGATGTTGGCTAAATGTTTTCTTATGCCTGCTTTTGATCCACCTCACAATCAGTGTGTTTTCTTGTTCAGTGGATATGGGAATGAGCAGGCCACCAATTCCCCCTGTCAAATGTCTAGAGTGAATGTTTGTGTGGGTTTGTATGTGTGTGTGCACCTACCATGCACAAGGTTCTGAGAGCAGAAGGCAGTCAGATCCCTGGCCTTGCTACACAGGCAGCCCAGGAGAGGTCTTCCAGGGGTGGAAGGATCCTGTACCTTTAACATAGCTATTACGCAGCAGGGCTCTAGTGTTGTAACCACGCAGAATGCTCTCTCTAGTCCAGTGGTTCTCAACCTTCCTAATGCTGTGACCTTTTAATACAGTTCCTCATGTTGTGGTGACCCCCCCACCATAAAATTATTTTTGTTGCTACTTCATCACTGTAATTTTGCTACAGCTATGAATCATAATGTAAATATCTGATATGCAGCATATCTGATATGCCACCCCTAAAAGGGTCATTGGCCCCCAAAGGAGTCACAACCCACAGGTTGAGAACCAGTGCTCTATCCCATTCCAACCCTCCCCCCCACCCCCCCGCCAAAGCTACCCGAGTCAACCCTGACTTAAGATGCTGAGTGAAGAGGCCTCTTTTCTAGGCTGAAAGCAGAAGAGCAATGGAGAGATGACCCATTCTCCTCAGGGGACTACTGGGGAAAGCAGGTAAAATACCATCAAAGAAATAACCTAAGAAGGGCTTGTGCGGGTTAGACAACAGAAGAGGGGCAGGACTGGTCTGCTAGATGGAGCCCTTCTACACTCTATACACAAAGTGCCGTTTAATTCACCTTAGACATACCAAGCCTGACTCCATCTTTGGCTAGCCTTGGTCTCCATCTGAGGATCAAGCAGAATATTCTAGAGTTGGGAGGGAAAGGCAGAGCAGGTCTGCAAAGCTGTGGTCACCTTGCTCTCAAATTATTCTGGACAGAACAGGGTGGGGTCAGCTCCAACGTCCTCAGGGTAGGGGCTGCTAGGGGCTGTAGCCTCAGAGTTTTTTTTTTTTTTCATGCATCAGTAAATTTTTGAATTTGAAACCTTTTAATTCTCAAAGTGCAGAGCACACACTATCCAGCCTTCTTCATTAAGAACTAATTACTAGCCAAGTTTGAACTCTTTGGAGTTGTTTGGGAGTCATTTGAGCTGAAAAAGAAAACATAACTATGTTGTTGTTTCTTCTAACTGGAAAGGATTGTGTGTGTGTGTGGGGGGGGGGTTGTAGCACTTACAAACAGCTGAAGGGATTTTTGCCTCTATCTTTCCAAAACTCATTGCTCTAGGCCACAACCAAATATGGAAAAAATGACCAAAAATAATAATCTCCAAACCATGAACTTTGCTGAAAGTTACAAATAGCTGAAATATGTAACAGAAATGGCTGTTGACCCTGTTCTGATCAGTTCGCACTATTTGAACCACCTGCCCCCCTTTCTGTTCACAATGTACCTTGGCATCTTTCAGAAGATGCTTCGTTCAGGAATCCAGGGTCCAGGAACGGAGCACAAAGCTGAGCACCAGAGATGTCAGTGTTGGATTAGCATTCTCGTTTTCCACAAGGGGAAACAGACTAACCTGTGGCCTAGATGACTTCCCCTGGGTCCTGCAACAAGCTTCAGCACAACCAGATCCCTGACCTGGCTCCTAGCAGGCTGTCATCTCCAACTCTAGTGTATCTGGGTAGGGCAGGGTCTCTGGGTACCATGGGAGAGAAGATGTGGACTCATACAGGAGACAAAACAGACCACAGAGGCCTCAGCCCTGTCTCGGAAGAAGAGGTAGCAGTCTCTCAGCAAGAAACACATTTGCCATCCTAACCCTGCTCCCGGGTTCTCCAGCGAACACTCTTGGGCTGTTGCTGTGGAGTGCTTAGGTGCTTAGGGTTGGATGTTGTACCTGGCTCAGAGTCCCAGTCTTGGAAGCACCATGAATCTGCCATGATGACCAAGGTTAGGACTATGACTTCTGGGACCTTATTCCTCAGATCAACCCCTACAAGGGAGAGGGACAAGGTGTCAGGGGAGTTGTGTCTACAGTACACAGAGTCTATACTGGGTTTGGTTCAGAGCAGTAATATAACTAAGCCACTAGTCAGACACAGCCATGAGTGCCTTAATCCCAGTACTCAGAAAGCTGAGGCAGGGGGAATGTGAGTTGAAGCTAGCCTGGAGTACATAATAAGGCCCTGTCTCAAGACAGAACAAATTATGGCATCAGACTCTAGGTTTTGAATCTGGACTTTCTCACCATCTCAGTTCCTTCATGGGCAAGTGAAATAGTAGCCTACCTCTCTGGACCCATAGTACATGTCGCATATTCTGGAGCAGGGGTTACTGCTGTTAAGTGTTTGGTACTGGCGACTAAGACTAAGCAAGTGGCCACCTAAAAGCTTAGGCCTGACCTGAGCTGGATAGAACTTCCCAACACCAGTTCTGGGCTAGATGGTCTCCTTGCAAGTAGCATGGTCAGGGACATAGGAGAGTCCAAGGAGGCCCAGACCCTGTGGTATGTCCGTTCCAAGCTTTCTGCTGCCTCCTCTGTGAGGCCTGAAAAAGTTGCCAAGCTCGTCTGGGGCTTGATTTCTCCATTAGTAATAGGAAGATAATAGAACCCTGGCTGCTCCTTTAAGGTCTTTGAGGGGCCTGGATGAAAGGTACCAGCAGCCAGACTGGATGCTGCTATTAGCAGTGACGACAGAAGGAGCACGCTTGTAAGCGCTGTATAGCTCTGACTCAGGCTGTTTACAGTCCTCGGCCCTGGTCTGGGGAGTGAGGGTGCTGAATGGGTTTGTGGTCAAGGGAGAAGGGCCCGGTGGTGCCCTCACCTGCCCTGTGACCACACACACAGACACACACAGACACACACAGACACACACACACACACACACACACGCACGCACGCACGCACGCACGCACGCACGCACGCACGCACGCACGCACGAGTGCATCTACCACGGCCTAGGCTCCAGCAACTTTCTTCTTCCTGTGAGGACCTCCTGTCGCCCAGCATCCATAGGAAGTTCTATACCTCTTACTCCATGCATGCCTTCCTGTTAGGATTCAGACTCCAGACCTGCCATGTGACACACCACTCCGGAGGACAATCAGAGGAATAACACTCCCCCACCCCAAGCCAGGCCCTCCCTCTGTCTCAGCCTAAGGACAGCAACCAGAAAGAGCTGGCCAGCATGGGGCTGGACCCCTCTATGACCTCCACATCTGGTCAGAGGCTTCAGGTCTCTCCTCCCTGGGGAGTTTCTAATGGGAGGCTGACCAGAGAAGGGAGGATTTTGCAAATAAGCCCTACTCCAGAGGGCCTGCTGGGCCATCCCTGCTGTGCACAACAAGAAGTGCAGAGGCCCCTGTGCCCTGATGGGAACAGGAGGCAGAAGGAGGGCTGACAAAGCAAAGTGTACTTGATACCAGTCTGTCCCCAGGCTGCAGGAGAAGAGCTCTTCCCTTGGCAGCTCAGGCCAGATTGGACCTGCAATGGTGTCTGTCCTGACCTTGGCATTGGCTTAGGGACACACAAATTAATCCATCTTAGATCCCAGCATGACACAAGCCAAGGCAGTCCTAGTCAATGCCCCCTGGCTTCTCAAAGTGCTCTTGTTTTCCTGACTAGTACAAAGTACAGGCCATGGGGTAAGGAGGAGAGCTGGGTTAGATGCGTGGCAGATCTCCCTCTCATTCATAGCCTCAGATACACTAAGCGAAGCATACTCCATCACTGAATCCTTAGCTTTTTTTTTCTTCTGGCTCCAAGAACTAGTCCTTGACCCTACCATGTTTCTTCCCTAACCCCCAGCTTCCCAAACCCAGCCTCTATCGGTCCTTCCACCAGTGTTGTTAATCCCCTGTGGCAGAACCTGTGGAAGATACTGAGTGCTTAAACTAGGGAACTGGGGATGGTAAAGAGACACATACAAAGTAGAGAGCAGAGACAGACACTGGATGATGCGAAAGGAAGGAAGGGAAAAAAAAAAATCAAAACTCCAGGCAGAGAGAGGCTGTCCAGAAGACATCATGGTTCCCTTGGAGAAACCCGGAAAGAACATTCTAGAAAGAGAGATAATAGGCACAAGAAAATGGAAGAAGCGAGAGCTTGGCATCGCAGAGATCTGCTCCCACGGAGTGTTAGACATTGGGAGCAATGGAGGCTGATGTCAGGCTGAGTTTAGAGACCCTGAGCAAAGGAGGACACACCCAGCAGGAGTGGAGGTGAAGCCTGGAAGTCAGCACACAACATCCCCAGGAGCTCCCTGAGGTTAAAGGATATAAGCAACTCTGTTTAACAGAGAGGGAAACTGAGGCTCATTAGTGCTTAGTCATCTGCCCAAGGCCTTAGAGTAAGTCAGCAGCCAAGCCAGTGGAGTATTGCAGACGCCAGGCGTGGAGGGGTCCCTGTGAGGTCATCTGCTCCACCTCTGGCCTGATTGGTTCTGACTATGTCCAATCAAGGCAGGAAGCTTCCTGCCATGGTCTCTCTCTCTCTCTCTTTTGTCTTTTCTTATTTTAGTTTCTCTCCCTTCCTCCTTCTCTCCTCCTCCCTTCCTTGCCGTCTACTAATGCCAAGTATTTATGATTCTGATCTAGCCAGAATCCCTCCTTCTGTGGTGTAAGTCTTCTGAGTTCCTAAGAAGCTTGTGTCCTCGGAACACCCTCGCTGTACCTTGAGGTCACTTTGGCTGGCTGATCTGATTCCTCTCCTTCAGAACCATTCTCACCAGTTTCTTTCTCTCCAGGTCCCAGTCCTCCAGAGTAGGAGTGGTAATACCTATTGGGTATTCCATACGTGGCAGATGAAAAACCAAGAGTGATTTTTAGACACACAATCACTGGCCTCTGCAAAACAGATCAGACAGAAACTCCGAACACCACTAACTTCATTTAGCCAAGCAGACATGGTAGTAGCCACTGTCTAGCTCAGTCTGAAGATATTCTTAAGCCAAATTCTTACTTTAAAAACACAGGTCTTGAGCCAGGCAGCAATAGCCCACCCATTTAATCCCAGCACTTGGGAAGCAAAGACAGTTGGAGATCTGAGAGTTTGAGGCTAGCCTGCTCTAGAGAGTGAGTTCCCGGTCAGCTAGGGCTACACAGAGAAACTGCCACAAACAAACAAACAAACAGTCTCTTCTTTCCTTGGGTAACCTTCCACACACAAAATTCACATCTACACAAAGCACACATAAAGTGCAAGCATTGGGAAGCCCCTGTTAACCAGACTGGCATCACTGCTGGGTTCTCTGGTAAAGAGGGAAAATTCTGCAGACAGCTAAGGCTCATCCCCCACCCCCCGGAATTCCTGCTTATCATCATTCCTATGTTCCACATGCAGGAAAAGACCCGAGCCCTGCCCACTTAGGCATCATTTCTGCACACCGTGTGCCAGGCACCGAGCCAAATGCTTCGTATACATTTTTTCCGTACCTGGTCCTTACAACCACCCTGTAGGTTCCAGGGAGAAGAGTGAACCCTCCAAGAGGTGTAGTCTGGCTGGTAAATACCACAAGCAGGTGTGGACTCTGCCTGCACTGGCTCACTGTAGAGCCCACCCTCCTACCTGCTCTTACTACAGCTATTGCCTTCTTCCTAGGCCTGGTGGCCTTGAGTGTTCCCACTGTGCCCCACCCCCAACATGGTGCCTCTCCACATCTAGTTGAGGACACTTGATGGCCTTGGGGTGAGGGTATGGGGCGGTTGTCCAGTCCAGCAGCTTGTCTTTGTTCAAACTGGTCACTTTTCTGGCTGTTTTCTTTTCTCCTAATCTCAGATTGAAGGCCTATTATTTCCAAGCCAGGACAGAAAGAACAAGGAATAAAGAGGCTCTGCTCCAGGAGCTGGCCTGTCTGTGTTCTGCCCAGGTGATTGCTTCTCTGACAAGCCTGGTCATGCCCATCCCCCAAACTTGGTAGGATCATTGATCACAAAGCCTCGTTAGGGTTTTTTTTTCTCCATGCACCTCTAGGTCTAGGCTAGGTTGGGAGAAGGAGGAAGAGTGAGAGGAAGAGTAGCTGAAGGGAGGTGCCTGGGAGGTGATGGTAGACTTCCCTAACCCAGCCTTTGGTCTGTTCTTCCTCTCCATACAGAGGTAGCTCTGGAGAGAGTAGTCACATGCAGAAACACAGCCAGACACACTCACACACAGGTACCCACATCAGCACCACAGCATCATTAGGCTCACACTGCAGCCTGCCAGCACTCAGAGACCTCCAGGACACAAACTCCCTGAAGCTCAGACACATAATCACAAGCACATGGACTCAAATCACACATTTCCAAAAAGGGCTGTAAACATGCCCTTTCCCCTAGGCACAAACATTATCACATGCACACTTGGGGGGTGGGGTGGGGCACTAGGGATCTGGGAAAAAGCATCTATGAACAGGCCCAGAGAACAAAGGATGCTGGTATCATCAGAGGGTCTCCAGGCTCATGTGGCTGGGGTGCAGGGGGAGCATCTTCTGAGCCCCAGCTCCACCCTCTTTCTGGCATTAATGAATTGGCGAGTCCCGTCTAGTCCACGAGCTCAGGGAGTCCTTTCTCAACTCTTCCTGTGGACTTTGTTCTGAAGCTCAGCCCATTTAGCCCTGAGTCAAAAGAAGCCATACTGTGCCAAAAGGGATGGTTTGTGTCAACTGTCAGGAGACACCACTGGGTTACCCTGGGAAAGAGGAGGGTAGCTGGCCTTAGGCCACCAGGAGCCTTTAACCTGCTGTTGGTATCCTGTCCCAGCTGAAGGAGGGAACAAAGGTGCCTTGATGCTTGGGTACTGGGATAGCTGGTGGCAGTAGACATACCAGCACTGCCCTAGCACAGAACCTTGCCATCACCATATGAACCTCTCATGGTCAGGCTGGCCCTCTAAACTTCCCACCTGGAGCAACCAAACTTCCCCATGCCCCGGGCACAGGTTAGCATAAGCTTCCCTTTAGCCCACCAAGAGCCTGCATAAGTGCTGAAGGGACACTGTGCCAGGGTTGGGAGAAAACAGGTAGCTGGTCCAGGCTGTCACGGATGAGAACCCCTGCGTAAGTTCACCCAACACCAGCTCCCTCCACGTCATGGCCTCCTAACAGAAGCCACAGATTTTCCATGAAGATCACAGCTGGCAGGAATAGAAGGCAGAACTGCCCGTACAGCTGGAAGCTGGTGGCATTCTCCAGCCTCAGACCAGGCCAAAGTGCAGAGTGTTCCAGTTGTACTTGACAATGGTGGCAGTGACAGCTCCAGGTAGCTTGCAGGCCCCTTCATAGTAGAATTGCTGGGGCCCAATGTGCAAGCAGGGGCTGAAAATTCACATAGCCAGGATCCCAGACAGAAGGACTGTGATGTGCCTGTGGATGCCTCCTGGCCCTGCTGAAGGTCTTCATTGATACAGAGAAACAAGGAACTGTCTCCATTCAGGCTTCCCCTGACCAGGTAGGAGAACCCCTTGCCTCAGCTGCACGCAGTGCCATTATAAGCAAAGGCTCAGGGTACCACTTTTGCTGAGGTCAGAACGGGAGGGAGATAAAGACATTGGAGATGTGAATGTAGGAGCTGAAGGCCCATGCAGGGAAAGAGGTGAGCCAGCCACCAGCAGAGAGGAACGTCGGGTTAGCTGCAGCTCTCTCTGCAGCAGCTCACTCTCTTCCTCTCTGGGGCACACAACATAAAGCATAAGACATTGCTTTCAGATTTGCTTGCTTATTTATGTCAACGGTTAGCCTGGAAGCACCGTGAATTTCGGGATCAAGTCTTTCTTATTTACTCCTGGATCCCCTAGCATTTGGTATGTACGAATGACTCAGTAACATTTGCTTGTTGAGAAATGAATGGTCCCTCACCACAGAACCTATATAGCTCTGAAAACACAGGAGGAGTGATGGACCTGAAGACGAAGATGACCCAGATGACAGAGGGCAGGAAGTCTTCAAGAGAAGCCTCTGGACATACCTTCTTCTCACCCTACAACCTGCAAGTCTACCCAGTTATATTACAGGGAACTGAAGATGCTACCCTCAAATAAGCTGAGCGTTGGCCCCTCCTTCAAGATGTCCCTTTAAGAAGGGACCTAGCTGAGCAGAAGACCTAGCTCGACTTAAGGAGTGAGAACCCTTCCCAGAAGAGGGATACTCCCCCAAGACGAGCCCTGAGGAAGAGTATGAATTAGCCAGCCAAGATATGGGGAGAAAAGAGGGTTCTGTAAAAACGGAAGCAGGTTTCAGAAGAAAGAGAGTATGTGTCTTAACTGAGTACAGAAGGAGCATCCACAGTGCCCAGAGTGTCGGGGACTGGAGAAGACGTGGAGGACCAGGGGAGGCTAGAACGCTGCTCTGGGTTCTTGAAGGTCTTCTAGTTGGAAAGTAAAGGGACTAAGTTTGTAAGCCAGAACTTCCCTTATTGCTTAAAAGAAGTCAGAGCACTCTGCTTGGGTGGACCGTGATGAGTCTTTCTTTCATACCTAGCATAGAGGAAGAACATGGGCACTACTCCATAAAAGGTTCGGGTGGAGCCAGGCAGACCTCTGGCCTGTCCTAGTGGGTTCAGTCAACAGATGGCTGCCTACACTTTGCCTTCAAGCACACCCAGGGGATGAGAGAGACCTGGAATGATAGTCATGTGCAAGCCCCAGAGCATAGCCATAGAGGTCCTGTCAGTGGGAGTGCTCCAGAGGAGACAATAGTGATGCTGGGCCAAGGACTATGAATGCTAACCTCTTTCCTGGGTTCTCAGTACCTTCACTCCAGGGATACTCTCTATCTCATTCTCTATGTTGCTCAGACCTGGGCTCCTCCTGGGCTCCTCCTGGGCAGAGGAATGGAGAGGCTCCACAGGTGCCCTCAGTATACACACATGCTGTCCCTTAAGAGTCACCCTAACGTAGAACAAAGATTACTTTTCTCTCTCCACTCCTCTGCAGCCTACAGATGGCCACAGGTGGGCAAAGATCTCTTCCTGTTAGGTCATACAGCAAAAGCTGCTGCAGACACTGCTGCACTGTGGGACCAGAGGAGAGCAGCTGGTGTCCAGGTGGGATGAGAGGCAGAGACACTTAGAATGCAAGGCTGGTCACCAGAGACATGGAGACACATTTAACTCACATCTGTGTGCCGACCAACTGAACAGTTGAGAATTCCTTCAATCTGGGCCTGGATTTCTCCCTGACTCCCACCCTGAAACTAAAATGAATGAGACCCCAGGATTACTCAGGCTCCTTCCAGGGCTTTGTTAACCCTGAGTCCCCACAAGGAATGACTTTTGTCTTGCTAGTAAGCATTCAAGTCTAGTCTGCTCACTTTTTGCTAACTGGGACTTCTGAAGGGCCCAAGTCTGGCTCCAGAATCATATATCTGTGAGATTAGAAGGCAGGATGTGAGTAGCTAACGTAGATTATAGGAAGAAAGGGGTCATTGCACAAAAGAGGTCCTCAACACTAAGATGAGGAAGAGACAGACAGATGCTGGCTCTGGGAGTAGGGCTCTGAGTTGAGAAAACCTTGTGTAGAGTGGTGCAGAATTTGAACATCATCCCCACTGAGAAGAGGCTGGAGGAACTAGAACTTTGTCCTCCTCTGCCAGCCTTCCCTGAACTGGCTTGATCCCATAAAGGGAGGAACCTGGAAGATCTCGGCTGAAGGGGGATCAGCAGAAGAGGTAGCAACAGTTGGGTTTGGAAATGCAGGACCCTGGAACGGCAGGAGGGCTGCGCCTCAGTCAGCCATCAGCACTGGGAGGCTTCCACAGCTTGCTGTTCTCAGGCTGTCTGTATACCATTCTCAAGAGCTACACTGCAATTATCTACAGACTACAGCCCGCAGGGCCACCGAGAACCAAGCTCTATCACTGTCGCGGGGCAGCTGAGGCACAAAGTGCTCTTAGTTGAAGGAAACTGGATCACCTCTAGAATCTCCTAGAATCGAAGGGGCTTTCCTTTCGTCGTTAGCCAGGAGGGCCTGTCTTTAGGGACGGGGTGGTGGGGGTGCGTGGAGGGGCCGGTGAGCAGGATCTGAAATTCAGCTTTGCAGCGCCACCTGGTGGAAGAAGAATGAAGGTGCAAGAGGTGCTTTCAGAGACAAGTAGGTGATATCCTGCCACCTGGTGGACATTTGAGGCAGAGGATTTTTGTAGCTCTTCAGTAGCGAGTGAGGAGCCAGGGTTAGCTCCTCAACAACCTCTAGGAGGCTTCCTACTCTAGATTGTAGCAGGAAGGTTGCAATGTGCTAGTGTGTGACTCTAGTCCACGAGGATGGATGGTTTTTTAGGAGAAAAACAAAGACTATTCGTGTGATACAGTGTGTATTCTAAGTCATAGGGTAACCCACTCAATGTCCATGCCTCCATACAACCACTCAGAAACACTTGCTAAGCAAGGCAATGTGTGCGCGCACGTGCACACACACACACACACACACACACACACACACACACACACACACACACACACACACACTTTACCAAATCATGTATGTCATCTCCTTTAACCTTTACATAACCCAGAGAGGTACATATTATTCCTCTTGCCTTGCACATGAAAGTATTCAGAAGTGAAATTACTTGCCCAAAGCCTGCTAGGTGAGACAGCCAAAATAAGAATGAGAAACGACCCTTTCCCAAGGGTTATCCCTCGTCTGCTGGGTGACAGACAAGAACACCAGTAATTACACAGGGGTTCATAAGAGAGCTGAGGCAGAAGTTTCTATAAAAGTCTTTATAGCAGGAGTAAGCACAAATTCGACTCTAATACTGGTAATATTTGCAATGATAGCTAATATCTATTGTTTATTACATGTGAATGCTACATGCTTATATGAGCCATCTAATTTAAGCCCTTCAATGGTAGGAAGGAAATGGAATCAGATTTTAACTGGCAGGGCTAAGATACAAATCCCAGTGGACAAGCTCCAAGCTAGACCCTTGGACACTATGCTACACTCCTCAAAGACAGAAGCAAGTGACTGGGCATCCCAGGACCTAGAAATGGGTCACTGCTGGACTGGCTTGCACTGAGAAGTGGGAAAGACTGGCGAAGAGGCTCAGAGACTGTGCCATCTTCTTGTGGCCCAAGAAGTACACTTTGCTCTTAAGCCATACTAGGAAAGGCTGGCTCTAACTTACACCTTCCAAGATTAGGGTCAACACAGAGAATTTTACTAACCTGTTTGGGTCCTGACAACATTTTCTATAGTGTTTCAGAAGCACATTCTGGCTTTGGCAGGAGGTAGAAGGGCGTGCCAGATATCTTAAAGGTCTACGGGCTGTCTTGGATCATTTTGTGCTGTTATTACAGAATGACAGAAGCGGGTGATTTATAAAGAGTAGGTGCTGATTTTTTTTGTAGTTTTGGAACACAGACAACCCAAGACTGGGGGTCCTGAGTGCTGCCAGTGCCCATACTGCCTATCATCCCATGGTGAAGGCAGAAGTATGAAAGAACTTCTGAGGCAAGAGGAGACGGAACTTGCCTGGTAACACATCGGTGAGACTGTTAGCCTGTGGTGGTTGGTACTCTTATATCAGGGGTAAGTTGTTAACACATGAACATGGGGGATGGGCATACTCCAACTCTGGAGGCTGTGTATGAAAGGACTAAATTCAGTATGCACGGCTGAAAGGGAACAGGAGACTGACAGAAGACTGAAGTGACCAGAGGGAGAGAACTTTTGTCTCTGTGGAAAGAGCCTTCTACTCAGAGGCTCTGTCAGGTTTTGAAAGGAGACGGCTGTCAGCACCAGGTGCATCTCAGGAAGGTCACCGGAAGGTCACTGGTTAGCAGAGAGATGCTATAGAGTCAACGTCCACACAAGGACCCATGTCCCATCCAATGCTGAGATGCCACAAAAGCATACTTATTTTAATATTAGCGATTCAATCAACCCTATGGTAGGTTGGCAACTAAATGCTTTAGGGATAAGCAAGATACGACTCTCACCCTCAAAACCTTCAGAGGTCAGTAGTTCGTCTCCAGCCCCTGGCTCATCCCAGACAACCTTTAATTTAGATTGCCCGTTCTCTCAAACAAGAAGAGCAAGGTGAATTTTGTATGCCTTTCTTACCCTTTTTTGAACAATTCTATACCTCGACTCAACATTTGATTTTAAGTGAGATTGCAGTGTATGCATGCTACCACGATCAAGGAATAATAATATAAATAACAGTAGTTAAGAAAAAAACAAGCCCTTTTTACTGTGTGCCAGGTACAGTACCCCTCACTTTACAAGTATTATTTTTAACCTAATTGTGCTGGCAAAAGTTCAAAGGCAATCTTAATACCTTTCAACTTCCTGAAGGGTTACACCAAAGGAGGTGTCTTACTGTTCTCCACAACCGCCAGCTCATGCCAGAAGATAATGGCTTTATATTGCAAGAAGAGTAGGCCAACTATAAAATAGAATGTTCTGGGAACACAGTGGTCCAAAACACAGGAATAAAACACCAAGCAAGGCTGGAGTGTTTTCTTCTATGGAAGACTTCAAAAACAGAGGGGATGTCCATTTGGTTTAGTGATAAAAGGGAGGGAACAGTGGAAATCCATGGGTGTGGACACCGGGTAAGGTCTGGGCACATGGCCGGCCCTTTGAAGCCATATCAATAAAACTCCAGGAGGTGACCTTCATGTGACCAGCAACCCCAGAGCAATGCCCCAACTGCCACAGAATGGGCAGCAGCGTCAGGCACCACAGCATGCAGGTGAGGTTCCCCTGGCTCATATTCCTCTAGCCTAGCATCCCGTGTCCATTCTTCCATCCATCCATGCCTTTCCGTAACTATTTGAATCCTGTCTGTTGGCATGCAGATTCTCTCCTCTGGGGCTATCTGCTTTCAAGCACGGAGGCTGCACATGAAAGATCAGAAACCAAAGCAGGGAGATGGTGCTGTCACAGAGAGCACTGGGGAGAAGAGAGGTGGAGAGGGTGTTCATGCTCTGGACAACCCCCAGGGCTGGAGCTCAGTGACAAGTGGTGGCCCCAAGCTTTACACTCAGCCAAAGTCCAATGCATAAGCCTGACGGTGATTTTTACTTCTCATTACCCCATAAGGCCTTGCCAAAGGTGCACCTGCTTTAGACTTAATATCGAGTCCAGTCCTCATAAGCAATGTTTCTTCCTTTCTTTTTGTTTCTCCTGTAAGCTTTGAAAATTAATCAACCCCCCTTCTTTTAAAAGAGGCCACCAACCAGGATTCTGTTTCCTCAACTTCTGTTTCTTTTCCATGGGAGAGGGGAGTTATTTAGTCCTGCCTACAAAACCAACCCAGAGACCACCCTGGTGGATTTTAAGCCCTTTAACACTTCCTTAAGGCTCCTTTTAGTAATGAGGTTCATCGGAAGGCCCCACCTCCTCTGTTATAACCCTGCCGGCCTGTGGACCTGTTTTCACAAGGCCCCTCCCCTGTTACCTAAGCAGCAGGGCTTGAGGTATATGGAACTAGGTTTGGTCCACAACATGTCTGTCCTCCAGAAGCAGCTGACAAGGAGCTGGCTGAGGTGTCATTCTTTCTCCAACCTCCTTGTTACAATGACAAGCAATGACGGGGAGGAGCCATGGCCCAGACCCAGAAGAAAATTGAACGGCCTCAAATTAGGTCAAACATGCCTTTGGCACAAACCACAGAAGAAGAAGAAGAAGAAAAAAAAAAAAAAACAGAAGACAGCATTTTGCTCTTGGGTTACAAAATGAAACAGAGTGTCCCCAAAGCTGTCACTATGTGAACAACAGACAAGAAGTAATGAAAACACAGTGGTTATTAATACTATCAACAGAAACAGGAGGGTAGAATAAAGTCAGTATAAAATGCGCAGGCACCACCGTTAGAAGATTATGCATCCAATGTGTAAGAAGAAACAAAGAGAAAGACAAGAGTGGCTAAGACAGCAAGGCAGCACAGACAGTAAAGACTTTGTCCTCAGGACCCACATGGTTGTAGGAGAGAACCTACTGAAGCCACACGCACACACACAGACAGACAATACAATAAATAAATAAATAAATAAATAAATAAATAAATAAATGTGAGAAAGAATGAATAGAAAGCTATGCTAAGGAAAACCTCTTTAAAAAAAAAACAACAACCAAAAAACAAATACAAAAACCACAAGTGTCACTAAGTCTCACAGTCATCTGGAAGAGTAGATTTAAAGAAATAGCCAAGAAAAATACCGATGAAGAAACGCTCCAGATGAAGGTATCTTGGAGCTCAGTGGCAGAGCACTTGCCCAGCACGTACAAGGAAGGCCTTGGGTTCCAGTCACAGTGATGCCAAAACAGAAAACAAAATCTAATAGTCCTAGATACATGAGAGACTGGAGAAGGGGGTACGTAATGAGACCATTTGACCTGAGCAGCACAAGAGCACCCCATTAAAAACAAAGTGTGCAGCTGGCGGGGGAGTAGATGTATGGGTGGAACATAACAGAGAACCAAGAGACAACTGAAATGTTTAACAGAAGGCGCACTCAGGGCTCCAGAACCTCAGCAATGTCACCTACTGCACACACACAAGGTGTCACCTACTGCACACACACAAGGTGTCACCTACTGCACACACACAGGATGTCAAGTGACATTTCACATTAAGGAAAAAATGAGCATCCAACAACTGCACAGAAATAACAGGTAATGTCTGAGACACCGTACCTATGGAGTAGTAAATGAACCGTGGGTGTTAAAAGACTTAAATGTTAAATAAAATGCCAGAACACTTCGTTGAAATGTTTGCATAACATAAGAATAGAAAAGTCTTTCTAAATACAGATCAAAAGGAAAACCAAAAGGAAACACTGAAATGTTTACTACGTGAAATTTATACAGATTCTCGCTGTTACGGTGTGTCACAAACTGAGTACAAACAATATGCTGAGATTACACTTGACATTCTTCAAAATAAAGGTTAATGGCCCTGGCATATTAGGAAATTTGCCAAATGACAATGAGACAAAGAGATCCTTCAATAGCAAAATGGGCAGAGACTAGACAGAAACACAAAGTGCTAAGGAGAAAGCCCGCGAACATGCTCAACCTGAGAAATAATCAAAGAGAATTTAAAAGGATCACATTTGTGCAACCGACTTGTAAAGGTGAAATTAGCACTCACAGACCAGCGGGAAAGCCTAAACCCACAGGTTTTCTCAAGTGTGGCTGAGCAGCAGGTGTCAAAGCTTAGAATGTGCTTGTCTTTAGTGTCTTCAGTCCCACCCTAGAAGTCACCCTGTAGGTACAATATGTGCTAAGAGTTGTATCTAGGAGCAAAACCATCACAACACAAGCTAGAAAAACAAATTTCTAATAACAAACCATTAAGATGTTCACCTGTGTTTAATGATCCACCATGTGGCCTTTGAAATGATGGCATAAAGACACAGCTATTGTAATAGAAAGTGTTTCCCATAAATACTTTTGAAAAATTAATTTTTAATTTTTATTGTATGTGTAGGAGTGTTTTGCCTGTGTGTATGTCATTGCACCATGTGTGTGCAATACCCGTGAAAGCCAGAAGAGGGCGACACATCCCCAAAACTAGAGTTACAGTTGGTTGTGAGCGGCTCTTAACCACCCAGTCATCTGTCTCTCCAGCCCATATTTCTATCTATACTCTATAGTAAGTATTTTTGTGTAATTAAAATTCTTTTTAAAAATCTTTTTAGAAAAAGTATAGCTAGATGGTGACATACCCCTTTAGTCTCAGCGTTTGAGAAGAGAGATGGATTTCTTGGGTTCGAGGTTAGCCTTGACAAGTTCCAGGACAGCTAGGGCTAAACAGAGACACCCTGTCTCAGTGTTGGGGTGAGCAGGGAGAGAAAGTAGGAATGAGCTCCTAGACGTCCAAGCCTCCTCAGCTCTGTTTGCTCTGGCGGATAAAGGGACTAGAAATAATCTTTAAGGACAAATGGTTTAGACAGACAGACAGACAGACAGACAGACAGACAGACAGACAGAAACACACACACACACACACACACACACACACACACACACTTCCAAATAGTCTCACTTCAATTCCTTACTTGGCTTCTTGTCCTTACCAACAATAATCATCAGAAAATCAGTAACAGTTCTAACATCTCCTCTCTCTCTCTCTCTCTCTCTCTCTCTCTCTCTCTCTCTCTCTCCCTCCCCCTCCCCCTCTCTATTCCAAAGGAAAGCATCTCTACCTGGCAAGAGGGGAAGGCTGTGCCTTGAGAGCAGAGAACAGAGTGTCCCCCAAAAGTCTGTGTGTAGAAACCTTGGTCTGCAGTGTAACAGTGGGGTGGTGGGACTCGGTGTGGCAGCTGAGGGTGGGGGCAGCTGGGGGCACGAGGTCACTGAGGATCTTGCTATTAGAAGAGAACAATGTACTTCAAGGGGCTTTTATTAGTTCCTGAGAGAAAAATTTAGGAAGGTTCAGGACCGGCTTCACTTCACACCCGGCTTCCTGTTTCGACAGCTGATATCTCTGTCTTGCATGTGATCTGACCATGAGGTCGCTTGCTGTACTGTGCCAGCCTGAAGGCTTTCTCCAGAACCAAGGAGATGCTGGCGCTATGTTCATGGACATCTCAAGCTGAGCTTAATAAACCTCTTTTCTTTATAGGGTATCCAGCCTCAGGTTATTTTGTTATGGCAATGAAATAAAAGTCTCTCAGCTTGGGATATCTAGATCCTGCAAATAGCTCCTAGATTTTGCTTTTGAACACTTTAAGACTTACACAAGAAGTACTTATGGTGCAAAACAAATGGGCCACTTCAAGTTAGGAGAAGGGGAGAAGCTACTAGACCAGCAAAGATGAAAATTTAAATAAGTTACCCACACATGAATATATCATCAAGTGCCATATGGACCATTAAATGGTAGGGAGCCACTGGACTGAGAGTAGAAAAAAGATAGAGAGTCAACTATAGTCAAAATTATATGTTTAAATGCAAGTTTACTTATCTATCTATTTAATTAATTTATTTATATGTGAGTATGTGTGCACACACATGCATGATGTGTGAGCACAATGCATGTGTGGAGAGGGTGTGGATGATATGTCATGCACATGGAGGTCACAGAGCAACCTTGAAGACTGGGATCCCTCCTTCCACCTTTATGTGGGTTTCAGAGATCAAACTCGGGATACCAGAGTTAACCATTGACCCATCTCACTGATCCCTAAATTGCATGTTTTTATTTATTTATTCTATTGGCTGTTTGAGACAGGCTATGTAACAGCCCTGGCTCTCCTGGAACTCACTGTGTAGAACAGGCTAGCCTTAAACTCACAGAGATCTGTCTTCCCATGCCTCTCGAGTGCTGAAAATAAAAGCATGCTCCACCACTGCCCAGCTTTAAAAAACAAAACTAAACTAAACAAAGCAAAACTAAACTGAACTATTTGTCTGTTTGTTTGAGACAGGGTCTCTAGCATATTTTAATAGCAAGATTGTATAAGTTATTTTCCTATAGGTCAGACTTAATTTATTAAATCTTCAGCATCCTGACCTCCTCCAGCCTGCTGCCAGGTCCTGATTCTCCTCTTCACATGAAATGCAGACCTCAGAAACCGTGTGTTGCTACATCCTGGCCTCAGTACCAACTGTTCTCAGCACCAGGGTTAGGGACAGCAGCTTTCTAACGTGGCTTGTGCAATGCACTCCTACTTTAGGGACCTCTGTTTCCAGTCTCAGATGTAGACTACTTCTTCCCTAAACCCACAGGAGGAAGCCCACAGAATGGCTCTTCAGATGCCATCAATGTTCCCTGGATGTGGAAAACCAATTTCCTGGCCTGTATGTGGGCTTTCAGCCAGCCCACTTCTGGAAAAGAGGTTCTTGAACATCAGTGTACAAGCGGCTCCTGTCTCTGTGCATGTGTGCCTGTGTGTGTGTGTGTGTGTGTGTGTGTGTGCGTGTGTGTGTGTGTGTGTGTGTATGTGTGCCCTCTCTCACTCACATTGTGTTGTAAATGCCTGTCACAGATATGAATGCCCATGTCACCCCCAGTCATGTCACGTCCTTGCACCTCCTTATTCTTAATTCTCTGGGAATCACTTGGTCAATTAAAACTTTACCAGCAAAGGATTTGGAACCCAAATCAAATCCTGTTCCTCTGATGCTGTACCTTCTAGTGGGAACAAGGGTAAGAGAATCAAACAAAGAGAAAGACCCAGGGAATACCCTGACAGGCATTGAGGGTGGCATCATGAGAAACCTGGACTTCCCATCCCCATACTCTTCCTTTTATGGAGGGGCAGGTTCCATCTCTGGTGTTCAGGATGCCAGGCACACTGGGTACAGTGCTGTGCTGGTCACTTCTGCCCAGTGCTCTGGACAATGCCTGAGATCTCCGAGCTCTTGCTACCACTTTATAGAAGGAAGCAACCACCTGGTTTCCTCAAAGACAGTGGGCTTCATATATGTTACAGGAAAAAACAAAAAACCAAACCAAACCAACCAAATAATCAGAAACAAAAAAACCTCAGTCATGGTTTAGAGCCTTTTCCAGAGACTTTGGTCCTAAAATATTTGACCCACTTAAGACTGGGGTTCTTGGAGTCCACAGTCTTGGGGTGCTTAGACTGATGGGCACTCCAATGATTGATCTGTTGCTTTCCCTGCCACAGCAGCTAGCTGCCAAATGGCTCAAGAGGATCATTCCCAGGGCCAATGGCTCCGTGTGCTCAGGGAAAGAGACCTCTCTCCTCACTTTCCTCAGAACAGCCCCAGAGCCTCTGGATAGGGCTGCAGAACAGACAGGAGACAGAGTCAGGAGAGACCCAAGGTCACCAGTCCAACAGTGCGGCTTCTCAGAGGCTGAAGGAGGAGGAAGCACAAAGCCACAATTGGCGTGGTGCCTTTGTGCACACCCCTCCACGATAAGCTGGACTCAGAGCGGAGGAGAGGAGAAGGCGGAATGGTTCAGAGAGCTGCCTGGGGCACAGGTCACTCACTTTGCTTCTGTGCAGCTCTGTGATCTTGATAAGTTACTTAACCTCTCTCTGCCTCACTCTCCTCTTCTGTAAAAGGGAGATGCTAATAACGCCAACCCGAAGGACTGAACCGTTTGTTGTTGTTGTTTTAAATACAATATATTTTGATCATATTCTTTTCCCTCTTCAAGTCCTCCATGTCCTCCCCACCTCCCTCAAGTCCTCCATGTCCTCCCCATCTCCCTATCCACCCAACTTCAAATTCTTTCTCTGTCAAACAAAATCAAAAAAGCAACAACAACAACAAGCACATCAAACAACATGGAGTCCATTTTTGGTTTGTTTTTACACAGGACTAATAGGGAAATCTAACTAGAAAGTAGGCTTCCATTCCTAGCAACACAAATAATTGATTTGCTAATTGTAACAAATGGACCACACTCTGGTAAAGTGCTCACATCAGAGAAGAGTAGGTTGAGATAGATGAAAACTCTTAGAATTATTTTTGCAATTTATCTGTAAACCTGAAACTTTTAAAATAAACTTCCCTGGGCATGGTAGTGCATACCTTTGATCTCAGCACTTGGGAAAAAGAGGCAGATGGATCTCTATGAGTTCAAGGCCAGCCTGGACTACATAGGAAATGCCAGGCTAGCTAGGGCTACACAGTGAGACCTTGCCTCAAAATAAATAAATAAACAAACAAGCAAGCAAACAAAAATAGACAAACCAAAATAACTAAGTAAGCAAATAAATAAATGAAATGAGAAGGAGTTTATTTAAAAACAAGTTAAAAGACCAGGCACTGTGGCACATACCTATAATCCGAGCATTTGGGAAGTGGACGCAGGAGGATCAAGGGTTCGAGTCATCCTTGGCTGCATAGAGGATCAGAGGCCAGCCTGGACCCCGAACTATGATAATAAATTGGTCCTTGTCATACACAGGAATTCTAAGCCTTGTTCCTGGAGATCTGGAAACATCCAGAAAGCATCTCACAGTGAGTCGGCCTGCATCATAACTCCTGAGCTGCAAGTGAGCAACAGCTTCTAAGCTCAAATGTCAGTGGACTGCAGGTCAGACTTCAGTGACACATCTCGGTGCCATGGTCTGCTCCGGGGTCCTGGGCTCAGCCCCTCACCTTTCTACAGCTCCTTTTCCCTTTAACTATCATGTGCCACTGCCTCCCCAAGGAAATTTGGTCCCCAGAATTCTGATGTTGAGGTCTACTTCCTGTCTCCTCTTGTGTTCTCCCCTCTTCTCCACATGACTCTGCCATGATGCCTCCAACTCACCATGTTGGAACGCTGCCAGGAAGTCAGAACTGGCACTATGCTAATTTTTATGCTTGACTCTTAAACCATGAGCTAAATAAATAAACCCCATTGTTTTATAGCACACTTAGTCTCAGGTATTTTGCTAAAGTAATGGAAAACAATACACTTGTATGGATTCTTCCAGCCTAGAGCACAGATCATGGTGAAGCCAACGTGTGCAGCCTCTAAGATAAGCTGTGATAATCTATGTTCTTGTGTAATCGCCTCTTCTTGAGCATGGGCTGATGGGATGTCATGTGTAAAGTTTGGATGGACAAGCCAACAGGCCTCCATCTTGGAGTGGTTGTCCCAGGAAAACTAGTCATGCTGTAAGGAAGGTCTATAAAGAGGCTCATGGGAATAATCCTGGAAGCCGATCTTCTGAGGTTTGCCAACAATGCATGGATGCTCTGGAAACAGTGCTTTCAGCCCAGAGGACAGCATTCCCAGGTGACAGAGTGACTGTGTTCACAGTGACCCCGGAGCCAAAGCACTCAGCTAAGTTGTACCTGCATTCCGGATGCACTGAGAGGGCGAGATAGTGAAGGTTTAAGTCACTAGGCTTTGAGGTAATTTTTATGCAGTAATATATAACGGACTGTGAAATATTTTGTTGGAAACTTAAGAAAATTGGGAAAGCCAGAAACAAAGCAAAACAAATCCTGGCCCTTGAGATTCCATAGAAAGCCCACCACATAGCCAAGTCCCCTGACATTTCTGTTCGTGATGCCTCTCTCTTCCTTAAACTCTTCGTCATCTGCAGGAAGATGAGTTTAGTGATGACAGCCACAGCATTGTCTTCCACCGGGAAGACCGTGCAAGCCGTGGGGGCTGGGGACACTCAGATGGGGCACTCCCTGCCTGCCCTGGTTCTTGTCAGCACAGGTGGCCTGCTTCTGATCAAGACAGCTTCCAGGCCTAGCTCTTTGGGGACTTGGTCCTAGTCCCAGGGATGTTTGCTGCATCAGCAGAGACATCTGCTCTGCACCCTGCGCTGTTCCTTCTGAGGCTGACCTTAGGATGGGAGAGCTTCTTGTAATTGGACCTCAAATCTTGGCGTTTAGAATGGGCTCAGTGCCAGGTCTGGCTTGTGTGTTCCCACTACCCCCAGGACAGACACTCTACCCCATACTCACTAGTCCCTAGAGAGGGAGTACCGTAAAGGCAAGAAGAGAATCAACCCGTGACTCACCACACAGCATCTCCAAGTCCATCAAGCCCTGGACAAAAGAATAGAATAAGAATGTCTGTCCAGACAAGCTAGACCCCACCAGAACAGCAACACTCTTCTCTACAGTTTGACCCCAACATGGAGTGTTCCACTCAGTTTCTTTCCCTGTTCTTCCTTCCATCATTAGCGCCTAATCCCCACTTCTCTGCACTCACTTAGCAATTCCTTTGCTCTGGAGACTCTCCACATCCGTCTGTGTCCCAAATAGTTGAAACCCCAGCTTCTTTTGACTTCAACATCTCATACAGAGAGCAGAGCCTAGCTGGGTAGAGAAGGGTTTCTGCTGTTCCTGGGAGGGGAAGGCGGTAAGCGGTGGAGATGCTAAGCCTGGGCTCCTGGGGTGCAGTGTAGCTGTGAAGAGCTGGAAAGAGCATCCACAGTAGCAACAGCTCCTTGGGAAGGGCTTCCCGTGGTGTGACTGATGCAGAACACAGTCAGCAGGACTCAGGCTGAACTGAGCAGGCTTTGGAGCCATAGAGAGAGCTGCTGCTGAGATCCACAGACCAAGAGGACTGCTTCCCAAAACTGGGTGCTCCCACCATGCCATCTCTGTTCCTGCAGAACCCTTCCTCACAGATGCAGCTTAGACCTAAAGCTAGAAATCAGAAGAACAGAGCCTGCTCATTCTCAGTCATGTGGTAGGAGGGGCTTTCCCAGTAGCCGTAGCCCTCCCTGCCTCCATCTCTCCCGTGGAGCTGCTGTTAGAATCTGTAACCCCTGGTCTTCTGGCTTCTGCCTTTCTCCTTATCTTCATGGGAGGGGGCTGAGGATGGGGGAGGAGTGGTGTTATGCTTTGGAGTGTCCAGCTGGCTGTGAATAACACGGCTGAAGTTCTGCTTCTATCCTAGACACAAACACCTGGATTCCCTCCAGAATAAGGAAGTGTGGGATGGTGAGATGGCTCTGCCGATAGAGCCACTTGCCACCAAGCCTGACAACCTGAGTTTGAGTCATAGGACCCACATAGTGGAAGGGGAGAACCAGCTCCTGCAGGCTGTTCTCTGATCTACACACACACACACACACACACACACACACACACACACA
Organism: Rhabdomys pumilio; assembly: GCA_030674055.1. Lineage (NCBI taxonomy): Eukaryota > Metazoa > Chordata > Mammalia > Rodentia > Muridae > Rhabdomys > Rhabdomys pumilio. Next base: position 49,871,793 of record JANHMN010000013.1, on the reverse strand, counting down.
CAAAAGCACACATGCACATTTAATCTTAAAAGGAGGGGGTCAAGGTACAGGTCCCAGAACCTCAGGCTCCCACTTAGAGTTCCAGATGACTGGGAGATACCCCTCCCCCACCCCTGTACAGTGTTGAGGGCTCAGGCTGCTAGGCAAAGCGCTGTGTGACCTGTTTAGCATGCACCCTTTAATATGTCTCTTCCAGGCTGCGAGCTGGAGTCTTGTTCGTCCCAGCGTCCAGCAGTTCAGCAGGAAGCAAGCTCCCACTGTCTGTAGGCCTGGTCCTCCTAGCCTGTTAACCTAAATGGGGAGGGGTGTGTAAAAATGTTTCTGGAGAAGGACCGGTTGACAGCAACCCTAAGGCTGCATATGCCCCAGAGTTTGCTCGGACCTTGCAGCTCAGCTCTCAGCTGAGGTTTCATTGAGAGCAGAAGGAAAGAATTCAGAATCCAGTTAGAGTTGCCAAGGAAGCCTGCTCCTCAGCCTTCCCCACACCTCGGCTGCTTCCAAAGCCCTTCGTTCCAGTCAGGACTAACCTCCTCTGCTCCGAACAGAAGGCAGGCTCCAGTTTGTCTGCCTTCCCTCTGTGTCTTGGTCCAGCCACACCCGATGTTTCCATTTACTGAAGGAAGGTCCTTCCACTCCTGCCTGCTTCCTAGGATACATCTGAGCCTCCAGGGGTTCGAGGCCAGTCCACAGTCTGCTACATTCATTCAGTCCACACCAGTCTATGTCTTTTCTTAGTTTCCCAGCAGCCTGGCCTGTACCACACCACCCAGCGTGCCTGGAGCAGCTCCTGCTGTTCACTGGGCACGTTATTAAGTCCCGTCAACCAGAACATAAACGCTTAGGCAGCCCCAAAGGTACCAGGAAGTCCCATATCGTGAATCTCAGTGCTCGGAGAACTGGGACCATATTGGAGTCATTTCTGTTCTGGCTCAGGGAGAGCTCATAAAATGTCAGTAATTCTTTATTTTTTTTTCCAGGTAATTACTGCTTTACAACTTCCCAGGTAGTTCTATACTTCCATTTCCACCCCTTGATGTGTTTTGTGGTTTCTTGGTCCCGTGGGGCAAATGCTAGTCTCTGAAGACCAGACTTTCACATAGTCGATGTAATCATAGCTGGCAAAAGAGGAATCTTGCCCAGGGCCAGAGAATAATTTGTATCCAAAAGACTCTGACCCCGCAGGGGTGCGTGCCCATCCCAGTGCTTCCACACTGACCCCACAGGGGTGCGTGCCCTTCCCAGTGCTCCCACATGGACCTCACAGGGGTGCGTGCCCTTCCCAGTGCTCCCACATGGACCCCACAGGGGTGCGTGCCCTTCCCAGTGCTCCCACACGGACCCCGCAGGGGTGCGTGCCCTTCCCAGTGCTC
>JANHMN010000013.1:49787930-49870413 GCA_030674055.1 Rhabdomys pumilio | reverse complement strand
GACCCCGCAGGGGTGCGTGCCCTTCCCAGTGCTCCCACACTGGCCCCACAGGGGTGCGTGCCCTTCCCAGTGCTCCCACACTTTTCTTTCTCACATCATCTGGCTTTAGCAAGTTGGCTGCCATTGCTGCCAGGCCAAGCCCAGTTTGCTAGGGGATTAGCTCTCCCTGGCAGCTCAGTAGCACACTCTGTTTATGACACTGGGTATATAGTCACAGAGGGCTGGGTGTGCTGCACATTCATGTAGATAGGGAGGAGCCATTCATAAAGGCATTCCTTCTTGAGTCTGATGTTGGTCACACCCTTGGGAGCAAGCACATGGTTCTAAATAGTCTCTGCCCCATTCCCACAGCCCTGGAGCTGGCTCAGATTTGGAAGAAAAGGTGTATGTGAGGATAGGTCCCAAGGCACCCAATACCACTCTTGTGTGTGTGTGTGTGTGTGTGTGTGCATGTATATGTATATATGTGTAAATATGCCTGTGTATATATGCCTGTGTATATGTGTGGACATGTGTGAATATGTATGCATGTATATAAGCACTAAATGAGATTTTTGAATATTTTTTGGAGAGTGGAGCCTGAAGAACTTGTCAACTTACAAATGAGCCACTTTTCCCCCTCTAATATTTATTTATATATTTGGTGCTTTGTCTGCAAGTACATATGTACACCAGAAGATGGCAGAAGACCCCATTATAGATGGTTGTGAGCCACTATGTGAGTGCTGGGAATTAGACTCAGGACCTACCTCTTTTAGATTAGTTACTGCTCTTAATCACTGAAGCATCTTTCTAGCCCCATATACGTGTGTGTGTGTGTTTGCATGTATATGTATATATGTGAATATATGCATGTGTATATGTATGTACATGTACATGCATGTGTATGTACATGTATATGTGCATATGCATGTATATTATGTGTGCATATGTGTCTATATGTATGCATGTATATATGTGTGTATGTATATGTGTATATGTATGTGTGTATATGTACATATATGTATAAATGTATGTGTTTATACATGTGTGTGTGTTTGTGTGCGTGTGTTTGTGTATGTGTGTGTGTGTGTGTGCATATGTGTGTCCATGTCTGATAGGAACCAAACCCAGGCCCTTCAAACATGCTAAACATATACTCTTCCCTTGAACTACACTTTCAGCCCTTTGTCTTTAAAAGTAATGTTTTACTTAACCAACCCCCCTGACCTCCCACATCAAACTTTCTTGCCATAAGTGATTGGTTTTCCAGGCACCAAGAGGGAAGCTGACACTAATTCCATTGCACTGGCAGAATCCATATTCTCACCTCTTGCCCCAGGATCTAGGCCACAAGTACCCTAGACATACAGACATGCTGTAACTACCACAGGCCTGTAAGGGTTCACACTCATAGAGAATGAGCAGGTGTGTGTTGTGACTCTCAGCAGTGTCCTGCCCAAGGCAACTGTGTGTATTAAAGCATTTGACTATGTTACTCTGGCCCTGTAATCTCGGCTCTAAGGGTTTATTATAAAGTAATAGCAATGAATCAAAAAGGATTTATAACAAGGTTCTCAACATAGCATTATTTACACCAATAAAATATTTGGGGGCAATACACAAGTGGCATACTCTTGGGGATTTATTAAATACATTTTGGTACCTTTAAATGATGGGACATCATTAGTGGTTAAATTAAGCATCCTAAGAACAATTAGCTCCATGAGTACGTGTGACTGAGTGATACACGATAGGAAAATAAAACAATAAGAATGTCACGGTGTATCAGAAAGAACAAAGAGGCGTTGAGGAGTGATCTGGAAGGAAAGTTACAAAAATGAAAAGAGACTAAACTTAGACATGGTGAAACTGTAAGTGATTCCCTCCTGTTTTCCTACAAGGAGTACTTATTAACTTTAAAACACACAGTTGGGCATGGTGGCACACAGCTTTAATCCCAGCACTCAAAAGTCAGGGGCAGGAGGATCGCTGTGAGTTTTAGGCCAACCTGGTCTACATAGAGAGTTTCAGGCCAGCTAGACTATATAGAAAGACTGTGTCTCAAAACAAAACAAAACAAAACAAAAAAATGCATGTAAATTTTGTGAAATGTATTCTTATATCTCACAATAGCCACTGTTGGAATTTAGGGAAGGTCCACTTTATAGATAATACAATAAGCACCGAGCAGTTAAGTGACAACCAAGTACTCTGAGACCTGGCCTATAAGCATATAGACATATCGTCTATGTGCTTTCATATAGCATCCATAGATAACAGTTCCCCTTTGCCTTAGTCATGATCTCTTTGAACCTGGAGACTTGGACCAGACCAGACATGGTTCCTGCACACCCACCTCATGTTCTGGGTGTACCACAGTGACACCAACCTCACATAGCTGAAGGAGCAGACTTGGAGCCAAGTGATGAGAAGCGTGCATGAGGCAGAAAGTATTTTACCTCAGCCTCCAGAGCCTAAGAGCTGGGTAATGGTGGAGCCTTATTAACAGGTGTTGGCAGGGCCCTCACTTTAGAACTTCTGGCTTCCAGAGGACGCTTCAAGCATTCTTTGCCTTCAGAAACAGGAATAGTTCCACTTTCCCTCAGATCCCAAAGGACCAAAGAATTAAAACTTCAGATGCAGCGATTCAAAAGTTTTGGGGATAACTACACTCCCCAGAATGTGGTGACAGCTTTGACCCTCTCTACACAGCTGCCTGCAAGCTTCTGCCACCTCCCTCCCACAGTGCAGAATTCCAAAGGTTCCCCAGGCCATGGCAAAGCAAGTCCCTCCTAAGAAGTCCTTTGTCCTTTCAGCTCACACCTCTGCCTCAGTGAGCCCTATTTAGCTCCTTTTTGAGAGGTGACTCAGGGCCATTATCCTCCCTCTACTTCTGATGACCCATTGGGAGGAGAAGGGAAGTGACTTTCAGGGACTCAACCCATGAGTCACTGTACAAGCCAAGACTGGAACGGCGGCATTTGGGGCTCCCGACACCATTATTTAAGTCACTGTCGAGAGCAGCTTCTCACAGCAGGGTCTGAACCCAGGCAGGATAAAAAACATAGGAGGTTGCTGACCCCAGATCCAAGTTAGCAGAGAGAAAACAGAATCCAGAGTTTTGACACATGTGTGCATCTTCTCATTGAAAACATAAAGACAAAAAGAATTGCTTAACCTTAGGCTACACAAGAAGAAACAGGCCATGGGAAGGAACTAAAGACAGAGAATTTGAGCATCTCACTGTAGGTCAGCATTCTTCCTTGGGACCATTGCTAACTCAGGCAAAGCCTCCCACTGTGTGCCCGTAGGGTCCCTCTGCTGAACAGAGCATATTGGGGAAGCTGCAGTGGCCAACGTTGAACAGTGATGTGATGGTCAGACTTCTCCATTTAAACATCTACATACCGTCCTTAGTACCTCTCATGGCCCGAGTCCACTGCTCAAGACCAGAGATGAAGAGATAAGAGAACTGAATTTAGTGTCTGCAAGGGAAAATTTAAAAAGTCACAAAGACAGATCCCAGTAACACCTCCCACCACCCCCCGCCCTTCCTCTGCCTTCGAGCCTTGCTGGCCATTTCAATCTCACAACTAAGAGGAATTGTTGAATAGCCCGAATTCTGCCATGCTGTCCCAAAAACGTTCCTGTGATGATGAATGAAAATGTCCTATTAGGATTGTTCAAAAGCATTCAAAATGCAATGACACGACTGAGGAACTGTTTGGTTGCATCTATTTTATTTTACACACACGCACACATCCATGGTGTGCATGCAGAGGTCAGAGGACAACTTGTGGGAGTCAGTTCTGTCCTTCTGCCACATGAGTCCCAGAGACCAAACTCAGGTCTATCAGGCTTGGCAGCAAAGTGCCTTTCCCCTCGGAGCCATCTTCACAGCCCTTAGTTTCACTTGTTCTTGATGAATTTAAACGTTTCCCATCCAAGGCTGGTGGCTGTTATACCAGAGGCTCTGGAAAGACATAAGCTTGATCCACGGTGAACGGATAATGAAAGCACGGAACAGTTGGGCCATTGCATGGCCTCCGGTGTTTAAATGACATGAAAGCAGAGGCAGGAAAAATCACAAGTTCAAGGCTATCCTGATCTATATAGTGAGTTCCAGGCCATCAAGAGCTACATAACATGACCGTCAAAAAAAAATAGGGAAAACCAAACACACATTAGTTTCTAAGTAAAAGAAGCTGATCTGGAAAGGTTGCACACTATAATTCCAACTCTGTAGCAGCCTGGAAAGGCAACCTGTAGAGACAAGGGCTGGAGAAAGGGGTGATGAATGGAGCCATGCAGTCGATCATATGAGGCTGTACCCGACACAAGTGCTGGACTTTATCTGTAGATGTTAAACACGAGAAGCTGGACGTGAACTATGGGCTTGGGTCAGCGTGGGCTCACCTGTGTAATAAACACTCTGCAGTGCTGGTGAGGGGTTGAAAAGGGGGAGAGTCTACAGAAGGGTAGAGAGAGGGGTAAGAGTATAGGCCAGGTCTCTGCACCTTCCTCTTACCTTAGAGTTAGCTATAAACCTGAACCTTCTCTAAAACATCTCTCTCTCTCTCTCTCTCTCTCTCTCTCTCTCTCTCTCTCTCTCTCTCTCACACACACACACACACACACACACAAAGTAAAATAAAATAGAATAAAAAAAACTCAAACTCATACCACAAAGCAGGAGAGAAATTAATTCAGGCGGCATGGAGATTAAGCTGCAGGAATGTTCATTTTAGACCTTTTTATGGAGTAGAGAATATTGTAAACAATCTGGATATACAATTGGAGCATATTGTTAAATAAATTCTGGCAGCTTCACAAAATAGAACATTTCTTACCTCCCACATGTAAGCATCAGAACAAGTTCTCTACTGCCTCCAGCACACATCCTGACTCTGTCCATTACTCTTCCCTCAGCTCCACCCTCTGGGTGTGAGGCACCACCCCCTCCCTGGATTACTGATCAACCTCCTGACTGCTCAGCCTGCTTCGGTTTTTACACCTTCCATCCATCTTCCCCATAGCAGCCAGAACTGACTACTTAGCGGCTGGCGAGGCTAGCTAGCTGCTTGTTTTAAATGTATAAGCAGCCACAAGCTCATCAACTACAGGAAGGGCTAGCTCTCAGCCATCGCCGACACCTAACCTTTTAGCCTCCTTACTTCCTCCCATGGCTGACCACCGTCATCCAGAACATTGATTTTCTTTAAATGCAATTATTGGGTCTACACAAATTCCAAAGTATTCCTACTTTGTTTATTTTGTTTAAGTTGTCTGCATATGATGAGAGTACAATGTGTCGTGGAGTATTTTTGAGCTTAGTATTTACTAAGATGCATGAATGTCATTGTATATAAAACCATACTTCACTTAAACTGCCATTATAGCCCAGGCACTGTAGGTGTCTCAGGTTAAGAGCATTAGCTGCTCTTCCAGCAGACCCAGGTTTAATTCCCAGTACCATATGACAGTCCACAGCTGTCTGTAACTCCAGTTCCGGGGAATCTGACACCTTCACACCAATGCACATAAAATAAACAAGAACTGCCATAATGTCCCATTGTCCTCGTCACATTTCATGCCATGGTATTGTGTTGCAGACCTAATCCAGTCAGCAGCTCTCACATACGGTTAGGGGCTGAGGCATGACCGTGTGTGCTCCTCACACAGGAATGGAGGTGGTTTATGTTATACATGTTCAACCTTGTTTCCGATTGCTCCCAGTTTGTAGCTCTTCCAGCAGCTTTGAAGAGTCCACTTTCTTACAGACATTTCTTTTTTATTAAGCTGTTTTCAGTTCTGCCACTCAAGCAGGTACTGAAAGTCCCACTAACTGTGACTCTTGCTAGCTAGAAATGTGGTGCTGAACACCTCTTAATAGTTTATTATTTTTTAATGTTAAAAGCCTTTTTATTTTATGTCATTCTTACTATGGGTTAGGCGTGTGAAGGCCCTAGGACAGCTTTCGGGAGTTCATTTTCTCCTTCTGCTCTGTGGATTCCAGAGGTTTAATCAGGTCAGCAAGTTTGATGGCAGCCCCTTCACAAACTGCTTTTAAAAATTGATCTCAAATGTTTCCTGTTTTCTTAGAGACTCGTTTTTTTTTCAATTAAATTGTTCATGCTTTTCTTATTAATTTGCCAAAGTTGTTTCTTACGTATTTTTTTAACTGAAAATAGGTTTTTGATATGATATATTCTGATTACAGTTTCCCTCCCCAACTCCTTCTAGTTCCTCCTCCCCTCCCATCCAGATCTGCACCCTGTCTCCACTTAGAAAACAAAAAGGCACTGGATGAATAATAATAAATAAGATAAGACAAAAACAGACAAGTCAAAACAAACAGAAGAAAAAGACTCAAAGAAAAAACAGGAGAAATACACATAGATGCAGAGACACATGTTCACACTCATCCCCTCTCCCTCCCTCCCTCCCTCCCTCCCTCCCTCCCTCCCTCCCTCCCTTCTTCCCTCCCCACCTCTCTCTCTCTCTCTCTCTCTCTCTCTGTATGTGTGTGTGTGTGTGTTTTGAAATGGATTCTTGCTGGGCGGTGGTGGCGCACACCTTTAATCCCAGCACTTGGGAGGCAGAGGCAGGCGGATTTCTGAGTTCGAGGCCAGCCTGGTCTACAGAGTGAGTTCCAGGACAGCCAGGACTACTCAGAGAAACCCTGTCTTGAAAAGAAAAAAAACAAAAAAACAACAAACAAACAAACAAACAAACAAACAAAATCGAAATGGAGTCTTTCTATGTGGCTCTGGTTGTCCTTGAACTCAGAGAGAGCTTCCAGCCCCTCCTTCCAGAGTGCTGGAGTTAAGGCATGTGCCATGGCTGTTCAGCTTCTTTTTACTTTCTGCAAAGGTGTCTTTGGATATTAGAAGTTCTTACTCTTAATGTGGCCAAACTTTTCAGCCCCTTTTTTTTTTTTTTTTTTTTTTTTTGTAGTTAATATTTCTGAATCTTATTTAAAAAAAGCTCCCCTCTCAAATTCTTGGAAGATAATACCATATTTTCTATTAGCGAGTTTCAAAGTTGTGGGATTAAAAAAAAAATATTTGAATACTTAAGCCATCTGGGGTTGATATTCCAGACAGAACATACGCAGGCAACCAATTTTGCATTTATTGCATGTCACTTTCCCAGTTCCAGTCATCATCTCCTTGCTGGTTTGACATACTGATTGTGTCACCTACTGTAGTCTCCTGTCCTCCAAGCTAACAGTAAGCCCTCACGTTCAGTAAGCAAGGCCTGACCCTCTATGCTTGTTTTTGTTTCTCCCTCAGAACTTTAGAAATTCCAATCAGGCAACACAAAACACCAGATCAGTAGAAACTCTATGTTAAAAAGGCCAATTATAGATTGTATATTCATTTGCGAACTAAAATGTTCTTCCTCTTAATGAATTGTCTCTTTCCATTTCTTACTTTTAAAAAAAAATCTTCTAATGAACTTACAGCTTTTTTGCATAAAAGACGAATGCTTATGTTGTTGGGTTTATTTTCAAATATTTGATTTCCTCAATATTTTGCATGAACCTTTCTTTAAATTCTTCTGTAACACCCCCATTTTAGAGAAACCACTAGCAACAGGTAGATAGAATGAAAATTCCTTTTAAAATACCCATGTTATTTCAAGTTAAGTAGCTAGAGTCTCCTTTTATTTTGAATAATTTTGTGTTGTTTGTGGTTTTTCTGTGAAAATGTAGTCATTCTTTCTATCTGTGGGGGCTGTGTTCCAAGAGCCCCAGCAGATGCCCAAAACTACAAATAGCAGTACCCAACCACATATATATTTATTTTATAAATAAAATATATATATGCATGCACAGTCTGTGTTTTCTCCCATGCATATACATTTCTATGATAATGTTTAAGTTATAAACTAGGCACTGAAAAGTAACTAAGAATAAAATGGAACGATTATAACAGTACACAGAGAGTAATCTAAAAATTAGACATTCACTTCTGGAACTCTTCCTTTAATATTTTTTACCTGATTATTGACTGAGTAGCTGAGGCTATGAAAGTAAAACTTCAGATGGAGGGGAGCGGGCGGTCCCAGTGATGTGGAACTGAAGTGGATGACAGGCACCTCTGCTTCACTCCTGGCTCCTCCAGCAGAAGGAAGAAGATCTTACCCAGTGGGCTTTGTTCATTGTTTTTGTGATGCTGGGAAAGAAACCTAGGGCTTTACACAGGCTAGGCAAGGGCTCTCCCATCGAGCTCACTCCAGCCCAGCTCTGGTATTTTACAGTCACTCTTACTTGGTTAAGAACTTCTTATTTGTTCTGCTTTGTCATAAACAGTTGTTGATTTTTTAAAAACTTTTTCACAAACCAAATGACAGAAATATAGAAAACAGCATAATTTTTATAAAGTTATTATCCTGATGCCAGCAGCAAAAAAAGGAGATAAAATCAGCCACAAAGCAGCCTGCCTCCACCCCTCCTTTCCCCATGCGTAGTCCCCGCTCACTGGACTTCCTGGCTTTGCTTTGGTAGCTCAAGCATAAATCTCTAAACGCTGTGACCCAACTTAGCCAAATTCTTCATACATTTTTGATCTTTTGATCTATCGTCAGCACTCTCCACCAACCTCCATTTTTCCTCCTCTGGCAATCTGGTTCATGAAACCCTGTGATATTCTCCTTGTTAGGTATTGTATTAGTCGGGTTCTCTATAGGAACAGAGCCGATGACTCTCTCTCTCTCTCTCTCTCTCTCTCTCTCTCTCTCTCTCTCTCTCATTCACACACACACACACACACACACACACACAAGCTGACAGACTCTCATCCAGCTCACCCAACTACAACTGTCTTCCAGTGGAAAATTCAAGAGTCTGGTAGTTGTTCAGTCCATGAGTCTAGATGTCCCAGTATGTGTCAGAATCCCAACATATGGTTTTAGTATAGGTCATAATCCCGAAGAAGTAGGCTCTAATACCAGTAAAGGAGTGAACTGGCCATTGAGATGAAGGGTAAGCAAGCAAAGAGCAAAGGCATTTTTCTCTCATGTCTTTATATAGGCAGCCAGCAGCATGTGTGGCCCCAATTTAGGGTGAGTCTTCTGACCTCAAATGATCCAATTAACTAAAAAAGCATCCCGCACAGGTGTGCCCAGCCACTTGGGTTTTAGTTAATTCCAGATGTAGTCAAGTTGACAACCAAGAATAGCCATCATCACAGGTGTTGACTTTCTTTTAAAACTAATGAGGTGATTATGTGCAAGGGGGTATGTCCCTCTTTTAATTTGTTAGTGGTAAAAATTACATTTATGAAGGATAGTCTTTCTAAAACATACCAGATCATGCCATTCCCCTTCAATGGCTTCTCACAGACTTAGGATAAAACTCCCATGCTTTAGGTGCCCAAGAGTCAATGGGGTGACCTCAGCTGTAACTCACTGCATTGGGGATATAGAATCTGCAGAGGCCACCTCTTAGAGCCAGAAAGAAACCCCAGTGAAGCAATAGAGAGACACCAACCTACCCACAGAACTTTCAACTCAAAATTAATCCTGTCTACAAGAAACACAGGCACAGATTATGGAGCAGAGACCGAGGGAATGGTCAACCAGCCCAACTTGAGACCTATCTCATGGACAAGCACCTAACACTGTTAATGATACTCTGTTATGCTTGCAGATAGGATCATGTTGTCCTCTGAGAGACTCTACCCAGCAGTTGACTCAGACAGATACAGACACCTACAGCCAAACAGTGGATGAAGTTTGGGGACTCTTATAGAAGAATAGAAGGAAGGATTGTTGGCCCCAAAGGAGATAGAAACTCCACAGGAAGACCAACAGAGTCAACTAACCCTTGAGGTTCTCAGAGTCTGAACCACCAACCAAAGTACATACACGGGCTGGACCTAGGCCTCTTCATATATATGTAGCAGATGTGCAGCTTGGTCTTCGTGTAGGTGCTGAACAACTGGAACAGGGCTATCCCAAAAGCTGTACGTGGGATATGGTCTTCTAGTTGGGCTACCCTGTCTGGCTTCAATGGGAGAGGAAGAGCCTAGACTCGCAGAGATTTTAAGTGCCGGTGGGGGGATACCCAGCAGGTACCCACCTACTCAGGAGAAGGGGATCGGGAAGAATTGTGGGAGAGGGTGACCAGGAGGAGGGCAGTGAGAGGGATGTAAAGTGAATAAATTAAAAATATAAAATAAAATAAGACCTCCCAAGTTTTGAACATGTTACTCAAGTTGCCGAAGGACTCCATCAAAGGTCCAACCTCTGCGCTCCTCCCGATGGCTTCAGATGGTCTTCCCTTTTATTCTGTCTTATTTTCTCAATCTTGCCAAGCTTGTGTGCAAGCTCTGGTCAGTGCAGCCACCATTGGCTGCCTCCTGCTGAAATGTCTGTCCCTCTGATCTTTTTCCTGTCATTAAGGCCTCAGGTCAAATTTTTCTTCCTTAGCAGAGTTTGGTGGAACACATCAAGAATCCTGGCACTTGAGAGGTGGAAACAGGATAATTGCAAGTTTGAGGCCAGCCTGGCTTACCACAGTAAGACTGTGTCTCAAAAATATAAAAACAGACAAAAAGTTTCTGTCCTCAAACAGAACTTCTAAAATGTACCCTAGTTAGTCTCCTATCATCTGTTTTTAATAACCATTATCAGGAGTCTGTATTTACTTATTATCTTACCCAAATCCATAAGTATTATGCAAGTCTTTTTCACTGATTTGTGCTCCATACTGAAATTGGTGCCTGGCACAATCACATCCCCTTGATAAATATTTGTTCTCTCAAAATGATATTATAGGAATATCTCTATTGATAAGTAAATACAGTCAAGTCATAGTAACTCAATAAAATAAGTGTACATGTATGATATGATTGTATTTTTAAAAACATATCTGTATTGCCTCTTTGGAGGCTGCTGCAGGAGGGTCAGAAGTGGAAGCAGGCCAGCCTGGACTATATATATCAGGTTCAGACCCAACCTGGGCTACAAAGCAAGACCCTGACTCAAAATAAAGCAAAACAAATAAAAAACAAAACAAACAACTCCAATAGGCATTGTCTTCTATGCCTTTAATCCCAGCACTCTGGAAGCAGAGGCCTGCAGATCTCCGTGAGCTGAGGCTAGCTTGGTCTACATAGAAGAGTTTTAGGCTAAAACTGGTTACCTATGTTTGGTCTTTTCTGTTTTATGCTTTGGTTTGTTACATATATTTTCCTTCTTGATCAGACACATGCTGTATTGGGAATTAAGCTTATCATGGTGAAAAATTGGTCTTCCCTTTTTTAAAGGTGTGATCTAGTTGAAAGAACTCAGACTCCCCAAATAGCCCAAGCGCTCATTTACAACAGCACATGTAATTACTCAGCAGCGCGCAGGGAGCGTGCTCCTCCCTAGCTGGTATAACCAGGAAGCCAAGGTCTAAATCTGCCTGTACACAGTCACTTTATTCCGCCTAGTTCCAAAGAAGGGACTGTGGTTCCTAAGAAGGTCATCGTTATGTCATCTATACATAAGACATACACAGATGAAAAGGGCTCACTGGGAGAAGGAGTATTTGGAGATTCAATGTTTTGAGATACAGTCTTGCTATGTAGCCCAGGCTGGTATTCAGTTCATGAACCTCCTATCTCAGCCTTCAAGTGATGGGATTACAGGCAGATATCACCACACCCAGAAGAAAAGGAACACTCTCACTGATAACAATTATCGCTTGTTTGGGGGCTTTCTTCATACTCCCTAGGATCTACCGACAATCTCCCCACGACACTGGGGCTCACTGTATGCTGACTGTATAGAACAGTTCAACCCAAATAGTATCACAACACAACCCCTGACAAAACACCAAATAAAGCAAAACAGAGAGCTGTGATCTCAAGGGTCCGGAGCACCATTTTCACAAGATGAGAGTCCTGGAGACGTAGTATTTAACTAGCGCATGGACTGAACACTACTGAACGATACCTGAACGTGGTTCTTGGTCAATATTATGCAGAAACAATATTGTTGGTGTGTATGTACGTGTGGCATATACATGTGCTCATGCATGTGTGTGTGTGTGTGTGTGTGTGTGTGTGTGTGCGTGTGCGTGTGCGTGTGTGTGTGTGTGTGTGTGTGTGTGTCTGTGTTATCTACAGTTGCTCTCTTCTTTATGTCTCCCTCTCATTGAACCTGGAGCTCACCAATTCAGCTTGGCTGGCTGGCCGTGAGATCCAGGAATCTCTGCCTGTCTCTGTCCCCTCTAGTACTAATTAACGTTGCTGTACCCCACCCTACATTGGTGCTGGGGATCCAGACTTGGGCCCTGTGCTAATGCAGTAAACACTACATCAACTGAGACAACTCTCTACACCCCCATCATTTTTAAATGCAAAATTAAAGGCTAGATGGAACAGACAGTAGTCTACAGAAGCTGACCACTCTGAGATCTCGGGGCAGGGGGCGGGGAAGAGGTTTGGAGAACCCTGGGAGAAAAGACTCCTGCCGGCCAGGAGAGGTGAGAGCAACTGGCTTTCACACAGGGAATAAAGGCAGTTTGGGGATGGATGGAGGGGTGCCCAGGCATCAGGAGGCAGATGTTTTTGGGGGAGCAGTAAGCCTAGTGGGTTGGCATGAGTGAGCTGCAGGAGGCAAGTGTCTGAACAGGGTGGGAAAGGGGCCATCCGAAAGTGAACAGCCTCAGACGCAGGCTGTCTGGACATGAGCCTAGAAGCAATGAGGAGAGACGAGCCGTTTTAGATTTTGGAAATGTGTGATAAAGGGGGTAGTCTAAAAATACTAATGAGTATTCAAATTAGAACATAGTACACATTAATCTCAGCCCTGCTGAAAGGGACAGAAAAGGAAGCACCCAAACGTCCCGATGTGACATTCAGATGACAGTGACTCCGAGGCAGACACAGAGTCTAGACCAAGTGGTCATCTGAGAGCTTCTCAGGGGACAGAGAGCCTGCCCTCACTATGTGGAAGATGGACACTGTCACTCTCCTAACCTTCCAGAGAGGCTCAGGCTGGATAGACAGTGGGCAGCAGTGAGTTCCCGACTGAAATGGAAAATATCAAGAAGTGGGGCTTTCCTTGTGTAGACAGGACGTTCCACCCCCTCTGCCATTGCCTGGGATGTGTGCAGCATCTGGCAATGAGTAATGTTCTCTCAGAAGCTGCCCCCAGCATGGTCCTCAGATGAGGAGTGGACAGACTGCCCAGTATCCCCATCGTCAAAGATCGAGATGAGTAACAAGTCTTGTGTTTCCACTGGCGTGTTCCACTAAATCATTTGAATCCCTTTTATTAGAAAGAAGAGAAAATATCAAGAGTCAATAACTTACAAGTTAGTGAAATGCAGCAAAAATCAGAAAATGGAAAGGCAAAAATATTAAAGTAATTGTTTAGACTTGTTTATTCCACATTATGTATCCAAGTGCTTTGTCCACACGAAGGTGTGCATGCCAATGCCAGAGTATGGCAGGAGGAGCAGACCCCTAGAACTGAAGTTATAGATATTTGTGAGTGCCATGTGAGTGCTGAGAACTAGAGCCGGGTCCTCTGCAAGAGCAACAAGTGCTCTTGACGGATGTGCAGCTCTCCAGCCCAGGACTCAGCACACAACTGTGTTAACAAATACAAACACACTCAGACGGTACGTACTGGTTTTGAAACCTGATTTTTTTTTTCTAATGAACAATTTCTTAGGACTATCTTCAGATGTCATGAACGTGGTGTGTGGTGGCTGCATGCCATTCCACAATGAGAGGACGACAGAGAGCCACAGTCTAGCTGATCAGTGTCCCAACACTGCTATTTGGGCAATCATAGCAGCATGATGAACACTAAGAGCCAAATAACCCTGTCTCCAGTACCCTAATACTCTTGCTGTTAGCATGTCCTCATTAATGTCTCATTCAGTGGCAGCAGCCTGTGGCACCTACCATGAGGAAAGTTCACATCCCTGCAGGGGTCTGGCTGATGCACCGTGTCTTTTCCGAAGCTTTTCTAGACCAGACTTATCCAATGTATGTACCCTCTAGCCCAAATACACTGACATCCTGATTGGTAAAAGGTGGGCCTCCCTCTATCGCTTAAACTTTCCCTCCCCATCAACAGCCCCTTCCTCTCCAGCCATACCATAAGATAGATACTCTATGGTAGAGAACACCTTGGGTTTTATAGCGCATTTGATTAGCACTCAACAAATAGCCTAAATGATTTCATTTAAAAGCTTAATGGGAAATTTCTGGTGGTGGTATGGAGTCTCTAACTTTAGTTAAGGTTTAAGGATAATCTCTGTGACTAAAGAAAAGGAACACAACAACCTTCCTTTGCCTGTCCCATGGCTTTACTAGAAGAGCCCAGCATTCTGCCTTTGTCCTGGCCTTGTCTCCTTGGTTGAAACCATGAAAGCTGTGAGTAATACTAAGAGAGCAGCAGGAGTGAAGAGTTGATCTTATGAAGACATCTGACACATGTCTGCCAACGCAGGCTCTATCTAAGGCTTGCGGTAAGCTGCCTTCATCTCCAAACAGTAGTTCACATGCTTTTTCATGAAAGGGGAACAGAGAACAAAGGTCAATAAAACAGGCCTCCTTGGCAGGTGAAGGGAAGATACCATTGCCTGATGCCAAGCTAAGACAGACATGGCAGGGCTGACTCTGCCATATGGGGCATCATCTGCCAAAGCACAGAAATAGATAGAAGCGTCCCCCAGAGCCAAGGCTCAGGAGTCAGTGAAGACACCCTCACGTAGAACCTCACCAGGCCGGCATGCAGCACATTCCCAGGAGAAGGAGTACAAGAGCCTGGCTTAGCCAGGCTCCCAAGCGTCCTGCCCCAGGCTGTGGACTCAGACAGATGTATCCCTCTCTCAGTTCCTGGGCTCCACCGGGAGAGAGGGACAAGGTCAATCCTCAGTGGTCATGAGGATTGTCCCTCTGGGTAAAGCATGGGTCTGTGAGCCACACGCTCCCTTTGACACAGAGAGAAACAGCAGGATAACATTCCCTCCACAGAACCTTCATCTGGCCGAACATCCCAGGTTGAGGCAGAACAAGGAACATGCTCTGTTTCTGTCGTGTGAAAGATGGTGTGCATTCGGTAAAGCATCCGACTTCTCTAGAAAACTGAGAGACCCGGTTTCACTATTGCCTACAGAAGAGCTATGAGGTCAGAACATGACTCTGGAAATACCAGAGGGCTACAAAAATACCCCAGTTGTGGTAAACACTTACCCTGTCCACAGCAAAGTCAAAGCCAAGAAAGCCCCTGAGAGCTGGCCATATGACTACCTTGGGGACTTTGGAAACCTGCATCAGGGTATTCTGATGAGCAAACACAACCCAGAGCCACACAGTATCTGTTTTATCTCCAAACAAAAGACTATTCCAGCAGCCTGCCTCACTCCTGTCTCTCAGCCTCTCTGACTCTACAAGTCTGGCTTCTACTGCTGATATGGCCAGAGATGAAGGACTTGGATTTAACTGAGGGAGAGACTCTCAGCCCAAGTGGGTTCCGGACTGACTCCTGACAAGGCGAACAAAAGCGTCATCAGCTAAGAATTGTGTTGGAGTTTTAGATTTGGTGGAAACCACAGACCACCTACCTACCATCCGGAGGCAGATAAGAGATTGCTATGTAAAACATGGCTAAGACCAGTGAGATACAGGAACAGTGAATAAAGAGGAGCAACTGAGACAATGACAACAGCTTGCTCAAATTGGTAAAGGCAAGGAAGGGCTTAGAAGATCTAAGGAAGAGCAGAACTCCCTGACCTCAGCCACACACCCTCTGGTCCATCTTCTCCTCCAGCACAGTTCTCTGTCTGAGTGCAGACTCAGCTCCTGTTTGAGGGTCACACATACCCAGCCCAGTCCCTCTAGGCATCTGTGACATTGCAGGACAGTGTGCAGTCTGAATGAGATTGATCTAGCCTGCATTCAGGGTGAGAGGCAGACAATGCCACATGACTTCCAGAAGTTCTGAGAGAATAAAGTGCATAGTAGGAAGCTTACAAGGGTGGTGGTTCCCTCTTTTCTGTCTTGTTCCAATGCACACTACTCTCTCATCCTCCTTCCTGGACTTTCCCCATAAACAAACTCCACCTCAAACACTGTGTCCATCTTGCTTTTCAGCCAAACTCAAACCAAACCATCAAAAAAGAATCTGTCGCTTAGACACTGGCCAGAGAACTTGATGGTGACTTGGCATTTTTTTCCCCCAGTGGATACCAAGTTGCTTTGAAAAGCTCTCTGCATAATGTAATGAATGCCTTTGACTCTCCAGTTTACTACCTGGCTCTTTACTCAAATCAGTGGCAAACCTCACCCATGTTGCCCTATCCAACAGTGACTAAAAATGCCCCTCACTCTCCCTCTCCCTCCCCTTTCCCCCCCCTCCCCTCTCTCCATGCAAAGCTCCTTGTGAATTCTGGGAAAGCACTCTCCCACTGAGCTACACTCCTGGTCCTGCAAACTCTTTGCCAGCCCTCTGCTGCTTTTCTGAAGCCATAGTCTAGGAGGGAAAACCATCTCTGCCATGGTACCCACCCCATACTGACCTTCTCCCAGCATCAAGCCCTCCTAGAAGAGACAACAGGCTTCACAGGAGCGTGATCCCCTCTTGAAACAGGAGGAGGAGGGCACTGGGGGACAATCACTCAGACTTCATGGGGTGAGCACATTTGTGCTGTGCTTTGGGAGCTATACACACCCCAAGGGAACCCGGGGAAAGCTGGCCTGTGTACAACCCGCATAAATGTATATGAGCCTTAAAAAATACACATTCCCAAAAAGAGGAAAAGAAAGCGGGGAGAAAAGTGAAACCACCAGCCAGAGTTCTCACCAAGCGATGGGACTACGGATCCTTTTTCATTTTTTTCCCTTGTGCTCTCTCGTATTGTCTAAAGTGAGTGCATGATGATCTTAGGTTTTTAATTAGAAAAGAATGGCATTTGTCTCTCCCGTGCTATGATATCTACAGAGCTTTAAACATGACCTAGAAATGCCCAGCGATCAAGTGAACAGGGTAATCTGGGGCAAGACCGTGAACCTGGAGGTTCTTAGACAAGAGATGTAGAAACACAACATATTATCATATCAAGCATTTTCTCCCTCGGTAGCTCCGTCTTTCTGGGGAAGTGAAGCACAGAAATCCGAGGCAATTGCCCACACACCTCTGCGCCTGAACTCTGACATTCGCTGTCCCCAACCCCTTCTGTCTCTGCTGTTGAGCTCCTCCTTCAAGCAGAAGAGCCCAAGAACACTTAAGGAGCAAACTTCCCATTCTGGCTACCCAGGGACATGGGCATCCTGCTGAACAGCAAGGGGGGCTGAAGGGCAGCAATCAGTGAGCTGGGGAGCCCCTGAACCAAGCCAGTTGTTAAGTAGGCGTGAGAATCCATCAGCTGGAAACACCGAAGGCGGGCAGGCAGGCGGAATGATTCTGGGTGAAGGAACATTGTAAATGTTGTCACCCAAAATAGAGCTGAGCTGAACTTGGCTCCCAGGCACTGCAAGCCTCCTTCCTGCTCTCTGTTGGCTCTCTTCCGAGCCCAGGAGGTCCTCCTCAGGTGCCACACCTCCTCCTGCTGCCACCGGGATTGGCTTTATCTGTAGAAGCTGAGGGCACTAGGGAGAGGCTAGACTGGAACACCAGAACAGTAAGCCCCAAGGACAGACTCAGCCACGGACAGCCTAGCAGCCACACAAACAATACAGACCCAATACAGGGAACTCAGAGTTCAAAGGCAGAATGACCATACAGCTTCCTCATCCTTTCTGTGCCTGCCACCCTTCATCCCACGACTCCTGTCACCCCAAAACCTGCCCTCTCCTTCCTGTGCTGTGAGAACCACCCAGTCACCAGTCATAAACCTCAGTATGATACTTGAACAAGCATCCTTCTTACTCCACAGGTAGTGACAGTCTGCTACTCCTCCTTATAGGTTGTGTTGGACTTCAGATTTCCATTGCCTTCCTCCTCGATGCCTACAGGCTTGTCCTATCGCTCTCCATACCTCATTCCTTCCTGAGTCACCATCAAAATTGAGCTTGATCATTTTAGCCACTCAACGGCATCTTTGGATACTGTTCAACTGCTCATTACTACCAACACAGTGAGGTCCAAACTCCAATGCGGCCCTCAAAGTCCTTCATCGTCTTTCAGAGACCTCCTTTGCTCATCCCCTGCCTTCTCACACCTCATATTCTAACTACACCACACCTCTCAGATGCCCCAGTTTCAATGTGACCTTGGACAGGACACTGAAGCTGCCATCCCTGCTGACGATCCGGTCACTAGGTCGCCTGTCAGCAACTGCATCACCTATGTGGCATTTCGTTCAGCCATTCAGGTCCTCTGCTTTCCTCTGTGTTATCCCAAGTAGCTTAAAAGAGCTTGGAATAAAAAACGGTGTCTAAATTATTTGTCCCTAATATCTACCTCTCTTCTCAACGTTTTATACTCTTTATAACATACTTATAGTTAAAATGCTAATACTAGTATTCGTCACACACAAGGATGTATTATTCCAGTCAAAAATTAAACAACTTGAAGCTATAGGTCATGTCCAGAATTTCATTTTATCTACCTAAATACATGCATATGGCATTGAGCATGTGATTGTGTCTCAGGAAGCAATGGGCAATATATTTTTCAATTATGAAGGCAGATACTGTGGAGCACCTGTTATATTCAAATAGTGGAGCTGTGACAGGGGAAAGGCTGTTTGCCCTTTTGGAGTCTATAATTCTGGGAAAAGGAGATAGAGATTTATAAGACACATGATATGTTGCTATTTTATGGCGATAAGAGCTAATATGTAACTGAAGCATAGGGAGAAGACATGACACAGGCCCGCAGTTCCAGACAGGATGACCTGGAATTTCTCACCCATGTGGAGGCAAAGGAAAAGGTAAAGGAAAAAGAAGGAAGCAAGCCATACAGATTTCTAGGTCAAGTATTTTCTGAGAGTGAACAGCCAAGAAAAAGGTCCTGAGACAAGAATGTGTCTGGCTGATCCAGAAAATAACAAGGATGGTCACAGAGATGAAGTAGGAGATTCGAGAGAGGAGTGTATCTGGGAGCAGAGAGGAAACAGACTAGAAGACGCCAGTGAGCCTTCAGTCATCCCACTCTGTGAGAGAGAAAGCCACGCGAGGCTCGGAGCAGAAGATCCACGAGCTCATCTATTTTTGTTTGTTCGGTCAGTCTGGCTGCTGCGTTCAGAATAGACCACAGAATCCCAGAATCCAATCTGATGCTGTTAAAGGAAGGCGAGCAATCTTCGTGCCATGGGCACAATGGGGAAGCTGGTGACAAGTGCTTGGATTCTGGAGGGAGTGCTCTGAGGATTTGGGAGTGGACTGTACATGGACTAAGAGAAGAGTGCTGCTTGTCCAGGATGGCTCTGACAGGTTTATTTGAACTATTGGTCTTGCTTTTTTTTTGAGTTAGGGCAGATGACAGGAGATACCAGGCAGTTTTGCTATGAACTGGCAAACTCCCCTTTCTAGCTACAGAGTGTGGCAACATAAGAGGTGGTAAATGTGCCTCTTCATAAATGAACAGATGCCACCGCTCAGCAGAAGCCCATGCTCAAGGCACATGGCTACTTCACGGTAGCCTGACTTGAGAAATGCAGTCAAAGCAAAATTCAGTGGTATAAAGGATAAGAAGAGACACAAAATGTGGTAGAGTAAACTAGACCAGAAGGAACCGGTGAAGTCCGCGTCCTAATTCTCAGAACCTCTTGAGTAGTTTGCCTACCAGACAAAAAGGATTTTGCACATGTGATTAAATTAAGATCTTAGATTATCTGAGTGGGCCCACTATGATTACACTGGCCCTAATAAGGAAGGAAGGAAGGAAGGAAGGAAGGAAGGAAGGAAGGAAGGAAGAAATAAAAGGAAGGGCTGGAAAGTCAGCTCAGCCCATAAAGTGTTTGCCAAAAGCTTGAGGACCTAAGTTTGATCTTTAAGACCCGGAGAAGAAGCCCAGCGTGGTAGCATACACCTGTGATTCTAGCACTGAAAAGACAGAGACAGGCAGTCTATCCTAACTGGTGAGTCAAAGGTCCCCAACATGTGACTCTGTCAAAACAAACAAACATACAAACAAGAAGCAACAACAAAAACAACAAGGTAGAAATATCTTGAGGAATGATGTCCAAGGTTGACCTCTGACCTCCATACACATGTGCGCGCGCACACACACACACACACACACACACACACACACACAGCTAATGAATTAAGCCTTGATCAAGAGAGAAATAATGCCCTCAGAAGATGAAATCTTCTGCTTGGCTTCACAGCTAAGAGCACAAAGCATTCTGCAATGAATACATGTGGAAGGCCCATGGCAATAAAAGATCACAATCAGGCAGACTCAGAAAACAACTCCTGCAGACAGGATTCACCAGTGGATGCTAAAATTAGTGGCCCGAAGTCAGAAGATAAAAAGGATTTTCAGTTTTAAAGTATGTCCTCCAAGATATTTTTAACAATAAAGGGATAGTCACTTTACTGTGCAGAAATGCAGCAGACACTGATTGACCATGTGACCAAGGTTGTCATCAAGGTTGTACAATATTTCAAGAAGCCCAAAATCGTTTCTGTTAATCTTTTAAAGAGACATAACCATTAAGAAATCCTAAAACAGAGGTACCTATTTCCAAATAGCTGATCAAC
This sequence comes from Rhabdomys pumilio, assembly GCA_030674055.1. Taxonomy (NCBI): domain Eukaryota; kingdom Metazoa; phylum Chordata; class Mammalia; order Rodentia; family Muridae; genus Rhabdomys; species Rhabdomys pumilio. The sequence goes on along the minus strand of JANHMN010000013.1, from coordinate 49,849,765 downwards.
TGTCTTCCAGAAGGGCAAGATCACGGAAAAACAAAGCAAGACCAACATACAAAGGAGACCCAGGAAGAGCAATGGCTATGCGTAAAGACACTCATGGTTAGTTAGTAGTATTGTGTCCATGGTAATGCTTTTGAGTAGTGATTCTCAACCTATGGGTTGTGACCCCCTTTGGGGATTGACTAAGGCCATCAGAATATACAGATATTTACATTACAATTTAGAAGAGTAGCAAAATTACAGTTATGACCTAACAACAACATAATTTTATGGTTGGGGGGTCACCACAACATGAGGAACTGTATTAAAGGGTCACAGTATTAGGAAGATTCAGAACCCTGGCTTAGAGCTCTGATAAGTGTACTATGGGAGTGAAAGGTGTTAATACTAGGAAACGTAGGTGGGGGTGTGTGCAAGAACTCTCTGTACTATTTTTTAACCTTCCTGTGAGTCTAAAATTAGTTCAAAATGGAAAATTGAAAAGGAAAGAAACTGTCCAGATCTACTATCCACCAAGCATTCCTCTGCAACTCCAGGTAGCTTTCCCTCGGCTTTAACTGCAAAACACAGTGTCCCCAACATCCTCTCAGGAGATGTGGAACTCAGTGGATTCCCCCCAGCCCCCAGAAATAACACTGATCAGGTCTTGACTTCCTGAAGCTTTGAAAGCACAGACTCTAAAGTGCTAAATACCTCTTTCTCTCAACTGGGAGCGTCAAAGGACCCAAGGACCCAATGATAGATCTGAAATTGCCACTGATGATACCACTTAGCTCTCCTAAGGCTCACTGGCCAGAGAAAGGTGCTGGGGGTTAGAAGCTAGTGGTCCTCCCAATATTGTCCCCTGTCACTGTCATGGCATGGCAACCCCCATTCTCCTGCCAGCACTGTGAGGATAGGCTGCTCTGGCATCCATTTCTAGAACTATCTTTCATCTGGCATTGTCATCCTTGACAAGAAGGCAGTGAGCTTCTGGTCTCAGAACACGCCTCTCTAGCTGCATCCTTACCTGCCTCATAAGTCTCCTGGTGACCACATGATTCAGAGACAGCCATGTGAGGAGTATACCAAGTATTCTCTGGATGGACATCAAAGGCATGCCTATACCTGCACAGGCACAGCGTCTCTAGTATCACACACCACTCCACTGCCCAGGGTATTCCACAGGTATCCAAACTCAGGACACAGGAGAGACACAACGACTTGGTGAGAACTCCTAAACAACTCCACCTCAGACGCAGCCTTCTTAGTCTTCGGCTGGGCCACTAGAGTCCTACTGTGGGTAACTAGATACCTAAGATGTCTAGGTCAAAGATTCTGAAAAATCAGTGGTCCCTTCAGAAGACCAGATAGAGAAAGGCAGTTAGCATAACTTATGCAGTCTACATCAGAGAGAGCAAGCCAGCAGGAAAGGGCTATCACATCCTATGACCTCATAGATAACTTCATCTTTGGGTTCTTCCCTCACTGATGCTGAAATGTGGGTGAGGAGTATGGATCAGTGGTAGAAAATCTGCCCAGCATGGGAGGCGCTGGTTTCCACCCCAGGTACCACAATCAACTGATAATAAAACAATACTAAAACACGTTGGCTACTCCTTCTCTCCGTCAGTACACTCTGGACTCATCTGTACCATGAGAGCCAGCCACCTGGCTTTGTAGGGCTCTTGTGCAGTGTTACAAATAATGTAGAGATTGTTCAGTATGTGCAGAAGTATTCACTCTCAAAGAAAGCTTTGAAGTACAGATTGCCCCGCTCTGGCTTGAATTCACTGCGGGTGGGAAATGGCACAACCGTTCTGGAAGGCAGCTTGAGAATGTGTCAGATACCTTGAAAATGGTCCAATCCTTAGACCCCGCAATTTTGTTTCTCTAGGAATTATACCAATAAGATCAGAGTTGTATACAAAATTACTGTACCACGTGTCAGCCCAATTTGTCTTTAGAAGAGCTTGCAAGAATTTCTGAGCTGACACTGAGTGACTAAACAAAGCACAGTAGAATTCTTAGATGGCCTAATGGTCTCCATTAATTAAAAGAAAAAAAAAAGCATATTTTCCAAGGGTCAGGACTGTAGATCAATAGTGTGACTGCCTCGTATATGGATGGCCCTGGGTTCTAACTCCAGCACTGAAAACATAAAATAAAATTACATTCTCCAAGATTGCTTTATCATTTGGTAAGATATAACCTTGGGTTATCATACGTGTGTGTGGTGGGATAAAAGAGGCATGTAAGTAAAAGATTTAGGAAGAAAGTCTACCATTGTGATCATTTCCAGGTCATTGAGAAATTGAGAGGTCTTTTACATGCTTGTTTCTTATTTTTCTGTTGCTTCTAAAGTTTTTCCAAACAACCATATGCTATTTTCTAATATGGAAAACTAACATTGAGGGTCCCCTGCCCCCAGTTACAGAGAGTCCCGGTGACATGCCCTAGGGTATTATGGATCAGAAATAAAGACAGAAGTAAATGCCATTGTCATAAAAAAAACTCTTAGCTCACAAGCTGCCTGTGTATGAAGAGGCAGCTCCTGGGTAGTGGTTCTTAACTGGGGTGATGCTGTCCCCAGGGACACTTGGTACCTCTTGAGACACTTGTCAGTTGTGGTAACTGGGGTAGGAAGAGGCTGCTGGCATCTGGGAGAAGCCAGGAATGCTGATAAACCCTCACTGCCTAAACAGAACCCCACAGTGAGGACTTGGAAGACTAGCTAGCTCCACATGCAGGAGTAGCAGCCTAGATAGCTCCCGCTCTAAAGAGTGAGAGCCATGAATCCCACCCCGACCTCTGGACCATCACAAAGCTCAAGCAATTGAAGGCCTATCAGGAAGCTCCAAGCTATCTCACATCCTGAGCCAGCTACAGCATCTTCTGCTTCAGACAGGATCTGACTTGACAGTTAATGGGCCCCAGGGTGGAGAGCACTGAGGACTTTATTGCTTACATTAAGCAACCTTCCGCTTCCAACTGGAGGAAAATAAACTGCTCGTTTTGCTTAAGAGCAACAAACAGCACAGAAAGAACGGGGCTCAGGACTGAAGGCTTTGGCGGAAAGAGCTGCAGTGAGCAGGAAGCCTGTTTGTATGTTTTTTTTTTTCTTCTGTATCCTCACTCTCAAGTTTCCTGGGTGCGGATGCTAGATTTTGCTTCCAGGTATCTCTAGGATAACACAGAAGGAAGCCGCCTACTGCAGCTTGAGAATGACTTTCTCTTTTCTGAAATGCCTCCATCAAAAGGCCCTACCTGGACTTATCTGGGGGCAAAGAGTGTGATTCTAGTACTTCCCTTTGTGACCTTGGGACAAACTGAGCAACTTGTAGGACTCCTGAGCTGGAAAGAACCTTGTCCCAAATCCCTTCCCATTGCAGATCATGAGACTGAGTACCAGAGAAGCTAAGAATCTGTCCTCTGCTACACAGTTCCGGCAGAGCCAGTATCTGAACCCAGATCTTCTGTTCTGGCTATTCTTTAATGGCACCTCTGTCACAAGGGAGTCCAGTTCTGTGAGACCCCAACCCTCCGGGTCTGTCAGAGGTACCGGATACTAGTGACATTTCACAAGAACAGATGTACAGGACCATCCAGGAATATGTGCACGAGGATACACTGAGGTTAGTACAGTCCTTTGGCCACAACCGTTGAGGAAGAACTCTGAGTCACAGCAGGGGGCACCTTAGGGACTTGGGGTGGTGACATCTAGCTCACAAACACGGAACCCTAGGGGTGGCTACTGCCATGTCATTCTAGTGTCTAGCAAACTTCTATCAGGCAAACAAAAGGCTTGTTTTGGCCTCATTTACTGGATAGTGGACCATACAATTGCTTGCTTCGTTGATTCAACAAATATTTATTAAAAAAAAAAAAAACAGTTGTGTGGTGAAAACTGAGCCTGACAAAAGCCATTTGAGTGTGATTTGGCCACGCTACTGTTCAGCCCTGTTACAAACCCTCTGCTTGGACTGCTTTGAAATCCTTCTTTCCTTTCTATTCTGTTTCATTGCTGTGGATTCATCTTTATCTGAGCTACCTTGGGAGACTGTAAAGTTGGCGTGTGACCAAAAGAACAGAAGAAGAAGAAGAAGAAGAAGAAGGAGGAGAAGGAGAAGGAGAAGGAGAAGGAGAAGGAGAAGGAGAAGGAGAAGGAGAAGGAGAAGGAGAAGGAGGAGAAAGAGGAGAAGAAAAAGTAAAAGAAGAACATAAGTCAAACCAAATGAAATGTTTATATATGTGTGTGTGTGTGTGTGTGTGTGTGTGTATACATATGTGTGTGTGTGTGTGTGTGTATATGTGTGTGTGTATACATATACACATATACATACACACACACACACACACATTGATATATACATATATATACATATATATATATATATATATATCATTGAATTCCAGATGGGTCAGCATGAAATGTGAAGTTAAAAACTAGAAAGAGATTAGCCTATTTACTTTGCAGTAGAAGGGAAACAACCTTCTGACAACTGGCATAATCAGAGACAATGCTGACAGATTAAAATGATAATAATGATAACAAAATGCTAGTAATAATAAAAGCGTGAACACACAGGATTATGATTAGAATGTGGGCTTCAAGGTCTGTCTCTGCCTTTTACTAACTGTGTGGCCTGAGGCACATTCTTATATGAAATGGGATAACAGCAGGTACCAACCTTCCAGAGTTGTTACATGGCCTGAATGAAATAGCTGAGGCAAGACTGTCACACTGTGTATGTGTATGTGTGTGTCTGTGTGTGTGTGTGTGTGTGTGTGTGTGTGCGCGCGCGCGCGCGCGAGCATGCGTGTGCATGTGCTCATGCATATGCGTGCATGCATGTGTGTGTGTAAGTCCGTGTGTGTGCGTGTGTGTGTTCAGTACCCATTCTGGCACTTAGGAGCCAGTTAAGTTCTCACCCTTCAATCTGACCTTCCCCTTCCCCAGAACACCAAGACAAATGGCACCACAGACTTCCTTGGGCTGTATGGTTCATTGCACGAGATCCACTCTGCTGTATCCTTTGCAGACTCTCAGGCACAAAGGCACCCATCCTCCACCCCTGCCCTAGACTAGTGCAGCTTGGAGCCCCCATACCCACCTGAGGTAACATTAATTCTAGAAGACTGTGTGAAATATGTAAGGATTATTAGAAAGAGAACATGAGTGTTCTCTGAAGATTCACTACTCTTCAAAGCCATGAGGGGAAACCACTGGCCTCCAGGATTGCAGCAGCTGCAGAGCTGGGCCTCAGGGAGTCTCTTCACCTTTGTCTCAGAACAAAAGTGTTCTTGGTCTTAGAACTACATCTCTTCCTGGTCAGAACTAAGCTGAAAACCCTCCAAGGGTTGGCTTTGTGCTTACGTTCTCCAAAGCATTCTGAGTGGTGTCTACCTATAGAAGACAATACGGCTGCCTCAGATACCCCACTGCAGGTTTTGTGTGGACATAAACTTTCAGTTCCTTTGGGTAAATACCAGAGACCACAATTGCTGAACTGTGGTGTCAAAGTCATTAGTTTTATAAGATATCATCAAGCTGTCTCATCTTCTAAAGTGTCAGTGCCATTTTATATTCCTACAGGCAGTGAATGAGAGTCCTGGTCCTGCCTTCCCATCCCTGGCAGCATTTGGTGCTATCAGTGTTTATCCACCAAAAAACTTGGTAACAAGTGATAAGCCATTCAGTTGAGTTAGTAAGTTGTGGTGCATCTGGACAAGGAGACACTTATTATTCGACACTAAAAAGAAGTAGTTCTCAAGCAAGAAAATATCATTACGGCTAAGATACGATTTAAATGTCCTCCAGGATTGTCTTGGTACCCATGGTATATTCAGCCCTCAATCTGAAGTATTAATCTGTTTAGAAATGGGAATTTGGAGACGTGATTAAGGTTAGGTAAGATCTGTAGGAGAGTTACCGTGACTGAATCTTGGTGGCTTTACAAGCAGAGGTTGGAATAAAGGGAGAGAAACCAAGGGGATGGGCACACATACCTGCAGGCTCTCTCTGCCTCTTGCCACCTTGGAACTTTGTCAACAAGAAGGTCACATCAAATGTGGCCCATAGACACACCCCCCCCCCCCCCCGCCCCCGTAAAACCGTGAGTCACAAACTTCTTTATAAAGTATCCTGCCTCAAGTATGTCATTATAAAACAACAACGAAAATAACAACAGAAACAATCTGGAAAAGGACAAACCAGAAAGGCAGTAAAAAGATGAATGGTTGCCAGGGTTTAGTACTGAGTGGGAGGGGAGGGGAGAACAGGTCAGGGGAGGGGCAGGGAGAGTGGGAGGGGAGGGAAGGATAATAACGGAGGGGAGGGGAAAGGGAAGAGAAGAGGTAAAATGTAGGACGAAGAGGATTTTTTAGAGCAGCAAACATAATCTTTGGGTAGCACTGAAAGCCCGTCTGGCCGTGTATTTTCCAGTGTGTTGTACAGTTGGGATTGTTCACTGTGTAACCTTTTGGGATTGGCTTTGTTCACTTCATAGCGTTCATTTACTTGGACCTGTCTAAATCCACCGAATGCACACCACCAGATTGAACAATGTTTTGAGGTAGGTTTATCTATTATAACAAATGCACTTTGGTGAGATTTGTTAATTGGAAGGCTTTACAGTGTGAGAACATGGTTTATACGGGATATTTTGCCCCTTCTCTCGGGTTTACTGTGAGCCTAAAACTGCGCTTAAGGATAAAGTTTGGCTGGTTGTCATGGCTCGGTGTATAAGGGTACTTGCTAGCCTGAGGAGCTGAGTTCAATCCCAGAAGTCATTCTCTGCTGACCACATGCACCCTGTAGCACACACATGTCACGCATATATAGTGTATGTATATATGCATCACTTGAGACATGTGCGTGCATGTATGCATACACACGTGTATATGTATGTGTGTACATGTGTGCACGTGTGCACGTATGCGTGTTTGTATGTTTGTGTGTGTATGCACATGTGTAAAACTAGTCTAAGCGGTGGCATATGTTTATTATGTCTGCAGTCAGGAGGACTGTGAGTCTGAGGCCAGTCTGGTTTACATTGATTTTTGAAAAACAGTACTGACAACAATAAAGTCTTTAAAAAAAAAAAAAAACAGCGCAGAAAAAAAATGCAACTTCTTTCTTCAACAAAGAGAAACTTCTTTATTGTCAGCAACCAGAACTAGTAACATGTGCCTTGAATTCACATTCACATATATGTGACTTTTCTTCCCATCCATGGGGGCAAGGTCTTATTCATGCCTTGTTAGGTGCCCTTCAGTTTTAGCCCAAGCACCCAGCCATCCCAGGCCTTTGGAAGCATCAAGTTTCTCCATCATCCCTTTGCACATTCTGTCTCCATGGTTTGGGATATTTCCTCCTTTTCTTAAATCTCACTAACCTGGATTTCTTCTTCAAAGTGCCAACTTAAATCTCTTTTCTACTAGAACCCAGTTCCCTAGGTTGGATTGAGGGGTCCTTCATTGGCCCCTCTCCTTGTAGTGTCCTAAATATAGCATTGTCCATGTTATACTACAAATCCTTTTTCTCTCCTGACTTAGACTATACTTCTGAGCATAGAGCATGCCTGTCATTCAGATATCTAAACAAACTAATTCTTTCCTAGGTTACAAATGTTTAATTGCACTCATCCCATGAACTCTCCCCAGAGTCCATCAAAGGCTCTTATAACTAAACTGTATCTTTGCAATCCCTGTGTGCACTCACCCTCTGTAACACTCTGTATTCCACTTCTTTGTTTCTCTAGCTTACCGCTTGACTCCAGAAGGACTTTCATCCAGACAGGATCTGGTCCTCCAACAGAACATCTTTTTGTTAGTTCTCACAGTGAATGCAATGTCATCTCTGTTCTCCTAATTTATAAGCATGATTAATCTTTAAAAATCATCTCCTGTCTTAGCTAGGCACAGTGGTCCATGCTTCTAGGGAGATCATGAGTTAAAAAAAAAAAAAAAAAGATTTGAGGCTTGCCTGGCCAACATAGCAAGACCCAGAATTTTAGAACAAATTAAAAAAAAAATCTCTTATTTCACTTGGGACAATGAGAATCTTAGTTAAACCAGTTGAATAGAGATGTGAACAAAGCACTCAGGCAAGCACTAGACTGTTCTCACTTTAAATTAATGACCATGAGCCAAAGACAAGCCATCAGTGGACCTGATAATAATTCTGTCCTCCCTAGTGTATTTGCCCACCTACTCTCCAGGGTGACTTTTCTCACACCCTCCTTCTCCTCCAAGTAAAAACAATGCCTCCTCCATATTTTCACTGGTGACCTTGTTGCCTACTTTAGTGAGAAATTGCCACAGTCAGAAGAGAATTTCGACAGACTCCCGCCACAATGGTCACCTGGCACCATCCATTCAGTCCACCACCCTCCTGTAATTGAGATGAATGGTCCACGATCCATGAGCCAGAGTTTGCCCCCCCTCAGCAAGGGAAAGCATCACAGCGCCCCACCCCCCACTCTCCCCCACATCACTAATGTCTTCCTCTCCGATGGGTCATTCCCACCAGGTTATCAGCTATTCCATCTCCCACAAGGGAAAAGAATAATCAGAGTTTCAGATTAGAAAGATGAAACCGTCGTGCGGTTGAATGGCTGTGAGCGCTGTACCATAAGGTGAGCACAAGGAAGATTCCTGAGCTCTCCACAAAAAGCGGCTGCAATGGCTAATCTCGCTAGCCACCCTGACACACTTGGAAATGAGGAACCTCAGTTGAGGAATTACCTCCATCAGATCGGCTTGTGGCATATCAGTAGGGCATTTTCTTGATTGTTAATTGACATGGAAGAGCCCAACCCACTGTGGGAAGTACCATTCCTAACGAAGTGAGTCTGAACTAGATGTGAAAGCCAGCAGAAAGAACCTGATGGAGCAAGCCAGTAGGCAATCTTTCCCCACAGTCTCTTCTTCAGTTCCTGCCTTGATTTCCCTCCATGATGGACTATAGTGGAATATTTCCCCCCCACATCCACTACATTTTACAATAAAATTTGGTAATCTGGGAGGAGCTAATGTGGTAGGAGAGGAGAGAAAGAGGAGAAGGAAGAGGAGGAGCTAGGATGAGGAGGAGGACCAGAGAGACAGAGAGAGAGAGAGAGAGAGAGAGAGAGAGAGAGAGAGAGAGAGAGAAAGAGAGGAAGATGGAGGAGGAGTTACGCGTGTCTCTAGCAGTCTAAGGTAGTTGGAATATTAAGGTTAGATATTGGGAAACACCTCTAATTGTGTGGGAATCTTGTTAATTGAGCATTATCAAATATATAAAGCTATTGGATAATCTTTAAACATTAGAGTCTCATTTCTACAGGTACCCCGTGGATGGTGGGATGGTCTGGGCTCAGCCAAGCATTGTGGAGACAGTGTGGGAGATGACTCTGGCCCGCCTGATGCTCCCCACCGCTCATGGCCTCAGGCCTTGTGTAGTCGGGGAACATGGAGGCAGAGCTAAGCAGAGCCGCTGCCACTTAGATAGTCGGCCCAAGAAATAGCCTTTATTAAATATTAACAGTAACAATGGACTATAATGTTTAAGCTAAATAAACCCTTTTCTCCCCAAGTTGCTTCTGGTCAATGTTTTGTCTCAGCAACAGAGAAGCAAGCTAAGGGTATGGTTAAAAAGGAAATTCAGTTAGTTAAATGGGGAATTTGGTATTGTGTGCACTTTACTACACTAAAAAGTAATAAAGTTTCCCAGTTCTACCTCCCCTTTACAACAAATTTTCCATAAACTTCCTTTCTTTTCTTTTCTTTTCTTTTCTTTTCTTTTCTTTTCTTTTCTTTTCTTTTCTGTTAAACCCACTCACATAAGGCTCAATTAACTGTAAAGCACCTCCTCCTATCAGCTCTCCAGAGACATTAACATTGCCCAGGCAGTGGTTAGTTCAGCTGATGCTCACCTTCCTGGGCTCTTCCACAGCTCTGGGGCTGTCCACCTCTCCCTCCCTTTCAGGGCGTATTCTTCACTTGACTTCAGTTCACCACACTCTTGGTTTTCACCTGGTCTCACCTGTCAAGTCTTGTCTGGCCCTCTACTCCCCTACCCTCTCAACATCTCCCAAACCCCCTCAGTTCCTCCCCTGCCCTCTCAACCCCTCCCGAACCCTCTCCGGGTTCTCAGCACCCTTTCTTAGTTCCTGCACTTGTTTTGTCTTCTACCAGCGACACTCACTGATTAGTTGATCTCATCAACCCACACTCACTGATTGGTTGATCGCATCAACCCACACTCACTGATTGGTTGATCTCATCAACCCACACTCACTGATTGGTTGATCTCATCAACCCACACTCACTGATTGGTTGATCAACCTGGCACTTTTCCAAGCTTTCAAAGTGCTTACAAGCCACTTGTTCTCCACTCAACATATCCACCCTCCCCAAAGTCCTTACCCCCCTCAGTATTTATCCATCTTCAGCCACCTCAGAGTTTCCAGTTGTTCGGGTCATTTTTTTTACTCACAACGCTGCATCTTATAGACCAAGAAAATATTTAGACTCTCTCTTTTAAAGACAGCCCAAATCCAATCTCTTCTGTTTTCCCAGTCAGTCTCTCTCACCTCTGTTTCTGAAGTCTTCTCGTCTGGCTTCCCTCTCTAAAGACTAGTCTCAAAAATCACGTTTTTATGTTCCCTGTCAAATGAGCCAGAGTATGCTCCTCGGAGATCAAAACCCTACTGGATCTTTCTCTTGTACTAAATGTAAAAGCTAAATCCTCGAGGTGACTCTCTCTTTAGATTGCTTCTCCAATCTCAGCGTGATCCACGTCAGCCAAAGGGGCATTTTTGCTGTGACTCCAACATGCCAAGCATATTTCCACCTTGAGAATCCCCCTGGCAGAAATTCCTTTCACTAAGATATCGACATGCCTAAATCCTCACCTCCTTCCAGCCTCTGCTGTAATCTGTATCAACAGGTGCACCAAGACCACTCGATTGAAAATCAAAGCCCTTCACACTTCCAATGGCTTCCTTCTGGTTCTTATTTCCCCCTCATAACCTTTATAGCTTTCCAAACAACACCTAATTTGTGTATTTATTATGATTTTTCTACATCATTGGTCTCCTCTCACCAGAAAGTAAATTTCCATGAGGCACAGTCTGTTCATAAGTCTAAACATCTGGACGTATATTCTAAGAGAAACTCAAATATTGCTGAAGGGATAAATGCCTAGTGCATATCCAACATCTCCCAAGTGTTTTATAAATGAGTGAATGAATTAAAGGAGGAGTCTAGGCTTTGAGTGTCTCACAGGCAGGGGTGTGACTTACTCATTTTCATAATCCCAATACCAAGGACATTAATTGGGATTCAATAAATGTTAGCTAAATTGAGAAAGACTGAGAGACTAGAAATGTGAGGTGCCAGAACCCTGAAGTTCCCGCACAGGCAGCTCTGACTCTTTCAGGATGTAAGTCTTAAGTATTGGAATGAAGAGGACAGGTGAGTGCAACAGAGGATTACCTCCTGAAGAAGGGCTTCCTGGGCTTCCTGGCCAACCTCGGCCAAGGGCCAAGGCTCCACCTTCAGACTGCACAGGGAGAGGGTTTCCAGGAGCAAGGACACCAGGATCTCAGAAGAAATGGGTGCGGAGCCAGGTAACTTTCATGTCAGATTTCCAGGCCCCAAATATTGATAACCCAGAAACTAGAAAATCAAGTTACTTCAACAAACATAGCCCTTGTTTTTCTCCCTTCAAGGATTCATGTCTCAATACGTAAGGCTCAGACGGTTTTACAGCCTGTCACTCATCTCACCATGGGGGAAGGGAGTACAGTAGGTCCTTAGGCTGCTCCTGTAGGACACGCTAGTTCCTACTTAGCAGGGCACACCCCCAAGTCAGGAAGAGAGCATCAGTCTTTTGGCTCCAGAGCTTTGCTTTCAACTGGGAACACAGAGCTATTACCTAAAGGACAGGCAGGGAAAGCTGAGCAGAGCAGGCAGCTTGTGTGAGACCTGGACTTCCAGTGAGAGGACTTAGAATCTCCTCCTTTGGTGTTCTGCAACCTTGGGCAGGTGATTTGCCACTCAACAGCTCTTAGTTTCTCATATTTAAAATTAAATTTTTGGTTCTATGCATGGAGGTATGGCCTGTAATCATGGTACTTGAAAGTCTTAAGCAACAGGATTGTGAGTTTAAAGCTAGCCTGGACTACATAGTAAGACTCTGTCCATAAATAAATAAATAAATAAATAAATAAATAAATAAATAAAATTCTGGATGAGATAAGGCAGCTGAATGATTCTTATAGAACTGGACTATTACTGATTTCATTTTTTATTTTTATTATTTTGTTTGTTTAATTATTTACTTGAGATAAAGTCTTACTGTCCTGAAACTTACTATGAAGATCAGGCTAGCCTCAAACTCACAGAGACATGCCTCTGCCATGTTGAAATTAAAGGCATGTTCCACCACACCCAGCAGTTTTTATTACTTTAAACTATGTTAGCATGTGTCTGTGTGGGTGTGTGCACACGAGTGTAGGTGCCCTGAGAAGCCAGAAGCATTAGATCCCTGGAGGTAGAGTAACAGGTGGTGGTGAGCCTCTTGATGTGGGTGCTGGAAACTGAACTCAGATCCTCTAGAAGAGCAGCAAGTGCTCTTAACTGTTGAGCCCAGCCCTATTACTGACTTCTTTAAAACAACTGTTCAAGTACAGCATTGAGCTGGGCAGTGGTGGCACACATCTTTAGTCCCAGCACTTGGGAGGCAGAGGCAGGCAGATCTTTGTGAGTTTGAGGCCAACCTGGTCTACCGAGTGCATTCCAGGACATTTACACAGAGAAACCTTGTCTGGGAGCAGGGGTAGGGGATGGGGGATATATAGCATTATCTCCATATACCTTCTTGCAAATTTATCTTGACTGCCTCCTCCAGAGCTCAGCAGCCAGTCATTCATACAATTAAACCTATTCTATGCCAACTGTGTGCCAGACATTGTGCAAACAGCAGGTGTATATAACAGATGCATCCTCTGTCCTTGGGAGCACATCATCTACCAGGAAGTAGGTAATTACATCAAACATGCTAGAAGGATGTTGGAATCATGGCCCTGTTGCAGAACTAGTGCCTACTCTGGGATCCCAAAAAACACTCTTTAAAGAACTGAGCTCAGGACAGACAATAGTTCTGCAGATGAGGGAAAGTACCAGCATTTCAGGGAAAGCTCAGTGTGAATCCAGTGTTCTCAGGCCGGAAGTCAGACCATATCAAGCTTAGAAGGAGCAGAGAGTGCTGCTGCTGGACCACCCAGGGCCTTGGAGGTGTGAGAGGAGTTTTTACCTCATATAAATAAAGAGCCTGGAACAAAGCAGGGATAACAGAGTACAGAGTGTTTGGGTTTCTGTTTTTAAAAGTGGAGAATGAGGCAGCAGCCAGCTTTAGATGAACAGGTAAAATGATTGGATGATTTCAGCAGATTAGCAAGTAGACTCAAGGCAGATGTGAGGAGTACCCATGGTAAGACGTGGTGGGGTAGGTAAGAAAAGGACCCTAAAAAAGTGAACCTAAGTGGTTAGCGAACGCTTTTTGGAGAGCAACTGGGAGAGGAGCCATATTAGTTTAGTTTGTGATCTGTGTGAGCCTCAAGAGATCCATAAACAATCAAGTAGAAATGAGCAAGAAAGTGAGTCTGAATCTGAGCTCAAAAGTCTCAAAAGAAGAGTGGGAAAAAGCAGAGCATTCCACACCTGACTTCACCGGCTGATCCCAGCCAAAACACAGAACACAGGAGTGTCAAGACTGTACAGGAACTCAGTGGTTCTGTGTTATATTCCCAGCACCCAAATGGTGGCTCACAACCCTCTGTCCTAGGGGACCCAACACAGTCATCAGGCCTTTGTGGGCACCAGGCATGCACAGACATACATGAGGACAAAACACTCTAGCATATAAAATAAATAAACTTTCCAGAGCATACATAGTGACATACCTTTAATCCCAGCATTTGATATACATATATATGTGTGTGTGTGTGTGTGTGTGTGTGTGTGTGTGTGTGTGTGTGTATGTATGTGTGTGTGTATGTATATAATATATATATGTAAAGTAAATACATATATAATTTTAAATCTACACAATTTATATAAAATATAAAGCATTCCTGGTCCCAAGCATTTTGAATAATGGACACTGATAATGAACTTTTAGGGACAGACTGAGAGTGTGCAAAATGGAAATCAAAGGGAGAATACATTTTTCAAAAGCTGGAAGTCAACAGCCCCAAAGTGCTGGACAGTGAAACAGATTGGATAGAACATGTCCATTGGATTAGGGTCTGGGAGGTCATTTAGGGAGGCCAATATCCATGAAGCTGGAGCTGGGAAGAAGGGACCAGGCATATGTGCTGTTCTTTCGAGAAGGTTGTTAAGGAGAGGGGAAAAAATAGATGTCAACTTGAGGGGTAGGCACGAGCAGGTTGAAAAGGACTGGACAGAAATAAAGGGACATGACAACAGAGAGAGAGGAAGCCAGTGATGTCAGATGCTGAGGAGAAAGGAAGGGAGGAACTGGCTTCAGGAGAGGGATGAAGACCTGACCTCAGAGAAGGGCTACTATAAGAGGGGGGATGTAGTGAGAATTCTGGAATTTTGGTTTCTTTAAAACAAAAAAGCACAGAAATATAATGTTTTAATCCCAGGTATGGAATATGGGGCTGCTTCCCAGCAGCTTACTATGATTTGCCTCGTGCTCTAGAACAGGCATAATTTTGCCAGATGTAGATAGTTTCTGTGATTGTGTGATGTTTGGAATTCTGGGACCTTTTCAGAGGGTATATAAGTGCTAGGGTTGTTGGTCATTCAGGGGTGTTGATTGCAGTTTGTTAGTAGTCATGCTCAAAGAAGAAATAAGAAGAAAGAAATTAGATTCCGAGATCTCTGTCCCTCTATCTTCCCTCTATCCTCCTATCTAGTGATCGAGGGTGAAAGCAGGGATGGGGGAAATATGAAGGGCATGGGAAAAGACAAAACCACAAAGTAGCAAAGACCAGCTACAAGGAGATGTCTTTGTTCCATTTCTATTTCTGTGAACAGATACCATAACCAAGGCAATTTATAGAAGAATTTATTGAGGCTTACAGTTCCAGAGGGTGAGTCTATGATCCTCTGGTGGGGAGCATGGCAGCAGGCACGTAGGCATAATGCTGGGGCAGCAGCTGAGAGCGCACATTCTTTTTTTTATTTATTTATTAGATATTTTATTTACATTTCAGATGTTATCCCCTTACCCCATTTCCCCCACACACCCAGGAACCCCCTATCCCATCCCCCCTCCTCCTGCTTCTATGAGGATGTGTGTTCACCTCATAGGTGGGCACTCACACCTCCCCACCCTCAAATTCCCCCACACTCAGCGTCTAGCCTTCATGGGACCAAGGATCTCCTTTCCCGCCTATGCCCGACAATACATATACAGCTGGAGCCCCTATGTGCTCCTAGGCTGGTGGTTTAGACCCTGGGAGCTCTAGTTGGTTGGTATTGTTGCTCTCTTCATGGAGCCGCAAACCTTTCAGCTCCTTCAGTCTTCTCTCTAACTCCTCCATTGGGAACCCCTTGATCAGTTCAATGGTTAGCTGTGAGCATCCGCCTCTGAATATGTCAGACTCTGGCAGACCTCTAAGGAGACAGCTATATCAGGCTCCTGTCAGCATGCACTTCCTGACATCCACATCAGCGTCTACCTTTGGTGACTGCACATGGGATGGATACCCAGGTCTATGGCCATAATACCCTGAATGCACCTGATCTCGTCTGATCTTGGAAGCTAAGCAGGGTCCGGCCTGGTTAGTACTTAGACGAGAGCACACATCCTTATCCAAAAGGAGGAGGCAGAAAGAGCTAACTGGAAATGTTTAGGTTTTTGAAAACCCAAAGTCTATCCCTAGTGACATCCCTCCTCCAACAAAACCACACCTCCTAATCCTTCCAAACAGCTCCAACTGGGGACCAAGCATTCACATATATGAGCCTGTGGGTGTCATTCTCCTTCAAACCTCCACAGTGAAGGAGAGGATGCAGAACACAAAGGTAAGTTTACATTCATCTTGAGAAACCGAGAAGGTAATCCCTCTATTATATTTTCCAGAGCACATCTCAAAATCTACAGGTCCAGCATTCTTGGTGAGCAGTGGGGTCTAGGGAAGCAAACAGCCTTCCTAGGTCCATCTCAACCCTAGTTCAAGATGGCACTCTCTTTTCTGCATTGCTTCTGAATCAGCCAAGCTCTCTCCATAGGGGCGCCACAGAATCTCTGGGAGGAGGTTCTGATATAACCGGGTCAAAGAGAGAAAGTGGTTGAAATGTCATTTAAGTGGGAGGCACAAAGCACTGACATGAAGCAGAAACAGCTGTGTTAATGGAAAGAACAGCCTTGATCCTTCTCATGGTGACATTAAGGGAGGACAGACAGACAGAGGCTGCCTAACAGAAGGAAGTGACAGCCTGTCACTGCCCAGCCCCCTACCCCACAGCTCCCAATGACTGGAATCTAGGGCTACATCTCCAACTGACTGTCTCATAGACAGTGACTCTTGGACTCTTGGACATAAGCATCTCCTAGCCTGACCTGCAAAAACAGCCCTTGTATATAAAGATTTAAGAGGGACAAGTACATGCCAAGGTGACAGGAAGCAGAACATCAGAACACAAAGCCTGCCAAGTCCAAGCGCTTGACTCCTGCAGATCCAGACCAACATCTCTGCTCATTTCAGGCCCTCTCTTCCTTGTCTGATCGCTTTTCCATCCCCCAGGAAAGAGGCACTCCTTCCTCAGCCCACGGAGGAACGATTCTCTCACTCATAGGACCGGCATTCCTAACAAAGTCTCATTCTGCAGGGACTATCAGCAGAGAAGCTGAATTCCAAATGAAGAAGGGAGAAGGAGCCCATGGAGAATGAACGCTGCCTCCCAGGTTCCTATCCTCCAAAATCCCAAAAGCATCAGGGAAGACAGAAGGAGAGGGAAGGGCAGGGCACCACAGGGAGGAGATAAGCAACACTTAGCAGGCTGCCTATAATAAGCAAATGACATAATAGAAATAAACACAGCTCTGGGGAGAGGTGCTGCCAATGCTGCCCTCGCAGGCTCAGGGGCTCAAGGGAGTCACGCTGGGCTAGAAACCCCGTTATTTCTAGGGCACCATGCTGCATCTGACCTGAATCAGGAGCCACTAGAAGGCCCGGAGTCTGCAAAACACAGCATAGCTCCAGCAGCCATCCGGTTCCCAGACTTGGACAGTACAAAGAAAGAAGCCATAGAACCCTTCAGAAAACTATATGCAGTCATCCATGTTATAGCAGAAAGAGCTAATAGTTCATTTACAACATCCGTTTTCACACTCTCCATAGAAAGTGGGGCTTCAGGACCTTTCCATCACTTGAAACTAGTAAAACCATCTAGGAACTCACCCATTCTAAGCTGAAGTTCTCAGATGTACAATTGAGGACACGCCTACCTCCTTGTTGTTAAGAGAATCAAATGAATTAGCATCCGAAAAAGTGCCTGTTTAGCCCAGCAGTGGTGGCACACACTGGGGAGGTGGGGAGGGTGGGTATCTCTGTGAGTTTGAGGCCAGCCTGATCTACAGAGTGGGTGCATGTACAATACTTGATAGTGCCCCTTTGAGCAACACCCAATGACCTGAGGGCTCATGATCACTTTGACTGGGAGGAGCTTTTGAGACAGAGTCTCACCATGTATCCCTGGCTACCCTGAAACTTGTTTAGGGCAGGGCAGGTGAATTTACAGGGAGCCATGTTGCATGGAGATCAAAGGGCAACTTTGCTGGAGTCCTTTCATTCCTTCTACCATGCGGTTTCTTGTATAAGTCACCAGGCTTGGTGGCAAGTGCCTTTACTCACTGAACCATCTCCTAGTCCTAGAACTCACTTTGTGGCCCATGCTGGCTTGGAATTTGCAATAATCCTCTTGTCTCTGCCTTCTGAATAAATTCTGGGATTCAGGAGTGTGCTGCCACACTGGACATGACTTAACATTCTTAATTATAAATTCGTTGTCTATGTTTCCTGGACAGTAGCAAGAAAACCGGAAGACAGGCAAGTGGGCACTGGCAAGCCATCTACACCCAAACGGTCACTGGGAAACCTAGCCTGTAAGAACTGGTCCCCTGTAGAAGGCTTTGAATGGTTGACATCTGAGAGCTTTTAAGAGGAAAAAACCAAAACACAAGAACAGAATTCTTCTTTAAAATAAGCTGTGTGGATGGCTAGCTGGTTGCCCTGTCAGGGTGCAGGACAGGATAAGGGATCTAGTTCTCTAATTACACCCAGAGCTTCAAATTGTCAAACCCAGGGTAATAAAGTTACCTGTACATCAAAATGCATTATGCCTTCCATTTCTAGAAGGGTGGAGATGACACTAGCGATTCCAATAGAGATGGTAAAAATCAATAAACAGAATATGTCCCTCAATCAGGACATGTGATGTACAAGCCAACATTCTGTTGCCAGCTCAGTGCAAAAGGGTGACTGTGACTGTGACATATTGCAAGACACTCAAAGGCAGACTGAGCTCCACAAGAACAAGGCCGGCAGAAGCCTCCCAATGCATTTCTTTAGTGAGATTTCTGCTTGCTAAGTGTGAAGTAAAATAGCTTTCAGTGATGGAAAGGAAGAAAGAAAATTTTCCACATATAGACCATTGCCTCCCAGAACAAAAGCATCTTAGTCCTTCTTATGTCCTCACTGTCATCAAAAGGCACATAGACTTTGGAGATGCCAACTTGTGGGGGAGAAGGGTTTGAGTTTATGAAACAAGGAAATATATTCTGCCCTATGCCTCAAACCCCTGCTCTATGACCATGCCCTTGAAGGTCTTGGCAGAGGGGTCTTGGCAGAGGGGTATGGGCAGGATATGCAAAAGACACTCCCAAGAGTGCTCACCTGTGAGAGTGAGCACCCGGGCAGTTGCTGTATAGATCATGGGTGTGCTGTTTGTAATTGCTCCTTCACTGCCATTACCTACTCTGATCCTCCCAAGCTCCCTGTTAGGAAAACAAGGCAAATATTGTTAGACCTATTATACAGTCAGGAAAACAGGCTCAGGAAATACAGTCAACAGACTCTGAACCAACAACATGAGCATGCCCTGGTGTTTTGTCAAGTCCTTCTTGAGTCTAGACAGAAGGGCACCAGGATTCCTAAATATAGAGGCAGCAAGGTCAATAAGAGCTTTACGTACCCTCAGAAAGCTGGAGACCCCTGAAAAGGAAAAGTTGAGAGGCAGAAGTGGCCTCTAAGTATGGTGGGTGACCAAATAGTCAACCCAGAAGCCACAGGCCTTATTTTAGGGACAGTAGGTTCATGGTGACTAAGAATAGTACTGCTATATATTTGCATGCATAAAATGGGAAGGCTTGTCCCTGCCCCTCTTGGCTTCCCTTCCTCTGTCCCTCCAGGAGTCCTCTACCCTGACACTATCAAGAGCCTCTTCTTGTTTCTATGAATCCTTTGTGTCCAGTTAAACTCCTTCACTAGGGCTCCTGCCTCTCCATCAAGGGAGTCTCAGCCCTCCTTCTTCTGTGTCTCCTTCTTCTGCATCTCCTTCTTCTGCATCTCCAACTCACACTTCTTGCTGCAGCCTAACTAAAACCAAGTCCCATCCTAGTTCACACCAACAGAGCAGAGCGCTGAGCCGGGTGCTATGTATGCTAAGCCCTAGTCTCAAAATACGTTTTGAACTCCCACACACGCCATGATTTTATTCAGGATTTTGTATCTACTAGGAAAGTTCTTCCCCTACCATCAACTATCCAAATTCACCTGGACCCGTCTATCGGGGCTTATTTCTATTCGCTCTCCCTCTTTAAGCCTTCTCCGATAACCCGAGCTGCATCTGGTCTGCCCTCCCTTCCTTCAACTGCTTCTCTCTTCAGGACACAACTCAATATGTTTGAGCAGGACATCACAGATGCCATTCTGTTCACGTCCTGCGAAGGGCTGTGCACAGAGGAAACATTCAGGTAACGACTATAGCCTTTCATGGATTTCTTCTTCCACCTAAGTCTCCCATCAAACGGAGGGAGCCTAGCATAGATGGCTCGGCTTCAGAATCCTGCCTCTGCCAGTGTACACTGGTCTCAGAAAATTACTAACATCTCTATACTTGAGTTTCTACCTTTGTAATAAAGAAGATAATAACACTATTTATTCCTTATGGTTATTATGAGAACTAAATGAGTTATCATTTATAACGTGATTTGAATGGTACCAAGAACATAACAAATGTCACATAAGTATTTATTAAGTAAGTAAAGTCACTGCCAGACTCATCACTTTCCTCATAAAATTTCCTTTCCCTCTAACTATTCCATTTCTGTTAATGGCACTATTATTATTTTCAGCTTTCCAAAATCAGAACTTTGACCTTTTTATTGCCTTCCTGCCTACTGTCCAAGCTCAAATCTCCCAGGTTCTGGAAAGGAAATGTCTTCCAAAAGTGGTGTTGTTTGCTTTTAATGGTGGTACTCAGAAGGCAGAGACAGGCAGATTTCTGTATGGCTGAGGCCAACCTGGTCTACATAGGGACTTTCAGGACAGCCAGGGCTACATACTGTAGCCTGTCTTTATAAACAAACAAACAAGTAGGAAAGAAAGAAAATATCTAATTTACCCATCTCTTCCTCATGGCTTCAAGAACTTTATAACTTACTGTTTAACCTCCAGAACACAGTTGCAATCTGCTTAGAATTGTATGTACAATGCATCACCAAACATTACTTTCTCTGTATCATACCTGTATATTACCTACGACAGTGCCCTGTCACCTTCAGAGCTGGATCTAAATCCCTTTGTCTGCCTCTAAAGACCTTCTTTAATCTGGTCCCCTCCACTTTCTTGATCTTCTCCCCCTGTACTTTTACAGCAAGTGTATTAATCTCCTTGTGGTCCTGTAAGGTATCTTGCTTGTTTCCATTTCTGTTCTTACTGTTTTTTTTTTTTCAGCCTAGCAGTGTCTTTACTCTATCCTCTGAACCTCTAATCCAATCTGTTCATTCTCCAAGGCTAGCCTCCTGTCCTAAGGCTAACCCCCAGTCCTAACTCCACCCTACAGACTTTGCAGCTGTGTTTGTGCATCAGCATTCCCAGATCCTAGAGTCGATTTTGCCTTCATGTCACTACTGTACCTGGTGTTTTTGTGTTACTTTATTAGTCTGGTATCCCCACGTGGACTTTAAACCTCTCAAAACTGAAAAATGCAAATTCTAGACCGTCACCTCCCCGGTATCCTTCAAGGAAACAACAATCAAGGAGAAAAACAAAACAAAAAAACCCTCTTTTGTTAAGCAGTATTTGATTTAAAACTTGTCTCTCCCTTCCCTTTGGAGGCAGGAAGTGGATGAGAGCGGAACCTACCTAGCTGTTTCTATATGCTGTGACCACAGATGGCATAGCACCTCTACCTGGGGGGGATTTGCTATAGCCAAAACGCCTGTTCTTTCTGTGACAAGCGCCAACAGTCTCTGTAATCTAGCTGCCATATGGTTTGCTCAGCCCTGTAGCAAAAATCAGTTTCTCAGGAACATCGGAGAGATGAAGCAGGCTAACTCTCCTGTCTACAGAGTACAAGGAGGTCACCTTGAGCTGGCCCTCAAAAAAACAGAATCTCCAAGGATGAGCCAGAGGCCAACCAGATGCACATCCAACCGCCTCTGAAACATGTGTCCCCAGAATCTACCTCTTCTCTAAAATCCAGCCTCCTGGATCCAGTGAATGCCCTCCCTCCACACTCTTGAGACTCCCTAAGATGATCCACAGCAGGCAAGGACAGAGATGGGTACGATACCCTCAGTATGTGGAGAGAGAGAGAGATGCCAAAGTCAGAGTTTAATTTCTGTTTTCATAGCGCCTGGTCCTGAGGGCTGCAAACAGTAAAACAGTTTCATCCAGGAGCAGGCTGTCCCAATTTAGGAGGGACTGTCCCCACTTTTTGATCAACTATTCATCATTTCCCCGTTCTCCCTCAGTGGATTTTGAAGGCAGGAGGAGGTCAGGCCCCCATCATCTTCCTAAATTGCCCCAACCCCTCCCATCCAATTATCACAATCACAGTCTCACAGTCTCTGTGTTTGATACTCAGAATGGAACAAGGGGAAGCCTGGAATCAAGAAGAAATGCAGCATTCCAGCTATGCAGGGTATCTCCCAGCCTAGGATTTTGCTAAAAATTTCAAAGAAAAACAATAAGCCCATGTGGGCTCTATTTTGGTACCATGCCACTTACCTAATTGGCTTAAAACACTCTCTTCCCCAGTTCTCACAGCTGAAGAAGGAACCACGATTTGTCTGCTGAAAACAAAGCCTGGAGTGTTGAGTACAACCTGCACTAGGTCACACGGAATGAGGTGGCTGAGACTGGGCCGGGGAGGCAGATGTCCAGGGAGGACTGTCACTGCTTGAAAACAACCCCAAACAACTGTTGGGGCCTGAGGAGTCTCCTATTCCCTCAACTCAGGACCCATAGCCTAGCGCCCTAAAGTAAGGGGCCGCCATTCCTGATGGCCTGATCCAGATTGCAGATCCACCATCCGTTTGCTACCAACCCCGTCCACACACATCCCCCACCTCTGGACTGAAGCAGGAAGTGCAGAGTCTCCAGAGGACCCTGGATAAATCACTTGTGCTGAATGAGCTCTCTCTCACCTTGGACTGATAGCACTGTTCTCTCTCCTTCCTCCACCTGCAAGGTCTCCGCTGTATTGCTCTTCCTAGCCTCACGCAATCTTCCTGTTCAGTGCCCTGAGTAGCTGGGACCACAGGGATTGCCAGGTACCCAGCCGTGCTGATCTGAAACAGCTTTCTTGGCTGTGTTCCTTGGGTGGGAAATGCAGGTGCCTCATAGTGGCACAAAAGGAAAGAAACCCGTTCTTCCTCCATTTTCACCTCAACTCACACTTAATGAGCTCCAGCACATTGCATCGCCATGAATATGCTAGGGACACAGTGACATACAAAACCAGAAAGCTATCATTGCCCCTGGATAAATCTAAGATGCTGCCCAGAGAAACTAATAGGAAAGAACCTGAAACATCTATCAGAGACGTAGTGTTAGTAATAATATAAAGAGCAGCTACAACAATGGAAAAGAAAATCCAGTGGAGCATTGTATAGCTAATTCCTGGCCTCCATCTGAGGTGACTGTCTCAAATGACACAGATCCACTAACACCACACATCACTCTGTCCATCTCCTCCTACGTGCATGAGACGTATCCCTGATGGCCAGTTCTAATCCTAAGATAAAGTTATAAGGTGACTCTTCAAGTTACCAATCAGTTGTTAAGACACCTTAAGACACACACACACACACACACACACACACACACACACACAAAGCAAAAAGCAAAAAGCAGTGCACCCATAGCTGCAGCTCCATCCTGCACCTAAGATGCCCACTGCAAAGAGAGCACACACTGCCCTCCTGCCCTGATGGTGTGGAGAAGCCATGAACTGGTATAGAGACTTGGAAATGCTGTGAGGTGCTTTAGGTCTAAGCTGGGCATAGGTGTGGAAGCTAGGAACTGACTGGACAGGAAAAGTTGAACCAAGTCACACAAACAGAGCAGAAGCACCAAACCCAGAAAAAGAGAAAGAGAGAGAGAGAGAGAGAGAGAGAGAGAGAGAGAGAGAGAGAGAGAGAACAACCAATGTGTGATTTGGAATTCTCAAGCAGTACATTTTGGCTCTAACAGAGCAAAGGTGAAGAATGAGCTAAGGTTTGGGGAGGGAGGAGCTGAATCATGGAGGCCCCACATGCCCTATAGAGAAGATTTACTTTATTTCATAGGTAGTGTGAGAAGGTTATTTAAGATTTCTGGGTTGGAAAGAGAGATCTTATTTTAGAAAGCAAGTTCTAACAATAGGTAGTAGATGGGAGAGGAAAAAGACAAGCCACTCTGCTTGCAGCTCTAGTGGCAGTCTGGGTGCGCTATGATACCTGACTAGAGCATCACGAAGAACTGAACTTAGAGGACATCACAGCACTAAAAACTGTCATGAGTTGTCAATAGGTTGCATTTGGGGGATGGATGTGAAAAAGAAGCCACAGATGCCAGGCAGTGGTGTATACCTTTAATCTCATCACTTGGGAAGCAGAGGCAGCTAGCTGGATCTCTGTGAGTTCAAGGCCACCCTGAACTACAAATCAAGTTCCAGGACAGCCAGGGCTGTTATACAAAAACAAACAAACAAACAAACAACAACAAAAAAACATCTCAAAATAAAAACAAAAGCCAAAACAACAACAACAACAAAAAAACCAAAAAAAAACAAGCCACAGATGATTCTGATAGTTGTAGTAGCTTAAGGAGCTTGAAGGAAATTGGTAAGAAAGAAGAGAGTACCCTAAACATAATAGGATGTGATAAGAAACCACTAGACTCAACTGAAGACCCAAGAAAGATCAAGGGCAGTGTCCCCAGGACTCTGGAGAGAGACAAAAAGGCCCATCTGGATGTTTAGGATCTGTTTCACGTCTTTCCAGAATAGGAGTCCCAGCAATCTGAAAAGCATTGCTCACCCCACCCCACCCTGGCCACCCAGCAGCTTCCCCAGGTGCTCCACGTAGGAAACAGTTTATCTTGGTAAGGCTTATGGTTATGGGTTTTCTCTGATAGAGTGATCCATAGCGGAAAAGAAACAGCAGAAAGGCACACATATTAGGAAAGAATTATACCAGCAGGGATGACACCACCACTCAGCCAGGACTATAATGGGGCAGACTGTTGAAACGACTTAGTAGCAAATACAAGTTATATCTGTGGAGAAATAAAGGTAAGGACAGAACCAGGAGCCCATGGGATAGAACCAAAACACTGGGAATCATCCTGGAAGGTATTACTGTGCTCAGGTGCCAACTGCACGTCAGAGCTGCTCTGGAATAAAGACAGATACTCCTTTCTACCCTAGAAAAGGTAAAGCCACGGCCACTGCAGGTGATGTGGGGACTAAATTGGAACTTGAACAATTGTCAATCAGAATGAACCCCACAGGTCAGTTAACAGTATTGTATCGGTACTGCAACCTCTTGGTCCGATCGTTTTACACCTTGTATAATTTTGGGAAGCCGGGCAAAGGATATTTGTGGATATTCTACTGTGTTTGTAACTTTCTTATAAGTCTGAAATAATTTCAAAGCTTAGAATGGCAAAGGAAGTCATTTTAGAACCGAGAATGGTGGTGTACACCTGCAATCTCAGCATTTGGCAAGCTGAGACAGGAGGATACCGAGGAAGAATGACTTGGAAACACAGGCATTGCTCCTTGTTTTTAGAGAGTCGTGAACTACCGTTATCTTCCGCCTATCTGAATGCTATACTTGGGTACAGAACTCAGATTTGTCTTTTTACTTCCAAGCCTTCAGACTGAGAAAGGCAGGACTAAATTTAGTCACCAAAGCGGAGGAGCCACATCAGAGGAATCCCATCTACACCAGGACCTTCTTTGTATAATGAGACCTGCACCCAGAGAATAAATGAGATCGTGATGGGGACGATCTTAGGTGGAGGTGACAATTTTCGGGCATTCCGGATATATCGTCTATACTTGATGGTAGGCTATAACGTCCACACATCCTATGAAACTCCTGTCTAGAGAGAGTGTATGCCTCCTACCCTTGAATCCAGAGGAGGTTAGTAACCCTTTTCAAATAAGCTGGCTCTTGTGGGTGTGATATGTGAGTGACCACACAGCTCTGCTTGCTTGTGCAGTTAGGAAACAG
Source organism: Rhabdomys pumilio (assembly GCA_030674055.1). Lineage (NCBI taxonomy): Eukaryota > Metazoa > Chordata > Mammalia > Rodentia > Muridae > Rhabdomys > Rhabdomys pumilio. The sequence goes on along the minus strand of JANHMN010000013.1, from coordinate 49,824,036 downwards.
AGGCAAGGTCCCCCCAATAGAGCCCCTCAAGCCCCAGTACTGAGTGACAGTATCTATAGCCGATAACTGGTGTGGGTTTAATCACTGCATTGACAGACTACGTAAGCGATAGTCAGGCATAGTTAGAACTGGAGTCAAACAATATGAAGAGACTTCCCCTGCACTGGGCATTGTCTTTGAGCAGGTGTTCACTTAAACACTTCCCATGGAGCCTATCACAAATCCTTGAGATAGCTGCTATTATTGGCTCTATTTTACAATGAAGGGACCTGAGGTTAATCAATATGCCCCAGGTGATGGAGCTATGGAATCACAGAATAGAATGCACTCAATTGACTGAATAGTCAGCTGTAAAGCAAGCAGTTCATCCACAGTAAGGATAGGAGAGACCTTCAAAACAGGTGATATACACGGAGCAGAGAAGTAAGGACAGCCCTTAGGAAGCCGGTGATCTTTTACAAGGTGGACAGTGGTGGAAGGAGAGCCCATGATTGGGATGATCTGAGGAGGCAGGAGAGGGAGAGAAAGCATGAAAACATCAGAGAAACCAAAAGCTAAACCTATGTTATTACAGGGAATGCTCATGGCAGGATCCACAAACTAACTTCAACTTTTAAGGGCATTCAGATCAACTGTAAGCCAACATGGAACACCGCCCCCAAACTTATGATTGTGAGTAATGAACCATTTGCAAGATAAGTCATCTCTGGACCATAGGCTCAGAGTCAGGTCTATTGGTCACCCTCTGTAACCCCATCCCCTCTCTGCCTTTCTTTTGCAACCACCAGACTCACCTCTTCTCAGGAATGATCAGGCTACTGTTTGACTTTACAGATGGAAAAAAAAAAGCTGCCTCCCTTCCCTCTCCCCTTTGTGGTGTTTTCTTGTTTATTTGTTTTCACACAGAGTCTCACTATGTATCGCTGGCTGGCCTGGAGCTATGTATAAGAGGATGGCCTCAAATTCAGAGATCCACTTGCCTCTGCCTCTCAAGTGCTGGGATTAAAGGTGATCACCACCATGCCACAGGGATTGAACCCACAGCCTCAGTGATGGTAGACAAGCACTCTAGCCACTGAACCACATCCCCAGCTAAAATTCTCTTACTTAAGAATGTGGTTCATGAACCTTGGTTGGCTCCGTGTTGGCTCCATGAGCGCTGAACTCACTGGAGCCCTTCCAAACCAGATGTTTTCCTTTACAAGAAGCTCCTCAGCACGCACTGAAGTTTTAAGTGACTCCTCCACAGAGTGCCTCTAAAACCAATGCTTTCAATGTTTACTTCTGTCTAACAGGCTCTGTCTTTAAAGATCATTCACCAGAGACCGACCTCCCAGCCCCATGCTACCACCCAGAAGAAACAGAGAGGGAACAAGGATGCAAGCAGGAATGATGTTGGCTGAGGTGGAAGTAGTATTCCCTCTCCCCACAATTCCCATCCACCCTACTCTGCTGAGTACATGCATGATGGGAAAGACTCAGGTCATTTACAAGAATGGAGACTGCATCACCTTCTCCACCTGGGGTCACTTGTGTACCTCCTCCAACAAGCAACAAGGGGTGACATCTTGTTCTACCCTTAGTAGAAGCAGGAAGCACAGCCTCCAGATCAGCATGCAATCCTCTCAGGTGCGGCTAGCCTGGATGACATGTAAGGTTCCTCCGAGAATGTCTCCCTCATACTTCTCTAAATTGACAAATGAGGGAAATGGAGTTCCTGGCAAACAGTCATCCTTAAGCCCTGAGCTTGCAAGGGAAAAAGACGTTGGCTTTGGAGTATCTCAGTAAAGAGGTCATTTAAAGCTTTAATGACCAAGGTGTGCCCAGATCCACAGCTTAGAGTCTTCTCAGTGTTGGTCTGAACCACCTAGGCTCCACCCTGGGGCCATCTGGAAGGGATCAATGTCAGTATCTGGCCAAGACAATTTAATATGCATGCTACTAAGAGTTGAATGAACCTTACCAGAGATGCTGGCAGACCTGTTTCAGTTCCATGTTCCTCCTATCCCAGGTCTCACTCCTGCCTTCCAATAGAAACTGTAAGATCTAAAGTCCAGGGAAGGATTGGGGATTTCATCATAGAAATTTCTGGAATTTTTTTTCTGATGTTTAGGATAATGGGGCTGCTTCCTTTAGGTTAAGAGTGAGCAAATCAGAGGGACTGAGCAGGAAGGATGGTGATGAAAGAAGCATCAGGTAAGGCAGTCAGTAAAGTCTGTGAAAAGAGGGTGTATATAGGAAAGCAGCTCACAACTGGAATTCAACAGGCGGGCGGTGGTGGTAAAACTGACAATTCTAGACCTGCTTAAGCTACTTAGGAAGATGGGCTCTCAAAAGCAAACAGACAGACAGACAGACCAAAAAGACACCCAAAACTAAAAAGTAGTTAGTTAATTAATTAAATGAGAGAGAGACAGAGAGACCAACTATATAACAGCCACACAGGCTGCCTTCTACAGAAATATTCTGTACCCTTTCACAGAAAAATCTTCATTTATGAGCCTTGGGTTCACTCTGACTAATAGAGCTTGTCTTGGTCTGTGGCTTTCCCCTCTCTCTTAAAAAAAAAGCAACTCTTTACGTTATCTTTTCTCTTCAGATGCATCAACCAATAACAGAGTTGAGAGAGCCGCTCCACTGCTGTTTTCTCTTTCAGGGAGAGATTTAGACAGGATGATCACCTACTTAATTTGCTGGTGTAAGCAAGCATGGGAAACCACACAAGGAGACTATGCTCACAGCCCCAGGCACCAGAGAAAGAGACTTATGGCTCAAAGAATGCTGAATGTCAGAACCTCCTGTGAGGCTTTGACCGGTGGCCCTCAGGACTTGGTGCTAGGCTGGAAAAGAGTCAGTTACTTCTGGAGAAACTACACTAACATCCATATTTCTCACTCAATACTTCAACCAAGCAGACACAAAAAATGCCTAATTCTTAGGAAATGGAGGACTAGTGTAAAAAGAATCTCTTACAAGCATCACCTGTCAATCAAAAAGCTGATGGCCAATGAACTGAGGCAGGAAATAGGTGGGATACTGGCAGGAAGAGAGGATTCTGGGAAATAGTGAGAGGATAAAAGAGAGATTCGCTCAGGGAACTTAGAGGAGATAGACGGTGTAAACCAGAAGTAGCTGAAAGAGAGACGCTGGGAAATTCAGACGTTCAAGGGAAACGCTGGATGCTAAGAAAGAAGTGGGACCAGCCTGAAGAGAGGTAACTAACCAAGTGGTAGACAGGCAAGTCTGAATAGGTTAATGTATCCCTCTTTGAAAGATGGCTGTAAGAAACTATGCTGCCAGAAGTCCCCAATCTGCCTACTACAGTAAACGCTGAACTTAGGCTCTTAGCTTACTACAAAAAAATGGTACCTGGCCCATGCCTCTGGAGGCACTCGTCCTGACACATGAGCAAGTGAGATAAACAAGTACCACTTGACACTCCTGTGGGAGTCAGAATGGAGAATATTTGGAAAGCTCAGGTGGCAGGAGAAAGTGCTAGATATCTCAGAATGCCAACTAACCAAGTCAGAAAGGAAAGTCATGCCAAAATATTGCCATATGTGAAGAAAACTGCCAACAGAGAATTCTAAAGTTCAGGAAAAGAGGGGAGCTGCTTGCAGCAATATGGAGGACACTACCCCAGGCATGGTGGTTGCATGCCTGCAGTCCAGCATTTGGGAGGCAGGAGGATTGATGCAAATATGAGGCTAGCCTGGTACCTATAGTGAGTCCCAGGCTAGACAGGGCTGTACACCGTGAAAACCTGCATCAAACAATAATGGTGATGATTCTGTGAGAAAACCATGGGGCTTCCAGAAAAACGCTGAACTGAAGCTTGCCTGAGGACTAAGTGTTGCCCTTATTGAAATAGCTGGAGCTGCTTACCAAAGCAGTCCTGGCCCCTTGGCCTGGGCTGTCATTTGAGTGATTTCAAAATGTGTCTAAACCAAAAAGTAAATGGTCAGAGACATGTCGACCAGTGACGAATACTAAGATTGCCAGAACAAAACCCAAATAATTCTTCAGGATCTATGGCCTGCCAAGGATCTACAGGTTAATGGTACCCACAGAAAGAACCCAAAGCAAGAAGTCTTGTCCTATAAGCATCTAAGAAGCAAAGTATTTCTATTAGATTCTACACAGCAATCAACAAATTAATTAGAATAAAATTAAATGCACAAACTCTAAAATTGTCACCTGTGACGTGACCCCATTACTTCTCTGACTATGGGCCACTATCAGATCTGTCCCAATTTAGGCATAAAGGAGCCCACCCCTAGATCTGGAAACCCCGAATCAAATCGGTGAATCGAGGAGCCTGCTTTGAAAATACAGAAGCTTTCAGCTGAGTCCCAGGATCTTTCAGCAACTCCCCCTGACAGCTGTAAAATGTAAGCTACAATCCGTTGAAGTCAGAGCAGAGACCCAGCAGGACTCCAACAGTTCATTCACCCCGTGAGCATAATGCGATGTTTGAAGAAACACTGACAAGTCTGGACCTTAGACTTCATGTTTGTGAAAATGAGAAAACAGTATTTACCACAGATGTCCCCCCAAAGTGACCACAACATACTCACAAGCCCATCAAGATCTGAAGCATATTTGGGCCCCCCTACAAGGTCAGCATCCAGGCCCAGGGACTCCCATGGGCTATCCTGAAAAAAGACTGCTCTTACACAACCCATCTTCCTCTCACTACCCATCCCCCACACAAACCCAATCCAGTAACTCTCAGACTCAGCTTAGTAGAAACATCTGGGTGAAAAGGATAGCTCTGTGAATGCTTTTCTGTACTCAGTACACTTCTACTCAACATTTTTATTTACCCACTCTTCCTGCTTACATTGGTCTAGGTTGATAAGAAGAAACATTTGGTCAGGCTTAGTCGCACGTGCCTTTAATCCCAGCACTTGAATGTCAGAGGTAGGCTGATCTCTGTGAGTTCAAAGCCAACTTGGTCTATATAGGGAGGTCTTAGCTAACCAGGGTCACATAGTGAGACCCGGTGAAGAAGAGAAGGGGAGTGAAAAATTCCATTTTATATTGCTATATTCGTAGCAATCCTATTAAATGACGGCCATTCCCATTTTATGGGAAACTAAGACACAGAAAGTAATTTACCCATTAACTCCCATCCGGAAAACACAACAGATGATCTCTAAGGCCAAGTCCACCTGACCAGAAGACCGAAGCCCTTGGTCATTACACTTGTATTTAGTAGGATTTTTTTGTGTTTTACAGCAAGGGCATATTTTCAGAAACCTCATCTAACATCATAATTAATAATGAAAGTCTGGATGTTTTCCTCCATGAATAGAACAAGGCTGGCTGCTCTCAGCACTGCTATTCAACATTGTACTTGGCAGCCCTAGCCGGTGCAATAAGGAAAGAAAAAAAAAAAAAGAAAGAAATGGCAAACAGAAAGGAAAAAATTGAACTTTTTTGCTGACAACATAATCATGTGCATAGAAAGTCCCAACAAATCCAAAAGGGAAAAGTGTTACAGGCACCAAAAAAAAAAAAAAAAAAGTGAATTTATTAGGGTCACAGTATATAAAATCAACATTAAAAATGGAAGGGTGGGGGGTTACAGCTCAGCTTGGTTAGTATCACAAAGACATGGCTTTTAATCTCGGTCGCCACACTCAAAAAGAACTGCTTTTAATATTGTCAGCCTTCTGTATGTGTGGTCTGTATGTGTAGTTTGTGCACCGACGGACTGTATACTGTACAGCTGTGCCTGTGATAGGTACACAGATGGGCTTTCTGTGCATATGGGCTTTTATCTTGCCATTGTCTCCTAAGCAAAGCGTGTTGATAACAATATAGCTTTGACCTCATATGAGGTATTGTACATATTCTAGAAACAACTCTAGGAGGATGTGTAGCTTACATAGCAACCATAAGGGATTTGAGCACCTACAGATTTGGATATTAATGGAGGGCCATGGAGCTGGTGTCCCTTGGATACTGAGAGACAACTGTACTAGCAATGAGAAACTGAAAAATGAAATCAAGTTAATAATACCATATACAATACCATCCCAAACAATGAAACATCTTAAAAATTGACAAACTACATACAAGCCACACTCATGGATAACCAAATATTACCAAGATGCTTTTTGTTTCTTTGTTTTGGACAGGGTCTCTCTACATATCCCTGTATATCCTGGATTTCACTATATAGTCCAGGCTGGGCTTGAACTCACAGAGATCTGCTTGCCTTTGCCCTCAAAGTGCTAGGATTAAAGGCATGAACCACCATGACTGGCTTTGTTTTTTTTTTATTATTATTATTTTGTCTTATTAATTTGTGTGTATGGATGAATGTTTTGCCTGCATGTTTGTCTGTGCACCACGTGTGTGTGCCTGGTGCCCATGTCGGCCAGAAGAGGGAGTCACAACCCCTGGAATTGGAGTTGTAGTGGGTAGTAAGCCACCATGTAGGTCCTGGGAATCGAACCTGTCTCCTGTGGAAGAGCAGCCAGTTCTCTTAGTCGCTGAGCCATCCCTCTAACCCAGCAGCTATTTTTTTTTAACTGAGACTTCAAATGCTGCTTACACAGGTAAGAACAAATCATCAGCCTAGCGTTCAGATGAAAGGTACTCTCACCCTAGCTTGTGACCTGTTTCCTATTTCTCACTTTCTTGTCTGTTTGTCAACCACAGACATGGCCTTCTACTACTGAGAATGCTGCTCTCTGCATGGAATCACTTTATTTTGATTTTGTTTTTCGAGACAGGATTTCTCTGTGTATCCCCGGCTGTCCTGGAACTCAGAGATCCGCTTGCCTCTACCTTCCAAGTGCTGGGATTAAAGGCGTATACCACCATGTCCAACGAATTGATTTTAATTAATGGATTTGTCTCTCTTTATCCTTGAACTACTCTCACCCCATCCATCTCTCATTGGAATCACATCTCAAAACTGCTCCAAGAAGTTTCTTAAACTCTCCAACAGATATGGCTGCCATTCCCTTCATGACACCCTTGCACACTTCCCTCAAGCACTGTGTTGTCATAACTTACGATATTTCATATAGTCTAAGTTGCACTGCTGTTATATCTGTGTATTTCAGAATTGTAAATTCACTGATAATGGGATCTATAGCCAATTTATTGAAATAAACATCTAAAGAATAAACAATTTAAAAATCCCTTTAAATAACAAAACCTTTGGGATACAGATCACATGGCTGTCAAAACAGAATTAATGCTACCCTGAGTGCTGAACAGCCTGGGTTAGGTATTCACTTTCCTTTCATACAATTCTGAGTTAGTTCATTTTGGTTTTTGTTAGATGGGCCAATACTAAGATCAAGGCCAAGTAAAACATCTCAGCCTAATGGACAAGGACAGTCCATTCTCAGTCTTCATAAAGCAGACAAAGAGGAAAGGGGTGGGGAGCCAATGTCCTTAGAACAGGGTAGGGAACACATGAATGATTTTTTTTAAAAGACATAAAGGATTCTGCATCCAGAAAAAGCATAACCTGACTGTCATATCTTGGCAGGGGTCTTAGACACAGAAACCATGAGGATACCTGTGCCTCTGCCCTTCTGGAAACATCTGCAAGGGGAAGTGAAATGTCAACCTGTGGTTAAAAATATTTAATCCCAACCCGGGGTTTCTATCCCACCTTTGACCATTTCATTCCCGGACAAGAGACACACACAACCTTTATATTCATAATAAGCCTTTATTAGCACTAATGCTGGGCAGATATCTACCCTCTATGCTATTAAAATCTATTTCCTATCAATAACCCTGAGTTATTACTTACTATGTTTCATCTGGGCTGCTCTTAACTCCAATTGGCCAGCCCTCAGGGCCATGCTTTCTTGACTCCTAACCTATGGTATCTTTCTCCTCTTTCCATCCTCTTCTCTCTCCTCTCATGATCTCCTCAGACCCCAAGCCTGGGAATCCCAAGCTCCACCTATCTCAATTCTGCCCAGCTATAGGCTGTAGGCATCTTTATTCACCAATCAGAAATAACTTGGGTGCAGGTCACATAGCATCACTTGTCTAAGTGAGGATGCCTCTCTTGTCTCTGGGGCAACTAAGCCTTGCCCCCACCCCTGAACTTATCGCTACAGTACAGAGCAACAGACCAAACCTCAACATCAGCCACTTTTACCCACCCCAGGAGGCTAGCAGCACATCCATGTGCTGAGCAGAAGCTCACAGAAGTACTGGCTTTGGAGGCGCTCTACCTCTGTCCCAGAAAAGGTCCCTGGAGAGGTGTTTGGCTCTCGCTGCATATACAAAGTGGGAGGGAATGTGACTGTAGATTGAGCTCATATGCCACACTCTCCTTGAATCAACGAGCTGGGCAAAGAGTCCTGGATTCAACTTAATTTCATAATTACCAGAAGCATCACAGCTGATTGGCAGCAACTGAGTTCAATCAGTATAATTTGTCTTTTGACCCCAGATTGGCAAAAGCTTCTCAGATCTTTGCCTGGGTTCTAGCATGTCTTCCTCATGTCATCTGAATGCCCTCTGCTTGTCCTCCATGTCTGCCCAGTTTCTTACAGCCTTGCATGGCACTCTGGCTCAGCGTGCTTCATGTGTGTGCATTGTTCTCTTTTACATCTGTTTATTTATTCATTTATTTATTCATTGATGTGCGCGCGCCTGCTACTATGTGTGTGGAAGTCAGAGGACAATTTGTAGACATCAGTTCTCTTCTTCCACAGTGAAGATCCTAGAGCTCTAACCCAGGCGGTCAGCCTTGACAGTGAGCATCTTCACTCTCTCTGCCATCTTGCTGGCTAGGCCCGTGTACTGTTAAGAGTCTACTTTAATTTCATAAAAAGGCTAAACGTTTCAGCAAAGAGTGGGTTTGAGACGTTTGGGTGGATTAACTGGGCATTCTGACAACGTGGCTTCTCCTTTAGCTTAATTATGATGTTTAACAGACATCCTTACAGCTTGAGATGACACTTTCAAAACAAAATTCTCTCCTAGTAATAAGTTGGACTCTGCCACTCAAGGGAAAAAAAAAATTAGCAGATCGTGTAAGAATTTTATTTGAAATTGGCATTCTCTTTTGTAATCTTATTTTTTTTCCTCACTGGAAAGAAAAAAAGGTGATGTTCGGTTTTAAATTTTAAGTGCTCCAGTTGCTTTGTCACAAAAACTAATTGTAAAGACGAAAAAGAAACATTTTCAGCCTTGCGTGAGTTTGCTCTTCCACAATCAACTCAGCCACATTGCTCTGGAGTTGCCGACCTCATCCGTTAAAACTCAGAGGTATTTCTGTGTGCAAATTCTAAAATGTCGATGGGCTGAGAGTCTTAACCCACTAGGAATGGTAGAAAGTGATACCCATTTCACATCCAAATTCAAAACTGGGTGGGAGCATATCTTTAGTAAAATTTATACTAACACCATTTCAACCTTTGAAAAGAAAAACCCAAGAATATGTTGTTTAAAACTGCACAGGGTTCTGGGAATGTAACCAGGGTTACATAGTAAGACCATGACTCAAAAAAAAAATTTAAAGAAAGAAAGAAAGAAAGAAAGAAAGAAAAGATGGTGTCGACTGATATTAATATCACCACTCCCTTTCCCAAGTCAATATTTAAAGCACTGAATGCCACTAAGCCAACTGAGGGGGTGAAGAGCTGCACTGTTTAGATATTTTATATATATTTTCTCCTCTACTTACCCAAAAAACACTTCCCTTATTCTCTCAAATACTCTAATCACTTATCTCTCTGTGTGTGTGTATATATATATATATACGCATGTGTAATATATGTGTATATATATATACATACACACATATCTACACACACACACACACACACACACACACACACACACACACACACACTACTGAATGGTTTCACCAGGTAGCCCCTGACTTGCTGGAACTCACTGTGCTGGGATTGAAGGTGTGCACCACCATGTGTGGCCATGGAATATGTTTCAATGGCACAGCATCCAAAAACTAAGTTTAGATTTTAGATTGGAATCTTAGGGTTGTATTTGTGGGGTAAAATGTGGGTGAAGTGGAAAAGAAAGGCTTTGACTAGATAACTAGACACAGAAAAGGACTCAGAAGCAACAGAACCCAAGTAGTCAAGATCTTGGACTGTAAAGTGAAAAAATTACTATAGAATTGTCTTAATGCAAAAGTTGACATACTCCATCCACAAATAAAATAAAATAAAAATTGAAACACTACTTTGAGGAAAATGCATTTTAGAAAAAGACATTTCAAAACTAAAAAATTTTACAATTGTTTTAGAGCAGGGAGCTGAGGGCAGACAAGAGAAAACTATGCAGTCTATATGCTGATGGGCTTGCTGAGTTTGGGGCATTAGCAATGTGTTTCTTACATAAAAACATAAGTGCAGTCTCATTTAAAAAAAATAGGCTGTTATCAGAGAATAGAATTTAAAAGCTCTGGATAATAAAGGATGGAAGAATACAATCGCCCTGATTAGGAGCTAAGAGGAAGTTAGTCATTTAGACTGTTAACCAGGCTCCCTGAGATCCCAAAACATTTTTAATCAAATTAATAGTTCCTTTCTTTGCATTTAAAATTGGGGGTGGTAACCTACCTCCTCCCACCTTCACCCTGAGAAAGCATCCCCTCCAGCAAGACCTTTCTTCCTACCTCTCAGATCACATAAGCAACCAATCATCACACTGATGAAACATATCGTGGCCAAGTACTCTAATTGATAAGCGCTCATTGGGGGGCGGGGGTGGAAATGGGTTCCCATAGTGATAAGTAAAGGCTATCATCAGACTCAGTCTCCCCCACACACACACAGCACCCCCACCCCCGAGCACAAACCCCATGTCACAGATCAGGAAGTTGAGTGTGTTTCAACATGAATTTGGAAGCTCCTTTTTTGAACTTCACCTGACTTCATCCACTCAAAAGAGTGTCTCATCTAGACACAATACCAAACAGTGCCAGGGGCAAGGATGAGGACAGAAGGGATCTCAGAGATAAGATGTTATTTCTGTCCCACAAACTCCATTCTGCAGAGGAAGCAGCCACTCAAGAAACAATGGCATAGGATGGCAATTGAGCCCCTGAACCTATAACCAAGCCCCTGGGCCAGACCGGTTTCTAATCTGGTTTCGCTCTCCCATCTTCAAACTGCAGCACAGCTGGCTTCCCAGCTGGCTGGGAAAGAAAAGATTCTGCAAATAAACAGCGTTTTAAAAATATTTGGCCACTTTTGCTATACTAAGTTCTGTGAACCACCTTCCTCTAATATGACAATCTGGGTGGCAGATCGATTTCAAAGTCCACAGAAGCACATCACACACTGGAGAACCACAAGTCAGCAAGTCCCCAAAGAAGACATGGTCTTCTTTCCCGCTGTCTCCAGCATCTTGTTAATTAGCAGATGGCTTAAGGACATATCTGAGAATGCAACAAGATGAGGTGCAGCTACACCAGACATGTGTGAGCACCTCTTAACCAGTGGCCGCTGTGGGAAGAACATGTGCAGGCTGGTACAGAGTTCCACGGCCCTTCTAAGGCCTTTGTAACTCTACCTCTCCTTTCCACAGAAAGCTCAGAAAACATCTCCATACATGCAAATTGCTTAAAAATGCAAAGATTTTACTCTTTACCACTAGAGGTAGTCATTTTGATTAAATGCTATACATTGGATCTATAAAATATGACCCTTTGGTTAGGCATTGCTCTTCCAGAGAGAGCCCTGGCTATCACTCCCGGGCCACACTTCACAGCCGCAACGAGCCTTTATGAGGACCTTTTGGAAGAGGTCCAGAATGGTTTGGTATGACTAAGGCATGTGCTTTAGATACAATACATCTCTTCACATGGCACACTACCTAAGTCCCCTTCCCAAAGCTTGCTTGTAGAAGACCTCCCAGGAACCACACCTCTCAAGCCCAGACAGCTCAGACCTGAAACTGGCTGAACAAAGTAACAATTCAACCCCAGTTGCTCAATATAACGGCTACAATGACAGTTTCCAAGTGCCAGCTTCCCTATTTTGCAATGGGCAGATCTGCTCCAAGGAGAGAATGTTCCCAATGACCCTGTGGCCCACAGGGCTTTCTTTAGAATAGAAAACAGCAAATGAATGTGTTCGCTATTTCCTGCTGAACACAAGGAAGGTGTTGTGGTTAGTTAGGCCGATTTTGTTTCCTCATTTAATATGCCATTACAGCACATGTTTTCTTTAGCCACATAGTAGAAAATAAGAAAATATAATTTATATTCTTCTGTCATATTATCTCCAATTCCATAAGTCTCCTCTCACAGAAACGCCCTTTAGTTTCTAATCCTCTTATGTAAAGCTTCTCTGATTCCTATCTCTACACTATCATCCTTTTTTTCTTTATTCTAAAGTATTTACTGCCATACACATTTCTGCTCCTCGATAATTTATGATGTGTGAGGGCCTCCCCTTTACAAGTGATTGCAATCCTAAATTTATCTCTGCAAGAACCATACTACACATAAATAATACGAGATGCCCGGAGTCTAAAAGCAGAGTATATCTATGACCTCAAATCTTTCACGAGCTCAGCATTCAACTGTTGAAACTATTAAATGTGAAGGGAAAACAACCAAGGTGCAAGGAAGGAGACACTGCAGAGGACAAAGGGCAGGGATGCCTGCTCAGATAGTGGCTGACTGACAATAGCTATCAGTCCTCAGTGACCCTGAGGAGGGATCATGTGGAAACATGTACTGTGCATATTCAGGAGTGATTCTCCAACAACCCAAACAGAAACTGTCCTTGGACAAGGTTCAATACGTTTTTACTATCTACTTCCCCTGCACAACGCAGTTAGTTCCACAATCCCCCCCCCCCCAAGGAATCTCAGATAAAATACTTAATAGAATAAAAAAGAAAAGGGAAGAGAGAAATTCTTAGCTGGTCTCAACTTGTCAACATAAAACATTTCAGAGCATAAAAGCCACATTAAAAAAAAAAGCAGGCAACAATATTGCTTAGAATAATATCCAAACCATAAACTGCTGTCATTCCATAAGTTTTTTTTTCTCCATGGTAAGATTCTTCCAAGATTCTTCTCATTAAAGTGATGGGGGGGGTTAGTACAGTGCTTAGATACACTCCCACAACTAACTGCCTAAAATTTGCCTCCTAGAGGAGTGGAGGGTGGGGAGGGAGGGAGAGGGAAGCTTCCTAAAGTCAAAGGCAATGATCGCTCTAAAACAATGAAAGCAGTAAAATTTCCAACTAGCTGTTACACATTATGTTTGCTACTCAAGCCTTCCTACACTACCCAGGTTTAGTCAATAAACTGGTAAATACAACACCCACTTCTATGAGAGTCCAGGACACCTATCCCAGTCCAGGATTCAACAGTCCAGGTTACACTAAACGCCACAGATTTAGCCTTTAAAAAAAAAAAAAAACCATCTTATTGATAAATCAGTGGAACTCAGAGACAAGAAGAAAAGGCTGTTTTAAGTGTCATTTCTTTAACTTCTGTACGGGAGACCTTCACTCTGGGGCCGCGCAGATATACAGGCTATCGTTTTGTTTACAATCCCCTGCATTCCTGTGCAGCGCCCAACATTGTGAGGATAGATGCAGATGCGGTCAACGCATCCCGTCAGGAAGATGTTAGAGCTGAACTTCAAACATTCAGCAAAAGGAAGTTACTCTCACCACCACCACCAAGACCAGGCGAGATACTTCACAAACTGCTAAAAGAGTGTCTGTCTGCTCACTAGTTCTGGTTGTTAAGGAGGGAAGGCTAGGCTACTCGCTTAGCAAAGACAGGCAAAGCACAACGGAGGAAAAACAGCTCAGAGCCACATGGAGAACGGGAAACAGTAGCAGAAAAAGTCCAACTCTGCCTGCGCCAGTGGTGTGGATGAGCAGAGCAACGGAGCCGGAGAGGAAGGAGGGGGCGGGGGCGATCATTCCCTAGGAGAACTTGTAAGCGGAGGCCTTCACAGCCTGGGAGTCTGCCCAAGCTGCTCCTGTAGACCCTGGCAGCCTGGGCAAGGCAGGCCCCCGGGAGCTGAACGGGCGAGGCCTCCGAGGGTCACTCCTGACTCACTGAGCCTCAGGCCAGCGCCTCCCGGACCTCACCGTCTTCCCTTCCGCTACTGGGCTATGATGGCAGCTTTCCAGCCCCACATGCCATACATCAGCCGCAGATCTCTGTTGGCACAGGCCAGCGCCTCCCCACCAGCTCTCGCCCCTAGCACACACTTTGAGCCCGATTCTCCTTCTCCCCAAGCCCACACTCTCGCCCACCCGCGACCGGCGCCCTGTTCAGGGGCGGCCCCACCCCCCGGTGGCCGTGCACTGCCAGGCCTGGGCACCTGCGGCACCTCTCCGCCCCACCCCCATCCTCCACCACCTCCCTCCTCCCCCCTCCCTTTCTCCAGCAGAAGGAGGGGGCGACTCACCGCAGTCAGTGCACAGGATCTTGCCCACCTCTTTCTTGATGTTTTTGCCGTTAGGGTCGACTGGGGCAAAGGCTGTCTTAAAAACTAAGGGCTGCTCGGTGGGCTCCAGGAAAAAGATGTAGCGCTGGTTCCTTTCGAGCGGCGCACAGGAGCCCACGCTGATCACCTGCTCGCGCTGCAGCCCCCCGCTCCGGAGCGGCCACTTGTCCAGCACCTTCACCAGCGCCACCCGACCCGAGGCGGGCGGCTCTCGGGTGCTGTTAGAGCTGGAACCGCCTGCCGGGGCCAGTCCCTGTACCTTGCCCTCCACCACCACGGGTGCCTTGTACGCCTGGTCCTGCACCGACTTGAGGCTGGGCGAGTAGCAGGCGAGTGACACACCGAAGAGCAGCATCGAGAAGCCGGGGGCCGGGTCGCGCCTCATGCCGCCGGCGGCTGCGGCTCGCGAGCGGGCGGCGGCTCTCCGGGCTGCGGGGCTGCGGGGCTGCGGCTGCGGCTGTGGCCGCGGCTCTGGGGGCGCAGCGGGACGGAAGATGCTGCTGCTGCCGCTGTTGCTGCCGCTGCTCTCGCTGCTGCTGCTGATGGTGGTGCTGCTGCTGCTGTTGCTGCTGCTGCTTCTGCTGGTGGTGGTGCTGCTGCTGCTGTTGCTGCTGCTGCTGCTGTCGCTGTAGCTGTAGCTGTAGCTGTAGCTGCTGCACCGAGCCTTCTCCAGTGGCGGCGGCAGCGCTGAGCAGCAAACCTGCCGCATCTGGCCAGGCCATTTGGGGGGCTCCGCCGCTCAGCCGCCGCCGCCTTGGGAGGGGAAACAGAGCCCTCTGGAAAACCGGAAACAGCGTAACGTTAGCGCCTCGAAGCCCTCCACCGGCAGCCCGGGGAGGTGGCCCAGCCAGGGCAGGGGACTGGCGGCAAGTGGGCCGCGATGCGCAGCCCGGGCGCAGCGCAGCGCTCCCTCCCTGTGCGCCAGGACTTGGAGGAGGATGCGGAGGATGGGACGCCCGCCCACTTGCTCTCTCGCGCCCCCTCTATCCCCGGACCTAGTCAGGAGCGTGGCTTCTGCAGGGGAAGCTTGGAACTGCACTGCTTTAGTGCCCGCCTTCAGCCCGCAGGGGCGCGGGAGAAATCGTGCCACCCTTTGCTCTTGGGATTCATAGGCATGACAATGGTGTTTAGTGCCACGAGGTGAGGGTAGTTTCTGATAGCATCCTAAGAACAGAGGAGTAGGACACAGGGCGTGCCTCTCTGCCTTAAGCCCTAGGCTATAAGTATCAGAGAGGGAGACAGGGCCAGGATGGAGCTCCTGCTTCTTGTCTCTTCTTCCCTAAGAGGACACTGAACACCCCCCCCCCAAGAGTCCACCTGCTCGACCCTGCCACCGCCTGGTGACCGCTGAGTATTCGAGCTGAAAAAGATGATCCCAGTCCCATCATTTTAAAAGGAGACAATGAGTCTTGTCTCGAGAGGTAATGATTAGAAGCGAGTCCAGCCTCCCAAACTCAGGGTTTTCTCCAGTTGTCAAGGGGAACCAGGCTGCACGTTATACAACCCCATTTCCTTTTTAAAAACCAGCTCCCTAAGGGGGGGGGGGGTGCTCTGGGAGCCAGCTTAGAGCCAGAGCCTGTCAAGGCCAGAGAAGACTCCATGGAAATGGTTTCTTTGTAATATGGTGCTTGCAAAAGCCAGTATCTGATACAGACATGTATTCCACAACCCATGCTTTTATCAGTGAGAGCCCAGGAAGTTTTCCATAGCCTGCTGTTATCCTTGATAGATGTCAAGCTCAGGAATGCTAGCGAAGCTCTCTGAGAATTTGATTCCTGAGGTGGGCCCCCCAGGGAAATTAACCGGAGAAAAACTAACTGACTTGAGCTGGTACAGCTCTTCCGGGAAAGGAAAGTAGGTGCTGAGCCTTCCTTGCCTCCTGGGTCTCTTAAGTGACACTTCAAATGGATTATCCAAAGCCAATAGCAGTATCTCTCTCACCTAACTCCAAATTCCCTCTATTTCTTAATGGTAATGTTTTATACTTGGGCACGCAACCTGTTCTCTAGTCTTACCTCTTAACCGCTATCAGCCGCTCACTCACCAAGTCCTGTAGTTCCACCTTCAAAAATCGCCCATCCGTTTCCTTCCTCTCCACCTGCTACAAACACCTTATGCCCAAGTCCTCACTGTGGATCTGAACACTGCAGAGATCCCAGCGGTAGTCACACTTTTTGCCTCCGCACATAGTGTCAGTGAGACCACAGCCAGTGCTCTGTCTAAAACCAATGTAAGGATGTGGTCAGACCCAAGAGTAAAGGCCATATTCCCCAGCAAAACTTTTCAGGCCTCCTTCTGCTTAGTATCCAGGTAGCTGAGGCCTCACTCTAACAACCTGTGATGTCGTTGCTCTTTCAGTGTGTCCAGGAAGCCTCACCTTTAGTTTCTCCATCTGCAGAACTATTCTTTTCTCAAGGCTCAGGAAAGCCTTATCTCTCTCTCTCTCTCTCTCTCTCTCTCTCTCTCTCTCTCTCTCTCTCACACACACACACACACACACACACACACACACTCATCACCACCCTGATCAGCATGTATGCTCTCCTCTGAGTTTTTATATCCATTGCATATCTCAGTGTCACATCATTGACGCTACAGTACTTTCAAGCCACGATCTATGCTCTTCGAGTCTTTGGATCCCTATTACATCCAACAGGTAAGACATAATCAGCAAATCTTCATCAAAGGAAAGAGAAAAGAGAAGGGAAGGGGGAGGGCTGAGGATCAGTGCTCTTTTTTTTATTTTAATTTTACTATTTTTAAAATTACATGTACGTACATACGTACGTATGTATGTATGTATGTAGTGTACATACACACAAATGCAGGTGCCCCAGGAGGCTAGAGACCCTAACATGATGTTGAGAGTCGAACCTGTGGTCTCTACAAGAGCAGTACACACTCTCAACTGCTGAGCCATCTCCCCAAGCTCAGTACTCTCAAAGGCTTCAAGCCGGTCCTCACAGTCCCTTCATTGATGTTCCTCAGGGAGAGACATCATAAATCACAGAATATTGCTGTAGTGAGGGTGGCTAACCCCACCCCTCATTTTTCAATGAAAAGGAGCACTCCAGAGAGGCAAGGATACTTAAGGGCACACACAGCAGCACAAGTCCAGCCTTTTGTTTCTGGGGCCAGAGTTGTAAAGAGCTTGTACTCTGGGGCCAAGGAGAGCTGGATTTTTCAGCCTGTTTTATAAATTGCTAACTTTGATATGAGTTCATTTTACTCTCTAGCCCCCAGTTTCTTCACTGGAGTAATGGAGAAAAATTACAGGATATACCTTATAACACTGTTTTGCATTCTTATTCAATAAATACACAATTCACCATGCCTACGTGCCAAACAGCAGGCCACTGCCCTAGTTCCTGGATATACTGGGAAGAGCCAAATCAACAAAGTCCCGTGTTCTCAAAGCTCTTGCTCTGGCTGGAGGGACAGCGACAAACAAGTAGTCAAATCGGTAACTAATTGCTTACAGTGCTCTGTATTCTGAAGGAAATAAACACAATGAAATGATAGGGAATAATGGAAGGGCAGAGACAAGGTCAACCTGGATAAAGGAAGACTTCTTTGGGGAGATAACATTTAAAGCCAGAGTTGGAGGGTGTGGCTGATATGAGATGCCATGTCCAAGGCACTTAGAACAATGCCTAGCTCAGTAAGGGCAAAATGTATGTTGAATGAGGTTGATAATTGGTGACTCACGCTAGTGATTCCCAGGCAAAGAGATCAGAAACACTATGTGGTAAGAGATTATTTCACATTAGGATTTTCTGTATAGTTAAAAAAAAAAAAATAGAGCTGGCAAGAGGGATCAGCAGGTAAAAGTGCTTGTCACCAAGACTGAGGACATGAGTTTAATCCCTGGGACCCATATGGTAAAAGGACAGAGCCAACGCCCACAAACTGTCCTCTGACTGCAGAGATGCACACTCCCACACACCATTTTCTAGGCCAGCCAGGGATGCATAGTGAGATACTGTTTGAAAATAAACAAACAAGCTTAAAAAGAAAATCCAGCTTAAAACAAAACAAAACAAAACAAAAAAAAGCGGTGGCGGTGGTAGTGGTGTGGACTGGGTCTGGAGAGATGGAGGTTAACGACACTGGTTGCTCTTGCAGAGGAACAAGTTTCAATTCCCAGAAACCACGTGGCGGCTCACAGTTACCCATAGTAATACTGGCTCCGGTGGATCTGATGACTTCTGACCTCTATGGATTCTGAGCCTACATACATACATACATGCAGGCAAAGCAGTCATACACACAAAGTTAAATAAATAAATCAATCTAGAGAAAAGAACTAGTGCAGGGCTGGGGATGTGGCACACTTAGTATGACACTTGCCTAGCATATGCAAGGTCCTGGATTTGAACCACAGTATAAACACATGCCATCAGATATATGTGGCTGGAGATGTGGTTTAAGGCAAGAGTGCCTACCTAGCATGTATGCGGCCATGGGTTTGACCCTCAGCACTGCATAAACTCAGTGTGGTGACATACGTCTATAATCCTAACACTTGGGGGTGGACAGAAGAAATGTATTTGAATTCAGTCATCCTTGGCTATACAACCAGTTGAAGGCCAGCCCAAGATACAGGAGACCCAATGTCAAAAAATAAAAGTCTATTGTTACTTAGTACTAGAGGTTATTTCCTAGAACAAGATCCATCTCAGAGCCTTCAAATGGAAAGGTAAGTTATTATGTCCTAGCAGTAACCAAATTCCTGTAGCCACAGAAGATGCAGACTCAGGCAGGGTGTCCAAAGAGAAAAGAGATGATTGTCCCACTTTCCTCGAGGTGTGGTGTGTATGAGAATAACTGCAGAATTAGCCTCTGTTGAATATAGAAGGCCAGGGCATGTGACATCTCCAGGTAGCTCATTTCTATATAAGCCTTTCCTAGAATTCAAAGTGAATTAGTCCCCTGTCTTAGACAATTAGGCTTGGGACTCTGAACCTCCAACTCTGCATCATGATTTAATAATTAATAACTACAGTGGTGGTTTCCATTTATTGGGGGCATTTTGTGTCAACTGCCTCATGTCCAGTATGTACATACTTCAACAATCTTGCATTTTACAAATTCAAAAAACTTATAGAAATGAAATACCTTGCCTAATGACAAGACTCTAAGGATGGTCCATTGCCAAAGCAGTGGCATCACACGCACTCCCTCCAGTTTCTCTGGGTGAGAGGCGTTCTCAAAGCCTTCCTTTTATTATCACAGAGACTCATTTACCCAAATGATTCCCATGAACATTATGCTATTTGGTATCATGTAAGCAACATTTTACAAAAACATGAGGGAAATGGAAAAATGAGACCATAACTAATTTCTCTCTCTCTCTCTCTCTCTCTCTCTCTCTCTCTCTCTCTCTCTCTCTCTCCAAACATAGTCTCTTATCATAACCCTGGCCACCTTTAATACTCTTTAGAACAGGCTAACCTTGAACTCACAGAGATCCACTGCCTCTGCTACCCAAGGGCTGAGATTAAAGGTATGTGCCAACAAACTTGATTCATAAATGATTTTTATTGCCAAGACTTACCATAAATTCAAAACTAGGCTTAAATTTCTTTCTTTCTTTCTTTCTTTCTTTCTTTCTTTCTTTCTTTCTTTCTCTCTTTCCTTATTTAATTTGTGTGTGTGTCCTGAAGCTCAAACTCAGGTCGTATGGCTTGATAGCAGGTGTCCTTACCAGCTGAGGCATCTTATCACCTCAAATTAAGGGTTTTGAACAAGAACTACACAGAGATATGAATACTAGCCTTGCTAACGTTCTCATAACTCACCATAAGGTTGTGGGAGAAAAAAAAAACTGGTTCATGTTAGCAGTGGGTTGTGTCACTATGTAAAAGTCACTAAGAAGAAAACCAGAGGTAAAGAGAATGATACAAACAATCTGAATTCAAGATAGAACACCCACATGAAAACCTTGGCAATTCTCTCAGGGCCCTCCCACACAAGATGAACTTCTTTAGCTCAGGCTGGTCCATGAGCAGAAAAGACCCCTGACCTAAGTCACATGACTTGTTGCAGGCAGGAGAACTATCCGGGCACGGGGAGAAGTGTGACCTGCATCTGGTCACTGAGACACGAATGGAGTGAAACCCTTTGCAGGACAGTCTCGCTTTCTAAATAAAGACATTTTTGTAAACTTTTTTTTTCTCCTTTTGAGATCTGTTTTCTAAATTTGGCTGCCAGAGTCACTTTCAGGTTCTGTGTGGTTCATTTCTTTTCCTCCAAGGATTTCAAACAAGGGACTAAATAGAAAGCAGTTACTGAGCAGCAGCATTCGCAGTGGGCAGACGTTAGCACCAGTGTCCCTCAGCACATTCCCCCTTCACAAGGAAGAATTGAGGCCGCGAACCCTACTGACAGACTCAAACAGTCCTAAGGCTCTGCCTCCTTGCCTACTGCTCTTTTGTATGCTTTTAAAACTAAGCTTCATGCGAGCTCAGATAAATTACTTTGCCTTTGTAAACCTTTATCGGGAGGACAATCGATCTACCTCCTAGGATTTGGTGAATGAACTCTTAATTTGTACAGATTCTCACACAAGGATGGAGGCTGCCTCTCCATGGTAGAATGCTTGCTTCATATGAGCAGTGCCTTAGGTTCAAACCCCAGTACTGCCAGAATGCCTTACAAGGTGCCTGAGACAGAGTGACCCACTAACCGTGAGGGCCGCAGCATCAAGCCGCCTCCATCTAAGCTTGGTTCTGCTTCCTGTCTTTCACACATTCTCCACAACTGCAAAACAGGTGACAAAATAGCTCCTGTCTCATCCCGTCTGATGTGGATCTTAAATAAATAATATCATCTACGTAGTACATTAATCTATTCATTTTTTTAGTTCAAATAGCTGCACAGCCCCAAATTCAGAAGTTTTAGGAGCATTTATTTTCATATTTGTGGCATATGCTAAAATACTAAAGCCTGATAGTCTACTTAATTTAAGGGAAAAAAAAAACCCTCATCATTAATAGTCTAGCCCTCCATCAGGAGAGGCCATGACACAGTAATTTATAGTAGAGGGCTGTGTTCCGAGCCCAGGGCTCCTTCTCTCCAACCTGCTGACAGAGCAGCAGCCCCTCTGTCTGACAGGCTCCATCTGGGATAATAATACTTATTTCTTTGTGCAGTGCTTTAAGTCCTTTGGATGAAAACTGCTATGTGAGCACAAATTATTATCTCTTTTCCAGATACCACTTTTAGATTAGAATCCAGAAGATTCCTAAAATAGACTGAAGCAGAAGCATCTCATGGACAGAGGTACCTGTCTGTGTGATGTGGCAACCGGATGATGCCTTTGTCCATAAAGCCAGCTTTACTTTTAATTACGGATTGAAGTGTTGGAGTGTATGGACTTGCTAGACTGGGGGGAAGTGAGATGTCCTCAGTGGAAAGTTTTTGCTATTTAACTTCAAAATTTTTTGTGCAGGTTGCGTGCAAACACATGGGGTGAGCATGCATGAGCACACATACATTCTCTCTGTCTGTCTGTCTGTCTGTCTGTCTGTCTGTCTCTCTCTCTCTCTCACACACACACACACACACACACACACACACACACACACACGTCACACATGCAGACACATAATATCTTCCTCCTTTCATACCATCCCTTTCTCTCCTCTTATGGGCTGATATTCCAAGTCTAAAGGCAGACACAGACACAGTGAGCCTTTATTTGCTGATAGGACAAAGCAATAGTAAATGTTAATACTCTGTTACAGCCAGGATGACTCTTTAAATCAGGCCTAAGTGTATAAGGCATCCCTTATTAAATATTCTAATACATATGTTTTTTCAAAAGTATTTTTACTTATTCTTTCTTTTAAAAAGTCCATTTGGGGCTACGAATACAGCTCAGTGGAAGAACATTGGCCTAGAATGTTTAAGGATCTGAGTTTAAGTCTCAAAAGTACTTAAAAAAATAAAGATGTAAATTGATTAACTGATCACTCAAAAATGCTTTCACACTGCTCTGATCCAAAGTTTATCCTAGATGCTGAGGACAGAGTGTCAAAAAAGAAATGTAATACTCTTGTCCTTGAAGATTTTTTATTCATAAAGATACAGTCAGCAGTAAGGGAGCAGACAACATTTTCAGAAGCAGAGATGGGGAATTGGGTTGAAACTTATTAGAAGATACTCCTTGCAGTGATGACCTCTAAGGAGACAATGTTTGAACTGAAGAAGGAAAAGGAGCCCTCCTTGCCAATAGTGCTGGCGTCAGAGTATTTGAGGCAAAGGAGGGACTGGCATACAAGGGCACACAGCAGTCTGCCATGGTAGACAAACATATGAAAAGGAAAGAGGGAGGCATGTGATACGTTAGGAGAGTCATGTACTTCTCAGACTCATGCTCTGCCTTTTGAGCTATGTCCTGTTTGATATTTGAAGTAAGTGGGGGTTCACAGGAGGGGATCCATAAAGGAATACCATAATGTAACTTATAATTGAAAAACACAGCTTTGAGCAGGAGAAAATGTCCATTATGGGCAAACAGGAAACTCAAAGAGACCTATCAGGAAGTTGCTTATGGCCTAGGTGACAGGTGAGCATGGCTTACACATGGGTAAGTGTGTAGGTTAAGTAAAAAAAAAAAAAGTGATGGAATTCAAGATGTAACGTGAAGGGAAAAGTGACAGGGCACAGTGGAAAGTGGGACAAAGAGAAAGACTCAGTCAAGCCATGAAAGAGCCCAGCGTCTCTGATCCACGTAGCAGAGTCCAGTGTGGTCACGCTCAAGAGTCCTGTGTACCTCACCCATGTTATAAATAAACTAATGAGAACTCATAATCCTATCTGTGGGACAATCTACCTAAGACCTATTTAATACTACAGATATCTAGAAGTTTGGGGCCTCTCTCATGCCTTTAAAACATTTGAGAGCACTAGAGGAATAGGCTCCTAAGTAGAAAGTAGCATTCCACTCTAAATAGTTTGTTAAAAGTTGTTTGTTAAAGGCACTGTGAACAAAGATGGCAGCAGAGTTGAGGGAACAAGAGGAACAGAGATGCTCTACAGGATTTCCATTCCATGCACGTGTGGTTTGCCCGGGCCACGGAGGCTGGACGCTGGACAGCTACCGCTGAGTGAAGCACAGCAACTGGGAGTGGGGGGAGAGGTTTCTCCGACTCCCTCTCTTCCTTCTACTCTCATATCAATCATCTGCTGAGCCAATGGGAAGCCAGGAACACGGGGCCTGCTGGTGTTGCCACAGAAGTCAGTGCTTCTGTGCATAGAGAAGAGCAGAGAAAGACAGTAAATCTATGGAGCAGAGGAGTTTAGGACATAGTTTAACCAGCACAGATAAGGTAGCCATTCATGAAACAGTTCAAGAAGACCGCTGTCAACTATGGCCTATCAATGGAGCGTTAAGCACTTGAAAGAGACAAGAGATGGAGATGAAGAGCTAAGTTATAGTAAGACACAGTAACTCAGCTTTCATGCATTGTCTCAACAGGAAAGAGATTTACAGAAAGACATTGATCGTGTTGTGTGGCTTTGGGTTTAAGGATGCTGGAGTGGCGAATGCCTTTGATCCCAGCACACGGGACCGAGGGAAGAAGGTCTTGCATTTGCAGCCAGCTTAGACAGCAGAGAAAGACCCTGAAGGAAGAAAAGAAAGAAGGAAAGAGGAAGGAAGGAAGAAAGAAAAAAAGAAAGAAAGAAAGAAAGAGGGAGGAAGGAAAGAAAGAAAGAGGCAGGGAAGTGAGGGCGAGACAGAGAGAGAGAGAATAAGAGAAAGAGAGAAGGGGAGAGAGAGATCTCACTTTTGTAATTAGGCAGCAACCTCCCTGGTTATAGAGATTATTTGTTTGAGAAAAAGACTCAGATTTTCCTCACCCGTAAGCCTCTGTACTTTTACCCCCATTTTCCTTGAACATCAGACAAGGGCTAATCCCACCCCCAACCCCATCCCTAACCCCACCCCCAGGAGATGCTGGTTTATTGAAGCTTAAATTTAGACAAAAGCTAGAGACAGACATTTGAGGTCAGTAAGCTTGTGTCACCATATGGTCACAATCAAATAGAAAGCAACACAGCACCATGGTCAAGAAGGCCAGCTCTGATGTCAGAGTGCTGGGGCTTAAATGCCTGCTTTACTACCTAATAACCGTAAGACCTTGAGGGAGTGACTCCTGTGACATGGGGGCAAATGACAGTTCTCCATGGGGCTAGTTCACATAAAGACTTGAAGACATTACAGCAGGTAGGAAATGTTAAAGACAGCTAATTCTTATTCTGAAATATTATGCAGCCAACTTTCTTTCTAAACTTGGTCTTGGTTTCTTCCCTGTATCCCACCCCAAGCACATGCAGGCACCCACAGATAAATGTAACTTTAAAAAAAAAAAAAAACCTTGTAATCCAGAAAAGCCTATAAATGTCTGTTTATTGAGTAACATGATTATATTTAATTATTGTTATTTTATTTCATGGGTATTGGTGTTTTGCCTGCATGCACATCTACCTATCATACTTGTGCCTGTTCACACAGAAACCAGAAGAGGGTGTCAGATCTTCTAGAACTGGAGTTGCAGATGGTTGTGAGTTGTCACAGAGATGTTAGGAATGGAACCTGGATCCTGTGGAAGAGCAGCCAGTGGCCTTAACCACTGAGCCACCTCTCCAGCCACCAGCATATAAACTTTGGTCAAATTACCACAGATAAAGACTATTTTAAAGCTGAGCATGGTGCCACATGCCTTCAATCCCAGCACTCAGGAGGCTGACTGTGAGTTCCAACTAAGCTTGGGAAACATAGTGAGACCTTGTCTGAAAACAAAAGAAAACGGGAGAGGAATAAAAGCAAGATACAATGATGAACTTGCCTGAAAAGGTTACCATAAAACCTATAGTTTTGTACATTCATTAAAATTTTAATTTAAAAGCAAAATCATCTGGTAGGGCACACTCATGAATATATTATAATATCAAAGCTCAGATTCTTCAACTTCTAGGGGAAAAAAAAGTGGGCAAGCAGAATTCTGTGAGCTTCAAGTAAAACTGGGGGGGCTGTACTGTCTGGTGAGGCAGCCACTAGCTACTCTGTAGTTGTAAGTAATTAAAACCAACTCTCAAGGTTGGTGTGCAAAACTCTGCTCCCATTTTCATCTGCCATATTTCCAGTGTTCAGACATTCCCTGAGACCAATACCTACTGTGGAGAGTAAAAATAAAAAAGTAACGTAACCATTGTAGAGAGCCCTCCTGGGCATTCCTTCGTGGGTACTTCGGATGCGAAAGACATTCCCATGATTTGGAAAGGGGAAGGAAAGGATTATAAATATAAAAACCAGAGCAAAGATAAAGGTTGTTTGTCTGCTTGTTTTGAGGCAGGGTGTTGCTACGTAGCCCAGGCTAGCCTTGAATACACATCTCTCTGCCTCAGCTTCCTGGGTGCTATGATTATTGGCATGCACCACCACACCTGGCACAATTTTTCCAACTTAGAATCCTAAGTTTTAGTAGTCACCCAGAACAAAACACTGTCATATAGAGGTATTCTTTTACTGGTTCTTTATTCACCCAAAATGCACTACCACCCCCACCATTCACCCCCACACCCACCCAGTGGAAATTTATGTTCAATTCCAGATGTTTATGCAATGTGTTGTTTTGTGGTGTAAGTCAAGGCAAAAGCAGAAACAGATTTTACCTGGTGGTGCTCTCCTTGAAATGGAAAACTGGGTGCCTTTGTGCCCAGTGGCTTTTCTCAGAAGCTGTATTTTTTTTTTTTATAATTGATCATTATCTCATGTTTCTGACTCCACCCCTTCTCTCTCTGGAGTGTGCCACTTTCCCAGGCTCCTTTATCTCTGCTCTTGCAAGAAGGCAAGGCTGGAGTGTAATTTCACAGACTATGCTTATAAGGAGTGCGTTCCGGTTCCCCGGTGGGCACTCATTCCTTCAATGCCTCCTTTTTATGGTGTTTGACAGTGCACCAGAAAAATGCCACCGCTAGAATAGGGAGAAAATGGAATTTGTAAATTTTGTACCCAGGATAAATCTGCCATGTGCACACAAAATAAGCACACTCTCGGTGACAGATAACAGTATTCCACCTGGAAAAGAGAGACTCAAGTTCCTACAGGGGAAATGAAGCTTCGCTTATTTTCTAGGTCTCAGCAAAAATCACAGCTACATTGTTGCTGCTGTTAAGAATTCTTATTAGGTGGGGGTGGGGGGTGTTGAAAGACCGGACGGGGAATGGGACTCCACAAGAAGACCCACAGAGTCAATTAACTTGGAACCTGGGGGCTCCCAGAGACTGAACCACCAACCAAAGAGCCCCAACACCACCACAGATATGTAGCAGATGTGCAGCTTGGTCTTCATGCGGGACCCCTGACAACTGGTGCAGGGATTGTCCTTGAATCTGTTGCCTGCCTGTGGATCACGTTCTACTAACTGGGCTGCTTGTTTAGTCTCAGTGGGAGAGGATGCACCTAGTCCTGTAGTGACTTGATGTGCCAGCATGGGGCACTATCCAGGGGGCTCTCCTCATTAAAGGAAAAGAAAAGGGATTTGGGGAGCAGCAGTGTGAGGGGGGCCTGGAGGGGGCTTAGATAGGGATGATAAATAAATAAATAAATAAATAAATAAATAAATAAGGATATAAAAAAGAGTTCTTATGAGAGAGAGCTGGTGAAATGGTTCAGCAGGTGAGAGAGCTTGCTACCCTGACAGACAACCTGAGTTCTATCTCCAAAGCCAATATGGTACAATGAGAGAACCCTTAAATTGTCCTCTGACCTCTAAACAAACACTATGTGGTATGTGTGCCCCCGATATGCCCATATTAAATGAGAACACTGTGGTATGTCCACACTGATATGCACTAAATATACTGATATATACTAATATATACTATATTATATATACTAAATTAGTAGGTGTAATAAAATTTTAAAGAGTTCTCATTGGGCAGTTTTAATTAGCAAGATAAATAAAGACATGGCTTCTGGATTGAGATGGGTGAGTTTTTAAAACAGAGTCCCAAAAGGTGAAACTAACCCAGCATTGACTCTATTATAAACCCAACTGACCAATGCATAAGAATCCCTTCTCCATGGGATCCTCAAGTAGTGAGGAAACCATCCATCAAGAAAGGCTGTTGCGGAGGAAGACCTAAGGCATTGGTTCACAGCCCACTGAAGCCCCCACTGACAGCCAGTACCAGCTGCTGGCTTGAGAGTGAGGCTGCTGTTCTCAGCACCCAGCAACAACCTGACAAGCAGTCGATCTACAAAAGGACAAAAAACAGTACGCTTAAAGCTGCTAAATTTGGAAGTAATTTGTTAAGTAGTAACAGGTAGCAGACAGATGCCTGCATTGAGGCTGTACAGACTGGCTTGCCTCATCTGTGAGCTTCACAAACGTTCCAGGCATGAGCTTTGTTTAGAGGAACTTAATTACATTGTAATAGACTTTGAAAAACAGGCATGGTGGTGCACACCTTTAATCTCAGTACTGGGGAGGCAGAGGCAAATGGTTCTCAATGAGGTCAAGGCCAGCTTAGTCTATATGAAGAGTTCCAGGTAAGCCAGAGGTACACAGTAAGACCCTGCCTCAAAAAAACAAAAAAAGCCGGGCAGCACTTGGGAGGCAGAGGCAGACGGATTTCTGAGTGGGAGGCCAGCCTGAGTCAGGGCTATACAGAGAAACCCTGTCTCAAAAGAACAAACAAACAACAAAAACAAAAAAAAAACAAAAACAAAAACAAAAAGAAACAAACAAAAAGTTTTGTTTCAAACTTAGTATTTTTAAGGAATCATTTAATTATCACTTCCTTTTGCTTCATCATCAAATTTTCCATCTGATGATTTAATGCCATTAGTAGAGAAACACTGTGCGTGAGAGAGAGAGAGAGAGAGAGAGAGAGAGAGAGAGAGACAGAGACAGAGACAGAGACAGAGACAGAGACAGAGACAGAGACAGAGGGGAAGGGAGGAATGGAGGGAGGAAAGGAAGGAGAGAACAATGTGCAGGAATCAACTCTCTCCTTCCACCTTGTTGTTTCTGGGAACTCAGGTCGTCAGTCTTGGTGGCAAGCACCTTCACTTGCTGAGCCACCTAGCCTGCCCCACATACTGCTCTTAACATTCCCCAATCCATTTCCTATGTAAGAGCTTTTTTTAAAAAGATGTGCTTGCTGACCCCTTCCTGATCAAAGTTCTCTGAGATTTGCTATCGTGCTTAGACTAAAACAAGTTCTTTGCCTGACATTAAGTTCTAACATTAACTGGCTTCTGCTTCCTTTCTCAACCCTATCTCCTGCCCCTTGTTTGGGAGTTGAGCCTGATTCCAGCTGCGCACAGCAGCACACCAGGCTGCACACTCAGAGCCCCATTGTTGGGCACTCCACAATGCCATTCCCCCGTGGGTTTTTTTGAGTCCGTCGGGCTTGAATGCAGATCTTAAATGATGTCCACTTAAGGAATGTCCCTCAGTCGCACTGCATGCTATTTTCATCACAGTTGTTCTCATTCACTGTTATTTGCTTATATATTCATTTTTGTTTGTTATCTGATTTTTCTCCACTAGGGTATAAGCTCCATGTTAAGAGACCTTTTGGTTTTATTTAATACCTTATTCCAAGAACTCAAGAAGGTTGACAAGCCAAAAGGCCCAAGTGAGGATGCCTCAATCCCACTTTGGAGGGAGAAGAAAGCAATCAGGGTAGGGGACAGAGGGAAGGAGGGACCTGGATTGGGAAAGGAGACATGGAGGGGAAAAGTAGAACATGACCAGGTATTGGGAGAAGGAACAGGACTGAAGCCCTGAGAGCTAGAAGAAAGAATGGAAACAGGCAACCCCAGGAGGTAGGAGGTGGGGGAACTTTTAGAAGGTACCAGAGACCTGGGAGGTGAAAGATGCTTAAGATTCAAAGGGAGGGACCTTAGATGAAATGCCCTACAGTGGGGAGAGGGAACTTGTAGAGCCCACCTCCAACAGAAAGGCAGGACATCAAGTGAGGGAGAAGCTGCCATCCCACAGTCAAATACTGACCCAGAATTGTTCCTGTCTGAAGGAAGTGCAGGGACAAAAATGGAGAAGAGACTTGGGGAAAGGAGGTCCAGTGACAGGCCCAAATTGGGATTCATCTCAAGGGGAAGCTCCAAGGCTTGACACTATTACTGATGCGATGATATGTTTACAGGCAGGAGCCTAGCATTGTGTCTCTCCAAGAGCCCCAACAAATAGCTGAGTCAGATGCAGATATTTACACCCAACCAATGGACAAATTGGGGACCCCTGTGGTTGAATTAGGGAAAGGCTGGAAGAAGCTGAGGAGGAGGGTGACTCCTTAGGAAGAACAGAAGTCTCAACTAACCTTGACCACTGAGAGCTCTCAGACACTGAACCACCAACCAGGCAGCATACACTAGCTGATATGAGGCCCCCAACACACATACAGCAAAAGACTGCCTGGTCTGGCCTCAGAGAGAGAAGTGGAACCTAACCCTCAAAAAAAAAACTTTATTCCAGGAGGCTGAAAGAATGGCTGGTACCTGCCTTGAAGCTACTTAAAGTGTGAGTTTAATGAATAGTGCTAAATAAGAATAATAGTTATATATGGAGTTATTAAAGAACACATTTAACTATTAAAGAAGAATAATTATTATGATCATTCATTCCTTGGGCCTGTGGGCATAGTTCAGTGGTAAATTATTAGCCTAACATGGGCAAGACCCAGGGTTCAATTCCTGGCACAAGTAATAATAATAATAATAATAATAATAATAGATGACATCATTTATTAATCTTATGTCTGTTGAAGAACTTTATATACCCCACTATGAGATATACAAGTTCATGCCTGTAATTCACACACCCAAAGAGCAGAAGTATCAGGATCATGAGTTACTTCAAGGCCAGTCTGGGTGACTCTGGGAGACATCATTTCAATTGAAGAAAACAAAAGCATCATCTTAATATGGTTGGTGGTCTAAATATTTCCTATGCAATGCTCGCAGTTGTCTATGATAATGTCTGTATAGTATGTACAGTTACTTAGCTGTAACTGCTGGATCACAGCCTTCCTAAGAGAAGGATTTGCATCCTACCCAATTTTGTGTACTGAGATCTTCTGTGCTAACTGACCTACGTGCTCTCAAAGGCTTACATACTATCCATCGAGTTTTCTCCCCCTCCTTCCCCTGCTTCTCCTCCTCTTCCTCTTTCTTCTGTTCCACACGAGGGATATAACTGGAGGCCTAAACGCTAGGCAAGTGCTCCTCCCCTGAGTTGTATCATCAATCCTCTTCTTTTAAAAACTTGGAAGCAGTACCACACTGTGTTGCCTAGGCTACCCTTAGACTCACTCTGTGGCCCAGCAAGCCCAAACCTTGCCATCTTCCTGCTGTCCCTTCCTAAGCAGCTGGGATCACAGTACTGCACGACCAGGCCCGGTGTCGGTCAAGACCTTAATATCATCTTTGAGTTTAACTAGTGGAGTTGATATAAAAATGTATAATAAGAACAACCCTACAAAGGGTTTGAGATCTAAAACGAGAGGTCACTGGGTAAAGTTAAGACAGTAAATGACAAAACCTTTTCGTTCTAGGAGCGCTTCAGCAGTTGAAGGGTAGTATCTTTATAAACAGAACTAATATCCTTTCTTTCTTTTGAGACGGAGTCTCCCTATATAGCCCAGGCTGGCCTCTAGCCCTTCATCCTCTTGTCTCTGCCTCTCAAGAGTTGCTATTGTAAGTGAACACCACCATACCCAGCAAGTTGATGACTTTTGATCATGACATTGTGGATAATAATATTACCACATTTAATTTTTCTAGTTGTCATTATAATGCTATTTGTGTAATAAATACAATTTATAAGGATTCTGGTACCTCCCTCAGTTTTACTCATTACAAATTTTATAAGGTGGAAAGATTTGAGAAATTAATTTTCCCAAAGATTCATAAAAAAGTAGTGACCCATTCACCATTGACCCCATTTATGTTTCTTCCAGGTTGATATTCCTGGAGCCCCCATATTCCCTACCACTACCAGGCCAATGAGACATCAGCTTAATGATTATATAACCAACAGGCTAGCAGGCTACTAGACGAAGCATATCTGTAAATATGTAAATGCAATGCATAATAAATGCAGCAAGGCACAGACACACTAATGAGGACTAATTCACTGTGTCAAGAAGCATACACAAGGCTGAAGAGATGTCTCAGCAGTTAAGAACACTGTCTGCTCTTCCAGGGAATAGAAGTTCAATTTCTAGCACCCACATCTATAACTCCAGTTCCAGAGTATCCCATGCCCTCTTCTGGCTTCCAAGGACATTGCATACATATGGTGTACAGACATCTATAGGAAAAACACCGCCACACATAAAATCATAATAAAAATAAGTCTCAAAAAAATAAACTGTCTTAGCTAAGGTCATTGCTATAAAGAGATCCCATGACCAAGACAACCCTTATAAAAGAAAACATTTCATTGGGTCTAGATTACAGTTTCAGAGGTTCAGTCCATTATCATCATGACAGAAAGCACACAACCTGCAGATAAACATGGTGCTGGAAGAGCCGAGAGTTCTACATCTTGATTCAAAAGCGGCCAAAAGGAGACTGTCCTCTATCGGCAGCCAGGAGAAGACTAGATTACACACTGGGCAGATCCCAGGCATAGGAGACCTCAAAGCCTGCCCACCATGGTGACACACTTCCTCCAACAAGGCCACACCTCCTAATAGTGCCACTGCCTATGGCCAAGCATTTAAACACATGAATCTATGCTGGCCAAACCTATTCACACAACCACAGAAACATGTCACAAAGAAGATAATGATTTGTAAGTTTGCTAAATGATGAACTAAAACTCATTAAGATAAAGAAGAGAGACAAATATAAAGAAAAAAAAACCTTTTAGATGACATTCCAATGGGAATATAATTCTTGGGATAAATCACATGGTATGTCCACCTCTATAAAATGTTTTGTGGATAATAATCACTTTTGAAAAATACAACACAAGGGTAGTGGTGGCGCACGCCTTTGATCCCAGCGCTTGGGAGACAGAAGCAGATGACTCTCTGTGAGTTCAAGGCCAGCCTGGTCTACAGAGTGAGTTCTAGGACAGCCAAGGATACACATAGAAATCCTATCTTTAAAAAATAAAGAAAGGAAGGAAAGAAGGAAGAAAAGGAAAAAATACAACACAAAGGTTTGAAAATAGATATAAACAAAACACAAACATCTAATTTGATATTATGGGTTGTGTATAAAATATTCCCAATCCACCTCCCAAAGGGCTTATACGTTGAAGATTTGGTCACCAGCTAGTAAATCTAATCATTCAGAGATGATTAGACCTTGAAAGCACCAATTCTTATCAATATGATAACCCATTCATGATTTCACAGGGAATGGACTCTTGATGGTAGATCCTGGTTATAGAAAGCAAAGCATGTCTTTCAAGGATGTGATCTTACCCTGATTGTTTCAGATCTGACTCTTTCTGTGTACTGGACAGCATTAGGTGAGCAGTTTTCCCCTCAATGCACCTGACTTCTCCCACTGGTTTCTCCCTCACAGCAGGCTCACAACAATGGAACAAATGAATGTGAACGAAGATCCCTGAACTCATAGCCAAGATAAATTTTCCCTTTTTAAATTTTTTTCATTTTAATTTTTCTCAGGAATTTGTCTCAACAGTGAAGTAGCCAACACTAAATTTGAGGAAGGAAAAGAGTTTAGCTAGCATTAGAGAGGGATTATATTCTAAGCTTGACGCTTTATACATGAATATATATTTTAAAATTTATCATCAATTAACCAGTGTCTTAGTTAGGTGTTTTACTGATGTGATTAAACACCATGACCAAGGTAATTTGTAAAAAGAAAGTGTTTAACTTGAGGGTTATGGTTTCAGAGGATTGTGATCCATGGTGGCAGAGCCAAGGCATGGCAGCAGGAACAACTGAGAATTCACATCTTGATCTAAAATTAAGAGTCAGAGAGAGAGGAGTGGGGGGGGAGAAGGGGAGACAGAGAGAGAGCACACTGGGAACAATAGAGTCTTTTGAAACCTCAAAGCCTGCCCCTAACAACACACCTCTTCCAACAGGGCCACACTTCCTAATCCTTTCCAAACAGTTCCATGGTGGGGGCGGGGGGGGGGGGGGGGGCACTAAGTAGTCAAACATGAGCTTGCAGGAGCCATTTTTATTCAAACCACTGCAAAAACCAAAAACAATTTGGGGAGGAAAAGGTTTATTTCAGTTTGTAACTCTTAGATCACATTCTAGCCACTTAAATTCATCCTTGGAGGAAGTCAAGGCAGGAACTCAAACAGGAAATTAGAGATAAAAACTGACACAGAGGCCATGGAGGGGTGCTGCTTACTGGCTTGCTCTTCATGGCTTGCTCAGGCTGCTTTCTTATACAACTCAGGATCACCTGCCAGGGTGGCACAACATTCAAAGAGTTGTGTCTTTCTACACCAATCATTAATCAAGAAAATGCCTGAAAGACTTTCCTATAAGCCTATTTTATGGAGGCATTTTCTCAATGAAGACCCCGTCCCTAGCTATATCTAGGTGTGAAACAAGTTGACAAAATTCAAGAGCACAACCAGTATTGAAATTGTTATATGTTTAACTAAAAATCATTTATATAAAACATTCTAGTGGCAAAATGCAATAAACACTTAAGTTTCTTTGGGAAAAATGTAGAGCCCCAAATTTTAAAAACACTAAAACCTTTTCCTCCACTTTTTAAGTCTTTATGGTCCCATGCAAAAGTATATTAATCAATGTTTAATTTCTCAACTAAAACTGGGATATGTGTAAGAGTTGTTTGGAATCTAGATAGAACCAAAAATGTTATTAGTTAGGGTTCTCTAGACTCTAGAGTTCTAGAGAAATGGAATGTGTAGAATATATATATATATATATATATATATATATATATATATATATATATATGTGTGTGTGTGTGTGTGTGTGTGTGTGTGTGTATACACACATATATATATAGTGAGTATATATATATACTCACTATATATATATATATACATATATAATGAATCTCTCTTTGTATCTATAAAGCTAATTTGTTAGAATTTCTTAAAGACTGTGGTCCAGCTACTCCAACAATGGCTGTGTACCATCAGAAGTTTCAAGAATCCGGTAGTTGTTCAGTCCATGAGGCTAGATGTCTCAGTTGATCCTCAGTATCTGTCAGAATCCTGAAGAAGTAGGCTCTAATGTCAGTGAAGAAGTGGCTTGCCAGCAAGAGGAACAAGCAGGCTTCCTTCCTTCATGTCCTTGTATAGGATCCAGCAGAAAGTGTGGCCTGGATTCAAAGTGGATCTTCCCACCTGTAAAGATCTGAATTAAAGGTGTATCTTCCCACTTCCAAGGAATCAGGCTTATAAATGGGTCTTCCTAATTCAAATAATTATAACTTAAAAAGTCCTCCACAAAGCATACCCAGCCACTTGAGTTTTAGTTATTTCCATATGTAGTCAAACTGACAACCAATAATACCCATCAATATATTGCACCGTTAAATACAACGAACTATTTCAGCATAAGTGAAAAACTGATTACAATATGTACTCAAGGGAATAATCCTCAAATTCCATCTATGAAGTCTGTGTGTGGTTATGGGGTATACAATCACTTAATTAATCAGTAACTTTGAGCACAAGTTACTGACAATATAACTGAGAAGAGAATTCCTCATTTAAAACAAATAGCTTAAGAAAGTATGAATGAAGCACAAAGCATGTGTTAAGGAGATGCCATCAGCAGCTCTGGAGGTCACACCACTAATGAGACTCAGAACATTTAGAACACCAGTGTCCTTGTCATAACAATTTCTTTTTTAAAAAGAATGGCTGAAGAAAGTTCAGAAGATAGCAAAAGTGTAAAAACAAAGTTACCTATGTGAAATCATTACCTTCTAGTGTTTTCTAATGTGAAATTCATTTGGAAAAAAAAAGAGTTAGACTTATCCTTCATACCACACACAAGAATACATCTAAAGGGATTACAATTTAAATATATAAGTTCTGGAAGGAGGCTTTGGAAGCTCCCCTTTGTGCTCCCTCTAAAGAAAACTTTGCTACTAAGATTCAAAGTACAAAAGCAAGAAATAGAAAAGACTGATAAATTTGGCTATGTAAAAAGTTTCACATGACAGGACACTGGAAAGCAAAACCAAACATGTAGGTTATGATATTCAAAATATATATCACTTCTTTCTCCCCACTCCACTCCAACCACCCCACACTCCTCTCCCCCTCCTCTCCCCCACCTCAGCCTTCCCATCCCCCACCCCACTCTCCTGATCCCCCACCCCACCCTCCTCATTCCCCCACCTCACTCTTCTCACCCCACACCCTACCCTGACCTCCCCTTAACCACCCTCCACTTCCCCCACCCCACCATCTTCATCCCCCACCCTCCTCTCTCCACCTTCCTCTCCTCCCATCCCACCCCAGCTTTCTCATCCTCATGCCTCTACCCTTCTCATCCCCCATCCCATCCCTAACCCCTCCCTTATTTTTTTTTGAGACATCTTGCTGTGTAGCCCTGGTTGGCCTAGAACTCACTATGTAGACCAGGCTGCCTCCTCTGCCCTGAGCTTCCTTCTTTCCTTTAAACAAC
>JANHMN010000013.1:49734637-49787601 GCA_030674055.1 Rhabdomys pumilio | reverse complement strand
CTTCTTCCTGTTCCCCTTCCCCTTTTTCCTGTTCCCCTTCCCCTTCTTCCTGTTCCCCTTCCCCTTCCCCTTCCCCCTTCCCCTCCCCCTCTCCTCTCCCTCCCCCTCCCCCTCTCCTCTCCCTCCCCCTCCCTCTCCCCTCCTCCTCCTCCTCTCCCTCCTCCTTCTTCTTCTAGTTGTTATTTGTTTTGTTTCAGGGTGTGTGTGTGTGTGTGTGTGTCCCACGTGGTGCCACAGTTGCCAGAAGAGGGCAGCAGCTCCCTTGGAACTGAAGTTACAGGCAGCCTCTCAGTGAGTATTGAGAACCAAACAGAAATCCTTGCAAAAGCAAGAAGTGATTTTTGTTTTCTTTCTTTCTTTTTTTTTCCTTTTGGTGTTTGGATACAAGGTTTTTCTGTGTAGCCCTTACTGTCCTGAAACTTGCTTTGTAGACCAGGCTGGCCTCAAACTCACGCAGATCCACCTGTCCCTGCTTCTGGAGTGCTGGGATTAAAGGTGCGCGCCAGTACCGCCAGGCAAAAAGTGCTCCAAGGGCTCCACTGTCTCTCTAGCGCCATTTGTATCTCTTCTTAAGGGTCCCTTAGAATGCACATAAAACTGGCCAAAAATTCTATCAAAACATGCAAATAACTAGGAGAATACCAAGGTCTTCAGCACAGAAAGTACAAATATCTGAGAAAACGGAAATTTCTAATTATTCTGATTTGGGCGTTATCCCATGTATACATATACGTAATCACCACAGTGCATCCCATAAACAAAAAGTATAACAAAACGTTCATGATAAAAACAGAAAGAACGGCATAAATGCCTGAGTGGATAATTCACAAAGGTATATGTTAAAATAATTTTTAAACATATAAAGAGATGTTCAATTTCACTTATAATAAAAGAAATGCACATTACTAAGACTGTGTTAAAACATCACTTCTTACTTGTCAGATTGGCCGACAGGTGAAAGCCTTATCAGAATTGACTGGATTTCAATGCCGCTCCAGTCACAGGCTTCGATCCTAAACCTAGTAACAGCATTAAGAGGCGGAGCCTGTGCGAGGTAATTCGATTGAGGGCATCACCGTAAAGTCCTTTAGAAAGACCATCGCGGGACTTAACGGTGCCAGCTCTGCTTTATTAATAATTACTCACATTAGTTCCTTATTCTACCTAATTTGTCTTTTTTTCCTTTTATTGGAAACAGATTTTTTCCTCATATAACATATACTGTTGTGGTTTCCTCTCCCTCTTCTCCTCCTAGTTCCACCCCTCCTCCCCTCTCATCTGGATCTGCTCCCTTTCTGTCTCTCATTAGAAAACAAGCTGGCTTCTGAGGGAATATAATATAACATAATAAAATACATAATGATAAAACAAAATCTAACACATTGGAGTTGGACATGACAAACTTTTGGTCTCTCTCACACACTGGAGGTCTTAGAATATTCTTCATAGGGAGAGAAGATTAAGTACAAATTTGCTCTTCAACATATTAATCCCACTTATATACATTTAGCCTGCAGATATACCTTTGTCTTGGGGTTTCTACTGCTGTGAAGAGACACTATGACCACAGAAACTCTTATAAAGAAAAACATTTAATTGGTGCTGGCTTACAGTTCAGAGGTTTAGTCCATTGTCATCCTGGACAGAAGCACAGCAGCACACAGGCAGACACGGTGCTGGAGAAGTAGCTGAGAGTTCTACA
This sequence comes from Rhabdomys pumilio, assembly GCA_030674055.1. NCBI lineage: Eukaryota > Metazoa > Chordata > Mammalia > Rodentia > Muridae > Rhabdomys > Rhabdomys pumilio. The sequence continues at coordinate 49,785,899 of JANHMN010000013.1, read as the reverse complement.
TCTGGATCTGACGGCATCAGGAAGAGAGAGTGACACTCGAGCTGGCTTGAACATATGAAACCTCAAAGCACCCCAGTGATACTTCCCTCCAACAAGGCCACACCTTCTTATAGTGCAACTCTCTCTGGGCCTATGGGGACCATTTTTATTCAAACCAGCACAACTTCCAATAACACAACAAGTACATATGCAGCATTACCTTAAGTTCCTAATATTGGAAAATATTTAAATACCCAAGCAAAAAGATTAGTTGAATAACCATACAATGAATATACGAATAGTATAGATATATATATTACACACACACACACACACTATGTAGCTGTAAAGAAGACTATGAACGATGAACTGACTTGGACGGAATGGTACTCAAGACAGTTAACTGAAAACAAAGTGGCCAGGCATAGTGGTACCCACCTGAGAAAGGCAGTGCAGAAGCATCACATCAGGGGCTGAGCCAGCTTGGGCCACATAGGGAGAGAATGTAAAAAGCATGCATAACAAACACACCGTAAGAAATAAGATGACACAAGAAAACACACATTATCATTGGGAAAGAAACAGGATGAACCACAGAGCAGAGAAATCAGCAAGAAGCAAAGGTCAGGGCTGATAGGAAGTGGCTCTTCTCTGAGCATACCTTTCTACGTGGTTTTTATTGTTTGTTTATGCTGGTGATTCTTCAAGCCACGCACAAAGATAAACTCTAAAAGGGTCAAAATTTAAAGGCTAAAACAAAACAACTATATGAATTATTGAAGAAACTGTGGGTGAATTTCTCATTGATTTCTATGTAGGGAAAGCTTTGTCACTAAAATCTGAAACATGGAGGCCAGAACCTCACATGTGCTAAGTACAAGTTCTGCCGCTGAACTACACCTCCAGTCCTAACTTTTTAATCTTTTTGAAAACATACTGAATATTCAAGAATAAGTTAAAGCAATAAAAATGAGAAGGAGAAAAACAAATCTAAGGCTAAAGGCCCGATGAAAACTAAAAATCAATTAATTCATTTTCAGTGATTTTCATGTGGAACAGGGAAATGCTTTTTTTAAAAAAACTATTGCAAGGAATTTATAAACACAGTAGGTCCTCAGCACTGGTGAGCGTGGGAAGGAGGGAAAAGCATAGACGTACCCCAAGTTCTTTTTAGTAGGTGTTAATTGTAGTAGTGAAACTACTTAAATGTGAGGCAGGATTGAGCCAACGAAAAGTAATGTTGATAAAATCCAGGATTCTCTGCTGGCAGTGATGGCTCCCAGCACTCAGGAGGCAGAGGCAGAGGCAGGGGGAGTTTGAGGCCAGCCTGGTTTACCAGTGCTACACAGAGTAACACAGAGAGAGAGACAGAGAGACAGAGAGACAGAGAGACAGAGAGAGAGACAGAGACAGAGAGACAGAGACACAGAGACACAGACACAGAGAGAGACAGAGAGAGAGAGGAAGAGAGAGAGGAGGGAGAGAGAGAGAGAGGAAGAGACAGAGACAGACAGACAGTCTGACAGACAGAAACAGAGACAGAGAAGAGACACACAGACACACACACACACACACACAGAGAGAGAGAGAGAGAGAGAGAGAGAGAGAGAGAGAGAGAGAGAGAGAGATTCAGGATCCCTACCATGGAAGAAGACAGATGTAAGTATGGAAGGAAAGAAGATATAAACAGAAATTGGGGACACTGGAATTGGTATCATGGTTGTAGAAATATGAATATATATATACACATTTGCAAATTTGTATAGGCAAGCATGCATGTGTGTGTGTGTGTGTGTGTGTGTGTGTGTGTGTGTGTGTGTGTATGTGTATGTGTATGTACATGTCTTAATTTTCCTATCTTTGTTGAAAGGTCCAAGAAGCAAACATGGCGCAGTGACGATGAGAATTCCTAGGGCTCCCATATCATTTTCTGCTGGTCCTCACTAGGGAACCTGGCCTCCTTCAAGACGGCCTGTTCCAGGTATGGGCAGTGTAGGTGCTCTGGAGCCTTGGACAGCTTGACTGAGCCAGAAAATAAGAAAGTATTAAAATTACAAACTAAAGAATACACTGCTTTAGAAACAGCTTTAACAGGACCCTTAAAAGCAAATCTGATACAACTTAAGCACTGAAATAAGTAACTACAGTAATTAAATTATAAACTGTGGAAAAACTAACAATTCATGAGACCACCTCAATGACAGAGACAAAATGATACATACATATATACATAGATTATAGATAGATACATACATAATTACATAATTGTTATACACATAATATACAAATGCATGCATAGGTGACTGACTCACATACATGTATAGATACATATATGCACAATACATATATAATTAACAAATGGTAGATATACCTATACATAAATGATTAATACATACATACTGTTTTAGTTAGAGTTTCTATTGCTGTGATGAAACACCATGGCCAAAGCAAATTGGGAAGGAAAGGGTTTATTTGGCTTACCCTTCCACATCACTGTTCATCACTGAAAAAAGTCAGAACAGGAACTCAAACAGGGCAGGAACCTGGAGACTGATGCAGATACCATGGAGGGGTGCTGCTTACCAGCTTGCTTCCCATGGCTTTCTCAGTCTGCTTTTTTTTTTTTTAAACCCAGAACCACCACCCCAGTATGGAACCACCCACAATGGGCTGGACCCTTCCCCACCAATCACTAATTAAGAAAATGCCCTGTAGGCTTGCCTACAGCCTGATTTTATGGAGGCATTTTTTTAATTGAGGCTCCCTCCTCTTGGATGACTTTGGCTTGTGTCAAGTTGACATAAAACTATCTATTACACACAGATGGGCATAGAAAGATAGATTTATTGGTAAATAGCTAATAAGATATACACCTCCACTTTTGGATTCCAGGCAGGTGTATGCCTGGAATGCGTGTCAGTGTCTGATACTTTAAAAGATCCTTGAAATATGTTTATATAACAGTTTTTAAAAAAAAGAAATCAGGGGAAATATAATAACAATCTATCTATTTTGAGTTATATTTGTGTTTAAGCTAATGTAGTCACAAGCATAATCCTAAAATTCTGTGTTTGGAGGAAGATGCCCATGAAGGTGACTGTGCCTGTGGCCCATGACCATCATAATATAGCCCCAAGAAGGATGAATGTGAGCGTGGACAGTGGGCAGAAGCTAGAATGTCATTTGCAATCATCACAGTAAAGAGCAGATCAAGCAAGAATCAACAGAAGTCAAACAGAAGGAAAAACTTGAAGAATGGGGTACTTGCAGTCTAGCCAGGTACACTCCAACACTTTGGAGGTCAGACAGGAGGGTCAAGAATGCCATTGCTGGGCATCTTAGCACATATCCTTAATTGCAGCACTCAGAAGGCAGAGATCTTTAAGAGTCCCTGACCAGCCTAGGTCTCAAACGCTAACAGAGGCTGGAGAGATGGCTCAGCAGTTAAAAAACACTGTTGTTTTTTCAAAAGACCTGCGTTTAGTTCCCAGCAGCCACATCTGGAAGCTCACAAATGCCTGTAATTCAAGTTGGAGGCAGAATCCTATGCCCTCTTCTGACCACCTCAGGAATTCCATGCACACAGCACACACACATTTTTCTGTTTTAAAAGAAACAAGCAAATGTGTCCTTCATAGACCTCTTACTAATTACAAGAAAAAGAGTGTTAATAAAGTGGAAAACCGAGGTACTGCCTTGACTGAGTGATCAAAATTGCCATTATCTGTGAGGAACAGATAGATATCGTGTGTCCTGCTTGCTGATATGGCTCAGTTTGATTATAAGGAAACATCAGACAAACAGGAGATGAAGTGTTCCTGTTTGCTTTTAAGTGGGAGAATTGTATTCTTCAAAGAAGTCAATATCACTGGGGCTCAAGGGAGACAGGCTATGGAAATGCTCTATATTTAAGGGAGATATTGAAGAGTGACCGCTAAAGGCAATAATTGACCCCAAAATTGAACCTGAGCTGAAGAAAAAAACTATAGAAAGCATTATTACATCCTAAAAAATTAGAATATGGACAGGAGATTAGATAAAGCACCATGTTAATGTAAATCAATGGAGTTTATAGGAAAAAACCTATTTTTGAGAAATGCATGCTTAAGTATTTTAAGGGTAAAGAGGCATGACACACAGCTCAAGGGGTCCAGGGGGAAAAGTGTGTGTGTGTGTGTGTGTGTGTGTGTGTGTGTGTGTGTGTGTGTATGTGTGTGATAAATGAGAGAATAAGTGATGAAACAATAGATAAAATATTAGCAACAATTGAATACTTGTAAACAATAAATACATTTTTTATATTTTTGCAACTTCTTATAAATTCGAAGTGATTTTCAAATATGTTTTGACAGCCTAAAAATAAAGATTTACAGTGGCATATCTAAGTGTCTGATTCACAGTGCACCAAGAGCCTTTCTTATGCCAGGACACCATCCTCTGTGAGCTTTTCCAGTGCTAGGACTACAAGCTTATGCTACCTTTAAATTGCTCTGATTTAAAAAATAATCTTCAGGAATTCGTTTATACCTCACTTGCTATTTTAAAATGTGCCACTAGGTGGCAACATGACCAATTTAATTGTTACTGTTACTACAAATAGTGGGTTTTTGGTTTTTTTTTTGTTTTTTTTTTTCTTCAAACTCCTATTTACAAAATCCCAAAATAGAAAAATAATTACTTGAAGAAAAGTGTGGTCACAGCAGACACACAAACCCGTGGATAGTGAGTCCATTGAGGTATTTCTATCCCACGACCTCACTCATTCTTTGGCTAGACTTCTCTGAATAGCTTCATCTGACTCTTGGCCCCATTTCCTGCTCAGCTTAGAAAACCATCTCCTCTTTCATTTCTTTCCATCTCAGTAAGTGGCATTAGTACACTACATCTTCTCTGCTGCTCAGGTCAGAAACTAAAAGTCACTCTGTCATAAAGTGGAGGGCTTTGTGCTGTTAATCCATATTTTTGTTATATTATTAGTTAGTTCAGGGTTTTGCTTTGTTTTTAAAGAATGTGGTTTTAAAGTTGGGTGTGATACACACATTTAACCTCAGCGCTGGGGAGGCAGAGACAGGAAGATTTCTGAGTTCAAGGCCAGCCTGATCTACAGAGTGAGTTCTGGGACAGCCAAGGTTACACAGAGAAATCCTGTCTTGAAACAAACAAACAAACAAGCAAATGAAGGAAAGAAGGAAAAGAAAAGAAAAGAAAAGGAGAATGATATCAACTCTATATTGATAACTATCTGCCTCTGTGGGAGATTTTATGTTTTCCCTGTGTTCTTAAGAAGGACATGCTGGGCCTGTAGACATGCCAGGCACATGGCTCAGTGGTAGAATGCTTGGTTAGCATAAATAAGTTATAGGTTCAATTTCCACGGAACAGGAGGCAGTGGGAGGAGAAGAGGAAGTAGCGGTTCTGTTGTCTGAAGTATTGTTACTCTAGTCAAGTGCTCTGGATGGTTCTTGTACCTTCTGCAGTTTCCCAATGTTTTGTCAGCCTTTTCTGTTTCTGGGGAAAACACAGTGAGGAAGAACTTCCCACATGAACTGTGTTCTTGTTAGCTACAATCCCATCAGTGACATTTTGTTTTATATACCATGAGGGGAGTTGAACACTCATGTTCAAAATGGCTGGTCTTTCTGTGGTCTTTTAAATGAGAATGGTCCCATAGCCTCATTTGTTTGAATGCCTGTTCCCAGGATGGTAAAACTATTTGGGAAGGATTAGGAGGTGTGGCCTTGTTGGAGGAGGTGTGTTGAGAGGGCGCACTCATTCCCAATCCACTCCCAGGATTCAAGTAGGATTCTCAGGTACTGTTTTAGTCTCATGCCTGCTGCCATGCTCCCCACCATGATGGTCATGGACTCTAACCTTCTGCAGCCATGAGACCCAAATTCAATACTTTCTTTCTTAAGTTGCCTTGGTTATGGTGTTTGTCACAGCAATCGGAAAGTAACTAGGGCACATCTCTTTACTGTTTGGCAATGGGGATCACCCCTAACTGTTGTTCTGCTTAGTCTGGCATTGCTATTAAGACTAGTTTCTCTCAGCTTCTGACTGAATTGCTCTGCTTGGTCTCATACTAACTCTGGCAGTCTGTTCTAAGCTTTGAGCTCCTTCTCATTCTCTGGCTTGTTCTGTCTTCACCTGCAGCCTGTCTCTGTAAAATTGTCCCAGTAAAACTGCTTCCTCTTCTGCTTCCTCCTCCTCTTCCTCCTCCTCTTCCTCCTCCTCCTCTTCTTCCTCCTCTTCTTTCTTCTCTCTCTCTCTCTCTCTCTCTCTCTCTCTCTCTCTCTCTCTCTGCACTTAACTCACTTAAGTTACCTCTCTTCCCCTTGTTGGGTGTACCCTATCTCTGACTCATTCTGTCAAATCTTTCTCTGATTCGTCACTTTGTTTGCTCCTCAATTAGACATCATTTTCAAACACGGCTGCTTCCTTCTACAAACCAAAATTACTTTTTTGTTTGGGTTTAAAAGTGTGTATTTGTATTCTAGTCAGAGAGATTAAGGTGTGTCATTCCAGCCATACCACACAGACCTAGTGGTCTTTGGATATAATCCCTTGCCAGAGCAGCCATGTTGCTGTATTAAAATTCCTCTACATATCTTTGCATGTCAAAACCTAGATTAGAAATGAGTCTTCCCACTTCAAATATTTAATTAAGAAAGAAAATACCATTGCCTATGTCAGCCAGGAAGAGGTCCACACTGACCAACTCAGCTGCTGTCTGCACCCAGATAAGGCACGTAGGGTTGGTCCACCTCAACATTTACTCCAATTACAAGCTGCTGAAGTCAATGGAGGATGCAGTCCTGAAGAACCCTATGTCATTACTGCATAGGGCCAGTCCTAGGCCTACTGGTAAGCCCTGACATGGAACCATTGTGGCTGTGTCTGCTATTTGTCCTGCTGAGAGAGCACAAGTACAGAGGTTGAGCTTAGCAAGCCTCAAGGGCAGTGGACATCATGGGTGGGGAAGTGTGTGGCAGCCTGGAGCTCATACAGAACCTGCCCCCAGATGCCCTGCTTAGTTGTAAGATCACCCTGACTCTGGGCAACTGCAGGACACCCAAAATGAGTCTCAGCTATGTTCCAGTATTTATGGTATGTTAGAAATCAGAAACCTTGAACCAGACCAACAACTCATTAGAATGAATATTTTCATCTAAAACTGTTTGGGCAAAAATATATGCTGTGTGACAGACTGCAGTTTCTAATGCCACTGTGATGGATGAATATGAGGTAGAGAGGTGAGGAAGATGGAGGGATAGTGGAGAGAGACAAAAGTAGAGACCTGAGAGCAGTGACCGGTGTGAGAGAAAACTGGGGTCGACTGGGGAACATGTTGCCGCCTAGTAGGGTTGGCAGGGTATTGTGCAGCAGCTTGGAGCTTTTGCAGACTCAGAGCCCAACATGCTGCCCAGTCACGTGATCAAACAACGACGGGATGTCTGAGATGACGATGCTTCATTTTCTGATTTGGACCACTTCGAAAGACGTTAGTGGTCATGTTGCCCATCCCACTCCCCACAGGTTATGTTGGTATTTGTGGTCCATGCTATGGCCTCAGGACGTATTGAAACATGAGGTACATGTGGATGTCTGCGGACTGGGCTGCCGCTGGAGGTCATGTTCATGTCCAAGGCCCACGTAGCCCTGGCTGTCCTGGTCTTGAACTCAGAGATCTTGCTTGCCTCTGCCTCCCAAGTGCTGGGGTTAAAGGCATGTACCACCATATCCAGCAACGAAGGTATAATTTATATGTAGTAAAATTCATCATTTTAAGTTGTAAAGTTCTATGACCTTTTAAAAACATAATCAAGACAGCTTTATCTCTAACACTTGAAAGAGTAAACTTGTACCTTTTCATACGTTGAGCTCCATATTCAGTCCCTGACGATACTGTTGGAATTTTCCCCCTTTTCTTTGGTTGTTTATTTATATGTCACATAGTCTTTTTAGGTAGCCCAAGTTGGCCTTAAACTAGCAATCCTCCTCATAAGCATAAGGACTGTGCCTCCCACCATACCCGACAGCACGATGCTTCCAAGAGTCACTAATGCAACAGCATGTCAGTAGTTTCTTCTTTTTTATTACTAAATAGTATCTCATTGAAGACTGGCGTACCACAAGTTGTTTTATCAGCTGATGGACAATTGGCTTGTGTCCATTTGGAGAAAAATACAAAATTGCAATAAATATCCCATGTAGGTTTTGTTTGTTTGTTTGAGGTGTATAGAAATATGTTATCATTTCTCCAGAGCAGACTCAGGAGTAGGACTTTTAGGTTATAGAGTAAAATTATGTTTGTGGAAAATTACTCATTTCTTAACCAGTGTGGCTGCACCTCTTTGCTTTCCCACCAGCAATGTATGGGAGGGTCTGTTGCTCTGATATCTTTTTTAAAAATCTGGATAATCTAATAGCTGTGTAGATGTAGAAGCATCTCACTTTTTTAAACTCACATTTTCTTGATGACTAATGATGTTGAATATAATTTTGTGTCTTTTCTGTCCTCTCTATGTCTTCTTTTGTGGCTCATTTATTCAAATCTTTTTCCTATTTTCTCATTTCGTGGGCTGCTTGTTTTTGCTGTTGGCTTTATACATTCATATCACAAATACTTTTCCATACACTTGCTTGAAAAATGTCTCTTCCCAGTGTGCGACTCATCTTCTCACTTTCTTATCTATATTTCAAAAAGACAGTATTTGGAAAGTGCCAGTTTTTAATATTGTTTCTTCTCTATCCAGCCTTTTGACACCATTCGTCCATTTCCCAGCACCGCTGTCTCTTCATCTTCGGGTGTATAGAATCCTCTCACTTTATGCAAAGGTCTTCACTTGTGTTTACTGTCACCGCCCGGCTCATTACTGCCCTTTGTCTCCTTCATTTCTCTGATGGATATTTGAATGAATAGGTTCTAGGACTTAGACTTCATTACTTCTTAGGAGTTCCATCACTCCTTAGGTCCCTGAAAGTTTGCTCCCATTCATACCACACTACCAAAACTAACCTCTTGATGTCACCAAAAAACCTCTTACATATTGATTCCAGTAACATTTCTAGATCGTGCGTTTTCTCCCCTCCTTCCTTTTGGCATTTACAATGGCTGATGTATTTTCTTCTAAAAAATTGTCTCTCAACCACTCACTTTGAACATTCCCCAAGAGCCGATCTAAAGTTGGATATTATTTTCTCCAGAATCAATTCAATTGCTCCTTAATACCGTACAAGTAAGAGCTTCTTTGCTGAATAAATTCGGGCTTGTTGTTCCGCATTCAGACAGAAGCAATGAATATTTTAAAAAGTGGTTAACTTACATGTCAACTTACAGGACCTGAAAGCACCATTTGTTTGTTCAATGGTGCCATTGTATTTTAAATCCTATATTCCCAGTGACAGAAATTTCAATGCAACCTATGTTCAATATGTGTTATAAATTCTGCATTTTAGAGTCCAAATGAATGAAATTTCACTCTAATTTTTTCATTATGATATTATAACATGCATTATATAGTTGGAAAAAACATAAACTTGTAAAAAAATCTCTTAAGACAGAGAGAGAATTATAGCATCACAGGCTTTTTTTTTTTTTTTGAAACTGTGTCATGTCATGCTATGTCACTCTGACTATCCCAATCCTTCTGCCTCAGCCTCCTGAATACTAGATTACAGGCGTGTGCCTCCATACCCAGCTAGAAAGTTTGTTAAAGCTGAAAACTGTGATGCACACCTGGAATCTCAGCACTCAGGAGGTGAATACAGGAAGATCAGGAGTTCAAGGTTATCCTCAACTACATAGCAAGTTTGAGGCCAGCCTGAGTTACATTAGACAGCTTAAAAAATTAAGAACAACCAAAAAACCCTACTCTTTAAAAGATAAAGAAACTGAAATACAGTAAAATAGACAAAACCATCTCTTACCTCCAGCACAGATCAAAAGCAGCAAGCAGAGCATGGCAGCACACACCTTTAATCCTAGCACTCAGGGAGCAGAGCCAGGAGGAGGTGCATCCATGTGAGTTCAAGGCCCGCCAAGGATACATAATGAGACCGACCCTATGTGGTTGTCTGAATGAGAACAACCCCAATAGATTCAGAAGTTTGAATGCTTGGTTCCCAGTTGGTGAAATTCTTTTTAGGAAAGATTAGGAGATGTGGCCTTGGTAGAGGAAGTGTGTCACTGGCAGGAATGTGGTGGAGGGTTGAGGTTTCAAAAACCCACACTGGGTTCAGTCTTTCTCTCTCTCTCTCTCTCTCTCTCTCTCTCTCTCTCTCTCTCTCTCTCTCTTTCTCTCTCTTCCTCCCTTCTTCCCCTTCCTTCCCTCCCTCTCTCCCTCCTCTCTCCCTCTCTCCCTCCCTCCCTCCCTCTCTCCCTCTCTCATGTGATTGGGGACTAGATGCCAAGTTCTCAGCTACTGCTCCAGCACCATGCCAGCATGATTCCTGCCATGATGATCATGGACTAACCCCCTGAAACTATAAGTAAGCCCACATTAAATGCTTTATTTTATAAGTTACCTTGGTCATGGTGTCTTTTCATAGCAATAGAAAACTATGACACACTGTCTCAAAAAACCAAAGCGTAATAGCTGCTTGACCAGGAAGTCAATAAGCATGTTTCCTGTCTGTGATAGAGACAACAGCATACCTACCTTAGAAGGAAATGTGGGAAAGAATCACATATTCAGTAAATACTCAATCTATTGTAGTTGGTCCCTTCCTTCTGCCACCATCACTAATTTCTTTAGCTGAGAGACTGGCCCTTTCTTAGCATACCCATGCAGGGCTAAGCCCTTTCCATAAGACACACTGACACAATGTGACATGGGGACACAGCCTCCTGAGCACATCTGTGTCTCAGCAAACACTGCCCGGGCAGGAATTTTTGGTACAGAAAAGCCAGTGGTGGTGGTGGTTCTTGTACTGTGTGCTAGCAATCCTGAAGCCCTGAGATATATCATCAGAAGATCATGGCTGCTTTCTGACTTTCAGACCCACCATGGCAATAGGTATCTCAGTCATCAGCATCTGACCCTAGTGCTTTGAGTAGAAAGAGCATATTCAATTCTGTAGTTAACACAGGAAAGATGACCCACAAATATAGCTCAAAACACATCAATTCTTTCGATGAGCTATACATATATTGTTATGAAATAGATGGAAGTTTAGCTTTAAACTCCTTGTCAGATTAAAGCTATCATATGCTCTTACTCAGCAACTGTACCTCTGGGAATCTCTCCTAAAATATGCTCATAGTAAACAAAACTATGTGTGTATATATAAGCATATTTATTGACGCTCACTTGTACTAACAAAATAAGAAATATTGATTAACTAGTACAGAATAGTCACATGTTAGAATACTATAAACTCATTATATAATAAGCATTAAATAAATAGTAACTACCCCCCCAACATTCTGCAAACTGCACTTTTTATATGAATCAAATTCAAACTTTTTATAAAGTTTTATTGGAAACCAGCCACACCCATTGGTTTATATGTTTCTGTGCCTGCTTCCCTGAAGCAGAGTTGAGTAATTACAGAGACTACTTGGCTCATAAAGCCAAAATATGTACTATACAGAAAGTTTGCCAACCTTTGTTCTAAGCAATAACATATTAAAAAATAGTCTGGGAACCTGCACAATGGCACATGCCTTGTTGCCTCAAATACAAGAGAAGCCTAGGAGGAAGAATTACCTGAGTCTGAGAGTTTGGGCTAGCCTGGGAAATATGAGGTTCATCATCCCTTTAAAAAATGTGACTTACCATGTAAGCATGATAGTTTAAAAACTAAGTCCAAATTGACTTATTTTTGACAATTATTATATTCAATTACTATTTATATGATTTGGGGGGAAATTTAATGATTTGAGCTTCTTTATATGCCTTAAACTCACTCTGTTACCAAAACTGGCCTCTGAATTCTTGATCTCCCAAGTTCTACAGGCTGGTGCCACTATGCCTGCCTAAGCTTTTTCTGTTGTTGTTGTTGTTGCAAATGTTAACTGAGAACTTGGTATGAATCAGGAATATTATGTGCCCTGGAAAAGCAGAAGCAAAAATGATATATACTATATTATAATAGACATATTCAAGCTATAAATAGCCATTAGTCCAATATAGCACATATATCCATAAATTGTAACTTCTTTCCCTGCCACTGTAATAAAATATCTCAATAAAAGCAACTTCAGTTATCGTTTATTTTAGCTCACAGTTCCAGACTATATAGTCCATCGTGGCAGGAAAATAAAGACAACAGGGGCTGGGCGGGGAAGTCACATTCTGGCATTCGTAATCAGGAAGAGAAAGACAACAATGAACGCAGGCTCCTTTCCACTCCACTGATGCAGTCCTTGATCCCAGGCAAGGAATGATGCTGCCCACAGTGGGCGTGTCTTTCTGCTTTAATTAGTGTAATTAAAATAATTCCCCACAGGCATGCTCAGAGGCCCTTCACCCAGGTGACTCTCAGACACTGAGTATCACATGTCCTGTGTGAGCTGTGTCACAATGATGACGGTGTTAACGATAATTTTGCTGTGACTATTCAGCATTTATTCTGAAGTAGACATTTTATATAAATGAGCTTGATAAATACTCACCAAACTGGGCTGGAATTATATCTTAGGGGTAGATCACGTGGTTAGCGTGTTCAGGGCCCTGAATTCAATTCCTAACACCAAACACAGGTACAGAGTCGTATCTTCAATTTGCGTATTGGTAGAAAAAATTACCAAATTTTCATTTAAAAGAAAACACCCTCACAACTAGTAAAAAATAACAAGAGTAACAATGAGTCTTCCTTATAGTCCTTAGAAGTTAGTAATTGTTCAGAAATCTAAGCATACTAAATACATCGTTATGTGTTATATGTTTACTAAGCTTACAACTGAAGAGGATCAGAAATTGCAGGTCATTCTCAGGTACGTAAGACCCTGTCACAAAATAATAATAGTAATAGTAATAATAATAGTAATAATAGTAATTAATAATAATAATAATAATATAAACAAAATAAACACTGAGAGACCAAATCTTTTGGGTTCAGACTCCATTTTAGAGAACCTGACCTACGGTTGAACTCAAGTTAACTAGCAGGCCTGTACCTAGCACCAGTTTCCAGGTTATTCCCCAACAAATCTGCACCTCCAGGTTACAAGCCTGCTTCTGACACTTCACTTCCTAACAACCACTAATCAGGAGAAAAGCGGAAGTTAAGTTTATGGTTTGACTCTCGGTGCCAGCCAGTTATGTTAAAGACCATAATGGTCCCCCAATCAAATGCATGCCAGGCTAGATACCTGCTTCTTGCCTCTATAAATGCTCGCCTGAAACTGGGCTTGAGGTTGCACCCTCCCGTTCTACTGTGTTAGAGACCGTGGTACGGCCCAAGCTTCAGCTTGTAAATAAAGACCCTAGTGTGACTGCATTGGAGTCGATGCCTTAATAGTCTTTGGGGCTTGCAAACAGGCACAACATCACCATCACGATCACATGGTACTATACAGCCAAGAAGCATCTGAAAGGGCAGGGCAATCTCCAAACCAACATTTAAGACAAAAAGTAGATGTAGACAAGTCACCCTAAAATTCCTTTCAGTTGTCCAAAAAGTTCAATTCTATATACCCAGGGTTGTAGGAAGTGGTAGATCCATAACTTTTTTTTTTCTTTTTCGAGACAGGGTTTCTCTGTGTAGTACTGACTGTCCTGGAACTCACTCTGTAGACCAGGCTGGCCTCAAACTCAGAAATCCGCCTGCCTCTGTCTCCCAAGTGCTGGGATTAAAGGCGTGTGCCACCACTGCCCAGCAGATCCATAACTTTTAAAGTTTGTTCTGGCATGTATCCTAATTTGGGGAAGGGTCTGGGATTCACCATCAAAATTTAAACCCTCTCTCCTTCCACTTCCTGTTCTTGCTGAGTAGAAAAGAACAATGAAAAGGAGCTGGAGCTCCTCATTGTGGTTAATACCTATGATCCCAGTGTTTGGGATGCTGAGGCAGGAGGGTTATGAGCAAATCCCTGTTGCAAAAACTGAGAGACAATGGGAGCAGGGAGGCAGAGAGAGAGAGGAAGACATCACAAATTCTAATATGTCCTGTATATTTTCTTATCTTATTAAGACAAATTCAAAGACTTATTCACAAGCAAAATCCTCATAAGTTAATATTTTTAAAAATTTATTTCTCTGTCTCTGTCTCTGTCTCTCTGTCTCTCTGTCTCTCTGTCTCTCTGTCTCTCTCTCTCTCTCTCTCTCTCTGTGTGTGTGTGTGTGTGTGTGTGTGTGTGTGTGTGTGTGTGTGTGTCATGGCCATCTTGGTTGCCAACTTGACTAAAACTGGAGTTAAATAAAACTCAAGAAGCTGGTTACAACTTGAGAAACTTTTTTCTTTCTTTTTAACTTTTTATTGATATTTCTGAATTTTACATCACTCACCACAATTCCACTCATCTCCTTGTTTCTTCATACCCGCCCTCCACCCTTGCAAACTCCACTCACAAAATAAAAACAAAACAAAATAAAACAAAATCTCATTCTGGAAGCTCACACTGTGTCCCGCAGTCTGTCCCTCTGTCCACACATCTTTACTTGCAAACGCTCACTGCACTGAGTCATGGTCTGGTTCGAGGCCTCTGCTCTGCACACCATCAGTACTGGACCCCACCAGACTCCTCTTGCACATCCTGTTGTGGCCTGTGTCACAGAGATCCTGCTGCTTGGCATCTGCAGCACTGGCCCTTTATACACTCCAGCAGTTCATAGATGAGGTAGGTGTTGGGGTGGGCTAACTCAAAGCCCTGGATCTGGGCCTGAGTTGGTCAGCTCTCCAGCTCCCCCAGCACCCACACCACCAGGACAAGTTCTCCAGCACTATCCCCCCCCCACCCCACCCCAGCTCATCCATTGTTGAAACCGGCAAGAGATGGAACCAATTTTCCCACTCTCCTGCCTTTGAGGAGGGTTGGGGGAGGGCATCTCTCCTGCACTCATGCCATGGAAAGACAGACCAGTGGCAAGGCTAAATCTCCCAAGCTCATGCCCTCAGGGCTGCTCACCCATGCCCAGGCCACCAGAGTCAGCTCTATATGCTGCCCAGGTGAGGGGCAGGCCCACTCTCCTGAGTTCTACAGACTGTGAGGGGCAGGCCCACTCTCCTGAGTGCTACAGACTGTGAGGGGCAGGCCCACTCCTGAGTGTTACAGACTGTGAGGGGCAGGCCCCACTCAGCTCTCTTGCTTGCCATGAGAGAGGGGCATTTCTCCTGAAGAAGAATTTTTTCTTAATAAAATCATTTTAAGATCATTTTAAGTGGGAAGATACACTTTCAATCCCTGTCTTTTGAAGTGGGAGGATACATCTTTAAAATCCAGATCTTTTGAGGGGGAAGATAGACCTTTAATCTGAGCCACACCTTCTGCTGGCATTCTATATAAAGGACATGGAAGAAGGAAGCTTTTGCTCTTTGCCTGATTGCTCTGTCTCTCACTGGCAAGTCCGTCCTTTTACTGGCATTAGAGTCTAATTCTAATTCTTCAGGGTTCTGGCATATACTGAAGACCAGCTGAGGCATCCAGCCTCGTGGACTGAGCAACTGCTGGATTCTTGACCCTTCCATTGGTAAAGTAGCTGGACCGCAGCCTGTAAGCCAGTCTAATAAATCTATTTTTAATAATAATAATAA
Organism: Rhabdomys pumilio; assembly: GCA_030674055.1. NCBI lineage: Eukaryota > Metazoa > Chordata > Mammalia > Rodentia > Muridae > Rhabdomys > Rhabdomys pumilio. The sequence continues at coordinate 49,770,221 of JANHMN010000013.1, read as the reverse complement.
TAATAATAATAATAATAATAATAATAATATACTTATTCTATACATTCCTTTCCTCTAGAATCTAGAGAACCCTCACAAGTTTTGGTATCAGAAGTGACTCTAGAGACCAGAGGTATAAAGATAAAATTTAAAAGTATCTGGAATAGGCTTTCCAATTTGCCAACACCTACAGTTACTGAAACCTCTCCTAGAATCTCAGGAGTACTGGAAGCTCGTGATGTGAACTATCTTACAAACTTAGGGAGGGAAATGCATTTGATAGTCCTGACTCCGCCAACTGTGAGAGGCAACATATTTGGTGAGTCTGTATATAAAATTTGACAATTTGTGGGAAAATTAGGAAAATGGTGATACTGATTAGTTGCTCCTGGAATCTCTGGGTAAATTGATGAAAGGAAAACAAGGCGTTTCGTGGTCAAATTAACCAATTTCTAGTATCTCAGAATACAGTGAAGGAAAGCAATGAACTTAGTGATAAAACTGACGGGCTCCAGATGCACATGGACAGTGCAAAGGTTTCTAAGTGTGCCCTGGGAGAGAATCTTCTCTCCAGCAGTCACAGAGCTCAACTTGCAGAAAATCAGTCAGAAGCCCTCATTATAAAGTTGGCTGAATTACAACAAAAATTCAAGTCCCAGCCTTCGGGGGTGTCAGTGGTTATGATTAAAGGGCATTCGTTGGTTTGGAGTGGGATCCTGTAACTTGGGATGGATGTGTGGAAAGACCCTATTGAGGCTGAGAACTTTAAACCCTCAGATTCTCAAGGGTTTACCTCACCTGAGGAAGTCGTCTTTCCACTCTCAGCAGAAGATGCACTCCCACCCACATCCCCTGACATATTGCCTTTTCCACTTTTGACTGAGGAAATGAATCCTTCATTGTCTGCTAAACCAGCAGTGACTTTCTCTAAAGGAAATGCTAAGCAAGACCACACTGACGCACCTCAGAACACACTGAGGTGTGTTTATAATTGTCTTTAGACCTATAACCAGACTAACGTCCAAGCAGGCTCCTAGAGGGGAGAAAGTGTTGTCCACAAGAATGTGAACTTTAATACGAAAGAGGTTAATGAGTCTGCTAATTCATTCAAGCAGCTGTCTGAGAACTGTGTGTAGGAATGGACTTTAAGGCTCTGAAATAATGGTGGAAGGAACATAAAACAGGATCCGAGTTTCTTGATATGGGACACCTTAGTGGAGATTCTAGGTTTAATGTGGAAGCTTGGATGGTTTAAAAAAAAAAAAGGTGTCAAGAATTTGTTTGAGGGCTGGAGAGATGACTTAGCCAGTTAAGAGTACTGACTGCTCTTCCAGAGGTCCTGAGTTCAATTCCCAGCAACCACATGGTGGCTCACAATCATCTGTAATGGAATTCAATTCCCTCTTCTGGTGTGTCTGAAGACAGCTACAGTGTACTCGTGTATATAAAATAAATAAAATAAATCTTTTTAAAAAATTGTTTGAATGGTTGGCTGGCATTTGTCAAAAGATGGCCTATTGAAAAGGAGTTGGAGATGCCTGATCTGGAATGCCTAGAGTTGCCTGGTCTTAGTGTTGATGTAGGGATTTTAAGGCTCAGAGAAACTGCAATGCTAGAGTGGATACGCTGTGGGAAACCTAATCCTCCACAAAAGGAAGGCCCAGAAGGACCTATAACTAACCCTATAAGATAAGAAATTCGTCGTTGCCCTTTCCTTGTGCCAGACCTGAGATGCTGCTGCTCAGTTGGATGAACTGAATGTAATGGGTTTAACTGGACACAGTAGTAGCCGGGGCCAGGTGGCAGCACTGAATCACCAAAGGTAAGGTGGTTGTAGTTAGCATTATCATAATGGGAACACAGATAAAGCGATGTCCATCATGGCCTACCCCATAATATGGTCAGCACAGGCAAAGTGATTTTAGGGTAGCAAGACTCGTATGAACCTTTGGTACTGGCTAATCAATCAGGATGTTTTCAAGTACATAAGAAGCCTACTGCATTTTTATTTGTTCTGTATAAGCATGAAAATCCTCAAACAAATGAAGGAAAGGCCACATTAAATCATAGCAAAAGGGAATCTTGGCTCATGAACCAATTTCGACTTGAGCCAGTTTGCAGACCCAGAACCCCTTGAAAGAAGTGACAGTCAGATTCGCCTGTGGAAGGACCTTGATAAAATACCTAAGAGTTTTACTGTTAGCCTTTCCCCAGAAGGACCTGTGGCCTTTTACAAGGGTAACTGTACGGTGAGGGAAAGGAAACAGTCAGCATTTCCAGGATGTATTGGAAATGAGTTGTGAATTGACCCTGATTCCGGGAGACCCCAAGACACATGGCCCTCCAGCCAAAGTAAGGGCTTATGGAGGTCAGGTGATTAATGGGTTTTTACCTTAACTCTGAAGGTCCAGTGGGTCCCCAAATTGATTCTGTGGTTATCTCCCCAGTCCCAGAGGGTATAATTGGCATAAATATACTTACAAGTTGGCAGAATTCTCACATTGGTTCCCTGACCTGTGGAATGAGGGCTATTATGGTTGGAAAGGCTAAATGGAAGCCTTTAGAATTGCCTCTGCCAGGGAAAATAGTGAATCAAAAACAGTATTGCATCCCTGGAGGAGCTGCAGAAATTAATTTCGCCATCAAAGACTTGAAGGTTGTAGGGTGAGGATGACTCCCACCACATCTCCCTTTAACTCTTCTATCTGGCCAGCACAGAAGACACCTGGAAAGTGACACTTGATTATTGAAAACTCAGTCAAGTAGTGATCCAATTGCAGCTGCTACTCCAGATGTGGTGTCCTTACTTGAGCAGATTAACACATACTCCAGATGTGGTGTTCTTACTTGAGCAGATTAACACATACTCCAAATGTGGTGTCCTTACTTGAGCAGATTAACACATTTCCTGATACATGAAATGCAGCTACTGACTGACCTAGCAAATGCCTTTCTCAGTACCTGTCCATAAGGACCACCAGAAGCAATGTGCTTTCAGTTGGCAAAGCCAGCAGCATACCTTTACAGTTTTGCCTCAAGGATATATTAACTTTCTGGTCCTGTGCCATAACTTGGTTCAAAGGGATCTTGGTGAGGTGTCTCTTCCACAAATATCACATTGGTCCACTATATTGATGATCTTATGATGTGTAGGCCAAGTGAGCAGGAGGTACCAACCACTTTGGACTTGTTACTATCACATATATACATTAGAAGTTGAGAAATAAATTCAACCAAAACTTAAGGGCCTTTTACCTCAGCGAACTTCTTAGAAGTCCAGTGATGTAGGACATGCAAAGAGAGATATTTTTTCTATGGTGAAGGATAAATCATTGCACATGGCCCTTCCCAATACCAAGAGAGAAGCACAACATTTGTAGGGTCTATTTGGATTCTGGAGATAGCACATTCCTCACTTGGGTGTGTTACTCCAGCCCATATACCAAATATCCTGGTAAGTTGCTAGCTTTGTGTGGGGCCTGGAACAGGAACAGGCTCTTCAATAGGGTTATGCTTCTGTGAGGGCTGCTCTACCACTTGAACCACGGAATCCAATGGTACTTGAGGTGTCAGTGGCAAATGGAGATGATGTTTGGAGCCTTTGGAAGGTCCTTATAGGAAGAGACCTCTGGAATTTTGGAGCAAGGCTCTACCATCATCAGCAGACCACTATTCTACCTTTGAGAGACAGCTACTGGGCCTTAGTGGAAACTGGAAGTTTGACAACGGGCCACCAAGTTACCATGTGACCTGAGCTGCCCATCACAAAGTGGGTGTTGTCTGACCCACCAAGCTATAAAGTAGGATGTACACAGCAGCAGTCTATTATCTAATAGAAGTGGAAAATACATAATTGAGCCTAAGCAGGTCCTGAAGACACAAATGACATGTGGGAGTTGCCCAAATGCCTATGGTCTCTACTCCCCTTACAATGCCATTTGCTGACAACCATGCATCTATCGCCTCATGGGGCATCTTTCTCAGTTGACTGAGGAAGAGAAGGCTAGGGCTGGTTTCCTGATGACTCTGCACATTTGCAGGCACCATCCAGAAGTGGACAGCTGCAGCACTGCAGCTCCTTGCTGGGATAACCCTGAAAGATACTTGCAAAGGGAAATCATCACGGGGTGGGGGACAGAACTTTGGGTATTACACAAAGTCATACATTTTGTTTGGAAGGAGAAATGGCCATATGTGTGATTGTTCCCTGACTCTTGACCTGTAATCAATGGGTTGGCTGAATGGTCAGGGCCTTGGAAAGTGAGTGATTGGAAAATTGGTAAGACATCTTGGAAAACAGTATGCTGATAGGTATCTTCAAATGGGCAAAAGATGTAAAGATACTTGTGTCCCGTGTAAATGCTCATCAAAAGGTGACTTCAGCAGAGGAGGAGTTCAATAATCAAGCAGATAGGATAAGCTAGTCTGTGGATATTCAGCCTCTTTCACCAGCCCTCCCTGTCATTGCCCAATGGGTCCATAAGCAAAGTGGCCATGATGACAGAGATAGGAGTTATGCATGGACTGCCACTTACTAAGACTGACCTGGCTACATCTACTACTGAGCACCAGATATGCCAAAAGCAGAGACCAACACTGAGCTCCAGGCATGGCACCATTTCCTGGAGTGACCAGAGTGACCAGCAGTTTATCTGGGAGCCGGTTGACTACATTGGCCCACTTCCTTCATGGAAACGACAATGCTTTATCCTTGTTGGAGTAGAGTCTTTTGTTTTGTTCTTTTTCAGATAGGGTTTCTCTGTGTAGCCCTGGATATTCTGGAACTCACTCTGCAGAACCAGGCTGGCCCCAGACTCAGAGATCTGCCTGTTTTTGCCTCCCAAGTGCTGGAATTAAAGGTGTGCACCACCACCTCCTGGCCTGGAGTAGATTTTTAACTGTGCTTATAGATTGGCCTTTCCTGCACCGAATGCTTCTGCTGAAGCTCATACATGGACTTACAGATTGCCTTGTCCACCATCATAGTATCCCATATAGTGTTGCTCAGATCAAGGACCTCACTTTACAGCCAGAGAGATGTAACAGTGGACCTATGATCATGGAATCCACTTCTCTTACCACATTCCCTGCTATCTGAAGCTAGCCTTCTAGAAATGTGAAAATGTCTTTTGAAGACAGTTATAGTGACAGTTAGGTAGCAGCAACCAGGAGAGCTCAGGCAGCACTCTCCTGGAGGCAGTATATGCTTTGAGTCAGCATCCAATATCAGGTACTGTTTCTTCCGTAGCCAGGACACACAGTTCCAGGAATCAAGGGGTGGAAAAGGAAATAGTTCCACTCACTGTCACCCCTAGTGATCCACTAGGAAAAAATTTGCTTCCTGTTCCTGGGACCTTAAGTTCTGCTGACCTAGAAGTTTTGTTTCCAGAGGGAGGAATACTCTTGCCTGGAGCTACAACAAACATTCCATTGAACTGAAAGCTCAGACTTCCCCTTGGCCTCTGAGCTTTTGATAGCCTTAAGCTAATAGCCTAAGAAAGGGATAACAGCGTTAGGAAGGGTGATCGATCCAGATTACCAAGGGGAAATTGGGTTTCTCCTCCACAATGGAGGTAAGAGAAATGTCTGGAGCGCAGAGATCTTTTGGGGCATCTCTTGGTACTACCATGTCCTGTGATTAAAGTCAATGGGAAACTACAACAACCCGATCCAGGCAGAATGACAAAGGGCACAGATTTTTCAGGAATGAAGGAAGGTATAGGTTATAGGTCACTAGGTTATAGGTCACTAGGTTATAGGTCACTCCTCCAGGAGCCTAGACCAGCTAAGGCCACAGAAATGAGGATTATAATTGACATGTGTTCCTTTACTACTTTGTGAAGAATTTATTTGTACAGATATTTATGCTTTCTTCCACCAATTTCTTTATCATGTAATGTAACATTAATTAAGAGAATATCAGTGGTTATCATATTTAAGTTTGAGATGCTTAAAAATTGTTCCTCAAAAGACATTGCCACCTATTCTAAATTTATAACGCATTAGTGGTTGTATGAGTAGTTATATCATGCTAGGCATAATTATGGCCTGGTTATTATTTTTATTTGGAAATTAAGTGTGATATAAGGAGATGTGACTGTGACACCAAACTGACAAGGGGTGGACTTGTGAATGGTTATTCCTGCTTGTCCACCTGACTACATCTGGAATGAACTAAGACCCAAATGCCTAGGAACATCTGTGTGGGATATATGTATATTTTTAATGAAATCGTTCAAAATAGGAAGGCCCACTTCTAGTCTCGATCTTTGAAGTGGGAAGATACACCTTTAATATGGCCCATATCTTCTCTAAAGCCTACATAAAGGACATGGAAGAAGGAAGCTTCTGCTCTCTCAGCCTGCTTGCTCTGCTCTGCCTCTCACTGATAAACTCACTCTTTCCCTGGCATTAGAGCCTCCATCTTCAGGATTCTGGCAGATATTGAAGACCAGCTGAGACATCCAGCCTCATAGACTGAACAACTACTGAATTCTTGGACCTTCCATTGATAGACAGCCAGTTTTTGACTAACTGGACCAACAGCCTGTAAGCTGTTTTCATTAAATACCCTTCCCATATATATGGGGAGAGAGATGGGGAGAGGGAAAGGAAGGAGAGACAGAGACAGATTCATTCTGTAAGTTCTGTTCCCCTGACTCACACAGTATCTGTGCCTGTGAGAGTTTATTCAGGCAGCCCTGGAGCCCAGAAGAGGACATTGGATCTCTTAGAGCTGGAGTTACAGCTCTTTGCTGAGCCATTGATGTGGGTGTTGGGATCTGAATTCCAGTCTTAGAATTGAGCAGCAAGTGTTCTTAATCGCTGATCCATCTTTCCAACCCCTAAAAAAAAATAAAAGTGTTTTAATGGAAAAGGCTGACATGAGCCCACGGCTAGCATGTGTGAAATGAACAAAGCACTCACTTCAGGAATCAAATTAAAGGAAGATTTAAAAAAAAAAAAAAAAAAAGGAACTCAGTCACCTAGATAAATAATATTTTAAAGCAAAATCTTAATGAATCAGTTGGCAAACCACAGATGTCTAGCTGCTCTCTGCAATTTGGAGCTAGAATCAGTCTTAGGGATGAGGCCTCAGAGACAGGGATAAACCCTGTCTTTATTTCAGATGCTTAGACTCTATTCATTGTGGGTTTTGTTTTATTTTTAACTAGTGGTGAATTAAAACAAAACAAAACAAAACAAAACAAAAACAAAAACAAACAAATAAAAAACCCCAAAAAACAACCTCATGGTTCTCTTTAAATTCTGTGCCTTTCCCCATTTGCTGTAGATCTGGTCCGGCCAGAAGAACAGAGGAAAAGAAGGCAATCAGTGGTGTGGTTAAAGATGGGGAATGGGGTCAAGACCTCCAGCAGAAAAGTTGGAGGTTCCGTTTTATCCTGCTGCGCGCGCACTGTGCCCTGGGCGCCCTCGTGCCAGTGAAGGCTGCTCTTTCATTGAGCGCCTTCCCTCGCTTGGCAGCTGTGCTCACTTTCATATGCAGGTTCTGGAATGCTGGGAGCTGTGTGGCAGCCAAACCCTTTCCTCTCCCTTCTCAAATGTGACGTTCTCTGTAATTCAGCCACAGACACCTCTTTCCTCAGCCTTCTCACCCAGGGAGCCCAAGCAAGGAATCTAAGAGCTGAGCCTCATTTGCCTTCTCTGAGTATGCAAGTGAATTTGCATAGATCTTGTGTCCAATTGCATTCCCCTCACATGGGCCATTTAGAATAAAAACAACATTCATGAATCAAAATGAAGCCGGTTCCATTCTTTCTCTGTCAAAGTATAGAGTAAGTAAAAGATACCACTGTGAGAACAGCAATGATATTTGCCAGGGCTGTGTTTAGTTTTAAAAGCAGCCCCATTGGATGGCATTTACTACCTTAGAACTGGCACTTAATATTTACAGCTTTAACCCTGAAGAACACAGTCACTCAGAACTGAAAGAGCCACCCCTTCCCCTACCATTCTGGAGAAATTTGAGCCAAGAGCCCCTAAAGGCTGAAACTTTCCTCTTTTGTTCCTACAGGTCGCTCACTCCTCGAAGCCTGGAAGGCCCTGATGGTTTAGATGGCCGCTTTCTCTGCTGGAGACAACATGGCTGAAAAAGCGGACTTACTGCTCTCGACCCCCACACCTCCACACCCTTCACCTTTAGGAGCTGGGAGAACCAGGACAGGAAAGGAATAGCTCAGGGCCCTCACTACCATGGATTTCATTCAGAGAAAAACCACCCAGTGGACAGGGCATACTTGGAATTCTAAAGTGAGCTAGAGCCCATGTCAAAAACAAACAAAAATCCAAAAAAAAAAAAAAAGAAAAACAAAGAAACAAACAAACAAAAACCAGTATTATAAATAACGGAGAGCCAAGCAGCATAGTCCTGTTTTGAAAAATCGAACTAAAGTAAGAACATGTCAACCTGTCTGCAGCACTGTCCGAGAGAAAATGTATCTAACCTACACTACCAGGTACAGTCTGGTGGCAGGTACAGTTCAGGGGGGAAAGTGGCTTAGTCCTTCGTCGTAGTTTTTAAAAAGTCATTTTATTGTAGAGCCTCCTTATTTAAAAGTATTTGATTATTGGAGTACCTTTTACTTATGGGGATAACTGAAAACCAAAAAGGGTTCTCCCTAACAATGAATCTCCATTTCCAAACACTCAGATACTATCTGCTTCTATAATGAACTAGTTTATAGTTAATATAGTAACCATATCTTGGCTTATAATTCATAGTTTTGTAAACTTAGTTAGTGAAAATTGATGCTCAATTCAACTCTTGGTTGAGGTGACAAAACCAAGCTCCTGAACAACCCGTCATCACATGACCCTTGTCATTTCCTGCTGTACAATGTCATCTGTGGCATGCTAAGACAAGTATGCAGAGACTTATAAGTGGTATATCTCCATTGTTTGAATAGATGCCCCTAAAATCTTGAAAGTAACCTAAATATCAATAAAAGGCTAGTTGAGTAGAACATGACAAACTCATACTCTGTAAGATTCGGACAGTATTAGAAGGAATAATAAAGATTTATAGTTAATAATGTGAAAAATCTAAGATACATTATTATGCAATTTTATTTATTTTTTATTAAATATTTTATTTAAAAATAATTATAAATTTTAAAGCAATGTAAATTACATGGAAGAAACCAAGAGCTAGATAGGCAGACAGACAGGGGGCAGGACAACAGACAGATGATAAAGATGGCAAATTTCCTGCTTCTTCCTTACCTCCTAAGCTCAGACAAAGGGCCCAGGGGGGAACTATCAGCAGGGCCCTCCTTCCAGCTGACCAGCTCAGGCTCACCAGACATGTTCAAGGGCAGTCCTGAACACATTTATCTGAAGCTGTGGACCTATCAGCTCCCCCTCCCCTTTTTTCCTTTTGAAAACTGTGCTTGGGAATGTTTTGTCTGCATGTGTATCTATGTACCATTCCAGTGCAATACTCAAGAAGGCTGGAAGAGGGTGATGATCCGCTGGGAATGAATTATACATGGTTCTGAGTCACCACATGGATGCTAAGAACTGAAGCCAGGTCCTCTGGAGGAACAGCTGGAACACACACACACACACACACACACACACACACACACACACACCAACCAAGCTCTACACCAAACAAAACAAACTCAATCAGACAGAACCCTGAAGTGAGAATTTCTGGTTTCACTGGAGACTCTATTGTGTCTTGAGATGTTTTTCTGGAAACTATCTTATGGGAGGATGTTTTGCTGAAGCAGACACATGGGCTTTTTCTGGGAGATGCCTAGTGAAAGACCTCTGATGTTTTGCTGGAGCAAACTCTTAGGATGCTTGAGAGGACAGATAATGTTTGGAAAGAATAACCCAAAAGACAGTGGCCCACCCCACTGCACTGGTTTGCCTTGCAACTCTTTGCTGGTCTTCCTTGGGCTTCGCTGACACTGGTCTTCGCTGATGACATTCTTGCATTGGTTCACCTTGCTTTCTTCACCGATCGTCTCTTGTCATGACTTCTTAGAGAGAAACGTACCAACAAACTTCTGGTGGTATTCTGGTTGCTTCTTGTTGCTTCCTCAAACTCTTGCCAATCAGTAAAGCTTTTTCTGAGTGGACTGAACTGATTCATGTTTGATGTTTTGCTAGTGAACTGGACTACTGACAGTGAAGACTGGAACGGACCCAAAGAACTATTTTGAAACAGGTCATCAACACCCATTTCCTATTAACCTTTTCCCCTACTTCTGGTGAGTGGTGGTCTAGAAGGGAGGTTGAAGCTTTAAAGAACCATAATTAAAGTAGGTAATGAAGAATCTAAGCCTACAGAACGCCTAGGTGGGTAACATGATTTAATTGCGTATAGGAGATGGGAAGATGTCTCCGTCGTTAATGTGCTTGCCATACAAGCATGAGAATCCCCCAGCATCTGTATAAAAAGCTAGACTTGGCAGGCTTTGCCTGTAGCCCCAGCACTGGCGGGTGGAAAGGATGCAGAGCCGGGAGGCTCAGGGGACTTGCCGATCAGCTAGAATAATCAGTCAACTCTAGAGTCAGTGAGAAACTGTCTCACAAACATTAAGGGAGAAAATTATGAGAAAGAGAACATCGACCTCTGGCCTCCATACTTAATACTCAAGTGCATACATTTTGCACACACCAAAAAGTCCTTATAGTTTAGATACTTAATGTACGTGTACATGTATGAGTATGATGTCTGTGTATGAACCAACGTTTCTGGAAAAACATCATTAATGTAACTACTTAATAAGGTAGGATTGAAGGATTAGGGGAATAGATGTGTAAGCTTTTATGTTTTATAATGGTGTGCAACCTGTGTATCTGTGTATAGTGGTTGAATTGATATGCTATAAATTCACGGGGATTTATTAATTCATAATAAGCAAATGTAAATTTATTATAGATGCACGCAGTGAGTACGACAGAAAGCACCAGGGCCTGTGAAATAAAATGTGCCAAACACAGAGCTGCTCGCCAAATGCAAGGAAACTAAGTGATTTTTTATTTTTCCTGGGATGGTTTCTGGGAAATATTATTTATTCTTTTTCACTTAAAAAAGAACTTCATTTTTAAAGCAGAAGACTCTGAAAGTACATGTTAGAATAAAAGAACAAAATCAAAATTCATTTTGAACCTCAGGAGCCAGGTGACTTTTGGTGTGTGTCATTTGTTGGTTGATTAGTTGGGTTGCCGGTTTTGCTTGGTTTTGGTGTTTCAACTCAGGGTCTCTGTGCAGTCCAGACTGACCTGGAACTGATAACCTTGAAGCTTCAGCCTCCAGGGTGCTAGGACTACAGGGCTGCTCCTCCACACCCACTTACCGGTGTCTTCCTAGTCCACATAAAACAGACTTTGTGTAATTCTTTGAGGTGTCTACCAGACGTGAGATTATTGGAGCATCTTATCTTCTTACCATCTCAACGGTGGGCGTGACCATTTTACATTCCCATCATCGAGATTCTAGAGTGTCCACTTCTTCATGTGCTCACCAATACTTGATATTTTCTGATTTTGTCTTTAGCCATCCCATTGCATACAGCAGTAATATTATTATAGATTTTATTTGTGGTTTACTAGTATTTGGTGATATTGAATATCTTTCATGCTTGTTAACTTTTTATTCTTTGGAGGAAATGCTCATGAAAGTTCTTTTTTCTTTTTCAAGAAAGTTCTTATTTTTAAACTAGCTTAATTGATTAGGCTTTTGCTGCTGCTGCTGTTGTTAGCAATGGTCTTGTTCTGTAGCCCAGGCTGCCCTAGAACTCACAATCCCTGTGCCTCTCCCTCCTAAGTACTGGGATTTTGATGGTCTAGCATACCTGGCTGTTGGTCTTCTCATTTTTGAGTTGTAAGTATTCTTCATAGATTATAAATACTCGAGCCTTATCAGATACATTATTTATAAATATTGTTTCTATTCTCTAGGCTTCTTTTCCCTTGATCATATGCAAGACCAAAAGTCAACCTGGAAGCCCTACCTGCCCAAGGACCAGGTAAGCTCCTAGAATACTGGGAATTGTAATTCTTGGAAATAACAAAGCCTCATGGGTAAATACAGTGGCCAAAAGGTTTTGTCCTTAGAAATCTCCTACAATATGTGTCTCGTTGCCACTTGCTGGGATTCTAGAGAGTGGTCCTGACCAAAGTCCATCCTGATTAATTTTCATTAAAAATTGCTTCAAATTTGGCTCAAAATTGTGGAACTGGTTTTTCTCTTATGAAGCTCAGGATTTACATGTATTCTTTCATGAATGCGAGTGCTTTTCCGTGCCAGCTATTGAACCCAGAACCTGGTAAGCATTCTAACACGGTGCTACACCCCTATCTACCAACACACACACACACACACAGACACACACACACACACACACACACACACACACACACACACACTTTTTAAAAGCTTTTCTTCTTTCTATTAAGAATTCATACATGTATATAATGTTTTGATCAATCCTACCCCTTTCCTTCACCTCCAACCCTCACCCTTCACTACCACCACCACTTTCCCTCCCAACTTCATGTATTATCTTTTTTAACTCACTGAGTGCATTCAACGCTGCCACTATATGCATAACTATAGAAGCATCATCTACTGGCACATGGGCAGCTCCTCAAGGGATGCATCCCTGAAGAAAATCAATTCTCTTTCTGGGAGCAGTCAATTGCCAAAGGCTCCTCAGTTAAATGTGCCTCCCCCCACTAGTACTGGGATTTTTAGCCCTTCAGGAAAGGCAAATTAAAGCTACTTTGAGATTTCACTTTACCCCAGTCAGAATGGCTAAAATTAAGTAAAACAAACAATAAATGCTGACATGAATGTGAAGAAAGGAAACCCTTATTCATTGTTGGTGGGAGTATAAGCTGCTGTAGCTACTATAGCCATTAGTGTGGCGGTTCCTCAAAAAGTTAGCAATAGAGCTATCATACAACCCACTCTGTGGTACGCACCCAAAGGACTCTCCATTTTACTGCAGAGACATATGATCATCCACGCTCATTGTGGCTATTCACAAAGCCAGGACCAGAAGTAGGCTAGATGTCCATCATCTGATGAATGCAAAGTGAAACCATGATACTTATATATGATAGAATGTTATTCCACTGTAACAAAAAAATGAAATTATTGAGTTTTCAGATAAATTGATGGAGCTGGTAATTATGACTCTGAGTGAGGTAACTCAGACACAGAAAGACAACATGCCACCCATTCTCTCATACGTGGATGCTAGCTTACAGCTTTACATACGTTTGTTTACATTGGAACACCCATAAAAGTCAGAAAACTAGTAAGGAACATTGCTGGGATTTCACTGAGGAGAGGATAGAATGCAGGAGGTATAAAGAAGGAAAGAAACATAATTGAATGGGGAGGGTTAAATGAGGTGGGTATGGGAAGGCAGGGGAGAGGGAAGAGTAAGGAGTTGGGTAACTAACTCTAAAGACCCTTTAAAAAGTCATGTAGTAATCTATTACTGTGGAAGCTCTACACCACAGGCTATAAAAAGTTTCAGTGTCAGGTACGGGTTACCTCTTCTCAAATTGCTAATTAGTATGGTCCACCAACACTCCCAGTGTTATAGCCATTGCTATAGTTGTCCACAAGAATTTGAAGGTAAGAACCCACTGGTGAAAACATCACACACTTGAGTCCTAGGACATGAAGAAACAAGCCTTGTACCCACCTAAAAGTTTCATCCCTATTGGCTACCTTTCATAGTTGTGAAAGGTTCTGTGCTTGATACTGAGGAAGAAAAGTAATCAACAGTCTTATCCAGCTGTGATCCTCGAAAGCTATGACAACAGCTAGCCTGGAAGGGCGTGCCCTCTGGCACAATAGTGACATGAATGTTATAGAGTAACCAACTATGTTTTTATTGGATTTGAGGCCTATTTTATAATATTTAAATTTTGTTTTATTTTATATGTATGGATGTTTCACCTGCATGTATATCTGTGCACCTGTGCACATGGCTGGTGCTCATGGGGACCCAAAAAAGGGCATCAGGTACCTTGAAGCTGGAGTTACAGATAGTTGTAAGCCACCACCCATGTGCTGTAAATCTTCTGGAAGAGCAGCCAATGTTCATAACTGCTGAGCCATCTCTCCAGCTTCTATAAATTAAAACAAAACAAGATAAAAAACTAGGGTCTTGCCACATCATAGCTCAGGGTATCCTGGAACTTGCCATGTAATGCAGACTGAACTCAAACTTAGATCCTTCTGCCTCAGCCTCCCAAGGACTGGGAATCATGTTCCCTTCTGTTGTAATATACTTTCTATTGCTAGGATATGCACCATGGGGAAGAAAGGATTTATTTCATGTTGCAGGTAGCAGTCGATCATGAAGAGAAGTCAGAGCAAGAACTCAAGGCAGGAACCTAGAGGCAGGAACTACAGCACAGACCATAAAAGAAGGCTGCTTATTGACTTGTTCTCCACAGCTCACCCGGCTTGCTATTTATACAACCAGGCCTACCTGCCCAGGGGTGGCACCATCCACAGTGGTCTGGGTCCTCTCACATCAATCATCAATCAAGAAAATACACCACAGGCTTGCTTACAGGTCAATCTGATGGTGGCATCTTCTCAATCAAGGTTCCTCTTCCCAGATGACTATAGTCTGTGTCAAGTTGACATAGAAACAAAACTATCCAGGACACCATCTTTCATCTCTGTCACCATCATTAGCCAACTTGCTCCTTCTTATCACCTTAACTCGACAGCTTTCTATGGGGTGTGCCTATCATGGGCAATATAGTATCTGTTTACCTCCATCTTGCTGTTTCTTTGCTCAAGAGTGAGTGAAGACTGCTACTGTCTGAACTATTAATTAGAGACTGACCTTGAAATGTTATCAGACTATGATAATCTGTACCTGTAAGTCGAAACTAGCCAGCCAGATTTACCTACTGTCTCTACAATAGGTAGGTTGGGAAGAAGAGCTGGATCAAATTATTAATTCAAGGTAGATGGAAACTGATCCTTTTTTAACAGAGGTAAGAACAGTGCTTTTGATCCAAAGACCAACTTTCATTTACTTTTTGCACAGATGTTAAATGGACATCTACTGCATACCAGTATTACAAGAAGCAGTGGTCCAGATACTGTACTCTAGGCATTATTTAGGAGAGTGTTTTAAAAATATCTAATAAAAGTGTGAATGCAATACTGTGGAGACAACAAAGTGGAGTAAGTCGTGTTAGAATTCCCTTCTTACTTAACATATCTGTTAAATTGCCACTATTATTATCTAGAACCATCCCTCTTCACATCACCAGTTTAATCTTTGAATTCATTCATTTACAAACATGTATTACTTATTTACTTAATCCCAACAAAAGAATAAAAGAAATTCTAAGCTCGTTGTTATTGAGCTGTGACATAGGAATAGGCTAGGAAGTCATATAACTGTGAAGCTTTACAGGACATTTCCCAATGCGCTGGTATGTTTTTTAAAATATGTAAAACTGGAGGTTGACAAGATGGCTCAGTGGGTAGAGTCACCTGCTGTGAAAGTCTGTGGCCTTGAGTGTAATCCTGGAAGCCATGTGCAAGAAGGAGAGAGGTGACCACACAAAATTATCCTTTGGCTTCCATAAATGTGCTTCGATGCTCAATACACACACACACACACACACACACACACACACACACACACACACACACACGTCAAAACAGTGGCCGAATGGCAAGAGCTGAGAGCTGAGGCAGACCAGTCATGGTGCCTCCATAGTGCTGAGGACCACACAGCAAGTTACAGCAATGTACCTCCAAAACACTTAAAGGGGGGGTTGCACATTTTTTCCATGCACACATTGCAGAGAATGGAGGCTAGTTCATGCCACTTTCCTTTACTTACATCCTGACTTGGAGCCTTTGGCTAGTGAGACAGAAACATCAAAGTATCCAGAAAGGAACAAGCTTAAAGGATGGACAACATTCAGGAAGCAGGTAGAATGAAAGACAGATCCCAGTGCAGGATAGACAGGAACGAGCCTGATGAAGGATAACAGAGAGTCTGGGTGAGCGGAGGTTTAAAGTGGACTGTAAGTGAATGAACTGCAAAGTCTTACTAGTGGACACTCATTTTACTGTTCAGTGCCGATTAACTTTCTAGTTTCCTCTTGTAAGCCACCATCTCCTCTTTCCTCTGACTAAAGAAACTTCTGGTAGAGCTGACTCTACCCCAGAGCAGGAGTGAAGGTACCACTCAGACTGGATGAGCCATCACATGTTCCCTTGGATGCTGAGATGGCCCAGGAATGGGCCACAAGATGCAGTGAGCATTTTCCCCAGCAGTCCTTTCTTCAGAATTGCTCCTGGGAAGGATGCTAGAAGCTGGAGATGATGCTGACACTTCAGAAGGCACGGCTGAGAGTTGACATGAGGAATGAGTCCCAGCCATGGGGTCCAGCCCCTGGGTAGAGTCCTGACTGAAACTATGCTCTTCAGTTATGCCAGCTGATTGATTCACATGGGCATTTAGCTCCTCTTGTTAGATTTTTCTGCTACACACAACAAAATTGTCCATTTAAGACAAAAAAAAAAAAAAAAAAAAAAAAAAAAAAAAAAAACCACCCTGAACAATGCAAATGAGAGTTCCTTGGTAGTTATAGCTGCTTTCATTATCAAAGAATAAATTACCACCGAATTGGAGTGGAAACAAGTGTGAAAATGAGGTTAAATCTCAGTCTTGATGGGCCTCTAGGCTTAGAGCACTCACCCTCCATGAAGGCTTTTTGTTTGTTTGTTTTGAGCAATTGTTCTGGGCTGGGTATAGTGGCACAAGCTTTTAATCCCTGCAGTCAGGAAGCAGTGGATAGCCATGAATTCCAGGCAAGCCAAAGTTACATAGTGAAACCCTGTTTCAAAATTTAAAAAAAAAAAATTGTTTTGGAAGCTAGAGACTAGGGAGATGGCTAAGTGGATATGAGCACTGGCTTGCTCTTGCAGAAGACCCAGGTTCAGTTCCCAACACCCACAAGGTGAATGCCAAACTGTAACTCTAGTTCCAAAGGAATCAACTTCCTCCTCTGCTCTCCCTGGACACCAGGCACACATGTGGTATACATTTAAAAATAAGGAAAATTATTTGTCCCTTTAATCCCAGTACTTCAGAGACAGAGGCAGGTGGATCTCTGTGAGTTCTAGGACAGCCTGGTCTACAAAGTGAGTTCCAGAACAGGTCTCTGTTATACAGAGAAACACTGTCTTAAAAACAAAACAAACAAACATATTTGTATGTGTACTGGTAGCAAACAGGACAAGCTTGGGTGCTGGTCCTTCCTTTCTGCCTTATTTGATGCAGGGTTTGCTTGTTAGCCTTTGCGTGCTTGGCCAGGAGCTGTGGAAGCACGGGTAAGCACAGGAGATGTGCACCACTGGTATACTTTCCATGCCTGGTTTACCTGGGTTCTAGGGATTTGAACTCAGATCCCCACACTTGCATCGCAAGCACTTTACCCACTGAGTCATCTCCCAGTCCCCTCAGAAATGTTTTGTAGTGGAACTCACCTCCTCTCACTTATATGGTCTACTTTTAACAAGCCCAAATTAGACACAGAAATTATTAGGCTTTCAATGAAATGGTGTTCTTAGAATATGGATCATTTTTACAGTATGTTGAAAATATATAGATATTCCATAGCTATAATGCTGTTAGTAGTGTTCATTTTAATAGCCAACCAAATGGCAGAAAAGTATGTCATGTATGATGGCCTCATCAACTATCAATTTGATGAGATGTAGAATCTGATTCTAGTTAACAAGGGAGTATCTTGAATAGGTTAATTAAGGTAGGAAGACCTGTCCCACTGTGGGAGCACAATTCCCTTAACTGAGATCTTGGAGAAAGATCTGTCATATATGCCATATATGGAGAAAACATGTCATATATGATGGTCTCATCAGTGGACAACTTGATGAGACCTAGAATCATCTGGGTATGCCTATAAGGGATTATCTTGATTAGGTTAAGGTGGGAAGGCTTGCCCCACTGTGGGGTCACAATTCCCTCAACTGAGATCTTGGAGAAAGTACACTGTAAGCATTTGTCACTTTCTCCTTCTTTGAAAATATGCTTTAAAATCCTAATCCTTACCACAATGGCCTGCAAACTCAAACTGTAAACCAGACCAACCTTTTTCTCCCTTTAAATTGCTTTTGTCTGGGTAATGATCATAGCAACAGGAAGGGTACCAGAGATACTACATAATCAGTGTATCTAAAACCCAGTGCATAGGTGGTGGGAACTGTGGAGTTATGCTTAACAACAGAGGCACTGAGTGCAAAGGCCTGATCAAAGGACAGGGCTACCAGCAACTTCTCCAGAGTTTTGGCATAAAGCAATATCATAGTTCAGCATGGAGGCTGTAGGTCAGCATCACGGATGGGTGTATCCAGAAGTCAGAATTCTTCAAGATAAAAGTAGAGTGAGGACGGCCAGTGGCAGTGCACCTCTTTAATCCCAGCGCCTGAGAGGCAGGCAGATGCAGGCAGATGCAGGCAGATGCAGTCGGATGCAGGCAGATCTCTGCAAGTTTGAGGGCAGACTGTTCTACAGAGTGAGTTCTGAGATAACCAGGGCTACACAGAGAAACCCTATATCAAAAAACAACAACAACAAGTAGTAGTAGTACAGGGGGATGAAGGCCCTCATTCCCAACACAAATTCTCACTGATACAATTAACCCCAGTCACAGGTTATTTAAATACTGTGGGGCAAGTACGGTATCTGATGCTGACAGCCTGCAAAGGACCTGGGTTTAACTTGTAAAGGACCTGGATTTGGCTCCTGGTGGCTATAAATCAGTTAAAAATCTAGTTCTAGGGGATCTGACACTCTTTTGGTCTCTGAGGACACCAGGCAGGCATGCAGTGCACATACATTCAGACAAAACACTCATACATATAAAATACATCTAAAAAAATTAAATATGGCTTTTAAAATTCTAAATCTTAAAAATAAAGTGAAGTGGCTACACTTATCCTGGTCTTTCTTCATCAGGAATTTGAAGAGCATCGGGGAAATATACTCCAGGAATATAGTAATAATGACAAAAGCTAAAACTGATTGATGTCTCACAATGTCCTAGGTGTCATTTTAAATGTTTTCCTTGCGTTTAACCATGGAGTCGGAAAGCCAAGGAACTTGGGGAGCCAGTCTGAAGAAAGAGTGAGGTCGGGGTGTGTCCAAACACTGGTCTAGTCCTGAGATCATCAGGAGTCAGGACTGTTCCCTTCTTGCTCTGGGTCTGCATTCTCCATGTGCATGTAGCCTGAACGACCCCCACCCCCACCACCCTTGAGGTAGTCACGTAGCCTGGTAGCCAAATTACAGGTTTAACTTCCTCTTTCCTTATAAGGACTTGTCCAGCAAGCACCTGGAATTCCTCTTCATGCAAATGAAGCATTCCCAGCAACCCAGGCCCAGTCAATAATGTACACTCACCTGAAAAAACTTCTACACTCTCCCCCAGGTAAAGGAGAGCTGTTTCACGGAAACCTGAAGGCTGTTTCTCCCGGTGCTCAAGCCAGCAGCGAACCTGTGAACCCACCCACCCAGATAAGGTTCCTTCTGTCCATTCCAGCTGCCGTGCACAGATGCCTAGATACCCTGAGGGCAGAAGCAGAATCGGGCCTGCATTAAACCACGAATATCTCACAACAACCATACAAAGTAAACATATTAGCCCCATTTTGCTGAGTTCCAGAAGTTATGATTCTTGCCCAAAGCAAGTCATACAGTGAATAGTAATTTGAAGCCAGGCAGCTCTTTCTTGCTTTCCTATATAACTAACAATACAGGGAGCAATCCAAATCTGAGCAGGAAACATAAAGGAAATACCCAAAAGACTTTTCGAGAGTTTTCAGTGCTGGGTGTGGTGTGTGGTCCAGTGGTACCGCACTTGCCTTATATACAGCATGCCTGAGACCTTAGTCTATTCCACGAGAACACAAAATGAAAATAAATTGTGTCTGTCCATGTTTATGGGCTATGGTATGACACTGTAATGCATGCATACAACATGTAATGGTCAGAAGAGGATAGGTGGCAAAACACAAGTCATTTTGATATTAGGTGTAATTTTAGCAAGTATGTCAATGTTTTGTCAAGCCCCACAGAAGGACAAACTAAAATGCTGACTTCCGAGAAAAAAATTAAGACAGGCAGGAAAATGAAAATAAAACCTGAAGCTCCCAGAAAGAATGCTTTCAAGATGGATATAGTGACGTTTACCACTGTGTGATGTGAGAGGATCACAAGTTTAAGGCCAACCTGGGCTACTCTATCTCAAAAAACAAAAAACAAAAACAAACCAACAAAAAAAGTAACCAAGCTTCAGAACCTCATGTGAAAGAAAATAAGCCTCTCAGAATCTTTCACTATTATTGATGGATAAAATCAGCTAAAGGGGCTGGACAGAGGGTTTATTGGGTAAGAGCATGAGCTGCTCTTGCAACGGACCAAAGAACAATTCTAAGTACCAAGTGGTGGCTCACAAGTATCTGTAACTCCAGTTCTGGGAACTCTTCTGGTCTCTATGGGAACGGGACACAAAAAATGGTACACAGACATACATACAGGCAAAACCACTACACACATTAAGTAGACATTAATTTTTAAGACCAGTTACAGACTTGATCTAAGAAAGTCCCCAGTCTCAGAAACAGAAGAAAAATAAAGGCTGAAACAAAGTAACCTTGGTTCTTTGTGCTTGGGAGCAGATGGATGGTTGAGATGGAGTCTTGTGTAAGCATAGGTTGGCTTCAAATTCTTTTTGTGGCTGAGGATAACTCAAACTTAGCATTCTCCTGCCTCTACTCCCAAATGCTGAGATTATAGGAATGACCTACCTTGACCAGAAAGGTAAAAAAAAGTTACTATGTTACAGCCAATTGCTGTCTTCGGTTAGCCAAAGAAGTCCAGGCTGCCTGGGGAGAGAAACAGCTACAACAGAAACAACAAAACCCGTAGATGATCCTTTATTTTATTCTAAAATAGATTCAAGCACAAGAGCTGATAAAGATACCACAGTAAATAAGAGCTACTAAGAAAACTTCGTAGTATGCAAAACGTTAACTGAATTTCTAGCAAACAAAATTCCGTATCTCAAAATGGTTAAGCTGAATGCAATCCTATCAGGAGTACAATGATAGTTCAACAATAGGAAATGTAGTGCAATGATTAGCCATGTTATCAAAAGGGAAAGGATATTATCATCTCTTATGAATGGTTTATTGACTCATTCGGCCAATAAATATTTATTGAGAACCTACTATGTGCTAGGTACTTTATTTAGTCCTAGGACTATGACAGTGAACAAAATGTTGAATCAGTAATTAATAAGCATAAATTATATCTAATATAGTAATATTTTGTAGTAGTAAATGCTATGGTAAAAATAAAGCAGGCTACAAGAGAGAGAATGGTAGAAGAATGCTATTCAATATAGGTGGCCATATATATAGGCAGTGGTGGCTCGTGCCTTTAATCCCAGCATTTGGAAAGCAAAAGCAGGTAGATCTCTGAGTTCAAGGCCAGCCTTGTCTATAGAGTGAGTTCCAGGATCCCCTAAACCACCCCAAAAAAGTGTGTGTGTGTGTGTGTGTGTGTGTGTGTGTGTGTGTGTGTCCAGAGTAGGCCTCACTGATGAGATTAAATTTAAGCATGACCTAAAGGAAAGAATATTTGGAGACAAAGGGCTCTAGAAAGACAGAACAAGAAATGTAATGGTCTATATATGAGAAAGTGTTTAATATTTTCAAGATAACACTTGTGGCTAAACAAATTCAATCAGAGATGTGGAAGGCAGAGTAAGACCAGTGCTTCACAATAAGGACACTGGCTTTTGTTGTGATTGAGGCTGACAGTAACTAGAAGAGCTTAATTTTGTTTGTTTGCTTGTTTGTTTGTTTGTTTTTCGAGACAGGGTTTCTCTGTGTAGCCCAACAAACTAACAAAAGGAATAGACTCAGACAGTTGTGATGGTCGTATCTATCAACACTTTAGAGGCAGAGGTTCTCATGAATTACAAATAAAATTAGGCATTCAAGTCCAGGCTGGGATACACAGTAAGATCCCATCTCTTAAAAATGATTTGATTCTTGATTTCAGAAATAAAGGTAGAAACAGATGACAAGATAGGAAAATGTTTCTTCTTCCTTCCCCTTTTCCTTGCTTCCATTCCTCCTTTCTCCGCTTCCCAAGCGCTGGATTGCAGATGTTTGCATCACATCTGGCTGAGTTTATTCTAAACCCAGGAACCAGATGTACAACTGTAGTAAGAGTGCTTACATATCATGCCTGAGACTCTGGCTCATTCCCCAGTACCAGAGGGGGAAGTGGTTAAGGATAGAAAAATTCTAGAATAGCCCAAGTAAGGGGGCATGATGCCTAGTGTCAGGATGTCAGAAATGCATGTGGGAAGTAGCTACATCCTAGGTATGTTATGAGTTCCTGTACACTATAAAGCTAGTTTTAAACAAAGAGGAACCTTCTAATGTCAGTCTATGTTTACATAGAGGGTCTTCAGAATGAACAATAGAGCACCAGGCAAAAACTGCAGTCATTCAGATGTGACTCAAATACCTATTTGAAGTTTGTAAGTCAATGATGTCATTTTGCATCCATTCCCACAATCACTGTTGAAAGACTTCTGTTCCTTCTAACAGAAGCCCTACATAACCAATCACCCTGATCCTCCTCCTAATCCAACATTAGACATTAGGCAACCCACTGTGGGTGTAATGTAACCCATTCTGAATATTGTACACAAATGGGGTTGTGCAACATTTGATCTGTTGGGACTGGCTTGTCTCAGTGTGGTTTTAAAGTTTGACTGTGTTATAGCATCTTTTTATTGGGTGCTCTTTTATTTTGTTGCCTGTTTGCTTTTTATCCTATGTCAGTGAGATTTCTTGGTTTTGCGCTCTCTCTCTCTCTCTCTCTTTCTCTCTGTGTGTGTGTGTCTTTGACTCTCTCTGCCTTTCTCTGTCTCTCTATCTCTGTTTTCTTGTCTCTCTTTCTCTGCCTCTCATCTTTAGAGGCAAGGTTTCATGTACTCCAGGCTGGTCTTAAACTTGCTATGTTGTTGAGGATGACCATGAATTCTTCATCCACTTACCTCTTCCCCTTATGAGCTGGGGTTTCATGTGTGTGCCACTACCCTCCCCCCAGCGCCCCCAGCTAGTTCCAAGCATCTTCTTTCCTTAGTCTGAGACTTCCTTGGCTCAGCTACCCAGACAGTACTCCTGCTCTCAAAAACAATTTCCTTTGCAATTAGCCAGGTTTCAAATTTAGCTTTTGGTCCCTAGGTCTTTGCAGCCTCTCATAGGCTAGTCTTGAAGGTGACCTAGCACTATTTGTGTTTTCTTGGTTTATGCAGACCCTGACTCATGTAACGTGGGAGAGAATGTGAATGCCACAGACAGAAATCACTGCAAGCCATCTTGGAAACCACAGGAGCAAGTATGTGGTGGAGTTGTAACAAAAGACTAAATATTTTGCTTTTAGATAATCCCCCAGAAAATAAAATAAATAGCTCATGTATTCTGTCTATAACCAAAGAAAAGCCCTTGTTTGCTGTTTTGAAAGAAATTCGTCTTTTTTAACTTTTTCTTACTAATTCTTTGTGAGTTCACATTGTGCAACCCAATCCCACTCACCTCCTTGTTTCTTCATATCTGCCCTGGCAACCTCCACCTAAAGAAAAGAAAACAAACAAACAAAAATCATCTCGGCCCCACGGAAGCTGCAGTGTGTCACAGTGTGTCACACAGTACATCCCTCTGGCCAAACAGCCTCCCTTGCAAATGTTCGTTGCACTGAGTCAGTGGTCTGGTTTGAGCCCTTTGGCTCCTTTCACACTTTCTGTACTGGATCCTCACCAGACTCCTCTCGGATATCCTGTTGTTGCCCTGTGTCATGGAGATCCTGCAGCTTTAATTCTGCAGGACCAGCCCCCTCACACACTCCAGCAGTTCATAGATGATGTGGTAGATGATAAAATGGACCAACTCAAAGTCCTGGCCTGGGTCTTAGTTGAGTTGGTGTGTCCACCAAATTTACCACACCCACTCTACCTGGGCTTTGCCCAGGCAAGGGACAGGGCCAGCTCTCCCATGCCCTTGCTATCAGGACCAGCTCTTCTGCCCTTCCCCCTTCTAAGGGCAGGGCCAGCTCAGCCAAGCCTCCTCCACTAAGGCTAACTCTACTGTGCTGCTCAGACAAGGTTTGGGGCCTTTCTTCTGAATGCTGTGGTTGAGGGGTCAGGGGAGGAGGTCTCTCACTTTCATAGCTTCAGGGCTAGTCTTCCTATGCTACCTAGCCAAGGGCTGGGGCCAACTCTCCTGCCTTCCACAGGTGGTGAAGGGCAGGGCCAGCTTGCCTCTGCTCACACCCTTGGGGCTGGCTCACATGAACTGAACACCCCCTACATCCTCCTAGCCCCCATTACTCACCCCCTCACTCAACCCCACCCCCACTACCAGGGTCAGCTCTACTATGCTGTTCAGGCAAGGTACAAACCTGCTTGAGAGGAGTCGGTCTTACTTTGGCTCCATTTGGTGCTCTTTGATCAGTATAGAAGTGAGTATCTAGCAGTACAGGAATAGATAAATGAAGTTTTAAGGTTTGGGAACAATGTGGCTAAACACAACATCACTTGTATGAAGTTGGAATTTTTGTCCATCCAGCATAAATATATTCACTGGGAGAACAATTACTGACAAGCATGAGCTACCATACAATGATGGTTAATCTTCATTCTTAACATGATTGTGTTGAGAAGAGACCTAGCTAGAAGATTATTAGTAAAGAAAGCACACTTCTGGGTGTCTGGGTGTCTACAGGAGGATTATCCATGGCAAGAAGGAACTGTCCTGAGTGTTGCTGGCACCACTCAAATGGGCAGAACATAGAATGGATAAAAAGGGAATATGGCAAGGGCCTCTTCTTCCTCTACTTCTCCTCTTCCTCATTCCCTCTCTTCCTCTCCCTCCCTCCTGGCCCCCATGATGTGAGCCACCCTGCTTTGCTACACTTTCCCACTGTGATGGACTAAAACCTCATGGAGCCATGATCCAAATAAACCTTTCCCCCTTAGATTGTTCTGTCCTGCTATGCTTTTACTTATAGCAATGAAAAATAGACATAAACTGTAAGGAGAAGAAAATAAGTACACATTTTAATGTTTTGCTGATAGATATTCACCTGAACTTTTGTCAGTCAACAAGTACAGGCACAAAGGGAACTTTTACATTCAGTTAATATCTCTGAATGAATGCTCCTTTGATATGTGACACTATACTTAACAATCTAGTAAAGAAACACAAAATAAAAACACATACTCTTGACAATCTTTCACTTAAAGATTCTATTTCTATTTATGTGTTTATGCCTGTGAAGGTATATACCGAGTATGTATGGTAATGACGGAGGGCAGAAGAAGGAATGGGATGTCCTGGAGCTGGAGTTAAGATCGGTTGTGAGTCACATGATGAGAGTGCTGGGAAACAAACTCAGGTCTCCTGGAAGAGCAGCGGGTGCTCTTCACTGCTTGAGCTATCTCCCCAGCCCTCAAAGTCTTTAATTAAAAGGAGGAGACAAGGCTGGATGTGGCAGTACACATCTTTAATCACAGCACCCAAGAGACAGAGGAAAGGGGATCTCTGAGTTTAAGGCCAGCCTGCTCTACATATTAAGGTCCAGGGCAGCCAGAGATGTCTCAAAAAGTAATTGATTAATTAATAATGGCAGGAAACACAACTAACAAGCCATTATTTCTTTGTTTTTAAGGACAATAAACACAAATTCCTATACAAGTTTTTAAAAGTGGGTGGCTAGTTGGTTGTGGTGGTAAACTCTTCTAGAATATGCTGAAGAGGCAGAGCAGGAGGATCATGAGTTTCAGGTCAGCCTTGGGCTACCCATTTCTGAGCTAGAGAAATGGCTCAGTAATTACGAGCTGGCTGCTCTTCCAGAGAACCTGGGTTCAATCCCCAGTGCCCACATGTAGACTCACAGTGATATGTAACTCCAGTTCTAGGAGATCTGATGCCTTCTTCTGATCTCCATGGGCACTGTATGCATGTGGTATACAGACATACATGCAGGCAAAACACCCTTACACATATTATGCTTGGAAAATAAAAATTTTTAAAATGTTTTTTTTAAGTGTATGAATGAGGGACTGGAGAGATGGCTCAGCAGTTAGGAGTGCTTAGTACTCTTGAAGAGGACCAAGGTTTGGTTCCAAGCACCCCCATGGTAGCTTACAGCTGCTTGTAACTGCAGTTCCAAGGAATCTGATGCCTCTTCCAGCCTTCATGGGCACATATAGTGCACATCAACTCATGTAGACTCACACACATACACATAAACAAATTTTAAAAAACTTAAGCTGGATGGTGGTAGTACACATCTTTTATCTTAGCATTTGGCAAGCAGAGGCAGGCATATCTCTGAGTTTGAGGCCAGCATGGTCTATAGAAGGAGTTCAGGATATCTCCAGGTCTACATAGAGAAACCCTGTCTCAAAAAACAAAAAAACAAACAAACAAAAACAACAACAACAACAAAAATTAAGTATGTGGTCAGGGACCAGTGAGATGAGTCAGTGAATTAAGATATTTGCTGCCAAGTCTGATGACCTGAGTTCCACCCCTAGGACCCACATAGTAAAGTGAGAGATCTGACTACCGAAAGTTGTTTTCTGACCCACACGCATGTAACACACACACACACACACACACACAGAGAGAGAGAGAGAGAGAGAGAGAGAGAGAGAGAGAGAGAGAGGAAACAGAGAGACAGAGAGACAGAGAGACAGAGAGACAGAGACAGAGAGGCAGAGACAGACAGAGACAGAGACAGACAGACAGACAGACAGACAGACAGACAGACAGACAGACAGACGGATGTGGTGGCCTATGGGAGTAATCCCAACACTTGGGAGGTCGAAACAGTTTTGCTGTGAATTCTAGGTCAACCAGAGTTACATAGCAACCATGTTACAAAAAGGAAAAAACTGGGGCTGGTGTTGCAACACGTGCTGTATGCTAAAAGCCTTGGGTTCAAGCTCCTGCAGCACATAAACCAGGCATGGTACATACCTGAATCTCAGCTGTTGGGGAGTGGAGAAAACACTATCAGCGTCTATAGAGAGAGTTCCAAGCCAGCTTGGGATATAGGAAACCCTGTCTGAAAAGAAAAAGGGCAGGAGTTGGGTGGTGGGGAGATGGGTCAGTGGTTAAGAGCACTTGCTATTCTTCCAGAGGACCCAAGCTCAGTTACAAGCATCCACCCACATCAGGTGGCCCGCATCCATCTGTAACTCCAGCTCCAGGAGGTTTCAAGACTCTGGCTTCCTGATGCATCTGCACTCACGTGCACACACCCACATGTAGACATACACACCTACACAAAATTTAAAATAACAAAAATAAATCTTTTTAAAAAGTATATTGTGTATAGTAATACAGTTCTGTACTTAGCCATTTGAAGGTTAAAACAAGAGGGTTTTGAGTAGGCCACTTCCAGTGAGGACTACATAGAAATTCTACATCTAATGAACAATAATTTACATATAATATATGTATCCGTATTTAAGTATACATGTATATTATATACGTTTATTTATTTATTTATTTATTTATTTATTTATTTATAGCTTGATCCATGGAACCATACACATGCCCACACTTTTATACTTGTGTATGTGTCTATGTGTGACCATATCAATATGTATATTATTTCTCATGCATATTTTTCAATACACATGTTTTTAGCTATTGCTACAGATTACTATATACGTCATTGCTTTTTCAATTAAAAAACATTTTGGGGGCACAGTGTAACAGAAGCATCTGGTAGAAATTATCTTTATGGTTAATGTATATGGGTCAATGATGAGTCTCTAGAATTTTGAAATTTCACGGAGAGATTGATACGTGCTTTTCTCATCTAGCCATGTCAAAAGAGAGTGAGCTGGAGCTCTTCGGTACAATTAAGATACAGGGAAACGTACAAAGATATCTGCACTGAACTTGGTTCAGTGGAACTGTTCCAGATCAACAGATTGGAGGAGTCTTCTCTTAAAATAGTCTTGCAGATTGGTGAAAGCTTCAGATCACATTAATTTGTGATAGTAAAGAATAGTAAAGGATGTAATTTTACATATTTCTATCTCTGTAGTTTATTAGCAAGAACGTTTGGTGTATCTATAGTTTGTTATTGTGCAAAATCAACTTAGACGCAGCGTTTGGACCATCTAGTCAGCAACCTCTTCCTACCTAAATTTTTAGATTCCCTTGCTCAAACCATCATAGGAATCAATGGTTTTCTCGAAAAGAGAACTCCCAGACACAGTAATGTCAAGTGAGATACAAGGTCTTATTATAGAAAGGAAGAGGATATTTTTAAAGCTTTAGGTAAGGCTGACTTTTTCATTGTACATAAAAAATTAGTTACACAGCATTTTATTCTCACTAGACTATCAAAAATTAAGAAGTATAACAGTAACAATCATTAATAATACACAGAACTCTCATGAACTATGAAAGAGTAAGAAAAATCTGGCATTAATTATCTCACATAATTGAAAATGTATACATGCAACAGCCCAGCAACCCTACTTACAGGGAGAAATGCTTGAATAAAAAGGTATGCAAAAACCTATGTTTAGCAGCGATATTTGAAATAACACATGTGTGGGGAGCAGGGATAAACACAACCTTAGGTTGTGTTGAAAACAACCCTACTGTGTGTCAAGAGAAGAATAAATTTTGTAATATCCACACAACAGGATGTTAGCTAGAAATAAAAATGAGTAAACTGTTATTATATATAGCATGGATAAACTTTAAAAATAAATATAATTTTAAAAGAATATTGGAAGATAGTAAACTGGGCAGTGGTAGCACACACCTATAATCCCAGCACTCAGGAGACAGAGGCAGCAGATCTCTGAGTTGGAGGCCAGCCTGGTCTACAGAGTGAGTTCCAGGATGGCTAGGGGAAAAAAAGCCTCAATAAATATGTAAATTAAACAATATATGCTTTTAGAATATATACACTCTTGATTGAATACATTTTAAAAACAAAGCTGAAGCCTGGCAAGCTGGCTTAGAAGTTAAGAGCACTGGTTGCTCTTTCAGAGGACCCAGATTCGATTCCCAGCACCTACATCAGCTCCCAACCACCTGTAACTCAAGTTCCAGAGGAGTTTCTTCCTTCTGAATTTACCAAGCACACCCACAGTACACGGACAAATACTGGGGCAAAACATTGCTATGCGTAAAATAAAATAATTTTTAAAACTTAAAAACAAAGGGAAACAGAGCCCCAATGTGCTGATGCATGCCTGGAATCCTAGTGCTTGGGGGTGAAGACACAGGAATGGGAGGGTTCAGGGTCGACTTGAGTCACATAGCAAGACTTTATCTTTAAAAAGAAAGAAGTGAAAGAAAGAAAGAAAGAAATGAAAGAGAGAAAGAAATGAAAGAAAGAAAGAGAGAAGGAAGGAGGGAGAGAGAAGGGAAGGGAGGGGAAAGGAGGGGAGAAGGAAGGAAGGAAGGAAGAGAGGAAGAGAGAAAGAAGGAGAGAGAGAGAGAGAGAGAGAGAAAGAAAAGAGAGAGAGAGAGAGAGAGAGAGAGAGAGAGAGAGAGAGAGAGAGAACTAAAACTGTCATCGATACTAAGCACACAACAAGCTTGCCTGTAGTTACTCCTGTGGGCAGGAAGCTGAGACAGAGGGGAAAAGCACAAGTCAGTGCAAGTGACTAGAGAGTGTTCTAGTTCTTATGTTGGGTGGAGGTTGTGGGTGGCCTTTGGAATAGTAAGCTTTATAGTTAGCACAGCACCTGCGTATTTCTTATGTACTTCAAGGCAAATTGTAAGCACTCAATCTAATCCATCCTCAGATCTTTCAAGTGAGAACTACAAATGCTGATTCTCACAGGGTATTTTTTTTTTAAAGTTCCTTCCTCAAATAGAAATGAGGAAAAAAATGTTCTGGAAAATGAAAACCTCTCAAAACTACTGCCAGGTTTTAGAAGAATTATGAATCTAGCAGAAGCCAGGAGAATATATGTAAAACGACAAATAGGCCAATTACATGGGATCTCACCCCACAGCCTGCTAAGGCAGTGCTCAGACCCTCTTACCTCCCAGATGCAGGTGGGATTCCATCACTAGTAGGTGAAGTTAAATTCACCTACTTTAATATTTTAATACTTAATGTTAAATATTAAAAGTTTACTCTGATGGAAGACATTACTACACATTGGAAAATACACCAAAGGTGTGCCACAAAAATTTTGAGGGTAATATTCTAGAGGAAATGGTGTGGACTTGGGTCTACAGGGCTTGGTATTAGAACAAAACTCCTTCTTAAGTTTTTTCTTTTTGTTTTTTTAAATCCTTCCTAATACAGAGTCAGAAAATTACCCAAAACAAGTCTCAGGAAAACCCTTAGTTTGTGATACAATGAACAGTCAGATTTGTATATTTAATCTTAATATGTATCCATTCAACCTCTCTTTTGTTTCCTTCTCAACAATAATTGACCTGATAACCATGTGAGTCAGCATGTGCCAAGGATGTAAGAATATAGGCTTAACTGCTTGCTGTATAGCTCTCATGACATGCCATGGACCACACTCTAAACTTAGTGATTATGTACCACAGAACAACAGAGAAACTGTGGCTGACAGAGAGTAAGTTACACAAAAGGGAATGTTTTAAAGAGTGTGTGCGCTTCCTGTCTGGGCCTGAGCACTGAGCAGATCCTGGGTGGCAGCTCTGCCCTCAATCTCTAGGAATCCAGAGGAAGCAGGGCTTCCAGGTGCTCTAACTCTGGCATTATCTTAGGTAAGGAGAAAGCAACGCCTGCCCCAAACAGGAAGTAACTGGGACCCACAAGGACCCAGGAAGTCACTCCTGGCCTAGAGCACTGGTTCCTTCCGGTCTGGGCCTGAGCACTGAGCAGATCCCGGGTGGCAGCTCTGCCCCCAATCTCTAGGAATCCAGAGGAAACAGGGCTCCCAGCTCTAACCCTGGCATTATCTTAGGTAAAGAGTGTGTGCTAGAACCTTCAGCTTTGAATTTAAGAATAATACATTAATACATTAGGGGTTGGAGAGATGGTTCACTGTTTAAGGAGTAGCTACTCTTCCAGAGGTCCTGTCAATTTCCAGCAACCACAAGTGATTCACTACCATTTGTAATGGGATCTGATGCCCCCTCTTCTGGTGTGCTTGAAGACAGCATACTTATATACATAAGATAAATATACATATGTACTCACATACATAAATAAATATACATAAAATAAATAACTTGTTTTAAAAAAGATAGTACATTATTTTTCATAGAGAACAGCTAGGGTGATTTGCTTATTGTCTCACAGTGGATCTCTGAGATTATGAAACATAGAAATTTACAGGTTCTAGAAAGATAGCTGTGGTTCACAGCATTGACCAGTTTTTCAGAGGACCTGGGTTCAATTCTCAACACCCACAGAGGTTCAGACTATTAATTAATTACTTAATTAATTAATTAAGAACTATGTAATTCCAGTTCTTACAGATCTGTTGCCCTCTTCTGGTTTCCACAGGCACTGGATATGCAAGTGATGCACAAACATACATGCACAGGCAAATAATCTACATGTGTAAAATATAATTTTTCAACTAAAAAAAGAAAAATGGAAGTCAGGCATGGTGGCACATGCCTTTAATCCCAGCACTGAGGAGGCAGAGACAGGCTGATCTCTGTGAATTGAGGCCAGCCCGGTCTCTATAGTGAGTTTTTAGGATAACAGAGAACCCTTGTTCTGAAAAACAAAACAAAACAAATAAACAAACAAAAAAACAAAAAGGAAAAAGAAAAGAAAACTGGAGGAAAGTTTGGTATATTGTACTTATTTAAATTGTCCTAACCTATGCTGTGTTAGTCTGTGTTCAGCTTCATGACCTGGAATCCAATTAACCTTTCTTTCTTATCTATAGGCAAAAATAAATTAATTAAGATACCAAATACTTCAACTTCTGATTACATATGGAAAAACTTTTACCTGAAGACAAACTCAATTAAAATTCAAATATTACAAAGTTAATATATAAAATAAAGGGATCTGAAGCAAATTACACAATTTATTAAGTGAGATTATAGAGCAAGCCACAGAACTTTAACAGATGCTCTTGCTCAGCAAACACCATCCAAATTTGTAATGTTTTCTGACATCTGACAAGCCTACAACAGTAAGGAAGGTATCTCTTAATTATCCAAGAATATTCAGAACAAAGAGTAAGAAGTTAACATGAAAAACCATCAGAGACTAAGGAGAATAAATTAAAAACAACAACAACAACAAAGACAGCAATAACAACAACAAAACTCTAGTCTCAATTGAAAACAAAAAAGTGTGAAATTATAGCAAGACCAAATAAGATGGAGAAATGCAAAGATAAAGAAAATGTGGCTGTCTGGTGTTTCAGAACAGAGAGGAAGATCACACTCTGTTGGGGATCAGTTCTAATGCTTTGAATTAATCCGGCCCCCAAATCAGGAATCTGAGTGTCAAAATGCTTCCGGCCCTTGTCCCTAATTGGTTTTTGATCGATCAATAGAGCCAACGGTCAATAGCTGGGCAGGTGGACTGAGGAGAGACTTGGAGATTTGTGAGGGCGAGGAACCAGGAGAGAGGAAAAAAGGAGAATCACCACAACTTGTGGGAGAAGGATGGGATGTAGGAGCTGCAGGAGAGAAAGCCAAGCAGCCATGTAAGAATTTGGGTAAGTAGCCACTGGCCAGTTCTCCAGTTGGGCCTAGGGTAGCAGGGGAAGGCTTAGAAGTCTCAGGAGTACCAGAGGGGTGTGTTTGCTAGCAGGGGAAGTTTTAGGAGTGATTAGCCCTTGAGCTAGTCACAGCATATCAAAAAATAACTGATGTGTATGTTTGTGTTTGTGTTGTGTGTATGTGTGTGTCTTTCATTCAAGAATCCAAAGAGCTCCGGGGCAGGTGGCTGAGAGTACAGCCCACCACTAAATTCACTGCTACAATACTCTTTCAAAGGGCTAATATTAAAAATGTGTCCTAAGTATAGGGAAGAAAAAGAATGATGGAAATGGGAGAGAAAGAAAGAGGGAGAAATAGTTAAGTGACAAAAGGAGCGTAAAGTCTACTAAAAACCAACAAATAAAAGCATAAGCTACACGTGTGCACGAGTGTGCACCTTTAATCCCAGCAGTTGGAGAAACAAGCAAGTGAATTCTTGGGAGTTTGAGGTCAGGTTGATCTGCACAGCAAGTTTCTGGCCAGCCAGGGCTACATAGTGAGGCCCTACCTCCAGAAACAGACAACTCACACCCATACCTCAAAAACAATTGTAAGCAAAGAGTGAAGTCTGTCTAGGTTCAGGTCCTAGCTCTGCTATCCAGCCAGTTGAAATTTGCAAGCTAGGGTCTGTGTGTTTACGTGTTCTTATCTGTAATGTGGAGATCATAATGTTGTAAGAATTTTATGATTTAGTCTGAGCGCTAACATATACGAGGCATACAACAAGAGTGCTATGTGAACATGGTGGTGGATAATCTTGTCAATTTTCAGTGTGTGTACAGAGCAGAGGTCAGTGTTCTCAATGATCTCCACCTTTCCCCCATCCCAACTTTTTTGTTTGTTTGTTTTAAGACAGGGTCTCTCACTGAACTTGGATCTCATCAATTTACCTTAGCTGTTTGGTCAGCAAGCCCTAGGGATCCTTTGGTCTCTGCATTCCCAGTTCAGGGATTACAGGGATGCATTGCTAAGCCCAACTTTTCGGAAATCAGATCTTCATCCTTGCACCTCTTAGGAGGCAGAGGCAAAGTAGTCTATGATTTTGAAGCAAGCCTGGTCCACATAGTGAGTTTCAGGACAGTCAGGGCTATGTAAAGAGAACCTGTCTCAGAAAAGCAAAAAAGAAAGATTTAAAAAAAAAAAAAAAACCATAAAAATGGCTGGATATGGTGGTGATTGCCTTTATCCTAGCACTCAGGGGGTAGAGGCAGGACCTTATGAGTTCCAGCTATCCTGTTCTATATAACGAGTTCTAGGATAGAAATGGTTACCTAGAAAGACTCTCTCTCTCTCTCTCTCTCTCTCTCTGTGTGTGTGTGTGTGTGTGTGTGTGTGTGTGTGTGTGTTGTCGCAGGAGACAAAGTTTAGTAAGGAAAGGAGCAAACACGAGTGAGTTCCAAGTTGATGACAAGGATGATACAGAGACAATAGCATCTGTAGTTGTTACAGAGATTAGCAAAAGCCTCTAGCTTGTAAAAGTTCAAGCTCCTTTGAAAGAAGAGAGACTGGACAGAGCACCAACTACCAAGGCAAGTGTCTTCCCAGGTTTGGCCTCCAAGGTATTCAGTGGTCACTGTGGTAAAACAGAGCCAGGCTGTATATCAAACTGGTTATATGTCAAACTGGCGGCCGAGCCTGACAACTTCACCCACTTGTTGCTGGTCTTGTAAACATGCAAACGCAGGTTTACAAGATCATGGAGGCCTGTGCCAAGGTTCTAGAAAGCGACTGAGGACAGGTGAGGCGTGTCAGGGTCAGATTCCCTACAAAGAGACCTTGAGGGATCATTAAATGAAACTGTGAGAATGTAACCTAATTCCAATACAAAGTCCAGGATGTTGGAGATCCCAGGACCTTGAGATGTCTTAACAAATGGTGCTGGCCAGAGCCCCAGATGCAGGGTTTGGTATTTGCCCTGCTAGGTTCTGGCCTTGCTTGGTCCCATCTTTCCTTGTTCTGCCTGGTTCTTCCTTTGGGGATGGGAATTCTTATTCTGTACCATTGTGTTGAAAGCATGTAACATATTTTTGAAACTTTACAGAAGATCATAATTAAGAGATCCTTCAGTCTCAGTAGACACTCTGCACTGAACCTTTGAACAGTGATGAAACTATTAAGATGTTAGGGAGTCACAGAGTTGGACAGAATGCATTTCTTTCACTATGACATGAACATGCAACTTTAAGGACCAGGGATGGATGTTATGGCTTAAGTGTGGGGCCCATCAAGATGATTCAGTGGACAAAGTGCTTGCCATTCAAATCTGACAACTCAAGTTTAATGCCTGCACCTCATAGTGTAAGGAGAGAACCAACTCTTGAGGGTGGTCCTCTGACCTCCACATGCACAGTCATATACACACATTATACACATACACACATCATACACATACACACAAAAATCACAAATGAAAGAAAAAATTTAAGTTATGTGTTTGTGGCTGTCAAATTGACAAGGAGTGGAGTTGTGATTATTAATCAAGATTGAGAGTTTACCAGGATTTAGATACAGCAAGAAGGCAATCCTCTAGGTGTGTCTATGAGGCCATTTCTAGAAAACTTTAACTGGGGTGGGAAGATGCCACTCATGGCTGGTGTCACAGGTGAAATAAAATGTAGCCTGCATCCCCCTTGTCCTCTGACAGCAGGTGCAGTGCCACCAGTCACCTCACACGCCGCTTTGGCACAACTAGAACTGTTCTTGCCACCACACCTGCCTCACCACACCTGCCTCACCACACCTGCCTCACCA
>JANHMN010000013.1:49700975-49730986 GCA_030674055.1 Rhabdomys pumilio | reverse complement strand
GAGCCACATGTGGCCTGGGTCAGCATCAGAAGGGAGCCACATGTGGCCTGGGTCAGCATCAGAAGGGAGCCACATGTATTTAGTTTTGATCCAAGCAGTATAGTGGCAACACACTGATGTCCTAAAGGAAGCAAAAGAGAAATTTTAAAGTCATTGTAAAATGCCAGCAACTTTCAATATACAGAGTCACTCTTCGAAAAGGCCTAGCTTTTCTGTCCATATCTCATCTCATCTATATATTGTTTTAATATATGAATACTTTTGTTTGTTTTTAAAACTACTTTAAGGTTGTACATGATAACACAATACCTTTGACTGTATTGGTGAAGCAGAGGCAGGTGGTTTGAGTTGGAGGCCAGCCTGACCTACATTGTGAGTTCCAGGCCACCCAGGTTTATTTATATGACAAGACTATGTCTCAAAAAACAAACAAACAAAACAACAAAACCCTCTAAAACAAAATGTAATTCAATTTAAAAGAGAAGGAAAGGAAAAGTTTAAATAAGAAGTTACATCCACTTGGTGTAACTTGGTGAGCCCAGTGAGAAGGCTCAGCAGGTAAAGGCATCTATTACTCCAAGTCTGACAGCTTGTTTTTAATCCCTGGGACCCACAAAGAAGAAGGAAAGAGCCAGTTCCCACAAGTTGTCCTCTAACATCCAAATGTGCCATAAGTGTGTACACACACACACACACACACACACACACACACACACACACACGGAGTGTAACTTAGCCTTTAATTCCAGCACTCAGGAGGCAGAGGCAGGCAGATCTCTGTGAGTTTGAGGCCTGCCTGGTCTTCAAAAAGAGGTCTAGGACAGCTAGGGCTGTTACACAGAGAAACCATGTCTCAAAAAAAAACAAAAAACAAAGTTTATGCCCTGGGGGAAAGTATCCAGGATATCCAACACTTTCAAATTATTCTACTTGTAGCCTAGAAATTGATATTCTGATTAAAGATGAGACAATTGTGGGCTAGAGAGATGGCTCACTGACTGCTCCTCTAGAGGTCCTGAGTTCAATCCTCAGCAACCACATGGTAACTTGCAACCATCTGTAAAGAGATCCAATGCCTTCTTCTGGTGTGTCTGAACAGAGTGACAGTATACTCATATACATAAAATAGTAAATCCTTTTTTAAAATGAGACAATTGTATTATTTCAGTATCTGTTACTTTTAACAAGGCCTACTTCTTCCCAGCCTGGAATCATTGCTTAGTGCAAGGTGGCACAAATGCATGTGCTAATTTGTTAAGGGGTCTCTCTTCTTGGAAGCATACAGTCTATTTATTTTCATTATTTCTATTTTCTTCTTTTTAGACAGGGTCTCACTATGCAACCCTGGCTGGCTCAAAATTTAATATGCCAATCAGGGTGGCCTCGAACTCAGAGATACACCTACCTCTGCCTCCCAATGTGGAATTAAAGACATGCACCACCATGTCTGGGTATTTTAATTATTTTTTTCAAGACAAAAAAAAAAAATCCTGGGGCTGGAGTGGGATCTGGGTTCAGTTACTAACATTCATATGGTGGCTCACAACCATTTGTAAGGCCAGTTACAAGGGATCTTGCTGCTCCTGACCTCCTCAGACTCCTGTATACATACACTCAAGAATCTGGGTATGATAGTTTTAGCCATCAAAGGCTACAGAGTGAAGAATTAAAAGCAACAGTTACTAGTCTTTGTTTGGTTTTGTTTGAGACAAATACTCATTCATCAGTAGCATTGGCTAACCTGGATCTTGCTAGACCAGGATTGCCTTGCACTCATAGAAATTCACCTGTCTTTGCTTCTGAATGCTGGGAACAAGATGTGTAATAGGTAGGAGGATGAGGAATGGTCCAACTCACCACAGGGAGGGACTCATCTGCTGATGAGAACTGGTTCAACATCATGTTAATATTTAAGAAGTAAACTAAAAAGTACTATTCAGTAACTCTCACACCAACAAAAAAAGCTGTTCATAGTGTAAGTGAAAATTCAAAATTGCTTGGTCTCTTTCGGGATGCATGTGAACTCAGTTTCATGCTTCTGACCCATGTCTTCAGGTCTCCAAACTGCAATGAAACCAGATAAAAGTTCAAGGGACCACTTCACACCCTAAACACGTGCGAAGTTTGTTCAACAGAATGTTCTACTGCCAAAATAGTGTTGGCAGAGTTTGGAACAAAAGCCCCGGGCTGCATGGTTTGCTGGCACTGGAGTGCTTGCAAATCTTAACATAATACCACTGAGTCTGAGAATTACCAGTTCATTTGAGACTCCTCCTCCAACTTTGACTTGAGAAAGATGGAAGTGATCATCAGGAAGGACTTTGTTAACACTTTTTCCTCTCTCCAGAAATAGTTGGATTTCCCACTCTTGGTTGTCATGACTCTATATACCTTGGTGTTTACACAGCAAATCTAATGCACGCTATTTTGGAATGGATGTAAATTCAATTTTATTAGATTGCTTTGGTGGGGGGTTATGAACTACTATACACAAACAAAATTATGACAAATTTCAACTTAGAGATACTTGATCCAAACAATTTTCTACACATCACAATTTATTATCTACAAAATATGTTGGGGGGAGTAGTGGGTTTGAAACCAGTCTCAACTACACGAGACTCTTTCTCAAAAAATAAACAAAGATGTAGGAGCAGTTAAGACATAGAATTACTTGTAAGTCACCACCACTTTATGTCTATTTCAGTCTTCTTACTTCTCCAAGTTTGAGTGATGGGTGTTTACTATGTACATGAATGATATAGAAAGTCAGGAAAGAAGCCAGGAAGTTTCTTCAGCAAGTACAGTTAGGGGATCTTCATGATTCTGACAGTGGGTAACTGAAAAGAAATTGTACTTAAATGTTAAAATTACAGTTAAATGTTAAAAGTACAGAAGGCAGGCATAGTGGTGAACACCTTCCAGCACTCAAGGAGACAGAAGGATTGTTGAATTCAAGGCTAGCCTTATCTACATAGTGAGTTCCAGTTCAGCCAGGCCTGTCTTTACGGAGGGGAAATATGCAGTTAGAAAACTAACATCTACACTTGTAGTGACTTTATGCTATACTTGATAAATATGAATTACTGGGAAGCTTTGGCTTGTTTTCTATTAAAAAACCACATTCGAAAGCACTATTTGCTTATCACACTATAAAAAAAATTAAGTTCTAGGTTTTTCCTTCAGTAACTACACGCACTTTATTAGTTTCTGACAGCCTTCTCTAGTTCTTCCCAAGTGCTCTTAATTCTTAGCTCCAATTTCATATTTTCACTAGCTTCTAATTTCCACAGTGGAAACATTTGGAACAAAATACTCCAGGATGACAGGACACAGAGATGATAGTTGTAGAGACATTCATATCGTGGTGCTGCCACCTAAAGATGAGGTGAATAAAAAAGCAGTTCAAAGGAAATGACCCGTCACTTCAGCCCATCTCATTTTCTCACCTCTAACCAGAGATGAGTAAATATTTTGTTGTTTCTTTTAAGTACGTGATTTCAATTGTCTCATAATGTATTACTATCATTTTCTATTAGCACAAATCTCAAATACAAACCTTTTAAGTGCTCCCTTTGATTCTCTAAGAGCCGTTAACCACCTTCTACAATATATAAAAAGGTCATCGAAAGATAGTTTAAAGACAACAGTGGACGGTCGTGGACAGAATGACTTAAAACTTCTCCTTCATGGGTAAAATAGTCCTTAAAATTCGGGACAACTAACTTTTCCAACTTAGAGGTTCTTATCTATAAAATGATATTTCTCATAGGTTTTAACTCGATGAAATTCTTGAAGACTAATGAAGTTTAAAGTTCTATTGCCTAAAAACAGAACATTTTTCATGTGTGTTCAAAATTACTTGAAAATCTGGTCAGTTAGGACATTTGCAAACAGCTGAATTCCCATACTTAAAAAAGCAACAAAATGTTCATTTAATCCTTAGGGATGAGAAAATGTTTGAGATGGGTTGAAGAGAGCTGGGTCATTCCTTTGAATTGCTTTTCTATTCGCCTCTTTATTTGCCTCAATAGGGTGACTTCTCTTGGAGATCTATTTAAATAAAGAAGATGAAAGCAGTTATTTATTCTGCAGATCATTAGTTTATGTTAATTCTGTGTAGTGTTCATTGAGATGCTACAGTATACATGATAGTAACTGTGCACCCAAAATCTTGAAGTTGGTAAGATTTCACAAACACTCTTAGAGGACATTGCAGAGTCCTAGCTTTCACCCTTGCATAGCCATTTGTAAAAATTAATTTGTCCTTTTTTTTCTTCCCCCTCTCTTCCCAAGGACGCATAAATAATATTTATCAGGGTTTTTGTCCTTAGTCACATTCTCTCAAAGGGGCCCAGCTTCACCTACACTGCGTGGGAGGCTGGGCAGAAACCCCGCATTTCCTGTCAATGGTTCCTGGAATATAAACCTGATCATCTAGCCTCTCTGCTTTACGCTAATTCCTCCCCTCCATCCTCTCTCTGCGGGCGTCTCAAGGCCAAGGTGAGACCCTCCCGGGAGATGAAAGGCTCGTTGCCTCTGAGCTAGGCGGAGGGAGGGGGCGTGTGACGAGGTGGCAGCAGCAGCCGCAGTGACGCTGAGGCCCTTAACGCAGAGCTGGCGCAGGCCCTTCATGCTCCCACCCGGGCCGGAGCCCAGCCTGGGCCTCGCGATCGCCAGAGAGGGATGAGCCCCCTAGGGGCGCCCCGGGAGCCGGGTGGGGAGAGAGGGCCACCGGGGCCCAGTCCACAGACGCGCCCAGGGGCCTGGGCTGCGGTGTTGACGCGCCAACGGCAGCGAGGGCGCGTTCACGCGTGCGAGGCAGAAACGAGGAGCGCGCTCGGCTACCGCGGCAGCCACGGAGCCGCGAGCGCGAGCCACGGAGGGGGTGGGCAGCGCGGGGCGCGCGCTGACGTCGCCGGGAGTCACGCACGGAGCGCCGGGTTACGCGCCGACGTCTGGCTGCCACGACTCGCCGTGGCGGCGGCGGCGGCGGCGGCGAGCGGATCCCGCTAGGGAAGAAGGAGAGAGAGCTGACGGGGCTGTGAGTGAGCGGGAGGAGCGGGGTGCCAGCCCGGCCTGCCTGCGGGAACGAAAGCCAGAGCGAACGAGGCCCGAGCCCGCCGTGCGGCCGCCGCCTCCGCCTCCTCCCCTCCCCTCGCGGCCCGCCCCCGCTCGCAGCCCGCCCTCCTCGCGGCTCAGCCCGCAGAGCCCGAGTGAGGCGCCGTTCGGCTCGCGCGCCGTCCAGAACAGGTGTGCGCGCGCCTCCCCCTCCCTCCTCCTCGCGCCCGCCTCGCGCGCGCCGGCCTCCCTCCAGCCTGCGCCCTCCCTCACCTGCGGCAGGACAGCGCCCGCCAGCCCGCCCGCCCTGGTAAGCCCCTCGCGACCTTGCTTGCTGTCACTGCCACACTCGAGGTGCCGCCCACCTTGTCCCCTGCAACTGTCCTCTCAGCCCAGGATTAATTATAGTGCCATTGCAGACCCAGGCAGTGCAGCAACGCCCCCCCCCCCACCAGGCCTGGCGGAGACGAACGAATGAACCCCCTCCCACTTCCGAGAAGGACCATCATGACATTTATTTCCCTGTTAAAAAATAAAAAAATAAAAAAATTCTCCCTCCGCAGGCACTAGTGACCATCAATGATGCGGATTTTTTTAGCCATCCCTGAGCCTCATTTCCCCAGACCACCGTGGCCCCAGGCCTGGGACAGTGCTCTAGACGTGGCCGACACTCCCAGTACAGCAGTCCTTGAAGGTGGGGAGAGGAAGGAGGGATCTATAATTTAGATTCCACTACCAACCCAATCTCCTGCTCCGCAGCCCCCTCCCCCAAATTACATACATACGCCCAGGGTGCGTTGTTTAAAGAAAAAAAAAAAAAAAGACAACAAACAAATGGGTGCTGACATCGCAGATGAAGCCAGGCCCAAGGATGTGTGGCCCGAGCAATAGCTCCAGGTCTGTCTGCTCAGTAGCCACCTCCATTTTTGTCGGAGGTGGGGGTCAAAAGGAAAGGATGTGAAGCTAAAGGGTCTTCTCTGAGGTTGACAGTAAGACCAGAGGTGGGTTGCGCTGTAAGAGAACGGACCCTACAAACACATCTACCAGAAGCTTGAACTTTGGGAGAGGCCACCAAGGTGTAAGGAGCTGTCGGCCTTCATCCCCTTTCCCCGGGGGAAAAAAATCCTACCTTCTTTTCCTGTCTCTGAAGGGACTCTTGGAAGCTGTTTCGTTCTGATCAGGGCCCCTTACATGTTGGTCCAGCTAGGAGCTTTAAGGCATCTTTTAGCAGCGGTATCTATGTTTCTGTCCCATGCCCTTGGAAGGGAGATTTACAATAGGCTAGATTTGTTTTGGCATCTTTTGGTAGACTTTCAGAGGGAAAATGAAAATTTTTATTTACTTTAAGACCCCCTTTCCCCGTCTATCCCCCACCCCGCCCAAAGGACTTAAGGGAATTGTGGATTTGAAAATTGGAGTGTTGACTAGAGTATGGAAACAGTTGCTGATTTGAGTTCTTTGAGTACAGTACTAGTAAAACCATTTAAGTATCAGAGGAAGAGAGAGCTTTTGACATTTGATTCAAATGTTTTTGTTTGAACCTTTGGGGTATGTAAAATGTCGGATTCTCTCAATTTTTATGGATTTTAGAATGCATGCTAAATTTAACTCTTCTGCAAATGTTTAAAAGGAAAACATTTGGGAAATGGGGAGATTAGAGATCACTAAATAGTTCTTTTCTGAATTTGAATATTTAGTTCATATCTTTAATTCTAAACACTAATACAGTGTCAAAGAAAGCTGATTTTCAATAGGTAAGCTATTGAAAGTTTCTTTAAAAGGATTCATGAAATGTTAGTTCTGTGAGATGATGTGTTCAGGTTTATCTGAGAGCGTTCTCTGAGCCATAAAGAAATGTGGAATTCCTCTGCTTTGAATATTTGCAGCCTAACACTTTGGTTGTTTTTAATGATTTAAGTCTTGAAGATGATTGTCTACTTTTACCCAAGTAGCACTTGAATTAAGTTCCAGTGCTCTCTTTTTGGGGGTGGGGTGGGGATGAAATCTGTGTTTTGTGAGTACTCACTGTTGCTTCTGTTGGGAACGATACAATCAAGAGTTTACTATCCAGAAGTAAATAGCCTCCCCTTAAGTTTATTTTATTAACTGTGTGTTGGGTTTTTTCTTTAAAACTAAAAGATGAATTACATTATTTCAGAATCACCTGTGGTTTAAGCAGGGGAAGTTGAGGTTTTATTTTCCCTTTTGGTCTGTCTTTGTGTCCTTGTGCAAAAAAAAAAAAAAAAAATGTGGGTAAGTTTGTTGAATATGTAGTGATTAATCTTTTTTAATATTGATTCTCTTTAAAGAAGAATGTAAGTGTATGGTATTAATAAAGAGGTTCAAACGACCTAGAAATGTTTAGTAGGTAAATGTAAGCAAAATCTGAGCGAAGGGGAAACGTTTCTTTTTGATGATTTTTCTCATTAATGTGGATATTTTGCTCCATATTATTTTTTGTTTCTTTTTAGTTTTTCCTGCATTGTAATGAAATTGTATGGTTACTCTTACAGCTGTGTGCATTGAAGTAACAGATTCAAAGAGCTAAATACTAGAACAGGTTTTTCATTTATCAAGTTAGTATATTTAGGTAGTTAACAAATGGCTAAAAGTCTCTTAAGTCCACACTTTTCTGATAGATCCTCAAAGCCAGGATGCAGATAAAACTTTTAAGTTCTACTTAAAGTTCTAAACATCTTAAGACTTCCTTATAAGTTACTATTCATTCCTTCCTGGCTGCCTTTGAAGACTAATGTCATACCCGTAGCCTAAGGAAAGCCGCTTTTACCTTTTAGTCTGAGAAAAAAAATCCCACATTTAAGTGTTTATGTTGAAATTGACTCTCTTGGTGAAGTAGTAAAAATATGCTACCTAATTAATTTATTGTTGAATTGTTAGAGGGAGAATCCTCAGTCTAGTTTACTTTTTAGATATAAAGCCTCAGTTGTTTGATGGTTTTCACTTAAAATTACAATTTTAAGTGTGCAAATGATATTTAAACTTGTATTTTATCTAGAAACATCATCAGTT
This sequence comes from Rhabdomys pumilio, assembly GCA_030674055.1. Taxonomy (NCBI): domain Eukaryota; kingdom Metazoa; phylum Chordata; class Mammalia; order Rodentia; family Muridae; genus Rhabdomys; species Rhabdomys pumilio. Next base: position 49,722,895 of record JANHMN010000013.1, on the reverse strand, counting down.
GCCTCTGCTCTGGGGAAGAAGTCAATTCCTGGTGATAAGTCCCCTTCTCCCCCAGAAAATCAGAGTGCTCCCAAATTCAAACTGCTTCAGAACCCCTGGAAATAAATGTTTGGAACAACAAGAAATTTAAACAGCGAAGTTAGTCGGGGAAGGCAATTTGGAGCCCCAAGCCTGAAGAATGTAGGGACTGGCTGTGGGTAGCCTCATCAAAATCTCATTGGCCTTGTCTTGATCTCTCATTAGGGGGCAGGGTTTGGTTCATTGTAAACTCTTGCAGAAGAGCAGCACCGCTGTAGATCTGGGCTGCACTATCTTTCCTCGGTTTATACGCAGGAGCATAACACCGATCTATTCTATGCAAATACCCTCTCACTCAGCATTTAGGTTACTGGAATTGCCGGGGTCTATCCAGGGTCCTGACTGTCAGAGGGAGCATGTAGGGAGCCTATAGGCACCCCTGTTGTCTTCAGGAATTTGTTTTTGTTTTAGGAAATCCTCTAAAAGTTCCTGCTTCCCTTAACCCAACAGACTTGGGAGGAGAGAGTGCAGAAAACTCAGCACTGAAAAGGCCCTATGTGGTTCTAAATATTGCTTCTAAATTAAGGAGAAATTCTTTGTGAGGCCCAAAGCAAAGGGTTCTGTTTCAGAGTGAGCTTCCTCACTCTGAGCTCCTTCTGGTATCACTGTTTGCAGGTGCATGTTTCTCGGGCTGGTTCACAGGATTTCTTTGATTTGCTCTTTGTTGGCCAGGGTTCTTTTCCCTGTTTGTTCCTCTTTAATGGGAAGTAGTGAATGTGGCTAATAAAAACTAAAATGGGGCTCTTCCTGGGGACAAAGGCTGGGAGAAAAACGAAGGTGCAGAAGACATGAATACCAGCAGACAGGTTTGCCCCAAAAGTGAAAAGCCATATTAAGGGGCTTTGCCGGCTCAGGACTAGAAAGGCATCTGCCCCTAGACTGTTGTTTAATTTTTCCCACTTTGGCCAACCATCTAGTTACTGGTTTCTGCAGCTAAGTGGGGAAGGCGGCTCCACATTGTAGAAGGAAAGGAGAAGTTCAGCAGGAGTGGAACCCACAGATATATAGGCACATTAGTAGGGTGGAGGCAGCACTGTATGTTGAAAAGCCAGGGGTAAGGCGGCATGATCTGTTTCCTCTCCAGTGATGTGGATTTTGGGGTCACTGGCAAGGGTCCTCTGGAAACAGGCCTTAGCTTTATCACAGCTGTCAGAGCTGCACACTGCAGTGAAGGGGACATGAGCATTCTCTGTCTGGGTGCTGGAAAATAAGTCCTAGATTGTGGATCATAGTTTAAGAAGAAAATTTTTGTTTCTGGTCCCCATCTTTATTCCTGGGCCCCTTTCTATGGCTATAGAAGATCCCCCTTTAGCTATCACCATCCAAAGACTGATAGGTTAATTAATGGTCAGCAACCTGTCAGCACAAAATGCAAGAGATCTTTTAATATTTTATTGGTTGTGGGGGGCTCTCATTGATACTTGCTGAGTTTCTGGGTAGAAGAGAAAAGGGGTAAGTGAACCTGGTTTAATGAATCCCGTAAGGAACTGCGTTTCCCAGGAAATTCCTGACATTTTTAGTTCATGAATTTCCGAAAGCCTGATTGGGTTTCTCCTCCATTCTGGGTCCTTCTAAAGAAGAGTGGGCTGGGGTCTGAATGCTCAGCAGGGCCTGGTTCATCTGCAGAGCTGGCCGACAACCCAAGCTGGGCAGAGCCCTAAGCAGCGTGCCCCCCTTCCCAAATCTCAGAAGGGGGGGCAGCCAGGCAGTCAAGGTCCCAGAGGGGGCTGATCGCAGGTTTTTGGGTGAGTGTGGGTTTCTTTTTTATTGTTGTTTGAGAGTAAGGGCATAGTCTACAGGAATAGGCACTGCGGGCACCCCGGCCCTGGTGCGGCTACTGTCCTCAGCCCAGCTCCCCCCTCTGGTGAGTGCGCCCGCCCGACTGTGCGGGGCTGCGGTTGGGGGGAGGGGGAGCGGGATCATCTGAGGCCAGAGCCGCTGCCGTGCGCGGGGAGGGGGAGCGGCTGGAGCGAGGGGAGGGAGAGGGGAGGGACGGGCTAGGTGTCTGCTGCTCCGCGCCACTGCTGCTGGCGCCCGGTCCTCATCCCCAGCAGCCCCCCTCTGCAGCTAAGGGTTTACCACCGCAGCACCTCTTTTGCCTCGCCTGCCTCTTCGGCTCTGCGGTAGGAGACAGCCCTGCTGGGTTGTGGGTGACACTGTCTGGGTTTGGGTGTGGGTCAGGCCACAGGGGAAAGGGAGGCCGTGACTCGGTGTCCCCTCTGCATCCTACTCTGCTGTGCTGCGAAGGCCCCTCCCCCAATTCTCTCTTTGGGGTCACTGGAAAGCAGAGCCAGGCCTGATCTCTGTGCTTAATACGGCATATTCCTCTCCCCGCCCCCCAGACCCCCGACTTCTCAAGTCGAGGCTGCTTAGGGTCTGGCCAACAGAGGTAGCTACGGCGGTGGCAGCAGAGGCTGCGGTGGCACCAGAACTGCGACGCGGCGCTCCCGCTCCCCCCTCCAGAGAGGGTGTAGGGCGAGGGCCGGCGGGTGGGCGCCGCCTGGCGGGCAGGCGGGCAGGGTGACTGGCCTGGGGAAGGGGCGCAGTCACGTGCCGGCGGGCGGGTGGGCGCGTACAGTAGGGCGCCCTGCTACTGTACTGGGGAGTCAGTGCCCTGTTACCGGGTCTCGTCTGTCTCGTCTCTCCCGCAGATCTCGCGAGAGTGGCTGACTGGCTGTGGGGGTTGCGGCGGCAGCAGGCGGAGCCGGGGAGGGAAAGCAGCGGCGGCTGAGGCGACTGAGGCGGCGGGCGGAGCGGCAGGCGGCGGCGGAGCGCAGCATCATGGCGGACCGAGACAGCGGCAGCGAGCAGGGTGGTGCGGCGCTGGGCTCGGGCGGCTCCCTAGGGCACCCGGGCTCGGGCTCAGGCTCCGGCGGGGGCGGTGGTGGCGGCGGGGGCGGCGGCGGCAGTGGCGGCGGCGGCGGGGCCCCGGGGGGGCTGCAGCACGAGACGCAGGAGCTGGCCTCCAAGCGGGTGGACATCCAGAACAAGCGTTTCTACCTGGACGTGAAGCAGAACGCTAAGGGCCGTTTCCTGAAGATCGCTGAGGTGGGCGCTGGCGGCAACAAGAGCCGCCTCACCCTCTCCATGTCTGTGGCCGTGGAGTTCCGCGACTACCTGGGCGACTTCATCGAGCACTACGCGCAGCTGGGCCCCAGCCAGCCGCCCGACCTGGCCCAGGCACAGGACGAGCCACGCCGGGCGCTCAAGAGCGAGTTCCTGGTGCGCGAAAACCGCAAGTACTACATGGATCTCAAGGAGAACCAGCGCGGCCGCTTCCTGCGCATCCGCCAGACAGTCAACCGGGGGCCCGGCCTGGGCTCCACGCAGGGCCAGACCATTGCGCTGCCCGCACAGGGGCTCATCGAGTTCCGTGACGCTCTGGCCAAGCTCATCGACGACTATGGAGTGGAGGAGGAGCCGGCCGAGCTGCCCGAGGGCACCTCCTTGACTGTGGACAACAAGCGCTTCTTCTTCGATGTGGGTTCCAACAAGTACGGCGTGTTTATGCGAGTCAGTGAGGTGAAGCCCACCTACCGCAACTCCATCACCGTGCCCTACAAGGTGTGGGCCAAGTTCGGACACACCTTCTGCAAGTACTCCGAGGAGATGAAGAAGATTCAAGAGAAGCAGAGGGAGAAGCGGGCCGCCTGTGAGCAGCTCCACCAGCAGCAACAGCAGCAGCAAGAGGAGACCACCGCTGCCACCCTGCTACTGCAGGGTGAGGAAGAAGGGGAAGAAGATTGATCAAACTGAATGAAACACACACACACACACACACACACACACACACACACACGCACGCATACACATTCGTGTACACACACACACACACACAGCCACACACAGAGAAAATATACTGTAAAGAGAGAAAATAAAAAGTAAAAAAAAAAAAAAAAAAAAACAAACTCCAAGGGAGCACCACCCACAGAACCTCCACCAACTGACAGTTTCTCTTCTTGACTTGCCACCCATCGCTGGATGTTGTCCACTTTATCCACCATATAAAACAGTAAGCAGCTGCTAAAAACAAAAAACAAAAAAATATACAAAAAGTAATAACATTATATGAACTGTGTTTCCTACTTGATTAAAAAATATAAAGAACTGAGTGTTTATTTCCCTAATTAACCAAGAACTTTTGTACACGTTTAAGCTATTATTATTAAAAGTGTTTGCAAAATGGTCAAGATTATAATATTGCTGAATTATATAAAAAGTCCTTTTCATGTTGAGCTAACATTTGACTTTAGCACAAAAAAAAAAGAGATATTTTAGAACACGTAAAATAATATTTTTAGTTTTTCTCATTTTGTTACCAAATTTCAAACCTTACATGGAGGTTATTATAGTATATTTGACATCCTATATACCTGTGATTAGAGATGTGTATATATATGAGGGCTAGGCATGCTGTGTGTCTGAGCTTTGTCTAAATGTTATGCAGAAGTTTGTAGAGTTCAAGGTACGTAGGTTTAATTCATGCAAGGTAAACAATAAGTGCTCTCTTTTATACAATATGCATTGCATCTGGACCTTAAACATATAAAATGGTCAGTGAAACTTCTGTGAACATGAAGAAATTATTAAAAAAGGCATTTAAATGAAATTTGCTAAGTTGTGATTTTTATGGTTGGAACCAAAGTTATTCAAATAGTAAAAGAAAAAAGAGAAAGAAAAAGGAAATTTCCCATAATATTTTTCTGCATCTGTTTGCTTTGACTGAGTAGGTGTTTTGTTATTATTGTGTATATGAGATGTACTTGTATTGTTCATAATATATATTTTTTATTATGTGTAGAAAGATTTTAAAAACCTAACTAACGTGCAGCAATTTCCAGTGAACCTGTACTTGGATATCAGGTAGTGAGTCTATTTGTGGTCACTAGCACTGTCTCCTAAACTTGTAAGAGGTCTGAAGCTATCCTTTGATTTTTGCCAGTGCTATTAACTTATGTAGACCTGTTTAAAAGCAAAGCAACACCATTATAGTTATCCTACTGAGCCATGGATTCTGAGTTTCATTTCAAAAGTGAAAGCCAAGTTGGTGTATGTAAAGGATTTCCATGTAGCTGTGGTGCTAGTTATTACTGGCTACATTATATGCTAAGTGTATTTGTGTTCTCAAGTGTACAAGCCTTCTGTCAAAAGTATGTTCTATTATCACTCATATTCAAAGTGTAGGGTATGAAAAACGCAAGGTTAGGAGAGCACTTTACCAAGCTGGTGTCCTCCACTGAAATTGTTTGTAACGATAGTCTTTTACAGGTTTTCATTTAAAGATGTTTGTGTGCTTTTAATTGACAACTAACTTCTTGCTGCTGTATAGTAAAATATTAATATATTTTTTATCATTAAACTGCTGCATGACTATCATCTTTGAGTGAAGAGAAAATGTTATAAAAAAGATGCCTTAAATACAGTACATTTTGGTTTGGAATTCTGTAGAAAGTATTTTGGTAAAAAAAGAAAAAAGAAAAAAAGAGGATCTTGGATCTTGTGTGACAGAGAGAGTTCTGAACATGCAATTGTTTCTTGGCAAATCTAGCCATCTAGATCTACCTGCTGTATGTAGAAGAAACCACCTGTAGGACTGGGAAGGTGTCAGCACCTCTCCCATTGGAAAGCATCGGCCTAGGAAGGCAGAACAGTTGTCTGTTTTGAAGGATTTTTTTTTTTTTCTTTCCTGCTGGCTCTTTAGGTTTTGATTTGATATTTTTAAGCTTTCTGGTTGAGTGTGTTGTCTTTGTTTTTGATATCTACTGTATGTGTTGAATAGCAAGCTATTTTCATTGTACTGTGCATTTTCCCATTGTTTGCTTTTCATATTCATACAATGTTAAATATGAGGTGACCGTAAAATAGTTAGGAGTTTCTTTACTTACAAAATCACTGGAAATTATTAAATTGCTTTCCCCTCCCCCCAAGGTGCATTTTTATTATTTTCATATAGTAAAGTTGAGCTTTTACAGTGCATAATGTGACATTTGGAATGCTTATCAACTGCATGTAAACATTAATAACCTGCACTTTTTGTCTTAAGGTTTGTTGAGCTGTTTTGTTCACTGTACTTTAACTGTGATATGGAAAAGATTGCATTCTCTGTGCTGTTTCTAATTAGGAAAGAGAATTGCTTTGATTTTGTCTCTTGTTTACTATAGCTTCTTAAAGTTAAGCCTTGTGCTACGAGTTGTTGGAGTACTCCTAGATCAGTGTTTCTTAGTAGCCAGCAGTCAGTAGTGCAAGTCAACAAAAACACAGCAAACTTAGGCAAAGTGTCCTTTCTTTGAGATGCAAGTTCTTTCGTAAGGTTTCCTTTAGGGTCAGCGACCTAAAGTGAAACCTTTCTTACCTGTAGACTTCAGATTCTGCTTGGAATCCTACCGGATCAAGAAGCACATGTATTGTGCAGTTGTCTTTACACTATTAACAGTTAAACACAATCTTACTAGGACTTTGAATCCATTGTCTGATTTATGGTCAGTGGGTTTAAAAAGAAATCCACATGCAGATCTTTTAAGACTTAAAAAGTGGTCATAGAGAAGACTGAGTGACTGTAAAGATGCTCTTTTTGTTTAAAGCATCTCACTTTCTCTCCCATTGACCTCCTGACCTCCCCTGCCCCTTCTCCTGTTTCATCCTTCCCTACATTTCCCCTCCCAGGTGCTCGGTACTTTACCAAGGTTCTATATTTCAGTGTATTATGTTAGAGTCTCTTCTTGTTTTTATTTACTAGTGGTTAGCCCCAGTTTGTGCTGAAAAAAGGGGGGGTATATTTGACCATATGTGTTACTCATTGAAGACAGTATGATCAAATGTGCCAAAAACAAGCAAACAGAACTTAATTCATGACAAGTATGCCTTATTTTTATTGATCTGCTTTGTCTTACAATTAAGGTCCAAGAGCTTGGTTAAACTATGTAATTTGCCTAAGTAAAAAAGAAAACTTGAAATGCATTGAAATATTGATGTTTTTTAAAATGAGAGACACTGTCAAGTAATTTGATTCAGAGATCAGCCACTAGATTTGAAGAGAGACAGAGAGAGAGAGAGAGGAAGAGAGAGAATGAGAATATGTTGGTTGTGGTGGTGGTAGTAGTGGTGATGGTATTTGTGGCTTTTTCCCCTTTTAAATTACCAAACCTTATTTTAAAGCTACCTTTTATTTGTGCCTCCTATTTATCATGCTGATGTTAGAAGCAGCAGTCATCCAGCCACAGAGGGAGCTAAAGTTAACTAACCAGGACTGTAGAAATCATACATGCCTTTGACAACAAAGAAGTTCATAGGAAAGCCATGTTGGCTTTTCCTCTACTAGACACATGTTGGAGGTAGATGAATATTTGCCAAATGAGGAAAAAAAAAAAAAAAAAGACAAAGTAGTCAGGAAAGACAAACTGTTTTCCAGCTTCTCAAAAGCCATGGAAAGTACAAACCAAAACCAATGGGAAATTTAAAAGACCTTGAAAGTCTCACTTTCTAATCCCATGCAGGGGTTAAAATTTGACTCAAAATGAAAAATCTATCAATTTTTGTTTTTAGACCTTTACATCTAGAGATGGCTAACTGTTCCAGTTTTTTGTTTTGTTTTAGGTAATGGAGAAAGCTGCTAGTGATTTTAACCCCTGCTGAAAGGAGACAGATAATTTCATTTGGGAGCAAATACTTATTGCCTTGAGAAATAGCACTGTAATAGTTTATGTTAATTAGTCATAGAATAACCTTTATCCCTTTCAAGCTATGCAAATTATTAAATAGGTATAAATTAGAATTGAATTAAAGAGAGTTGATTATATTGCAATCAGATGGCATTCACAAACTTAACTGGAGCATATACAAATAAATCTATTAGTTTAAGAGGTTTTTTTTAATGCTGACATAAAAAAATATAATTTAGCTACCTGTTCTAAGATGCTGAATACTATTAACATTGTATGATAGGTCTGGGAAGACTGCCTCCTTTTTTTGAAGAGAGAGATTAAGAATTTTTATAATTGCTTTTCATCAAATTTTAATATTTTTGTCAAGTTTTTAGGTATTTAATTTGTAAAAACAGTTTGCTTTGTACTGGCATACAGATATTAGGGTATATTGATTTAAAATTTTTTGAAGCCAAGTGATCAAGTACATTTGTAATAAAAGTCAATGGATCTCTATCAGCTGTACTCACTGTTTTCATTTCTTATTCTTATCAATGTAGGGATTGTATCAGTTCTACAGGAAAATGGAGCTAAATTTGGGTGGAAGGGAGGGAAAAAAACAAATTGGTTGAGAAGAATCTGGGTGGGTTTGGTGGCCCAAGCACTTCAAAGCATCCTTTGAATTAAGGATTAAGATTTAGAGTGTTGGAAAAGATGTAATGTCATCTACTTTATTCCTGATTTTTTTATTTTTTATGGAATTTGATATTTGGAGAAATCGTCTCAGTTTTGTTTCTGTACTTTTAACATTTTTGTGTTTTGGCAATGTTGAAACTTTAAACTAGCAACAATTTTCTCTGTTAACATTTTGGGTTAATCTGCCAGCCATGGTGACCATGGGCATAGAATTATTTTTACCTTTAAACATGGCTTACCCTCTCTTCTCCAATACTTTCCATTAGGTTTTTTTAAACATGTTATACACCGTACATATTTCCAGATGATTTTGAGTGGAGCTTCCCAAAGTTACTTAGCTTTCATAGCTCCACTGTGTTTTAAACACATAAGTGTACTTTTAATAATTTCTTCCCCATAAAAACAGATAGAAAGTCAGTTTCCCCCCCTTTTTTTCTTTCTTGGACATTGAGATGAAATTTTGTTTATTGTGTGAAAGAAAGCTAAGACAAGGGGGTCTTCAGCACTTTAGATTGGAGACAGTGGGTGAGAACTCTGAATATAACATTCATGGTTGTTATCTGAATATCAGTAATTTAGAGAGAGCACATGTTTTGTCATGAGAATAGAATAAGGGAGAGATCTTTCTAATTGCCTAAGCAAATCTACTAGTTTTGTAAGTTTATCTTAAACTTTATCAAAAATTTTAAACATTAAACATATTAAAACATTGTTTTCTTCATTGTAAGCCAAATTAGGACATTGATAGTAACATACTCTATTAAACTAAAGTGATCACTACTTAAAAATGACTGTTAATCCAGCAGCATTAATAACCATAGCTCTACAGAGTTTGCAGTAAATTTTAAGAAAAGCTGATTTAAAGATTTATGAAGCTATTTAACCCTAAAATCAAACCTAAATTTAAGGCCTAGGCCATTCGACTGGCTCTTTTTGAGCAGAAATTTCATTATTATGGGCCATGTAATGATGATCTAAACTAGCATTAGCATAGTCTAAATTAGCATTCGAATTTCAAGATTAAAGAGCAAGCAGATGAAAAATGAGATGCAGCTGGTTCTAAACAGTTTGTCACCCTCCATCTACAAACTGACTACCAATTATTGATGTTGAAGGGTCTAGACCATTTGTGTGTCTTCAGAAAAGTTGGATATGAAAAATAGCCTCTTGCTGATTTTTTTTTGGTAAGGAATTTACATTATTCCATTTTTGCCTTCATGTTGTTTTATGTCTCCTTCCTTACATTTGCTGTCTTTTCCCTCTTTTTTCTTCTCTTTTTTCTATTTTCTAGCTTTTGTGGTAAATTGTCTTGATGATAGATGTAGAAATGTGGTGGTGATCTTCTGTGTAAAACAAAGCTGCTTTTTACAGACCAGAAATATTTTATTGTGCTTGGGATCATATTTTTGTGCTTCCATGAGTACACATTTTTGTTTTCATTATTAATTTGCATAGTAATTAATTTTTAGCATTTAATGGGGGTGGAATAAACTAATGAGTTTTAATTTTCTTGGTTTAGGATCTACTTTAGTAATTCAGAAGGCCTCTAAAGTGAAAAATCACATTTGTGTTTTGGAATTGTGGAAATATTCTTGCTGGTATATATTTTGGTCTGAGATGTATTGATACAAAAGACTTCTAGGAGGATTTAAGTGGCAATTAAAAGTTACAGGACAAGTGACACTCACTTGAGTAGTTCAAACAGTAATAATAATCAGGTAGTAATTTACACTGGTTGACATTATATCAAACTCTTCTGAAATGGACTGACAGCATGCAGTGCAGTTAGTTGTTGGTAGCTCTTGAGTTCATGGCAAGTATGTCTGACAACTTGGCTCCTTCATTCTCCTTTATGATCCTGTTCATGGCATCTGAGCATTCCTCCTTCAGAAAGAAGTTAAATAATGACTCTTTCCTTTGAACATAGCTAACTGATGATTCAGAAAGATTTCTATATTTTGATGTAATTTGGCCTCCCCTCCCCCATTACTGCTATTTTCCCCATTGTCTTAACTTGGCAATTTGAAGAGCACCTAAATGAGTACTTGTTAGGAAATTTGGGAAATGAAGAGTGTAAGAAGCATGTGTTTAAGTTACTGAGAACTGAGACTTACTGGTTTGGAAATTGGAAAGCAGAAAGAATAAAGATGTTTGTTTGTGAATGGGGGTATGAGAGATACAGAAGAGAATGATTGGAAGTAAAGTATTTTTATTGGTAGTAGAAAAAAAAGTATTAAGATGAACTCTGCATGAGAGGTGTTGACTAAGAGCAAGGAGGTTGAGCTTCACTAAGGAAGTGTCAGTGGATCCCTTGTTGGCTAAGAGAAAACTTGGTCTATAGCTAGTAATGGTGCTGATGGATTATTATACAAATCAGTTTTGGTGTGTATGTATGATGGTTTGAGGGTCTATGTGTCTGCTCCTCTGAACAAATTTAGCACAACTGTGAAATGGCAGCTTTTCTGGTCAAGGCAGGTTAGTGTTGGGAACTTACTATTTTGGGAAAAAAACAATAACAGTTTACCCATTTTCATTTACCCTTTTTAAACTATTAGTGACATTTATCATACTCTGTTTTCTTGGACTCTTGTCATAACATAGTTTATGTTTGCATTTCAAAGTGATTCTTATATTCCACAAAAATCCACACCCAAAGATCCTTCCTTTATAGATACCTTTGGTCAACATGCATTTTTTAGAAGACAGTGAACCAGATACAATCACTGAATTGCTGTTTTAAGTATCTTTGCTATTTCCTTTACATTTGTAGCCATTTAACATTTTGGATCTTAAGAAGCCCTTGATAACATATTTCCAGAATTAGACAACATATCCCCTGATCTTATGTTTTTGTGTGTTTTCCTATTTTAAAATTGTAGAATTCCCTGTAGTTAGTGTAGGCAGAAGTGAATTATAATTTATTTCCCAGGTTCTTGTGTTCTTTGTAAGATGAGTTGACAGTGATTAGTAATCTGTTCTATAATCCCAAGAGTGTTTTAAATTATTTAAGGTAAATATTTGTTTTCAAAGTTACATAACTCAAATTCACATTGACTGTAAATTTACAGTGGGTTTATTCACAGTAATTTTGACATATAACTTTCAAGTTTCATTTTAATCAGATACTTATACATTCCTGTTAAGAATTTGTTTTAAAATAGCCAAAAGGAACTTTTGGCCTATACTTGAAAGGTGTTTTTTCTTTTGTTATGTGTCAAGTTCGTTAACATTAGTGTAGTTCTTTTTTACATATCTTATTTTACAGAGTTGGCACTTAGTATAATTTTCACATTTTATTGTGTGTCAGATTTTAAATTATAGTTAACATTCTCTAGTTTAAGTCTGTGCAGAGCCCTCTTAAAGAGCTCCTCCCTTGGGAATGGTTTAAAGAAGTGAAGAACAGTGCTTTAAATGACTGAGATGAGTCTGAAAGGTTTCCTTGAGTCTAGGCAATGGAGATAAATGATAGCCCATTTCTATGCTGCATACAGTTGTTAGGGTTTGATAATAATGTAGGAAAGTGCAAAAGCAGAAAAGACTGTGTAAGTGGCCTATAAATTTATAGTTTTCATTATTGCACTATTTATCTTTGCACTTGAGTTTTTGGAAATTAAAGACTAGTCACTTTCACTTTTGTTTCTAGTCTTTTCTACTTTCTTGCAAAATTGTTTTCACTATCCCACCCAAAGTTAAACTCATATGCAATTACATATGCTTTATAAGGCCAAGAAAATATTTATTAATGTTATCTATGTAACAGTAAAATTTGTTTTGATAAAATTTTTAATATAGATCTTTATTTGCCCATAAAGTTCTTTATAAATATGAGCTTTATTAAACTGTTTAAGTAAAGTTAAAGCTTAGGATAGGAAATATGTCTTATGTATATAAAATTGTGTCTCTGAGATCCAACTTCCAGCCTAGTATGGCCTGGCTTGGGGTGTTAGTATGTTTTCATTTAGCAAAGATATCTGAGTCTTACTTGGCAAGTGCTTAAGAACCTGGAAATAAATTGGTGGCAGTTCCTTCCTCTGTGTAGCTCTCTATAAAGGTTCATATAACTTCTCCATAGTCTATGTCACATACTGGTATTTAGTGAAGTGAGTGTTTCTTTAGGAAATTTAAGATTGATGCTTTTTGAGGGATGGTAATAGCAAAGAATACAGGACTTTGATTTAACCATTGGCAGTTTTATAGCTTCCTTGAGACGCTCTACTCAGAGAACAAAGAGTATACTTGTGAGTGTGTGATGCTGTATTCAGAATTACAGAAAGGAAAAAAAGAAAAGGAAGAAACAGAGTTTTCTCAATGGAACAGAGAGATGTATTTTTGGCTGGAATTGTTTTTATAGGTTATTAATGGTTTTATTCTCTATTCTTTTCCTGTAGTTTTTTACACACCTCATACTTAAAACCAGCAAGTAAGAGGCCTCTTTTCAGATTGTTTTGGAAGGTCTGAATGTGTTCTGGATGGGGGTGTTGATATGACGTGTTCTTCCCATCATGTTCTTTGGTCACTGTGGCTCATAGTATTTGCAAATTCTGTTGAAAATTCAATGGTATATTTGAAATGAGAATATCTTCTACATTTGGATGTGTGTGGCTAGATTCCATGATGTGGTGTGGTTGTAGAGCCTTGATTTAATTTAAATAGAAAGTTTAACCATAGTCCAGACTTTAGGTTTATGTACAGGAATTGTGCCAGGTACTTGTCTAAATGTGGACCAATTTTGGAGATGAAAAGTAATGAATGTGGATTTGACTCTAGATAATTCTATATTCAAAACTACAAGTTAAAGGCTCACATCATTAGAGTTACCTACATTTGATGGCCTTAGCTCTTTAAGTGTGGATGACATTCAGCATTTATCTATGAATTTCCTTAGGAAAAGAAAAGTTCAGTCTTTATACCTTTTCTTGGAGGCTAAATTTACCACATATGGAAGTAAGAACATTGTAGCAAGTGGCTTTATTTTTTTAATGGAGTTTAACCAGCTTAGTTAATTCCTTTTCCTACTTTGAATCACTTATTTCCCATATATAAATAAAGATCAGTAACCCCCACCCCCAGGTGATTTTGTTGTCTGCCTCCGTTTCCCAATCCTATTACACAATGAATTACGGGTATCCCTCTTAAGTCCCTGTAGCACTTTGGGGGGTGGTGGCTCACAAATACCTTGGAAAATCTGATAAAAGTGATGGACCCTCTCCCCAGGGGAACAATGCACATGATACAGATAATTTTGCTACAACCTCAGGGTCATCACTTACCTTCTGAAACCCAAATTAAAAAAATTTTTCCTCTGAGCAAACTATAGAAATCTGTAATACAAATAATTGATAAAATTAAGAGCTATTGGCTTTGTTTGGGATTATTATCACATGGTGGCCCCTACTAGTGAAATGTGACATTGCAGCTAGCTTTGTTAGACTTTATAACATCCAGATAGAAGGGAGAGAGAAGTAAAGTTCTGAGAGCTATTTATAAGGAGTCAGGTCATCTCCAGATGTGGGAGCCAGTTCTGGTTCAAGGTAGGGGGCAAGGTGCCTGACAAGTTTAGCAGGGTAGAGTTTGATAAACCATGCTCAGGATGCCAAGGGGTTAGCCATTATCTTAACCCCTTCCTCACCAAAAGATTTTAGTTTTGTCTGTTGGGAAAAAAAAAGATGGCACCAGGGAAAAATAAGTTGCCTTACAACTTTGCTGGAACACATCAGTTTGGTAAAGTGTGGGACACTAGGATTATTTTTGAGAAGGTGCATAAAACCAAAGTAAATTATTCTCTATGTAGAACATTATTTACTAGTAACATTTGTTTGGGTGTATTAGCTTTGACGATTTTTACCAGTAAATACTGATTTTATTTAAAACTGGGAGTCCAGTTTACATATAGGATAGTTGATATATCCATCTTTTCCCCATGTAAAGAATTGTCTAAAAAATTTATGCATACTTTTTACTTTTCTCTCTTGATACCATGGGGTAGGGGTGGGGAGGACTTTGACTCAACAACTGACAAATGTCTTCAAATTTAAAAATCAAGAAGCAGCACTTTAAGTCTAAATCCACGCCATTTTAGTGCATGTTTTAATTTAATAATGATTTTTGGTGCATGCCTTTGGGCTTATTCAAAAGTGTACAATAGAAAAGTGTATTTCCTTTCATAGAGAGGAGATGTTTTTCTACTTTGCAACATGTGATTACAAAAATCTTCCTCTGTGGGAAGATTAACCATGTATTGAACTACTGAAAAGTATATATTTTTAGATATACAGAAGGAATCTACACGGGGCAGCATTCAGACCTATATAGAAGTCATAAAATTCTGTATAGGACCAAAAGGAAGGAACATAAAACACTTAAACAGACTATGTTGGGTAGAAATACCTTCCGATCTTGCATTGACTTCCAAAATGAAAATGCCACAGAAGTTTGCTGAAACTTTTGTTTGAATTTTCTCTGTCAGTGTATTTAGCCCAAATGCAATAGCTTTGGGTTAGCACAATGTAAGAATCAAAACACAAAACTAAATAGTTCGGTCTGGTTTGCCAATCCAGCCTGACTGAAGTAAGTAACCAATCACTTGCAAACTGAAAAACTGTCCAACTCCTCTAAGGTTTTGACAAAATAACCTTGGCTGATGTGGGAACATTCCCACTTTGATTTCTGACCTGACAGTGAAGATTCATGCTTGACATGATTTCACACCTGACAGTGTCTGCTTAAGGAGCCATGGTACAGTTTGCTAATTCAATCCCAGATACCTGTTGATTACCTGTAAGATCTAGAGTTCAAAGTAGCCAGCAGCCGTATCCCTGAGTGCTCTGTGCCCATCAGATAATGTGAAGTAAGCAGAGTTGGGACAGGTCAAAAGCTCTGAGTATTGACCTCAGAGCAGAGGCCTAGATTCAAGAATTGTATCTGCTTTCTTGGAAGTCACTGAACTAATGTCCCACACTGCGTTACTTACGGTAGATGTTCTCCAAGAGGAGGCCCAGAGCACACATCCGAATTGCTTGTGGTACTCAGAGAGGGGGTGCTAACTCTGATGCCCTGGCCAAATTCCAGTTTAGGGATGTGGGTCTTCTTGTCATTCTAATTGGAAATGTGCATCACTTTCCATTTTTCCTGTTGCTCTCAGTGCAAACTACACAAGTCTGTTCCTTTGCCCCAGTCCCAAGTCTCCAAGATACTGGTATTACATGGGCCAGGTTCATGCCTTATCTTGATACACAAGAGTTGAAGAATGAGAGCTTGGCATCAGGATGCCTTATACTTGGAGGGTAGACTCTTGTGATGCTTGGGGATGAAACCTGCCCTCTTTTGGCATATGTTAGGGAGCGTGCACTGGTTGGAAGCTTCCAACCATAAGGTGTGAGCTGAAACCAATTTCCCCTCTTTTCTTATAGCATGATGAGAAAGTCTTTTGGGTTTTCAGCAGTTGGGGAAGGCCGGAGTTCTGCGGCTTTAATCTGGGTAACTAAGGCTGGTTTAATCTTTGGTAACTAAGGCTGGTTTGAGCAAGACTTTGGTAAATTAACTGGGTTCTCAGATGCCACAGACTCCTTGAGAAGTCACCATTATTTTTAGTGGCCGTGATGGAGTCCCCCTGTAGCCATTACTTTAAGATCACATGCAGAGTCGCTTTATTTTGAGCTTTTTGTGTACACACAATCCCAAACTGGAAAACTTAAAAAAGGAATCCTGCTGTGAAAGGTATATATTACTCTAGATTTTTCTTACTGTAAATATTGTAAGATTGTAATACTGTCAATATTTTATTAACCAACAAATGTTAATCTATGTGAAATCAGACTTATTTTAAATGTGCTTCTTATTTACTGTGTGTGGTCCCTGTTGCTGACAGTATTAAGTTATATTCTGATGTAAGATTAACTTTATTAAAGAATGTAAACATTAATGTTTCCTTATGGGAAAACAAATAAAGTATAAAGAAGACAATTCTTTTCATTGAAATATACTGTGTATTTACACTTGCTAGACCCAGCACCACTTATAAACTTAGTACACTGTCCAGTTTCAGTTAACACAGCTGACACGGTTGTGCTCCACTTGAAAGTCTAAGCCTTGGTGTTGTTGGAATATAAAGTTTGTATTTGTCTGCTGTGAATCATCTTGAAATTTCTAATCAAGTTTGTAAAATTTTTATAGTAAAACATTTTAATGACAATTTAAAAATTATCTTCTCTAAAGAATGGTCAAACAATGTCCTTTCAGAAATAGAGTCGCTCTTTACTGTCTTTCCAAAATGAGTTTGGTTAAATGGACCAGGTGTATATTAGTTAAAATCTAGGGCTAAGTTCTTGATATTCTTTGAGTTTACAAGTTAATCCTTATTGGAGTTGTGCCAATATACAATAGAATATCATTAATTTGCACTGTTTGGGGACCCCATTTAAGAATGCTGAATTTTGCCAACTAAAAAGTAAGCAAATGCAATTTAAAAAGTAAATTTGAGCATTCTGTGTTAAATATGTGCAGTTATTATCATACGAAGAAGCGCAGTGTGTTGGGCTGTAATATAACCATATTTGCTGTCATGTTCTCCCATCTCAGTGCTGGGAACTCACCATGTGGAAACCAAGCAACCGTGTTGTGCATCAGCAGGCTTGAGTTTGTTCAATATCAAAGCTGAAGCTAGCGAGGTCTGCTGTACTGCTTATTGAAGTATTGTGATTCTTTTAGGCATTGGTTCTTACAAAATATATACTGTAACAGTATACTTTGTACAGATTTAAATTTTATTTGAAAAAATGAAATAAAGTAGGCAAAAAATAAAGATGTTTATTTTTCATGTGACTACATAAACAAATCATCAGTCTTTTGTTTCAGTGTTTTTGTGGGGGAGGGATCTGGTTGGCCCATTTGTTTTGGTTTGGTTTGATTTTTGGTCAATGGAGACATCTTTAGGACCTGAGAGCAGGTGGTCTGTCTGCCTGCTACTCGTCATCAGTTGGCTGCAGGCATGAAATGTGTTCTCACAGGAAACCCCCATTTTATTTTGAAACAAATTTATTTCCTTATAAGATTTTTGTGTGTGAATAAACTCCCTCTGTGGCTTCTTGGTTCAACTTTGAATAAATTATCTGGTGGTGTGGTAGTTAACCAAGCTGATGCACTGAAAAGAAGGGAGAAATGCTCATTTCCTGTGGGAGCCTTTCTTGTTTGAGATCTTAAGTTTGAAGTTGGTTTGAGGTAACAGTTGAATTACAAGAGTCCCTGAGATAAGATGAAGAGTTGGGCCGTGAAGTAAGGGCCTTTTCAAACTGCTTTTCATAGAATGATAGAGAGAAAAAACACACAGGAGTGAATCTTCAGGACACTTCTATTGGGATATTCTAGAAGATTAGATGATATAACCAAGGAGAACCACTTCAGTTTCGACTTCTGAGTAAAATTAAGCAAAGGCCTCAGGAGCCTGTGAGTATACATACTTCCTTGGCTTTAGGAAGTGGAATTTAAAGTTTCATTTGTGTCATTCTGCTTTTTATCGTTAATATTTTCACACACCTTCAAGCAAGATCAGAGGATGAGTTGGAACAAGCAGTTTTCTGTGTTGTTCTGGGTAGAAATAACCCTTGGTGATATCCTCTCAGTGAGGGACCACGTTTCAAAAACTTATGCATGACCATAGAATGTTCCAGTTCACAGCTCCATGCTGCTCTGGGTGAGTCCCCAAAAAGTAAAAAAAAAAAAAAAAAAAAAAAAAAAAAGCTATTTTGCTGTTTGCTTAACAAAATAAACGCCTTCCTTTGTAGAGAATTAAGAGTTGGAGTAAGTTGCACAAGTGACAACCACATAAAAATAATGAAACTTTATCAAACTCTAAAGCTGAGGATGCCACTATTTGGGAAGGATAGTTGGGGGCCCTAGGAAGTAAGTGTATGTGTGTGTAGTACTGGGAACTAAACCTAGACCTTTCACATGCTAGGCAAGCATTCCACCACTAAGCTATACCTCAGCCCTTAATTTTTCTTTGGGGTAGGTTCCCACTAAATCCAGACTAATCTTGAGCTCACACTGTAGCCCAGATAGACCTTCAATGTGGAATCCTTCTGCCTTAGTATCTTGAGTAGTTAATATTACAGTTCTGTGTCACCAGAATTGACTAAAAGCCTAGTTTCCATAGTTGGCTATGGCTTTAGGGGGTAGAAAACAGGTGGAAAGAAAACAGCTGGGTATTTTTTGAAGAATAGATGCCCCTCCTCACAAGGATCAGGTAAAATCCCGGAATCTTTTTCTAAGAAGAACAGAAAGTTCTAGTGAAGACTGTAAGCAGAACCTGCTCCCTCCAAGTACAGGGGGTGAACGCCAGAAGTCAAGGCCCCTTCCTCACTGTCCTGTGATCTTCTAAAGACTCTAATGGGACCATGATAAATACATCCAGTGGTCAGTTTGAAGAGCAAGAACCTGAAATAAGGTCCTACTGTGCAGTCCTGCAGGGTTAATCTGCCAGACCTGGGATAGGTATGAACTGCAAGTCAAGGCCTGGGTGGCTTGGAGACCTCTTAAGAAAGGAATACAGAATAACACAGTAAAGTTGGCAGTCTTTTCCCACTTCCCAGCTTCCAGAGGCTGTGAATTTTTATTTAACCTTGCAGCATTTAATTCTTTTTTTAGAAATTTTTCTTTTCTTTCAGTAACAGTTGCTGTCTAAGCAGATAGAACACACAAACACACACCTGCATATGTGCACACAGAAACACGTGTGTACACACACATGCACATACACAAATGAACATACAGCCATATCTGTCTTTTGAGTACTTGGGATTTGACAGACTTGTTGATCTGGTATACTGTGTTTTAGAAGGTATTCCGATCCTTTGGAATCAAGGGGAAATCTTCCTATAGCAACTGACTTCCAGTTGTGCCTGGGTCCAAACACCTCCAGTGCTAGCATGTCAGCACCTCCTCCACACTCTTGAGAACCTCAGGAGCTGTATATTTCCCCTGAAAATAGGATTTCACTTTACTATTGCAAATCTCCAGAGTGTTTCTGCCAGCATTATTACAGCCTTTCTACCAGTACTGATTTTACTCACTTTGATTTGCTCACCTCAGGTTGGTTGTACTTAGATTGTCAGTGAGAATATCACAAAAGAGACTCTGAATGTTCCAGTGTGTACAAGCAGGGTATCCCCATGTTACAGCCGCCAGGGTAGTCCTGCTAAAGCTGTTGTCTTAGGCTGCCTGACTCCTCCATCCTGCTGAACGAATCCTCAAATCTGCCAGTCTCCACAGGAGATTGATAGCAGTGCCAACCTAGCTGTCCTTTTTGTCTCTGGTAATAGGTATGTAATCACTGTCCTGTATTTTTCCAAGCCCCACCCACTACCTATTACATTTTAAGTATTGAATGTTTAAAATTAGGTACTGAACTAAGTGTTTTATCTAGGTTATTTTATTTTATTCTAATTCCAGCCCCTTTAAGGTGCAAACACTCTTACTACCTTCAGTTTACAGATGAGGAGGTTCCCTATGGCGTGAGGTGACTACCCTCACCAGGGTTCTGCCGGCAAAATTCCAAGTACAGGTAGTTTGAAGTCAGAGAACATCTGTGGTCTCAGGAATCTACTGTAGTGCCTTCCCATTGCGGTTCTGTGTCTGCACTCACTCTGACTTTGACATTACCTCACCTCACCTATTTAGCTAGGTGGTAAAGCCAGTGCGATCCTTACAAGAGTTTCCAATGTCTAGTTCAGAGCCACATTTCCTGCTCTAGACTCAGCTTAATTCATGAATGAATGCACATTTTTACTTCTCCCTCCCTTTCATAGGGGAGAGATTTAACTTGAAGCAGGTCTAAAGGAAGCTGACAAATGGCCTTTCCAGGCCTCTTTCTGCTGTTTTTGCCCTAAGTGAGCACAACCTGAAGGACTATTTCTCTTCTTAACACTCTCACCACAATGACCTCAACCACAGATTCAGAGAATTAGGTTCTTGAACTCTGTCATGTTGAATGTGCCCCCTCTCCATTTTCCCAGATTTTAGCCTCCCCCACCCTCAGCAAGCACCCATTCTTCTGTAGAGCGTACTTCCTGTCTGGGCCCATGTGAATTCATACAGAAACCCAACAACAGTATCAATAAGACTCCAGAAAGACTCTGGTCCGGCCCAAGTCCCAGAACCCCTTGTTCACCAGCAGTTGGCCCAGTAATTGGATCTGCCAAAGCCAACCTCATCATCTCCCCACTCAGGAGTTTTGCTTGAGTTTTTAAATTCAGGAAGGCATTTTTCTGCACCCTCTAAAATGCTATTTCCCAAATGTTTCCCGACCTCCAAGAGAAGGTTCAATGATGGTGTGTGTGTGTGTCTGTCTGTCTGTCTGTCCACCTACAGAGGCTTCTTCCAAAAATAAAATCCCAAATTCCTTGGGACTTAGGGGTAGTGTAGAGGGCTGTGGAGTGTGGAGTGTAGAGTGCTGTTAGAATCTTGTCTAAACAGGAAGATCATAATTTAAACATTTAAATGAGTGATTCGTAAATTGTGAATCTAAGTCAAGAGCATTAGTGTCCCCTCAGAAACTGTTGGCAATACAAAATCTTGAGCCTCACCTGAAACCTACCAAATGAGAGCCTCTGGCACCAGAGTCCTTCAGGTAATGTGCAGCACACTGAGGTATAGGTGTAAGCTTTCTTTTAAAGCCCTAGGTTTAAGAATATGATGAAAACGGAAGCTTTCTCAGCTGCTTCATAGAACCTACTCCAAGGTCCAAGTTAAAAAGTCCTACTCAGGTCTGGAGAGATGGCTCAGTAGTTAAGAATGCTTGTAGCTCTTACAGAAGACCCAGGTTCAATTCCCAGTACCCACATGGCAGCTCACAACTCTCTGTAACTCCAGTTCCAAGGGCTCTAACACCCTCACACAGACATACATGCAGGCAAAACACCAATGCACATGAAATAAAACACACACACACATGCACACACACATGTGTGTCCGTGTGTGTGTATACATATACATACACTATACACACACACACACACACACATATATATACATGTATATGTATATGTATATACACATATACATGTGTATATATATGTATATGTATATGTATATATAAAATCATTGTGTATCCTTGGCTGCCCTAAGTGTAGACCCAGCTGGCTTGAAACTCAGAGATACACCTGCCTCTGCCTCCCAAGTGCTAGGACTAACGGTATGTACCATCAGGCCTGACAGAAAGGCTTATGTTTGAACTTGCTAACTTCACACATAGGAAGCAGAAGCTTCGGCTCCCTCAGAAGCCCATTTCTATTCCCATCTTAGTTCTTCCTGTTGTAATAAATAGCATTACTACATACACATTTTTGTATCAAAATCAAAACTTGTTCTAGACTCTACTCTCCCTCTCCACTGGCCACATTGCTGAACCATGTCACTGTCACTGTAGCTGGGCTCCTCAAGCCTCATACTGTCTCTGTCTCCTGAAGGACTTGTTAAAGCACATGTGCTCCAGTGACTGTAGCTCAGTAGGAA
>JANHMN010000013.1:49668343-49700965 GCA_030674055.1 Rhabdomys pumilio | reverse complement strand
ACACACACACACACACACACACACACACACACACACACACACACACAGAGTTCTGTTGGGCCTATCCTGGGTTTCTAATTTAGCAAGTCTGAGGTAGACCCTGCCTGAGAATTTTCATTTCTAGCAAATTCTCAGGTAATGCATCTGCTAATGGTCTAGGAACGTGTTAAGAAACACTACCCTGGCCTATTACTAATGGTATCCTTTGTCCTGGGGCTGTCTGTAGGCCTGTCATCCACACTTCACTGTTTGTAGCACTCCTTTTCACATGGACATGTACCTAGTTTTGGTGACAAACTGTTACCTGTTTCTCTACCTAAGTCATCCCTACTGGGCTCCCAGGGCTATTCTTGCCTCCTGAAGTCCATTCTCACATATTACAGCCTAAGGAGCTGTTTGGTTTTTGAGACAGTCTCACTCTGCAGTCTTGGCTGTCCTGGAACTCAGTCTTCCCACCTATATCCCTGCTTCCCATCCACTTAGGATAAAGTCTAACCCTACTGTAGTTACATGGCCACTATGACTTGGCTCTATCTAACTATGGCTTTTTCTCTTTCCTTTTAGCCCCTTGTTAATTTCTCTCTAGCCGTACTGCTTGCCTCCAGTTTCTTAAGCACTTGGAGCCCAGTGGCAGCAAAGGGCCTGCCATAGGGTTTCCATTGGTATGAAGAGACACCATGACCAAGGCAACTCTTATAAGGACAATATTTAATTGGGCCTGGCTTATACATTCAGAGGTTCAGACCATTATCATCAAGGCAGGAAACATGGCAGCATCCAGGCAGGCATGGTGCTGGAGGAACTGAGAGTTATACAGGTTGTTCCAGAGTCAAACAAGAGAAGACTGGCTCCCACATGGCTAGTAGGATGGTCTCAACACCCACCTCCACAGTGACACAATTGCCCCAAAAAGGCCACACCTCCTAATAGTGCCACTCCCTGGGCCAAGCATATTCAAGCCACCAGAGGGTCCTTGCTTTGCTCTTCCTGGAATGCACCTCCTCCACACCCTCACTTGACTGGCCCCCTTTCACAGTCAGGCCTCAGCTCCTGTGTTAGCTCTTCAGAGGCCTCTCTTGATCAACAACCCAAACTGAAAACTTCCCCCCATTCTCCTCCTCAAGACTGTGCCTAGTACTTACCACTGTTTAAATTTCCTTGCGTATATATTTTTGTATATGCAAAAATTGATGGTGTGATGGTGAGGGAATGGTTCCTGTGATGTATCTAGTACCCTGTCATGGCTGGCACATATTTCCTGAGCCTTTCTCTTGGGGAGTTGGGTGCCCACTTCCCATGAGATCTACTAACTGAGCAAAGGGAAGAGACCAGCTATTTAAGGGACAATTTGTCCCATTTCCAAATGCTAGCTCCTCTCCTCCAAGTATTTAGAGTGGAAATGATACCAACCAACCTGCCAACAACTTTCCAGGAATAAAGTAGAAAATAATTATCCTCATTTAAAAGGCTGTGGTGGTACATGCGTGTAATCCCAGCACCTAGGTAGAGGCAAGAGGATCAGAAATTTGAAGTACAATTCTTGAGTTCAAAGACAGCCTGTGCTGTTTAAAACCCTGTCTCAAAAGGAGTAGGTAGGAAATTCTTCCTGATTTTAAATGAGGTTAAAATGAGGGTCAACTGAGTTTAAAATAAATGTAGGGTCCTTGGTACTGTTAAAGCTACAAAGTTAGACTCACAAAAGCAAAGTTATAGGGCTGGAGAGTTGGCTCAGTGGTTAAAAGCACTGGCTGCTCTTCCAGAGGTTCCAGGTTCAATTCCCAGCACTAGCATGGCAGCTCAGAACTGTCTGTAACTTCTGTTTCAGGGCGATCCAACACCCTCACACAGTCATACTCGCCGGCAAAATACCAATCCACATAAAATACAAATAAATTTTTTTAAAAAAGAAAGAAAAGCAAAGTCATATAGGACAGATTTGAAGCCAGCTAGGTCTCTAAAAATAAAAGGTTAACTTTCTGAGAACCAGGTTTCTCTTGGAGGAGAGGGACAGAGAGACGGGATATGACCTGACCAGATCATCCAGACCATCCTAGTAGATTTCCGAGTCCTTGGTATGAGCCTGGTCCTTTGGGAAGGAACAGTGAGGATGGAGCTTAACATCAGACCCACATGCAAAGCCAGGTTCCATCCCTTCTTAGCTCTGTGGCCTAACAACCCCTGGTCACAATTTTCTGATCTGTAATCAAGGATACCTACATCCTGATTGGTGAACTTAGGTGAAATAACTCACATCCAGAGCTTATAGCACAGTGCTTGTTCTTGTTGGTTTAAAAAACAAACAAACAAAAAAATGGAAACAAGGGACTGGAGAACTCAGGGTTACAGTGTGGCTACTGCTCTTCTAATGGACCTGAATTCAGTTCTCAGCACCTACATCATCAGTGACTCACAGCCACCTGTGGTTCCAGTGCCTGGTTCCTGTGGACAATGCACACATGGCATATACAAAACATATACCAAATAAAAATAAATCATTCCTGGGGGGAGTGACAATAAAGTGGGCTAGTTGATGGGTTAAAGTCTTCAGCAGCCACATTGCAGGCAGAATGACACAGAAGAATGGCCAGCATGTCCACAGCCTCTATCCAGCTGGAGGGAAACCCATCCTGAGCCCTCCCTCTGGCAGTTTTGGGTCTCTCTACTCTGCTGTGCAGAGAGGCCCGTCTCTGACCCTGACATAGATACAGCTATATACTGGATCACATCTGGAGCTTCCACTTAGTGTCTGTGTTCCAGGCCGAGGCTGTCGGAGACTTCCTGGCTGGAGTAGAGGGAAGTGCATAAGCAGAATGTGGCCTTGGTCTAGGGACTCTGCTTCATTCTGGATTCAGGCAGTAGCTCTGCCATCTGCCAAGGTGTGGGATGACTGGAGGTCAACGTTGAATATTAATTTGCCTGTTGGATATCTAAGCTAGCAACTAATCAGCCCCAGAAGCGGCTCTGAAGTGAGGGGAATTGAATTTATCATGGCCAAGAACATTCTAGTCCCGAATCATTCTAGAAATTTTACATAAGATTAGACCTGCAAGGACAATGTACATTTTTCTGATAGAATAATCCTTGGTTTTCATTAAAACAAAATGAAACAAAACAAAACAAAACAAAAGCCCTCAAAGGAAGCCACAGCTCAAGTAGTTTCAGAATCGCTGGTTCTACACTGACCATAGGTGACTAAAAGCCTGTCTTTCAGCATGACTGATGGTCAGGACTCTTAGCCACAGTGCAGCAAGAGAGGAGAGCCACTCTCCTTGGTAGACCTTTCCAGGCTAGCTGGAGCTCCTCATATGTGTATGGGAAACTGGAAATGCTTAAGCTCAGTATCCCCCAAAAGCCCATTTCCCCCAAAATGTGGGCACAGTGATAGCAAACATTCAGCCATACCCATACTTGCCTGAGAGGACTTCTGTGATGTCATGTCAGAGGTAGGAGGCAGGGTTGGCTGACTTTGTTAGGTAGATATGTTTGTTGTAGGACTGGTGCTGATGTGACAGTCTGTTCATGCCACCCTCAGGTGAATGTCTGACCCGTGATTGGCCCACAGAGGTGGTTTATGAGTAATAGGAAGGAGTAAGCCGGGCGGTGGTGGCACACGCCTTTAATCTCAGCATGTGGGAGGCAGAGGCAGGCGGATTTCTGAGTTCAAAACCAGCCTGGTCTACAGAGTGAGTTCCAGGACAGCCAGGGCTACACAGAGAAACCCTGTCTCGAAAAACCAAAAAAAAAAAAAAAGAAGAAGAAGAAGGAAGGAGTTGTTTCTTTTCTTTCTGAATACTATGAATCTAAGCGAATCTAAGTCTAGTGTCTTGTTGTTGTTGTTGTTGTTTAGTTTTTTGTTTTAAGTTTCCCAGGGGCCAGGACTTCTCTTCACCTTACCGCTGGAATATCTTTTCATGAGGAATCAGATGTCTTGGTTTTATCTCAGCTGTGTGTATTCACTCCTTGTATTTCTCTTGAAATCCTACAATATTGCCGGGCTGTGATGGCACACACCTTTAATTCACCATTCAGGAAGCAGAGGCAGGCAAATCACTGAGTAGGTCAGCCTGGCCTACAGGGTAAGTTCCAGGACAGCCAGGGCTACACAGACAAATTCTGTCTTGAAAACAAACAAACAAATCCTACAACATATCTCTAAAATCTAAATTGGGGCCCGAGAGATTATCTGATGCTTCTAGGAGTATGCTCCATCATAGAGGCTATCCAACTCTGGCTGGTCCTGATACCTGTCTCTGTTCCTCTCGGTGCATTTAATTCTTTGTAACTCAGATCATGTTCTGCATCTCTTCATGAAACTGCATCAACTCCCTTGATAAGAACATCTCTCGTTCTCTTCAAATGCCAGGTACATGTATTCAACCCATTTTGCCTATTGGCACTGAATACCATGAGATCCCTAAGAGTTGAAGGTGGCTGGCATCCTAGCTGTTAGGTAAACTTATATTAGCCTACCAGTGAGAAATGAGAGCTAGGAAGAGCCTAGCACAATGTTTCCTGACTCCAAGAGCAGACTCTGATCTCCACAGAGTGCCGAAGTGTATTGGCTGGTGGGAGCTCCATAGGATATTATCTTTTCCTTTGAGGATCTTGTCTGCATGTTCTCTAGACATGATATTAAGGGAACTCTGCAAAACATAAGCCTCAGAGACTCACCTTTCAGACTGTACACAGTACCCAACTCAGCCAAGAATTTCAGATTATCCAACGGTACCATAAGAGGCAGGGGTCATGATCCTAGAACTAAGGAAATCTGAGGGGTCTCTTGGAGAAAAAGCCCACGCAGAGTGACATTTTCTTTTTATGCTTTTTCAAAGCATCTTTCTTTGCAAGGGAAATGAGGACTAGTTTTGCCTTTGATGTAATCAAATATATCAGTCTTTCTCCACAGCTTTGTGTACTGTGGTTTTTAAAGACTCCCCTGTCAATTTTCAGGGTTGGTTTTGTTTGTTTGGCTGGTTGGTTGGTTGGTTGGGGTTTTTTGTTTGTTTGTTTGTTTTTGGGGTTTATTTTTTTGGTTCTTGTTGTTGTTTCTCTTTCTTTCTTTCTTTCTTTCTTTTGTGCTTCTTTCAGAATTGGATTTCCTCTTAGATCCTTAATTCATCTGGAATTAACTTGTATAACTCTTCTTGGAGGTTTGCTTGCTGACCAGTGCTTGTGGTTTCAAGAGACATCCTCTGCCCAGGCCTTCAAATACTGCGTTCATTCTGGAACTCCCAAAGATACATGTGGTAATTCTTGATTCCTTGTTGCTTTGAACTTTTTCTCCTTCCTGGTCCTGAACTCTAACATTTTAATCACTGTGGGTTGGGTATGACTTGATGGTTCTGTATTTCTCTGTCCTCCCAGGACCATGTTGCTGTTTCTCATCCCACATGTACTAATCAGCTTCATGTCCTTTTTTTCCATTCCAGGCACTTTCTTGGTTTTGTTTGTTCAGGTTGTTTTCTTGTTACCAACAGAGTATTTATTTTTTTTAGAAAACAAGTCTGATTTGCTATAGTGCATAGGTAATCACAGGAGTGTCAGTTAACAGAAGAAGAGCCATACTCTCTAAATAGATGATCAAGTTTTATTGAGCAAATCCTTTTGGGATTCTGGTTGAAATTTTACTGTGTTTCCAGGGGGAGAGTTGATACATTTACAATTCTAAGACCTCTTACCCAGAAACAGACTGTCCCAGCCTAGTTCTCAGAGGCCTTCAGGGGAGACCTCCTAC
Organism: Rhabdomys pumilio; assembly: GCA_030674055.1. Taxonomy (NCBI): domain Eukaryota; kingdom Metazoa; phylum Chordata; class Mammalia; order Rodentia; family Muridae; genus Rhabdomys; species Rhabdomys pumilio. Next base: position 49,695,231 of record JANHMN010000013.1, on the reverse strand, counting down.
CCCTCCTCATCTTCCCTGGGCTGGTGCCCTGAGCCACCAAATCCGGTGGTGCTTCATCCAAAGTCTCCAGTGGGTGCACCCCCTCATTCCTCTCAGAGGTAGTTGAGCATTTACTTTTGCTCAGGAATTTTGAGTTTTTATCTTTCTGAGAACTGCAGAGAAATTGGCCTTGCTTTTCTCTCTCACACTCTGGCGTGCCGTTCTCAGCATCTCCGATTCATGGCTTGTGAAGTCCAGTATTTGTAAGCTGGAGTAGGTCAGCATAGTGTCTAGTCTAAGCTTCCATAAGAACCTAAAGGACTTGAAACACAGCTCTCTCTTCCTGACCTTCCCTCTTCATGTTGTCCTATGTTGTTTCTGAGCTCTGTGGAGATGAGATGGCATCTTGAAAGCAGAGTGCTTACAGGGTATTTCAGGGGAAGAAACACTGTGGTGCCTACCCTAAAGGCAGGTGCTCATGACCCTAGATTTGCCAGCAGGTAGCAGCCTATGATTAGTGCCAGCCTGAGCTCCACAGAGTTTCTAAGAATTCCTAGCCATTTTTGATCCCTAGTTCTGTTTCTACAACAAGCTGCTCCACCAGGCCAACTGCCAGAGGCTTTGGGGTAAAGGAACAAGGCCCTAGACCCTCCACTTAAATCCCTCTCTGGGAGAACAGCCATTGTCTTATTGCCAGGATGACTACTAAAAGAGCCAAAACCAAAATTGTACGACCTTTCATACCAGCTATGGCCACCAAGTAATAGAACACAGGAGCCCATCATGAGTCAGAGTGCCCTAGAAGATATGAGTGGACTTTAGGAACAGGTGACAATGAAGCCAGGCATGGCGGTGCATGCTCATGCCTTTAATCCCAGAACTTGGGAGGCAGAGGCAGGCCGATCTCTGTCTCAAACAGCAACAACAATAAAGAATATATACAATGGCAATGTGAAGGTACAGGTTATTTGCCAAAGCCACAGAGTCCCAACACATAGACACCTTTTGCCAGCCATGTTTCTCTCTGTCTGCACCTTCTTGGTTTCCCTATACCAGGCTCCTCTGGGATCAAATAGCACAGGTTTCCACTATACAGTCACACACGGTCATGAGGCATCTTCATCCACTGCTTGCCCAAGGAATACAGTTTAAAAGTGAGCACTGTGGAATACATAACAGTAATTAGAAAACTTTCCTAACTTAACACTATCACCAAAAATGTTTCCTTAAGACATTTATGTTTTGAAAGCCAGAGAATAAAAGCAAAGCATGGTGGCACTCACCATTAATGACATCGGAGACTCAGATGGGAGCTCAGGTTTGAAAACAGTGTAGGCAACATAGCAAGACCCTCCCTAAATAAACAATCAAACAAATATTTTTTAAGGCAGAAAGAACCATTCCCCCACCAGAATGATCCATTGCAGAGTCAGGAATCTTCTACAGGGTCTGAAAAGTTTTGCTAACACAACACTTTAGCCTCTCATTCTTGGAGATCCCCTCTTCCAAAGGCACCAGCTACAAAGATCCTTCCCCAGCCTGTCCTCACCCAGCCCCCAAGTGGCTCAAGGCCCAGCCAGCCACCCAATTTTACATGTCTAAATCTGAAATCAAAGTCCCCGGCAGGGAAAGGGATTGTCACAAGTAATTGCAACATCCCACAAGAATTTGGGAGTTAAAGGGAGCCAAACCTGGGCCTTCTCCAAAGCTTGCAAGTCTGAGCTTTTTGAGAAGCACATTTGATCCTTCCAAAGTGTTAAATGTAAATGTCTATCTTGGGCCTTCCTGGAAGCTCTAGGGGACTATGCATGGGCCCCTGCTAGCCCACTGTGGTGACAGGTGCAATATTTCCTTGACAGAGTAAGGAATGGCCTGCCATGAGCCACATGCCCTCAGAAGTGGCCTCTAAACACCACCCATGGGAGGAGAGATCAGATCAGTGAGAATCAGGTCCCGGATGGATGCAGGGAGATGAATGATGAGAAGAAAAAGGCCTGGCATTCTGCTTCACCTGTACATCCTTTCTCAATAGCTTATATACTAGCTGCCCTTTCCCTAGCCCCTGCCTTATCTCATTTCATTTCCACATTTTGCCTTTAGAGGCATCATTTTGAGATTATACCTACCCTCTATTTTCACATATAGAGGTAAAAAAGAGCTATCTTAAAAAACAAAGCACTGGGGCTGAGTGTGCTGGCATTTACATGTAACCCAGGCACTAGACAGGCCGAGGCAAGTGGATCAAGACTTTGAGGACTTAGTAGTCAAATCCTGTCTTTACAACTGGAGATAAGGGAGCTGGAGGCCTGGTGCAGTGGTTAAGAGCACTGGCTGCTCTTCTAGAGAACCCAGGTTCTATTCTGAACACATATATGATGCCAAAACCACCTATAACTCCAGTTTTAGGGCATATGACACCCTTTTCTGGCTTCCCTGGGTATCACACATGGTACATAGATGTATATGTAAACAAACACCCATACACATAAAAAATTTCAAAGGTAGCCTGCCGATACAGTTGTTACTATCTTCTTCATATGAAATAGTAGCACTTGGCCGGTTGTGCAGGGCAATGAACAACATTAATTTTGTGACTCCTCTCAACAACGCCCATTTATGTTTTTGTTTGTTCGTTTGGGTTTTTGTTTTTTGTTTTTGTTTTTTGTAGACAAGGTCTCTCTATGTAGTAATGGAACTTGCTGTGTAGACCAGGTTGGCCTTGAGCTCACAGAGATCCTCCTGCCTCTGACTCCTGAATGTTGGGACTAAAGGCATGCACTGCCACTGCCTAGTGAGACCAATATTTCTATTCCCTGTCAAACAAAGAAGAGACCAGGCCTGGCAAGATGAAGTAGCCTGCTCTCAGCATCCCAGTTGTTTGTCTATGAGAGGACCTGGGGAAACATCACCATGGCACATTTTTCTTCCTCACAGAAAAAAGGAAGGACAAAGCAGTGTTCCCAGCCTCAGCAGTTTAAAATATCCAGGCATGGTTGGAAGGGATGTTCATGTCACATCTTTTCAGTCTTCCCAGGCTTCCCCTAGGTAATCCAGAAGTATTGATGTATGATGCCTTAGCAGTGGTGATTAAGAGGAGAGTAGATGGCGGGTAGGGTTGTATGGTTGTATCTTGTAGTTTAGATACATTGTTACAAGCATGTGGTACCTAAGAGACCTCTGAACTCTATTTCTTCCTAGTTCTTCAGGCTGTTTCAGAGGAGTGACATAATTTTTCACTGACACTACTTTAGCCCTGGCTTCTAAAACATTTTGAAGAAGTCCAGATTAGGCAAAGCAAGATTTTCTGCTTGGAAGCCAAGAGTATAGCTGACCCTCAGCCCAGTTTCTTTTCAGCATAAACTAAAGCCTCTGTCCCCTCTGCTGATTTACATGGTAGGTTTATTTAATTAGTCAGAGGTAAAGTCAAAGTGCAGCTTGTCCTCAGAGTCAATTAATATTTACGGAGTCACCCCACAGTGCATGACGCCAAGGCTGCTGTGTGTTATCTCTATCAGCTTAGGGAGCAGACTTCAACCCCTCAAACCTGGCATGAGCAGGAAACAAGAGCAGCCAAGGAGGAGTGCTTGATGCGTCTCTGAGCCACTGTGAGGAATAAGTGAGGTCATGACCCTAACTCAGTGATCATGCTAACCACGACCCTGGTGCACAGGGGACTTAGAAATTGACGGCTGTGTTCATAATTAAAAAAAAAAAAAAGAGTGGCAGAGGAAGGTAGCTGGTAGCTGGAAGATCATGTCCCTCTCTGGGGCCGATTCGAGGGGACAGAGGTGTAATGGGAACAGAAGCAACAGGGGACACATGCCCTTAGCTGTGCTCACCAAGCATCACACATGAATAAATGAGGCAAGCATCTTCCTACTTCTCACTTAGTCCTTCCCAGGAAAAGGAACAGGACCAAGTGACTGGTGCCGGAGGAATTCAGGCATCAAGAGCAAATGAAGTCACCTTTAGCTGTGGCTCAGTTGCAAAACAAAGAAAACCTAGCCTGGGCAAAAGAGCACTAGACTCTATGGTCCCATTAGGCCAGGGCCTTTCCCTCCTCTTGCCCTCTTCTGTGTATGTGAGAATCACACTCTTACCCCAAAGCCTTTTTGCCTGCCTCTTTTCCTAGATGGTACTTCATTGGACTCTTAGCCAGAGCTAGCCCTCTCTCATGGAGAGTGTCTGGACAAAGCCATTACTGGGACAAGATGTTGCCATAGTGCTTGCTCTCTACCCTTGATGTCCTCCTGGACTGCCATACCTGACAAGTATCTCACAGCTTGCCCTAACTTTCAGTGTTGGGTGGCATGGGAATTCCATGCCTTTATGGGTCCTAGTTCAGAAATGTCAGCTCTTGACTCTTCTGGAGTCTCCATTCCCTCTCTCATGGAAGTGACAGCACAGCCAGATGTGTCTGGCATTTTCAGATGAACTGCTGGGCTTGACCTATCAGGGCCTGCCATAGGGTCAGGTTGTAGGGGTTACCATGAGGCAACCCCACCCCCAGGCATGGACAGGCCCTTCAGGAAGCCACGATCAAGTAAGTAGACATGTTACTAAAATAAGACTTGGTGGTCAGCCTGTCTCTAGCTGCCAGAAAAAAAAAATGGCTTTTATAAGTCAAAGAATGGAGCGTGAGTAGCCCGAAACCTTTCCCACCCAGGTTTGGACAGGAAGACATAGGAAAGCCTGCAAGTGTCATTCCAGGTTTGTTGTCTCTGTACAAAATCAGAGGCTGTATAGGATGTGAACTGCTCAGCCACCTGAGTGACTGACTGATGGGGAAACAGAATGGGTAATGGGGTAGAAACTGACATAGCCAGATTGTCAGCTCTGGTCAGCTCTGGTGGGTCTAAGGGTCAGAAACTCCTGCGCCCCCTGCTGGTCCCTCAGTCAGGTTTTTGGCTTCCTCCCCAGGAAGCTTCCTGGTCTTCCTTTCTTGCTGCCCTGGACTGGAATGGCTGCTTCATGGTTTGCAGCATTCTTGCCTTTGAACCTAATGGGGAGCTGCTTTCCTGCCCCACCCCAAGTGTTTCTTCCTTCCCTTCAGATAATCCTGAGGCTCACCAGATTCTAAAAGAAGCCCTGGACTTGTACTTCCCAGTATATGCTGCTCAGGATAGTTAAGTGGCAGCCTTTCCAGAGTGCTTGCCTGCTTCCCCTAGAGAGGCGTCCTCCCTCACATTTCTCAATGCTGAACCATACCCTCATTGGGCCTCTGAATTTGGCCACCCTCCTTTCCCAATCAGCCCTCCATTTCACTTCAGACAAACCAGGAGTATTCTCAATTTCTCTCTACAAATCCTGTCCAGTTGGGGCATTTTGATTGCTCAGTATTCATTATCCACCCTCAGCATTCTTCCCCCGCCCCCCCAAGACACCTGCTGCTAAGCCATTTGCTGTGTCTCTTGTCTCCCAGTTGTATTGGCCTTATGAGACCGGAAGTACCCATAGGTTGAAAGCTTTAGTTCCCATAAAGCCAGGACAGTGCCATTCTCCCTAGGGGCACTCAAGAACCTTTCTGAACGCTGTGCCTCTCCTGAGGAGACTCCTCACACCCACTCTCCTGGGTGTGGCAGGCCCAACTTGGAGCCGAGAAAGCTGTCATTGTCAGGTCGAGAAAGCTGTCATTGTCAGGTCACCGCAGGAGAGAGGGGAGGCTTTGATTTCCCAGGAGATTGGGTGAAAGATAAGACCCCTAGGTGTCCTCCATCACACAGCTGGAGAGGCTCACACGGGATTTGGAGCTTATGGACCCAGAGACAACCTCAAGTCTCATGATGATTCTGTCCCATCATCTGCCCCTATTCCTCCCCAAGGCAGCTTGCCTCCCTGGTTCCCAGCCCGGCGCCAGATTCTGGCGTGACCTCGGGCGGCGCCCAGTGCTGCTGTGGACAGCTCATTCCGCGGCGAAGGCGGCCGCGCCCTGCGTGTCCCCGCGCCGCCAGGGGGCGAATGCGGTGCCCGGCGGCTCCTGGCCCCCACCCCCACCCCCAGCGGCCGCACGGCGCTGGGGAGGGGTCCGGCGGGGTAACACGCTGTCTTTGGCGACCTCCAACCCGACCCTCGGGCGCGCCTCACGGCTTGGAGCTCCCAGGCCAGGGGATGGGATGCGGCCAGGTCTCCCGGGTGTCGGTGCTTAGCGGGCTCTTGGCGCTACCTCCCGCCATCCGGGCCCCTTGGCTGCCTGGGCCCAGCCTAGCGGTCGCCCACACCTCGAAGCCGGCGGCCGAGTAGGCCGCATCCGGGGCGCCGGGAACCGAGGACGCTGGAATGTCAGGAGGGGTGAAGAAAGACGCAGCTTGTATCCCCGCTCTCTTCTCACCCCTCGAAAGAGGCCGGGCGAGAGCCAGTCTCCGCTCGGTGTGAGGAGCGGACCCCGCGCCCGCCTCTGGCAGCTCTGCGGCTCCCGGCGCGGCGAGCACCTGTTAGCGCGGGTCTCTACCTGCAGCCCCCGAGCGCGCGCCGCTTCCTGCGGCACAGGCCACCCGGGCGGCAGCATGAAAACGATCAGCTTTAGAACGTAAAGGAAAACAACCCGGGGGAGGGGGGGGAAGGGTAGGTAGGGGGGGAGGGGGGTGAGTTTACAGTTACATTCCAGGGCTGCTTCCTGAATCGCCTGGATGCTGCAGCCTAACACCAGCAGTTCGCAACAGTTCCAGGCCCGCAGTTGACAGGCTGGTAAGAGGTTCTTCCCATAGAGAAATACTCTGGGATCACAAATCAACCATTATGAAAACTGCCAGAATAGGAGGTGGGTAGCAGGAGGAGCTCTCTTTGTGCCCACACTAACCTTCATCCTTTCTTGGTATTTCTATTGATGAAGGAATCCTTCCTTTCCAAAAATGATGTCAAGTTGAGATTTCATGTTAAAGAGGCTTCTTAAAGTAGCACATCTCTGCTTGTGAACCCTCGAGTTTTGGGTTCAGTTGGTTTAGATAAAACCTGAGGGTTTTGTAATTTCTTAAGTTAAAGGATGGATTAACTCTCAAGTCTCCCATAAGCATCGGGTTTATGTCCAAGAGTTCAGAATAGCTTTCCATCTTGGCAATATCAGGTCAAACCTGAATCAACTTATATTCGGATTCATGGCTGATCAGGTAGACACTCAAATCCTTCAGGGAGGAAGAGGATTCTGAATAAAAGAGGATCCTAAACTCCACTGCACTCTAGGATGTCAGGATGTCCACAAGAGGCCTGCCTCCCAAGCAGCTCTGAGACAGCACTGAAGACAAGTACAGCCCCTGACGGTCTAAAAGCACTACTTTGTATGTTTATAGGACTGTGACAGGTGCAGACATCAGTAGAGAATTACAAACAATGATAAAGAATTCTAGAATGTACAGAGCACATGGGGGAGGGGCAGCGAGAGGAGAAGGCAATTTGGTGGAAGGGAGCATCCCTGACAGAAGCTTTCCTGAACCTGTGTCTCCACGGGAGACTGCAGTGCCCTTAATGGTCACTCAGGTTTACTGGCCAGCTTAGTGGTGACATACCTCATCTTGTCCTCCATCAGGAGAAGTTAGGGTTTAGAACTTGTAATAAAAACTTCTAAGACAGGAGCATAGGTTTTTGTATGCTAATATTTGCACACTGCCCTTCTCAGGTAGCCTCCATACCCCTGGCCCTCTGGCTGACTCATTTTCAAGGTCTAGCTGGGATAGACACCCCCTCCCCCATCCCTGAGTAGAGTGTCAGGACTTAGGCAGCAGAGCTCCAGGCCTGAGACCCTTCTAACAACACAGGCATCCTAGATGCAGAAGTCTGCTTGGATTGTTTCTCTAGCTTGGATCTGGGTGGTGTGGGCTGTCCTGCTTCCAGGTAAAGATCACATTGCCTGGACAACCAGAAGACTGCTGTGTTAAAGACTAGTACAGAGATGCCCGCAGCAGACCTCGGTAGTCCAGCCCTCCACAGACTGGCTTGGGTAAAGTTGAGAATCCCTCTGCTTCCCTGAGCCTGAGGGCAAGAATCCTCAGAAAGGTGAGCTCCTCCTTAAGGTGAGAACAGCATCCACAGCTGGAGGATGGGAAGGTGTTCTATAGAGCACTGGGAACTTGACCCAGGCCTTGAAGAGCAACAGTGTGGCCAGAATCACCAAGTCTTTGTGTATAGTCTCCTATTCTCCCTAGGAGACAGCTCCAGAGTGGTCTGCCAGAGAATGGGAGTCCCTCTGCAGATGTAGAGTCCCCATGCCAGTACAATGGCTGTGTTGCAGCAGCCTACATTCCATGAGGCAGCCTTTAAACTTAGTTTGCTTCTTTTTCTCGTTACAGCCCAGGCATCCCTCCTGAGCCATCCCTCCTGCTCCTCAGCATCTGGAAGTGGTGTGCAAAAAGGAATGGCAGTGCCTGCCTTGGACCAGGGGTCTGTTGCTTCCTTATCTTAGTACATTGAAGTCTATAAGGTACTGTAGGTGTTTAAAAGGTTCAGTGTCGGGCTGGACAGCACTGAAGAATCCTGAGTAGATGCTGGGAAGACAACAAAACCAACCAACCAACCAAACCTTAATGTGCATACTCAGAGTTAAATGCATGAATCTTATTATTTAATCCTTTTAAATTAATTAGTTATTTAATCTTTTTTTTTTTTTTTTTTTTTTTTGCCCTTGCAAGTCTCTAAGAGACATTACTGTTACTCAACTTTTCATAGCTTATAAATAAAGTTTAGTGTGGTGGCACACACCTTTAATCCCAGCACTCAGGAGGCAGATGCAGGTAGATCCCTGAGTTTGAGACCAGCCTGGTCTATAAATCAAGTTAAAGGAAACCCAGGGCTAATCAGGGAAACTCAGTCTTTAAACGGGAGTGGGGTGTTTTTCAAGCTCAACTAGGTTGTTCACTTCTGGGGTTCATGGTTTCTATTTCTCCATCATCCTAACCCCCAGGTCCAGGTCCTTGGGCATGGGAAGAGCATTGGAGAAAAAGAATGGGTATATTGGCATGCTTGGCCTTTTCCCACATCCCTTCCACTCCCATGGAATCGGTCTCCCTGGCTCTGAATATGGTTACTTCAAGGTGGACAGGGGGTCCTCCAGGTGTTGGGCAGAGCAGTGATGGCTCATCAGCTCTCAGTTTCCATGCTTCTGGTGTCTGACTCCCCACCACCACCTATCTGGGCAACATGCCTCCACTCCCACCCTGGGCCTAATTAGTGACTTCCCAACAGCCCTGGCACCTAGCAGACAAGCAACGGAGGAGGACTGTAACCCTGGAGCTCAGCACAGCCATATGGTGGCTCCCCAGCCCCAGGAATTTCTCCAACAAACCACAACCACAGCACAGCAAAAAGTGACCCAGAGTTGGGGGTTGGGCATGGGGTTGGGCTTTTCAGAGCTGCTACAACTGGAATACTCCACAGCTACTCCCCCTTCTCAAAAGGCCTCCTCCTATGAGAACAAGGAGACGGAAGGATATCCTGTGGGAGAGACTGCTCACCGTCCTTACAGCCACCCTACAGCTTGTGACAAAGGGATGGGGGAAAGAGAGGGAAAAGAAGCCTTGCCTGGGGTAATGTTAGCTGTGGGAAAGGAGTCTCCCCTGTACCTGTTCCCCACCCGACACCCACAGCTCAACTGTGTGCTCTTAAAGGTTCCAGATTTGACCACTGTTCTCTTTGGGCACCCACTCCTCGGGGGTCTTACATACTAGAACCAAAGATGAAACCTGCCCTATCTTGGCCAGTAGCAGTAGTAAGATGAAACATACTTGAGAAGGCAAGTATGCTGGAAACAGCATAATGACGGCCACTTGAAGTAAAAGTCCCGATACTTACGACAGATGCCTGGGATAGTCAAACCATTTGAAGGAGGGGAGGAAAGGGAGAGAAATCAGCAGGACTGCCTTAGGGAGTCGAAGGGAAAGAATAATAATCAGCAAGACAGGGACCATGGATTGATAGGCACAGGTTTCTCCACAGACGGGGCCCCTTTAAGCATGAGTCTTTTGAGGCTACTGTAATAGGGTCGGTGCGGTAGACAGTCAAGGAGATGAGTAGGTAAGAAGTCAAGGCCCCGGGGCAGGACCTGTGGGTTTCCAAGCCTGAGGAAACAGGGACAGCCGGAACCTCCCACGGTCTCCCGGACCTAGCTGCGAACCAGCCGGGGAACATTCCAGCCTAATCGCAGCTCAGATCGGCAGCTGCAGAGGACTTGGCGCCCGCCGGCTCGTGAGTTCGCTAGGGGCAACCCAGCTGACTCAAGTGGGGACTTAGGAAACCCTCCAATAGCTGGAGGCCCAGGGGTTTTCCCTGTCTTCAGGTCAGGGGAATTGAGTAAAACTGGAGGGAAGGGCGGGCATGGAGCCAAAAGCCCTAGGTTGGGGAGGAATACAAAGATCCTGTCGTGAACTAACGAACGGACCTCGGGACTTCAGAGTCACCACGGCTCCGGGAGGCCCTGCGCTGGCCTCTATTTCTGAAAAGATCGCTGTTGTCCTCTACTGGAGGGGAGAAGAACACTCCGCCCCAAAGGCGGGGTCACAGGGCCAGCGGGACAGATTTTACAGACAGAAATGGCCCCTTTCTTCCAGGCATTCCAGAGGGAACCTCCGTCATCATCCCATCCCAACCCAAGGCCTTGTCCTTTACCCTGCTTCAGGGAAGCAGGCTCTCTGGCATTGATGGAGACAAAAATTAAAGGCAGACACCTCAGTCTAAGGGGTCTCCACGCCACTTCTCAGGCCAGCCAGGATACCTAGCTTTCTGGAGCGCTTGTAGCATGAAACTGGGACCGTGACTCTCCAGAGACCTCTGAGCTTCCGGTATTAAGCCCAAAGATGGGCTGCCTGCTACCCCAACACTAGATCCAGACACACCCCCACCCTTTACAGAACCACACCTCACCTCAGTCCTATCTCCAGCAACAGCTGCCTCAGTGACATCGTCCTAGGCTGTCACTTCCCTAATACTTAATGTGTCCCAGCTTTGCACCACAATTTTTCATTCATTACCTTTAAAAATTTTTTACTTCATGTGCATTGGTGTTTTGCCTGCATCTATGTCTTTGTGAAGGGTTTGGATCCTGGAGTTACACATAGCTGTGAGCCTCCATGTGGGTGCTGGGACTTGAACCTGGATCCTCTGAAGAGCAGCCAGTGCTCTTGACCATTGAGCCATCTCTCCAGCCCCACCTTTTTTTTTTTTTTTAAATCCCTCACCAACTTCATGAGAGTTTAGTCCTGTTTTACAGATGAGGCTTGAGAAAGTGAAGCCTGACCTGCCCGATTCCAGAAGATACAAAAGCACTCAAGCACCTCCCCCAGGAAACAAGCCACGCCCTCCCTCCCCCCACCCGCAAACCCGAAGCTTCCCAGGCAACTTTCTCACACTGCAAAGCCACCTGTCCTTCACCAGCGTAGAAATGTTCAGAGGTGGGCCATCCAGAGCTGGCAAGAAATCACAGTTAGTTCAGGAAGATTCCACTGTTCCCACACCTCTAACCTCTGCTCCCAGGACTGTTTAATTCTAGTGTCTCAAAAGTGAGAGCCACTTAAGTTTTCATGAGGGGTGAGCAGGCAGCAGGCCAAGATGTCCTGGCACATGAGAAGAGACTGAGCTCAGCTTGGCACACTGACTGGGCACAGCCTGGCCAGCATCGAAGGACACGTGGGTGTGTCAGAGTAGCCATAGTTGCTTGTGTTAGTTGGGAATGACTGCTCTCAGAAGTGGGGAGGCCCAGACCAAATGAGTGAGGGAGCCTCACAAACTCCTGGAGTTACAACGCAGTGATCTGCAGCTGAACCTGCCAAAGAATGCATGCTTGGGGGTCTGGGTCCCTCCCCTCCCCCAGCACAACCCCCAGTCCTGGGACTCAGTGTCTGCCTGCCCTTATCATTCTGGGTACTCTCAGGGGTTGCATGACTCTTGTGCTGGAGAAAAGGAGAATGGGACATTCCACCCTTACTCTAGAAGATCTGTGCACATCATTGGCATCCACAAATGTATGACTTAATGGACTCAGTTTCTCTCCAGGCAACCCCAGGATCTGCCCTCGCCTCCCAAAAGGGAGTCCAGATTTTAGGGCCATAGCAAGTTGGGTTAGAATATCAATGCCTTTGCTTTTATGTGTGGGACTCTAAGCCTCCCTGGGTCTCATATTCCTAGTCTCCGAACTGGCAGGAAGTTGTGGCAAAAGTGCCCATCGCAGGCCTGGAAGGATCGTGCAGTGAGGACGTGCGTACTGCTCTTGCAGAGGATTCAGGTTTGGTTCCCAGAATCCACACCAGACAACTCCCAAGCACCTATAATGCAACTCCAGTCCCAGGAGGATCTGATGCCTCTGACCTGCTAGAGCACCTGCATTCCCATGCACATAACCACACATGCATGTTTCTAAAACTGCTCTTAAAAATAAATATTGCCTATCAAGTGCCTACTACACACCAGTCTATTTCATGAGTTATTGTACTAAACCTTCAAAAGAATTCTGTGAGCCAGGGGGGAACCGAATTCAATGTACACACACACACACACACACACACACACACACACACAATCCAAATGTGGCAACGCGTGCCTGTAATCCAAGGACCAGGGAGGCAGATACATGAGATCCCTAGAGCGCGCTGGCCAGTCAATTTAGCAGAATTGGTGAGCTTCAGGTTGAGAAACCTTGTTTTAAGAAAGGAAATGGAGAGTGATTGAGGAAGATGTTCAGAATCAACCTTTGTCCTCCATGCACACTCACATTTGCACGTGCATGTGCACACACACAATCTCTCTGTGAGATTGGCGCTATTAACTGCCCCACCTTATAGACAGACCACAGCTTGGGTTAAGTTGCAAGCTGCAGAGCTGGGATGTAGATCCTGCACCCTGACTCTATGGTTCTCTGTGTCATCAGCTACTCCTGTGTGCTCCTGACTGGTGTGGCTAGATAGCCACACCTGGGTGGCTCCCTACCCCTGCAGTAACAACCGGAAATGCTGAGCTCACCCCCTGCGCCTGCCCTTTGAACTTGTGACAAGCTTTTCCTGGCCACCTCCCTGAAAGTCCTTACTCCTTCCCCAGGGCCCAGCTGTGACCTAACATCCTGTGGGTGTGTGTGGGACACAGCAACAAGGGCAGTCAGTTCCAGTTCCAGGCAGCCTGTGTCCTCTGCTGTTTGCCTTCTCCCGTAGGACCACTCTCTAGGCCCAGGAAAGCTCAGGTCCATTGTGTCTTCATAGTGCTTCCCAGGAAGGACTTTTCCTGGATAGCCCTTTTTGCTCATCTGCAACTCTCAAGCCTTCATCTCACTCCCTCAGGAAATGTCCCAGGCCAGACCCTCCCCACAATGCAGTCAAAACTACTCCTCGGGTTCACAGTGGCTCTGCTCACTGGGATCTCCCTGCCCAGCACAGAACTCCCAGATGCTAAATGAGTGAAGGAAATGGAAGCTTGCCTAGGCCCCATGTCCTAAGGAAGATGAGAAGCTGCAGGATGCCCCGCCTCCCAAACAGAGACAGATCTGTATTCAAGCAGAAGGCAAGACCTGTCCCCATCCTACCTTCCTGAACCAATTCACAGCAGAAACCAAACCAGAAGAACAGCCTGCTCAGCTCGGACCCCACTCTCAGCTCGGCAGCCCGGCAGCCTGTTACTAGAGCATCAAGGCTGCAGCCTGGGTTGCCAGTTTCTTCTTCAGAAGCAGCACCCCACCCCCACCCCCCGAGACAACAGCTGGTGTCACTCAGGCCTTATATCCCAAGCCCTGTCCTCTCAGCACCTCACAATAACCCTTGGAAATAGTATTTCTGTTTCCATTATACACTAGAGGAAGCTAAATCTAAGAAAAGCCCCATCTGCAAAGTTCTCCAGCACAAATCCAGTGAGTGACACTACATGGTCAGGGCTGGCATATCTAAGTCCCAAACTTTTGTTCCTCTGAGACATGCAGTCCAAGGTAAAAGTCTGGATGAGTTGCTACCTAGTAGGCTGCGTGTATTCAAGCATGCCAAGTTCTCTGAATCCTGAAGGCAGTCTCCCCCTCACTGTCCCTTAGGGTACTAATTAAGTTGACAGGTATTTACAGACTACCTACAGTACATAAGATACTTAAGCAAAAAACCAGCCCAGAGTCTGTTCTCATCGAGTCTGTGCTAGTAGGAAATAGGTAAATGTGTGTCCTATTACAAATAGCCATAATGTGAAGGAAAACTAGAGCAGACACCAAGTGATAGCCAGCAGTAGAATTTAGACTAAGGTGAGGGAGTGGTCGGAGATAACATTTATACATTAATGCAACAGGCTAATTAGCCAGTTGGTAGTCTAGACCAGAGGGGTAGGCGGGGCCTCCTGCCAGGGCTGCAGAGAACCCGGGCTTTCCCGCATTTTCCTTTCCGTGCGCGGCAGGGGTGGGGGATTGTGGGGAAAGAATGCTACAACCCACGGCCATTTTGCCATTTTCTGAAGTAAAGAGCTCCTGAGATTGTGACTTCAGAATAAGGGCGACAGAAGTCTTTTTTTTTTTTTTTTTTTTTTTTTTTTTTTTTTTTTTTTTTTTTTTTGGTCCCTCTGGGCTAAAACAGGAAGTGTAGGGTCTTTCACGCCCTGATGCATTGGAGCAGCTGGCTTCTTGCCTCCCTCCCCAACCCAGAGTGTGGTGCTTTGTCGCCACCTGGTGGTTATGGCGGACACTGCATGGGGTGGCCGGACCCTGCCGCCTAGGGTAGGATATTGAGTGCAGCTCTTTTGGCGCAGAGGCTAATGAACCCGAAGGAGGTTTGGGTGACTTCCCGACAGGGGGCAGAGGTGGGGAGAGGGAGCGAGGGTGGTGCATGGGGAACCGCTGCTTGAAAGTCAACTGACTGGGGACCGACAATGGCTTCATTGTGTCCGGGGCCTTGACCTTGATTTCCTGCCACTCTCATCCCTGTAGTATGGCATCACCAGGGTCTGATTGGCCAGAAGTCCTCTTGGCGACAGTGGGCGGGCTGGAGGGTTGGACACTTGTCCTTCGGCTCCCCAAAGACCGAGACGGTGCTGCCCCCCACCCCCCACCGGAAACCCACGGGGCGGGGCAGCTTGTGGCTCTTGACTCTTGGGAGTCAGCTGGAGGTCCTTCACCAGCAGGAGGCAGACACTGTGGAGCTTAAAAGGCAGTGAGGTCTAAGACCTGGGATCTGCAGTTTGTGCCACCAGGCTTCATCCAGCTTAGGTCTAGAATTCTTGTGCACAGGCAGTATCACCTCCAGTTTTGTTTTTTTAATTGCTCACACATAGTTACACATTTCTAATATAAAAGGCTTTACACAATGCAATTAAAACTAAAGCTGCTGCCTTTGGTCAGCACTCCTCAGGTAGCTTATTCCTTTACTTGTGTAACCTTCCTGATCCCATTCAATGTATTTATACCCCAGTTTGTGCATATAAAAAAATGTTTGGTCAGGGCAGAGCCTAGTGACACAGGCCGGAAGCCCAACTCTGGAAGCTAAAACGTCTTGATGGTTCAAGACCAACCAAGGCATCTTAAGGAAACCCTGTTTCAAATTTTTTCCTCCTCTTCCTCCTCCTTCTCCACCTCCTCCTCTTCTCCTTTCCTTCTTCTTTTTTCTTTTTAACCTGAAAAGAAGGCCAGTGATATAGCTGAGTGACAGAGAGTTTGCCTAGCCATTGTGGTGAGCGTCTAGATTCAATGTGTAGCACCACAAAATGAGGAAAGACAGACAGACAGGATGTTCAGTTGGAGGGATAACCCAGCAGTGGAGAACAAGCCGAGCATGTGCAAGGTTCAGGGTCAATCCCATTCACTTATGTTCTAACTCTGAAGATGGGAATGAAATTAATGAGTAGAGAGGTTACCTGGGATAATTAGCATGGTACTCGGCACACAGTGTCTTAATTTTGTTCTCGTCATTGTCTTCAGACCCCAGAACCCAGCCACTCTTTCCACCCTCCATATACACACAGCCTGCTCATCCCTCCCTCCATCTCCCTCCTAGTGAACCAGACTGATAAAAATCTGTGTCCCTAATGCCTGTGTTTTTGAAAAGCTAGAAAGAGCAGCTGGTGTTTTTACAGAATGTTCCCCCCCCCTTCCCTCCCATATTTGACCTAGATGCGACCACTCACTGCAGAAAGAACATCCTATTCTGTGACAGAAGAAGAAATGTTGGTGGCCCACTGTGGGTCTCCGTGGTGACACTACATACCGAACAGCCCTGGAAGAATGCTGAAGGGAAGGCCAAGAGCTCTAAAAGCTCCCTGGAATGCAGCCAGAAGCACACTGTTTAACCTCTGCAATACTTAGGTCCTTACCTGTCCAACCTGTACAGCGGCTACCATGCTCAGGGTGTGTGAGGATAACAGATCGAGCAGTGCCTGGAGGGACCTGGTATTGAGAAAGCCCCTAATAAACAGTGGGGTTTGTTGTGTTGTAAAGCAATATAGTGTGTTTACTCTACACTTCAAGTATGCAAAGGCAGATAACCACAGCACTTGGGAGGCTGAGGCAAGAGGACTGAGTTCCAGGCCAACCTGTGCTGAACAGTAAAGACCCACACACACACACCTTTCTCTAAAGACACACACACACTCTCTCTCTCTCTCTCTCTCTCTCTCTCTCTCTCTCACACACACACACACACACACACACATCTCTGAAGCATGTAGGAGAAAATTTGGTTTTGACCCAAGAGTCACTGAAGAAAGGAAAATGACCTGGAGTCCCTGTTAGAACATCTGTTGTCACCTGTTGAAGCTGATGCTGGTCCCTCAAATGTCCTCCACCCAGAGACAGGACACTGAAGAATGCTATTCCAGAGGTTGCAGTGGGAAGTACACGAAACCTCACAGGAATGGCACAGGGCCAACCCCCAGGTTGAGCAAGCACCCTTGGCCACCTGCTGTGAGCCCAGGTGGCCTCTACAGTGATTCACAGTCAGCAGTCCCGACGACACAGCAATTTTATTTGGGAAAAACACGTGATGTGAATATTGACTAATATTTTTCTGAGTTTTCTAGGTGCCCACGGTTTTAGAAAGCATTAAACAAGACGATCAGATTTTTGTCTTCAAGCAACTTGTCTTTCCGTGACTTTTCTACACATGGTGTGTTCTCTACTTACTATTTTTTTTCTCTACTTATTATTTTTTAAAGGCACAATTTCCAGGCAGTCACCCTTTTAAGGATATAGTCCTGTGAGCGTTGACAAATGCGGCTGTATAACCATCATCATAACCAAGATAGAGCAGCACACTTCCACTGCCTCTACCACCTTTCTCTGTGCTTTGGCACCAATCTATCCTTCAGCTCTAACCATTGACCAGCACTGCTCCCATTTCTATTCTTGTAGCTCCTCCTCCTTCAATCTGAATGAAATCTTACAGTGGGTAGCCTTTTAAAAACAGTGTGTGTGTGTGTGTGTGTGTGTGTGTGTGTGTGTGTGTGTGTAAGAGAGAAACAGACTGACAGACCATCAGACAGACACAGAGACACAGAGAGAGCCAGAGTGCACATGCCTGTAGAAATCAGAAGACAGCTCTTTCTTTCGGGAGCCAGTTTGCACCTTCCACAGTGGGTTCCAGGTCTCCAACACAGGTCATCAGGCATGTGTGACAAGTGTTTTTGTCCCCTGGGCCTTGCTGACCCCAGTGTATAGCTTTCTGTGTAGTTGTTTTGGTTTTTGTTTGTTTTCTTGGTGCTGAGGGTTGACTTTGGCCCTTGTGCCAGCTAGGCACATGCTCTACCACTGAGCTATGCCCTACCCACAGCAGCCTTTTGCCACCACCATTTTGACTTGCTTTGGGGATCCATCTTTATTAATGTGCATATCATTGGCTTATTTTTTCCCCTCAACTTTATATTATGAATACTTCCAATATATAGTTAAGACAATAATACAAGGAACTTACAGGCCTATTACCTAGACTGAATAATTGATTGCATTGTGCAATTTTTTTTTAAAAAAATCTCTAAATATAAACATACATTTGCTGAACCATTTGAAAGTAATTTATTAGGGCTGGAGAGATGGCTCAGTGGTTAAGAGTGCTTGCTGCTATTGTAGAGGACATGGGTTTGGTTCCCAGCACCCATATCAGAAAGCTACCTATAATTCCAGTCCCAGAGGACTGACACCCTCCTCTGGCTTTCTTGGGCACCTACAGACACATGCTCACACACACATGCACATAAATAAAAAGAAAATATAAATCATTAAGTCTTTTATTGCTTTTAACTCATCTATTGAGACTGTCTTCTTTTTCTTTGTTGTTGTTTGAGAAGGTGTTTCTCTGTGTAGCCCTGGCTGTTCTAGAACTCACTCTGAGATCCACCTGTCTCTGTCTCTGTCTCTGTCTCCTGAATGCTAAATGTGTGTGCCACCACCACCTGGCTGGTTTTTTATTGTTGCTTCTGGGTTTGTTTTGTTTTTAAGAATTATTTATTTTGTATATGTGAGTACACTGTAGCTGTCTTCAGACACACCAGAAGAGGGCATCATATCCCATTACAGATGGTTGTGAGCCACCATGTGGTTGCTGGGAATTAGATTCAGAATCTCTGGAAGCGCAGTCAGTGCTCGTAACTGCTGAGCCATCTCTCCAGCTCCTGGCTGTTTTATTTGTAAACTTTTGAAACTGGAAGCTTTTTGATGTGAGCGTTGAAGACTGAACCCAGGTCCTTTGCAATAGCAGTAAGCACTCTTAACCACTGAGCCATCTCTCCAGTCCTTATAAATTACTTTCAACTCATTCATAAAATGTATTTTATATAATTTTGAAATTATTATTCTCACTGCAAGTTGCAAAGCCAGTAGGTCGCTAACCTTTCCCCAGCTTCCTCCAATAGTGACATAGTATATAGCTGTAATATAAGACCAAACCCGTGTGTGTGTGTATATGTGTGTGTGTGTGTGTGTGTGTGTGTGTGTAAACTATTGAGCCATCTGTCTAGTGCCCTTATGAACATCTGTGTACAGGGTTTTGTGTGAACCTGAACTGCATGTCACTTGAGATAGGTAGGAGTAAGAGTGCTGTGTCACACGGGGGCTGGGTGGATGTTGGTCTTTTGAGAAGCAGCTGCACTCTTAGAAACTATACTTATTCTCACCAGCACTGTGTAAGTTGCAGTTGCTCTGGGTAGCATCTTTCTGGTTTTGTTATTGATACAGGGTTTTGCTATGTAGCCCAGACTGGCCTGAAACTCATATACAGCCCAAGCTAAGCTCGGACTCTAGGGTTTCCTGCCTCAGTGTACTGCATGCTGAGATTACAGACATCCATCATCATATCTGGCTTATAATGCTTACTGGTCTTAACCCACCCCAACCCCCAAAGATAGAGCTTGGCTTTCCAACAAGGATCTCCAATGTTTAAGATGGTACATGGTGCACAAAAAGCATTAGTGCTTGTGGGGGTGAGTGTGTCTAGGAAACCTCTTGTGACCCTCCTCTCATCCTGTGCCTCTCATTTTTCCCTGCTGTCACTGTGGCAACCAACTTGCAGTAAGTAGGGCTGCTTGGCCTGTCCGACTCTCTCAGGGGTCGCCTCCCTTCCTACCACTCCCCCATTCCTCCTGTGCAGCCCAGAAGCCTGGCGCATGACACTGGAAGCCAATGAAACATAATCTTTTCTGGGCTGCTCACTGAACACTCAATGCGTTCTACACTGCTCTGCGGTTTATTCCCACTGGTCAGGCCCCAGGTGTCCCACATTGATGATCATTTGCTCTCTGTGACCCTTACTATTGCTCTCCAGTGTCACAGTATCTTAAAGGCATCAAGCAAGCCCTGTCCTGTCTTTCTCTGCTTGCAATGAAGTGGCAGAGATGGAAAAGAAACTAGAACAAATATGTGGAACTTACAGACCAGTGGGAGGGGTCGATAATAATTCAGAGATGGACATTTGAATAACTATAGGTGAAGTGGTACTTCATAAAATTTTCATTTATTCTCTGAGTTTTTATACATATATAGAATTCCTCTTAATCATATCTCTTATTTTCCACCTCCTCCCAGGTCACTGTGTAGTCCTGGATGGCCTAGAACTTATTGTGTGGGCCAGTTGGCCTTGAACTCACAGAGATCCCCCTGCCTCTGCTTCTCAAGTGCTAGGATTAAAGGTCTGAGCCTCCATGCCCTACCAGCCACTTACTTCTTAACAGTGCTAGAATAGTTGAGTATCTGGCTGGACGAGATAGTTCAAGTGGGTACAAGGTAGTTCAAGCTGTACAAGCCCAAAGGCCTGGGTTGGTCCCCAGAACTCAAGATGGAAGGTGAGACTTGACTCCTCAGAGTAGTCCTTTGACCTCCACAGAGTATTGTGGCAAAAGCACACACACACACACACACACACACACACACACACACACACACACAGCACATCATAATACACCACACTCATACATCATACATTAATAAATACAATTTTAAAAGAATTATTAAATATCCATATGGAAGGGCTGGAGAGATGGCTCAGCAGTTAAGAGCACTGACTGCTCTTCCAGAGGTCCTGAGTTCAATTCCCAGCAACCACGTGGTGGCTCACAACCATCTATAATGGGATCTGATGCCTTCTTCTAGTTTGTGTCTGAAGACAACTACAGTGTACTCACATAAACAAAATAAATTAAAAAACAAAATCCATATGGAAAACATTGCAATTCAATCTTAACTTCACACAATGCTTAAAACAGACCCAACAACTGATTGTTTTTTGAAGGAGTTTTTGAATGGGCCCCAGCTTAGTAACTAGCGGAGCATGTGTGAGGCCTTGTTTTGATTCTTAACAGAGAGAAAAAGACAGGGAAATGAACACATAGGCTACACACTAGAAACAACTTTGTACTATCTATTTGCACATATTTGTGGGTGTGTGCAAATGCAGTGTAAGTGTGCAAGCTCATGGAGGCCGAAGGAAGCCGCTCTGCTTTATTCCTTTGAGACGGGAGCTCCCATTTAAAATTTTCTGTTTGTTTGTTATCTATATACAGTGTTCTGCCTGCAGGCCAAAAGAGGGCACCCAGTCTCTTTACAGATGGTTGTGAACCACCATTCGGTTGCTGGGACTTGAACTCAGGACCTCTGGAAGAACAGTCAGTGCTCTTAACCACTGAGCCACCTCTCCAGCTCTTCTTACTTATTTTTGAGACACACTCTTACTATGTAGATTAGTCTGGCCTTGAAGTAACAGAGGCAGCTTGGATCTCCAGTGAGTGACATACGTTTGTTTGTTTGTTTGTTTGTTTGTTTGTTTGTTTTTGGCTAGCCGGGCAGTAGGCAAGCCTGAGCAATGCTCTGGCTCTGCCCTCTCTAGAGCTGTAATTACAGGCGTGCGAGGGACCAGGCAGTTGTTGTGTGGGTGCTGGGACCAGAACTCAGTCTTCATGCTTCTGCAGTACGCATCCTTAACTGCTGAGCCCTAACTATACATTTTTTCACAACAGATTTTTACTTAGTAATAAATCTTACAATTCAGAGTACTACGACAATCACATTAAAATATGATGAAAGAGTTTAATAAGTCCTCAAACTATAGTAAACACATGGAAAGTTTCTTAACATCATTGGCCATCAGGGACCTATACATTAAAACTGTATGGGGTAACTACGTGATTCCATGCACCAATTAGAATGGGTAAGCTTATTGTTGTTGTTTGGTTGTTTTTAGGCAAGGTCTCACTGTGTAGTCCTGGCTGACTCACAGATCTCCCTGTCCCAGCCTTCCAAATACTGGGAAGGCAACCACCAAAGTTTGGAATAGCTAAACTTTGAAAGACTGAAAATGTCACATGCTTCTAAGTCCAGCAATCAGGAGTCAGAAACAAGTGAATCTCAGTGAACTGAAAGCCAGCCTGGTCTACATAGTGATATCTAGACCAGCCAGGATGACATAGTGAGTTCATGTCTCGAAAACAAACAACAACAATAATTAAAAGAAAAAAAACTAGAAATAACACGTGTTGGCAAGAATATGGAACAATTAAAATTCCAGCGTAGTGGCTGGGGTGATAGCACTTGCAGCTTTGCCACAGGACCAGAGTTAAGTTCCCAGCACCCATTTAGGGTTGTTGACAGCTACCTGTAACTCCAGTTCTAGGGAATCCAATGCCTCCAGCCTCTGAGGGTACCTGTACTCAGGTGCACATACCCACATAGATATACATAGGTACACATAATTAAAAATAAATATTAAAATTTTTTTTTAAACAAGAAAGCTTGCATGTTGCTAACAAGAGAGTGAACTAATGCAGGAAGGCCAAGGCTACACAGAGAAACCCTGTCTTCAAAAAACAAAAAACAAAAAAGGAATACAAACTAGAAAAATTACTTTGGGAAAAAGTTAGGATTCCTTATAAAACTGAACATACTCTTTTCATGAGCCCAGCACAAGCTCCGTAATAAATATTCACTAAAAGAAGAAAGAAAATATCTGGTTGTACAAAGACAAGGATTGTCAGAGCAGCTTTGCTTATAATATCTAAAGCTGGAAAGGGCCCAGGTATCCATCAGTGGTGGATAGATTGTGGTAGATTCCAACAATGGCTTATCATTCACTAATAAAAAGGAACAACAGACTGTTGAATGCTACGACATGAGTTTGTGAGTATGCTGATTAATTTTGTCAAGTTGACTTCTGGGAAGAAGAAACCTCAATAGAGGAATTGCCTCTAATTGCTTCTATCAGATTGGCTTGTGGGCATGTCTGGAAGATATTTTTTTCCCTTTTGATTAATGACCAGTGTGGGAAGCCACAGCCCACTGTGGGTGGTGTCACTCCTAGGCAGGTGATCCTGGGTTCTATAAGAGAGCAGGTTGAGCAAGTGGTGAGGAACAAGCCGTAAACAGCCCTCCTCCATGGCCTCTGCCTTAATTCCAGTCTCCAGGTTCCTGCTTGAGTCCCTGCCCTGACTTCCCTTAATGATGGACTCTGACATGGCAACGTAAGCCAAATAAAACCCTTCCTCCTCAAGTTGGTGTTGGTCAGAGTTTTATTACAGAAACAGAAAGCAACTAATACAATGAGTGAACCACAATCAAAAGCACACTACCTCAGAGCTAGGCAGAAGACTGTATGGTACACGCTACCTCAGAGCTAGGCAGAAGACTGTATGGTGTGCGTGTTTCAACCAACATCCTAAAATATCTAAAAAGCCAAACTGAGGAAGGGAGACAGAAAACAGCTCAGGAGACCCGATCTTAACAAACAAAACAACAACATGAATGAGCTGTATCATGTAATAAGTCCTAGTGGGAAAGACATGTATAATAACAGGGACTGAGGAAAGGACTATGGTTGGCCAGCCAGGGAGAGAGAGGGGTGACATCTAAGCAGTGGGTGTCAGGAGGAAGCCACCCATGCAAAAACAAAGTGGAGGGCGTCCCAGCCAAAGGGTATTTAACAAAGGCCTGAGCTGGAAGTGGCACACATGCCTTTAATCCCAGCACTCAGGAGGCAGAGGCAGGTGGATCTCCGTGAGTTGGAGGACAGCCCGGTCTACAGAGCAAGTTCCAGGACAGCCAGAGCTACACAGAGAAACCCTGTCTCAGAAACCAAAACCAAACCAAGTAAAAAAGGACAAAGTCCTGGGATCAGGAAAGAGTCTGGTGAGTCTGGGGATAGTCTGAAGGCTGTGGTAACTGACCAGGAGGATCAAGCAGAGACGGTAGAGAGAGAGCAAAAGCCAGACCCTACAAGAACTCATCAGTCCTGATAAAGACTTAGAATTTGAAAATGTAAATCCCTCACAGTCTAATGAGCAGAAACAGATGGGTACATATAAGAGTCATGGGTGACAACAGAGAGTAGCCAGTGCTACTTTGGAGAGGCCTTCAAAGAGGTGACATTTTACCTGAGAGCAGGAGAGCAGTAGAGAGGATGGGTCATTCCACTGGAGGATATTGTGTTTAAGATGCCTGCAGGCGTGAAGCCACCTGGACCATTCAGAGACCCCAGTTGTGTTATTGAAGTGCTTCCTGCAGGAGACAGGAGGCTTTGATCTCTTAGCCTAGATCCTGCAGGGCATGGAACTCCCTCTTCTCCCTCCCCACCTCCGCCTCTCCTACTCCCAGGGGAGGGGGAACTCTAAGTCTGGGAGAATCAGACTGAGGTTAGGCTTGAAGCTAGGTCTTCTAGCCTAGGCTGGCATAGAACAGGAACCAGGGTGTAGTGTGAGATAATGGAGAAGGCCTGAAGGGGTGGAGGTGGGGCCTGGGGGAGTGATGAACTGCCAATCATCAGTTAGTCCATCTAGGTTGAGGAAAAGAGCTGCAGAGTTGGAGGACCCTGACGGTATAACTGCCAGAGTTGATGTTCACCGGAAGATCCACAGGCTGCAAGCTCCAGATTCAGATTCTTTGGATGGAACCCAAGAATCTACATACATAAAAGTGTGCTGGAAAAATTGGCAGGCTATGGAAATATTACTTGAGTGGTGTGATGGATACAGGGGATTTGTCAAAATCCATTTAACTGTGCACCTTAAAAGGTGTGCAACTTACAGAACAAAGATCTGCCTCGGGAAGAAAGAAGTGAACCCACCAGGTGTGGTGGTTCGTGCCTACTCTGATACAGGTGGGCTCCATATCTTGTGATTGCCAATTCAGCCTCTCCAGACTCCTGGAATTGGAGGGCAGAATGGGCACACTCTCACCTGCATCAAGGCTGAAGTAGCCAGAGTCAGGTAAAGGCAGCATGAGTGACATGAACAAAGGTAGCAACTTGTGTCTCTACGGCTGCAGCTGAAGAATAGCAATTGATTGGCCCTGGCTACCCCACAACACAACGGCTCCTGTTTATCTTGTATAAAACTAACATGGTGGTCTATTCCTGTAATAATAGCACTTGGTAAGTGGAGGCAGAAGAATCAGAACTTCAGGGTGAGAGTTCTAAGATCAGCCTGGATACATGAGAGCTTGTCTCAAAAACAAACCAAGAGACCCAGCAATTGAGTACTACAGCCTTTTGACTTGTGTGGTATGAGTGGACAGAGCAGAAGGTTCCTGGGACAGTGGTGGTTGAACCTGAGCCTTAAAGGTGGTTGGTCCTTTTGTTATTCCCAGTTAACAGATGAGGAAATTGAGGCTCAAAAAGATGAAGTTAATGGTTCTGGTCCCAAAGTGAGAACGTAGGAGAATACAGCCCCCTGGATACTCTTAGCCCCACATAGCACTGTGCTCCCTCCCCCAGAATAAGAGAAGCCACAGGGTAATCAAATGATTTTCACAGCAGAAGGGGTGGCTGTGTGTATAAGCTATGCTTCTGCCTCCCGGAAGGTATGGAAGTCCTCCTTGTGTGTGGTTTGAGTGGCTTCCTAGGAGAAGATCCCAGAGGAGTTGGAATTTGGAGCCTCATGGTGCAAACAGAAGTAGAAGACTCCAGCCAGCAGCACTTGTCTGGATCTTCTAAGAATCTCACAGCAGTGCCACATGCCGCTGCTTTATCCAAGCAACAGAAGGAGGTGGTGGGGGCAGCCGCTGCAGCAACAGCAAAGCTGCCCCCAGCTCAACAGTGCTGTTTTGCTCTGATGAAACACACTGGCAGATGGCTGTAAAGTTACTATCTTGAGACCTGATAGAACTGGGATTTTTTTTTTTTCTGTGCCAGATCTCATTTCCTTCTGAAACAATTCTTGTAGTAAACAGAGGTTTTCTGATCTTGTTAAGATCCAAGGATGTGATTCCTTTATACGTTTTAAGTATGAATATTTTCTTGTGGAGTAAGGATTCATTGGGTTTTGTTGCTTTGTTGTTGTTTTGATTTTGAGAGTGTTTCTCTCTGTAGCTCAGGCTGACGTGGAACTATGTAGCCTTGGCTGGCCTTGAGTGCTACTTGCTGGGTATTTCTCCTGTCTCAGCTTCTATAAAGCTGGGCTTACAGGCAGGCACGGGTCAACACATTTGGCTTGTTGCAAATGTGTAGATAGATAGATAGATAGATAGATAGATAGATAGATAGATAGATAGATAGTGTATATGTGTGCATCTGTCTGTATGTACACTCTGTGCATGGAGGAGCCCTCAGAGAGCAGAAGGGGGCATCAGATTTCCTGGAACTGGAATTACAGGCACCTGTGAGCCACTGTGTGGATGCTGGTAACTGAGCCTGGGTCTTCTGCAAGAACAGCCAGTGTTATTAAACCCTGACCCATCTCTCCAGTCCAAGGTGTTGTTTTGTTGAAGCAGAGTCTCTTCATGGAGTCAAAGTTAGCCTTAAACTCCATATATATAGCCAAGGCTGATGTTGAACTCATGATCCTTCTGCATCCACCGCCCACGGTGCTACGATTACAGGCATTTTCCATCAAGGCCAGCTGGAGCTATTCTATTGGTGGCAGAAGCTATTCTGTGTCTCCCCTCTCCTTTTCTCTCCAAAGGCCAGGATGCCGTGGCACCCTGGAGACCAACTCCAGTTATAGGCCACCCTGGATAAACCTTTCCTATGTTTCTCTGTTGCTACCATCTCTTGACAAATGGACCAACAGGAATGAAAAACTTGCTGGGTGTGGGAGGCCCCAGGCAGAGGCAACATGGAAGGACCAAGAAGTGGGTAGATTGTGACTTGCAAGAGGAGAATTATTTTGAACCAAGTCTTGTGTGCTGACAGCTTAATGATCATTATTAGGGCCTCAGATATAACATGAAGCCCGCCCTAAAGTTAAATTTTCCCTTTCAGATAAGCATGGCCTGTCAGCCTTGTATAAAATGGTTCCATGCCAACCTCCTCCACGACATGGGGTTGGAATGTTCCAGCTACTCACTCCCAGTTACCATTCCCAAAGGCTTTTGCTTCTTTCTTACCTTAGTCTTTTAAAAAAATCAACCTAAGAGGCTGGGTGGTGGTATGCACGCCTTTAATCCCAGCACTCAAAAAGCAAAAGCAGGCAGATCTCTATGAGTTCAAGGCCAGCCTGGTCTACACAGAGAAACTCTGTCTCAAAACCAAACCAAACCAAACCAAACCAAACCAAACCAAACCAAACCAAACCAA
>JANHMN010000013.1:49577822-49668333 GCA_030674055.1 Rhabdomys pumilio | reverse complement strand
AAACCAAACCAAACCAAACCAAACCAAACCAAACCAAACCAAACCAACCCAAGAGATGTAAGCAGCACATATACAGGTTTCTTCTCATATTTAGATTCAGGCTTTCACAGAAACAGGTCTGTGGCCAGGATTATACTTAGCAGATTTTGTTTGACTATTATAGTATTTTGAAACTGGGTTTTGCTTTATTTTTGTTTTTCCATTAAATACTGTTTACTGGGTTTTGTTGGAAAAAGAAAGAAAGAAAGAAAATGGGAGGCGGTGAGATGGTTCAGTGTAAAGAAAGCGCTTGCTACACAAGCACGAAGATGAACTTGTGCCCACAAAGATGAACAGAGTGGCACATGTTGGTAATTCTAGCCCTCCTACAGTGAGATGGGAGGCAGAGACAGAAGCTCATGGGCCAGCCAGCCTGGTGTGCGTAGGCAAACACCAGCAATCCCTGTCTCAAACAAAGTGAAAGATAGGGACTGACAATGGAGGTTTTTCTCTGATCTGACCTACACACACACACACACAAACACACACACACACACACACAGAGGGAGGGGGAAGAGAAGGGGGAAGGGGAGGGGGAGGGGAAGGGGAACAGACAGAGACAGAGAGAGATAGATTACAAAATCTGAGTACTTGCGAGACAGAGACAAGAAAATCAGCATGAGTTTGAGACCAGCCTGGTATACAGACTGAGTCCGAAGCCAGCTAGGGCTAAATAGCAAGACCCTATCTCAAAACTACTGTGACAAGTCAGAGAGCCTGGCCACACTGAGCCATGCTCCCCGGAACAATTGCTACTACTTGAATAGAGTAGTTGCCTCCTTTTTGTAAAGTTTGTTCTCTAGTTTACTGTAGTCCCCTCCACCTCCAATCGCCTTCCATTTACCAGCTAGAAGAAAGTAAAAGCTAAAGGCAGGTAAGAGTCTATGGATCTCAGCCTCAGCTCTGCCACTTAATTTCCATGTTCCTCTGAACAGATAGATATTTGCCTCTCTGTCTTTTAAGACAGGATCACATGTATCCCAGGCTGTTTCCAACTCAGTATGTAGCCGAGGATGGCCTTGAACTCCTGATTTTCCTGTCTCCACTTCTTCAGTGCTAACAGTCCATTTTAGCCACTGTATCTGGCTAAAATACGTTCCTTATTGCTACATTTCCAGAGCCTGATATAACTCCTGGCATATGGTTGTCTCTCTGCAAACATTGTTGGATATATGGAGTTGAATGTCTCCCTGACTTTACCCTTAGTGTGTCCCATTTTAAATTATCCTTGGCTTGTTTTTTAGATAGAAATTCAAAGGAACTGATGGGTTTACCATTTCCAAATTATATGTGCTGGTTTTCTTTTTTGCTTCTTTAAAAGGTTAAAAAGCAGGAAGATGTTTCAGAGTTGTTGGAACTTTATTGTAGTCAGCTGAGAGACCCAGCCCAGGAGAAAAATGTGTGCTCTCCGGGGCTGGCTCCTCTAAGATCACTAGCACGAAGCCCAGCCACAGCAGGAATCAATGCTTCAGAGGGTTACAATTTGAAATGCATGCATTTATGTGCTGCCCCCTGAGAGCCCTGGATGCTGTACAAATGCACTTAGGGTATTAAGTGCTCCTTGAAGTGCCTTCCTCAGAAACTATGCTTTCAGAGAAGGATACATTTCTGTAAAAAAACAAACGCCAGTCCATTGCTGTCAGTGGCTGGTCTCTGAGTGCTGGAGTTGCCTCCCCATTGGTGTTCCATTGCTGGAACACCAGAGAAGGTGAGTGATTCTCAACTGAATCGAAGCCTATTAGAATAGTCTATGACATAAGCCTTCTAGAATTTTCAATGGGCTGATGCTCATAGTGTGGGCGGCCTGTAGGGGTCAGCTCCTACTTTTGGCTACTGAACTTCTGCTTTCCTTGGGAAGCCATTTCTTCCTCCTGTGGAATTTAAGGAGAATGAGTTTATGTTTAGCTCCAGAGAACACAGAACCAGCCAAGGCTTCACACCCCGCCTACAGAATTCAGAAGAAAGCCAGTTCCATATGCCATTCAAACCCAAGATTTCATCCTGGAGCTTTCCAGGTGCTGTTGAAAGCCTTTAGTCTCCAGAGACTTTCAGCTGGGAGAAAGTCCTCAGACATTGGGGGACTGCCTGCCTGGGTAGTCCTGAGTGAAGACACATGGAGGAAACAGGGAGCGAACCAGAGAGGCGATTCCTGCTGTCGGGGTTTCACCTGGATCCAGGTACAGCTGTCAATCAAATGGATGTTTGGACTTTGAGTAGTTTCCGGAATTCACATGTTATCACTTGGGCTTAAAGTGATTTGACTAGTCCTTCAGCACTTTCAGTAAAGTCAGTTGTGACTAGAAGATCAGAATTGGCAAATGTAAACAATAGGAAGGCATGAAACTGAGATCGGTTGCTCAGATGAAGACCCACAGGCAGAGGCTGACAAGCAACTTTGAAATGCACTTTCCTTCACATGCACTTTAAATTCCATGAGAGCACTGAATAAGGAAGCAGTAGTTTTGTTTTGGTTTTGAGACAAGTCACAGACTGTATAGCCCAGGCTAGCCTCAAATTCTGTAGCTCTGGTCCTCCTGCCCTCACCTCCAAGTGCTGGGTTTACAGGTGTGTGTTACCAGCCTAGAAGTGATCCCCTCTCCCCACCTCATTTCTTTAATCCTACTTCATAGGAGACTCTGGCCATTCTTCCCTGGGTTTTGAACATGTCTGGTCACAGTCACATCTGTCTATTGTCTCCCTTGGGAGTGGGAGTAGCACTGAAATGAGCCAGGTCTTGGGTGATTTCTCCTAAACTTTAAAATTTGCTGTGCTTGACTGAATAGAATTTTTCCAGCAGTTCCTATTGGCCTTGTAAGCTCCAAAAAGATGTTCAATTTATGTACCTACTGACACTCACTAATAGGGTTACTGAAGATGCTGTGTGCCAGGATTCAACTCTTAAACAGGGACCACCGGGGATGGGGACAAGCTTTCTTTCTTAGGCATGGTAGCTTCTAGCTACTGGTCAGTCCTCGATCCTTTGAGACTGTACCTTTGCCACGGTGCTACGGACCCAACCTGCATTCTGCTCTCAAATGTTTCTTCACAAAACAGTGCATTCCATTCCCATTTCCCAATTCCTCCTCATTTCTCTACTCTGGATAGCCTCTTCTGCTTAGCTCTTAATAAAACTTTGATCCCAGAGGTTTCTCAATCAGTCCTCAAGGTTGCTGTAAAGCAATTAACAATCTTATCTCCATTTTTACAATCTAGGGAACAATTGCACAGCAGTTAAGTCAACTTGTTCTAGGTCACATGGCCAGTAAGTCACAGTGTCCCACTAAAATCCTGTCCTTCCAGATCCACACCCCATGTACCTAACAGAAGAATCCATTATCTCAAAAACTCCTCTGCTATCTGTTCTGTCTCTCTTTTCCAGAACTTCCTGGTTTTCATAGCCTGCTTAGGTTAGTCTTCTGGCTGTCTACCATTCTTCTGTCATCTTTGCTTATGTGCTGAATCACTCATCCACTCCTTCCCTCAATAAAGGACTCACCAGGCTGAACTTACATCATCGTAATTCAGTTACCTTTGCTTATTCCTTCATCTGTTCACTCATTGAACCCCTGATGCAGATGCGCTGAGACCCAGAATACCCACTTTTACCGAGCCTTTGGTCTAGACGCTCCCTTTCTTAGAGTGTACCTTAGCCATTGGAACTGGCACAGTGCTCTTTCCATGAATGACGTACAGGGTACAGGGATATGGCAGTTTACAATTCAGTTTCACCATGGCTGGGGAATTTCCATACTGCTGGGTCTTCCAGTAGGTGTTGGATGTCTGGAGGACCTAGCCAGGGTAATTAGAAGCTAGCTCTCTTCCTTCTCCTTTGGAGATGGGGTCTAATGTATTCCAAGCTGCTTTGGAACTTGCTTTGTAGCTGAAGACAAGCTTGAACAAGAGTTCCTATGTTCCTGCCTCTACTTCTCAATTCCTGGGACTATGGGTATGTACCACCACTCCCAGTTTTATATAGTATTATTTATTGTTTATGTGGTACAGTTTTATGTGGAGTCTAACCCAGGGCTTTATGCATGCCAAGCAAAGCACTCCACCAGTTTAACCACATCCCCTAGTCCAAGAAGCAGTTTAATTAAAAAAAAAAAAAGTTCACTGTGAATTCTCTATAGCCTAGGACGAACTTTGAGTCCTTCTGTCTTTATATCCTAACTGCTGTGATTACAGGTATGTACCACCATGCCTGGTTTATGTGGTTTTAGGTCCAATACTGGGCCTCATGTATGCTAGCCAAGCATTCTATACACCAAACTACACCCATAACTCCCAGAATGGTTTTTGTAATAGGCTTTTAGAAGTGTGAAGGCTCTGGGAGTGTAGTTGAGGGAGAGATCACTTGCCTAGCCTATGGGAAGAATCAGATTTGATCCCTGACAGCACAAAAGCAAAAAGTCATGAATCTGGGTTTTCTGTGCTCTGAGAGTTACTTAGAATTTACAATAGTCTTGTGAGGTAAATGGTGTCATCATTTGGCTCTTGAATCGAGACTTGCCCAAGTTCACAAGTGAACAAACCTCAGAGCGTAGATTCTTTTCACTGGCCCATGCTGACTCCATAGTCTTTGGATGACTGCAGTGGATGAACACATGCTGAAACTTCTGTGGTTAGTGGACTTCCCAAGACATAGGCTTTACCACACTTCTTTTTTTTTTCTTTTTTTTCCCCAGGAACAGAAACACACCCACTGCTATTGTGAAGAAATCTGATGACAGTTCAGCAACTTCTACACAAGGCCTAATGTTTATCCTGGGACATGGTCAAATCTGAGAAGAAAGGCATGCAGCTGTGCCAGCCGCTGACCACATCTCTGGTTCTTGGAACCTGACAGCAGCAATGCTGACTTTTTTATTCACGTGCTAGCAGCTCCTTCCATCATCAGTGGAGGTAGGGTAATGAATGTTTTGATTTTTCTTTGATAATGGTTCCTTCACTGTGACCCTACCTACTCAGAAAAAGAAAGTAATCAGAGGCCATATTTAAAAGATGCCGTTTTCTTCCCCAGAACAGCCCTCCTATGCCCCAGCCTTAAGCAGATGGCCATAAAGCTCTTCAAGGCAATTACACTTCTTCATCTCCCTCCACCTTGCTCACCAGAGTAAAGACAGGAGACATGTTAGCAAGGGCCTAGAAATATTCCAGACAAAAAGAAAAAGCCTGTTATTAGTCTGGGTTCGCTAGACCAACAGAATTGACAGGACCATGTCTTGATGACTACTGCCGGGATGCAGTTATGGATCTACCCACATCTGCTTTCCCCTGCTTCATAGTTCTGCAGAGTGGCTCAAACCACATGATGTCCCAGAGATAGTTTTGGGGGTACACTCGGATGACCTTCAGTCCTCAGAGGCTAATGCACAATGCTGCTCTTTGTCAGCCTATCATGTGGCCCTGAAGCCACATCAGCTGCCAAAGGTGTGTGTTGTCATCTCCCCAGCCCTGTTTCTTCCTTTCTTTCAGGCCTTCCTCTTGCAGCCTCTCAGCTGCCCTGTGATGTTCTTAGTCTGCCTTCACCTCCTCTTCCCTTTCAGCACTACAAAACCACTGCTTGCTTCTCCCTTCTGCTAGCCCCCAGAATCCCTCAAACCTCACTCTGGCCCAACTCTCTCCCCTCATCTCGGCTCTGACTTGTTGTCTAGTTTAGAGGTCTCCTCTGTTCTGCCAGATACCCCAGGTCTGCCTCTGCCATGTACCCACTTCCTTCTCACTGTTCTCCTGGACTCGTTTTCTTTCTCTTCCTTCCTTCTTTCCTTCCTTCCTTCCTTCCTTCCTTCCTTCCTTCCTTCCTTTCTTCCTATTAAAACAAACAAACAAACTAGAGTCTCATTCTGTAGCCCAGGCTGACCTTGAACCTGCAAAAACTCTCTTACCTGACACCCTTTCATGCTGGAATTATAGTCCAGGCCTTCTGTTTTGTTTTGTTTTGTTTGTTTGTTTTTTGAGACAGGGGTTCTCTGTGTAGCCCTGAATGTCCTGGAACTCACTCTGTAGACCAGGCTGTCCTCAAACTCAGAAATCTGCCTGCCTCTGTCTCCCAAGTGCTGGGATTAAAGGCGTGCGCCACCACTGTCTGGCAGGCCTCCTGTTTTCAATCTCTTTTCTCCTTTAGCTCTTTCTCAGTAAAGCTATGGTGCTTCTCTGCTTTCTGCAGCTGTCTTTCTTCCATGTGTGTGCTACTAACAAAACATACAACCTAAATGTAGAAGCTAGGATGTACTAGTTGGTAGGGTTCTTGCCCAGCATGGGTTTGATCCTCAGCAAATAAAACCACGTACAATGTCACTCACCTGTAATCCTAGCACTCGGGGTAGAGGCAGGAGGATCAGAAATTTGCCATCCTTAGCTACATAGGGAGTTCAGAGCCAGCCTGGGAAACATGAGATCCTGTTTCAAGATTAATGTGTAATAAATAAAATAAGCTGAGAAAATGGTCGGGTGGTAGTGATGCATGCTTTTAATCCCAGCACTCTGGAGGCAGAGGATCAAGGTGGATCTTGAGTTTGAAGCCATCCTGGTCTACAGAGCAAGTTCCAGGCCAGCCAGGGTTCTTGCTCTTTTACACAAAGAAACCCTGTCGTGAAAAACAAAACAAAAAAGATATGAATTATGGTCAGGTTACCTATGTATTCTTGATTTTCCAATGCTATATATCTTAATCAGCCTGGCCTTTAATACTCAGTAGAAGTTAGTTGTAAATTAACTTCTTGGTCAAAGATCCTATTGTGTGAAAGGCAGGGAAGACAGACAGGAAACCTTTTTTAGAGGTTCAGGGTAGGGAGACTAAAGCTGAAATGGAAGTCAGCAACAGTGAGGCTCTCTTCTGATTTTCATCTCATTTGTTTACATTTTCACAGTCTATTTATTAAGACTGGGTAGTGACAAAGGTGTAAAGATACTAGTATAGAAATCAACACGAGGAATTTGAACCACTTCCCCCTTTCTAGGCAGGTTTAGGGAGTCAGTCTAGGTTTGTACATGCTTTACAAGCATGCAACCACTGAAATACGTATTTCACCCCAGCCCAGAACAATCAGTTTCCAAAATGAAAATTAAACTTTTTTTCCCCCCCAAGTAGAACTAGGAAGGTTGTTATGGGTTGTTCTCCTGGACTGGTTTAGGAATTTCTCTTCCTGTAACAATAGGGGATTTGAGGAACTAGAGGTCCTGGTCTGGACACTGGCCCTACACTTCGGATTCTTGCAATTAGTCTCGTTACATTCTCATGCATTGGTCACACTACTGCAGCAAGGTTTATGGGAAGTAGCCAAAGTGCAATTTAGTCATCAGTCTCAGCTCTCAAGTGCAGCTCGATAGTAGGCCCCTGACCCTAGCAGAGGAGAGGCCAGGCAGCAGCAACAGCAGCAGCAGCAGCAGCAGCAGCTCCAGCTCACAGCAGCCCTACATGCTGTGTACTGAGCTGGTCCTCAGGGCTCCTTCCCTTTTTCCCAAGCTCCGGTCTTAGTGATGTGGGGCGGGGTGATCCCAAGGACCCGGAGAGAAACTCTAGATACAGCCCGGGGACCACAGGGAGCTAAAGGACAGGTTGAAGTCCCCAGTGTGGTGTGGAAACACAGAGATGCGGAGGGGGCGGGGCTCGCGCTATGACGCCGCCCTCGCTTGGTTCCGCCCCCTCGCGCGTTGCCAAGGAGATCAGGTGACTCTGGGCTTCCAGCTCTTGAGGCTCGGGTGACGTCAGGCGCGCCGCTGCGGCTCAGTGGCTCGCGGCAGGTGCGGCGCTGTTAGCGTAGTCGGGTCCAGTCTTCTTCAGTCCTGACCGGGTCAGCCGGCGGCTGCTTCTTGGAGCAGAGAGGTGAGGGCTCTGGGATTGGAGCGGGGCGGCCAGCCTGGGCTAGGGCACAGTGAGACGCGGGTGGCTGCGCGGGGAGAGCTGGCGGGACTCGCGGAGCGGCGGATTGGGGCGCGCGGCTCTTAAGGAGAGAAGACCCCGCTGCTGCCATCGCCCTGCGGCGGCCTGGGGCGGACTGAGTGTCTCCCGCAGTCTGCTGCGGCCCGTTGGGTTAGGGAGTCTGCGAGCTGGGTGCGGAGCGGGGCTCGCCCCACCCTGTCTCCAGGGATGTCGGCCGGAAGCTGCTGGATTTCTTCGCCTTAGGCTGCGGTTTCTGAGGCTCTGCGACGTGTAGGGTCGAGTTTGGTTGGTAGTGGGATCTAGGTGGTGGTGGCGGGGTGAGCCGGTGTTAAGAAGGTGTGGGCGCAGGGAACCCCGGCCGCTTGCTAAAGGGCGCAGGATCCAGGTGTACACCTGTTGAGGAGATAAAACCGGAGAGGGCTTTGAGTGAGGACAGGGAAAGAGGGACCTCTGAGGAAAAAGACCCGAGCCTTGAACTCTATGGAGTGCTTACTGGGCCTATCTGGGATGAAGAGTTTGGAGCATGAAGTTGTGACCTGTTGGAAACCGGCTTGAGCGTCTAGCTGAGGCGTTGTATGCTCTAGGGAGCCATGAAGACGTCGACTGGTTTGGGGAAGTGGGAACACTGTGATAAGGACACACTGAAGTGGTTGGTGTTATATTCTGGAGGAGAAATGACAACAGGTGAACTCTGATATATTTATAATAAAATACCGGTAACATTTTACCAGGTTTTTGTTTTTATTCTAGAAGGGACATATCCAACTGTGTTTTATTTTCTTGTATCCCATTTGACTGGATAGAATGACAGGATGAGAGATATATACTTCCTTTTATTTGCTTGGAGACTGGAATGTTCTCAGCACATTGCCCTTCAGAGATCTCAGGATGTCTTGCAAAAAAAAAAAAAAAAGTCCTAACCCTAGGGTGAAATCTAAACTAAACTGATTGAAAGGAATTTTGTTTTTGTTTTTGTTTTGCTTTGTTTTTTGAGACAGGGTTTCTCTGTATAGCCTTGGCTGTCCTGAAGCTCACTCTGTAGACCAGGCTGGCCTTGAACTCAGAAATCTGCCTGCCTCTGCCTCCCAAGTGCTGGAATTAAAGGTGTGCGCCACCACTGCCCTGCTGAAAGGAATTTTAATGTGGGAAGTTTACTAAAGAGAATTAGCACCAAACTATGATACGGATTGTTGAGTAAGATGTAAATTTTAAGATGGATTTTTTTCAGCTTAATTTTTTTTCTACCCAACTTCCCTCAGAGTAAGATTGTTTAACTTTGCTATGTGTGGAGGGTATGTGTGTTTCTGGTTTTGATTTTGAGGAGATAGTCTCGAATGGAGTC
Source organism: Rhabdomys pumilio (assembly GCA_030674055.1). NCBI lineage: Eukaryota > Metazoa > Chordata > Mammalia > Rodentia > Muridae > Rhabdomys > Rhabdomys pumilio. The sequence goes on along the minus strand of JANHMN010000013.1, from coordinate 49,659,070 downwards.
CGGGCTGGCTTCTGCCCTCATACAGCTGAGTCCAAGGCTTTAAACACTTCATCCTCCTGTCTCTACCTTCCAAGTACTGGGTTTATAGGTACACGCCGTAAACGAAGCACTTAAGCCTTGTTTAAATATTAGGCTGTTTTATTTTGATTTCCCGAGAAACCAGGAAGGTGTATTTTGAGTTTATAAGGAGGAATGATTTGGTGATTTATATTTTTTTGTATTCCTTAAAATATATTGATGCTGTTGAGACATCAAATCTTTTGTTTTCTGTAAAGAATCGAAGTGACCAAACCGATTTGCATTGTATTTGTTTGACGTCAGGAGACAAAATTGGACTCTGGGGATGCTGTGCAGTACAAGGCAGTTTAGGGAATTGTTGAGAACTTGGGAAGGTGTCCTCAGCTGGTTTATGTGTAAGTGTAGAAACTGGTACAGCACTCTGGAGAGCCTATCTAGAGTGGTTGAGACGGGGAAAAAAGCTTCAGTCAGCTCAGTGAAATCAGTCTCCGTAACAGAAGAAGTCCTGAGAGGTGATTTTAAAACAAATTCAACCACAGAACCGCAACGTATCATAAGGCCACAGGGGTTCTTTTTTGTTTGTTTATTTTTGGTATTTTTTGTTTTTTTTTTTTGTTTTGTTTTTTTTTTGTTTTTTTTTTTTGTTTTTTGAGACAGGGTTTTTCTGTGTAGTCCTGGCTGTTCTGGAACTTGCTCTGTAGACCAGACCAGACTAGACTGACCTGGAACTCACAGAGATCTGCCTGCCTCTGCCTCCAAGTCAAGTGCTGGGTTTAAAGGTGAGTGCCACCACCACGGGGTGGCACTGAGGTTCTTAAGTGTCTCTGCAGGAACCTAAGAATTGTTGCAAATTAGATGCCTTGGGGTACATCAACTTTTTTTTTCCCTGTTAAATGGTTTTCCAAACTTCTGATCATATTTCAGTTGGTGAACTAATTCTGCCTCCTCTGGAAAGAAACAGGTTTCTCTCCTCCCCTCCCTCTTCCAGACAGTCACTGGGAGCTGTGAGGACAGTTAAGTAGGCTGAGAGGTTTCTTGGAAGTTTTCCACTTTCATTCACACTCGCCACCCCCACATGTTTTTCTTATTGGAAGAGAACTTAAGAGTTCGTTGTCAGGGGAAAAAAATGTTAGTGTGTTTTTCTAAACAGGCTGTGATCAACACCAGGGCTGGCCTTCCAGCATTCAAGATACAAGGTTTTCCTTACATGGAATGGAGCCAAAGACTAGTGATGTCGCTCACTGTCAGACTGCTTGCCAGGCATACACATGACCCACATGGGGGTCCATCCCGGCACCAAAGTGTTTGCTGTTGTGTTGTAGTAATAATTTAATCTCAGTCCTGGGTTTCTACCCCACATTAGATTTTATTTTGTTCCCAGATGAAAGACAGCTTTTATATTTATAATAAGCCTTAAAAGCACTCGAGCTGGGAAGAGATCAAACCTCAAAGCTATTATGTCTACTTCCTTATCAATAACCCTGAGTTAGAACTTGCCATGTTTCATCTGGGCAGCTCTTAAGTTCAGCTGGCCAGCCCTCATCACCATGTTTTCATAACTCATCTACTGCATGGCCCCCTTCTCTCTCTCCACCTTCTTCCCTTTCTCCCAGTCTGGGCTTGCCTCAGACCCCAAGCCCAGGAACCAAAACTCCACCTCTCTCTCGCTCTCTCTTTTGCCCAGCTGTAGGCTGTAGGCATCTTTATTCAACCAATAGTTTTAAATTAATGAGCAAGGTTACACCATTTTGCATACGGGAAGATTTCCTCATTCCTGGGGCAAACCATGGCCAATATTTAAGCGGTACAATACATAGCAACAGACCCAACCTCAGCATGTTGTAATTCCAGTGATAAGGGAAATTGCTAGTTCCAGGTGGGTTACTTACTGAATTTGAGCCAAGCTTGGGCCATGTAGTAACACTGTCTCTAAAATAAAATAAAATAAAATAAATCAAAAGAATTGGGCTAAGGTGAGAGGCTCAGACTGGTATACCTTGAGGCCTTCATCTTTGTCAGTCTCTTCTTGTCATTGTCTATACCCTCTTCACAGAGATGTAATGTATAAGAAGCTGTATGATATTTGAACTGCTCCAAAACAAGACATGTTAATTTCAATTCCCGGATAAGTGGTGTATTTTGAGTTGTAGCAATTTAAAAAAAAAAAAAAGATGAAAGTTACAAACTTTTGCTGACATATCATTTATACTTAGAGGCCTTTTACCCGACACCCCACCCCACTTCAACCCCTGGAGTTTTTAGAATTAGTTACTAATCAACCTATGATCAAAATTTAGAGTCCTGAGATTACACACCTGTTTTTATTTCATGTGCAAATAAATACATGTTTTCTTATACTCTCTCTATTAACACATGTTGATTCCCTCAAGCATTTGCAGTAAGCCAATAACAGGGTATGCTGTGGGGCTGGCAGCTTCCTACCCAGGATCCTTTGACGCAAGATTGTTACTGGAAACTGTCTTAGCCCTTAAGGAGTTAGTCAGTCCTTAAAGCTCAGCAGGGGTAGAAGCTGACATTACTGCTCACTAAATTGGATGAAAATTGAATAGTTATCTTTGACATTTTACTATCTTGTTCAGCCATGGATCTGGCTATAGTGAGATTCAGGCCTTGCTGTTGTTGCAGGGACTCTGTGGAACTATGAAGGTCAGCCCTCATACTCTGACATTTGTTGCCCAAGTAAAGCTTTCTTACCTGAGAGAAATTTAGAACGAAGAGACTTCCTGTTTTCCTCAAGCTAAGCTGAGTGCTATGTCCCAGTCCTCAAAGCTCCCTACATTTGTCCAAGGCAAATAATTGGCTTGGCTGTAAAATTCGAGTCAGCAATTAAAGACAGCAGAATAGGAGCATTGGATAGGAGTCAGCTCTCTAGCCTCATATGCAAAAGTTCATGCCACCTTAAGAACTGGATAAAACGGGCTCAAGAACAGGAAGGTTTTAGGAAATGTGGAATATCAGTACCCCATCTACCAGGGTTCTAGTTAACATTTTTCTACTTTATAGTGGGACAAAATTTTACCCATATAACCATTCTTGTCTTTTTTTTCTTAGTATAATGTTCAGTAAATTACAAGAGATTTTCAATTCCCCTCCTCCAGGCATGCACCTCCCCCTCCTTTTCTTTTCTTTCTTTTCTTTTCTTTTTTTTTTTAAAGAATGAGATCTTTTGAAAGATGACAGGCCTAACAGACTGGCCTCAAGTTGCCATATAGCTGAGGCTAGGCTTGAACATCTGGTCTTCCTGCTTCTACTTCCTAAGTGCTGGGGTTATAGCCATGTGACACTCTGCCCAGCTCTCAGTATTTTATCATAGAATTTTGTACAACTTCTGTCTAATGGTAATTTAAATACATTTAAGGTAGGTTGAGCTAAGCTATGGTGTTTACTATAGTAACTGCATTTTTAAATTTATATTTCCAATTCATTGGTTTGTCAGGGTGTAACCTCATCATAAGTAGAGGAACACTGGGACTGATTTAGGCCTCATAGCCAAATATGTACAACTAGTAGGAACTTCACATCAAAAACAAGGGAGACAAATGATTTAAGTCTGACCTTTGAGCAGCAGACAGCAGGAGTGATTGATAGTTTTCTGAACTCTTAATTAGATGGTTGGGAGTCATGGTGGGAGGATCGTTTACCTGAATGTACTCATTAGGGAGTAAATACTTTCTTTATTCAAAGATGCCTATCATTAGTTAGTTCCCTGATGACTTGTGCTTAAGAATTGTTACCTAGTCCCAGGAGCACTGGCTAGAAAACATACCACATTTGAGAACTATCTAGACATGCTCAGTGGCATGAGAAGGGCAGGAATAGTGAACAGTTTTCCGTAGAAATTTCTGGGGGTGGGTGGGAACCTGGGGATGTTCTAGATGTCTCTCAGCATCAGGACAGGAGGCAGAGAGCAGCTGGTGAGATGTGTGAAGAGCAGACACTCGTAGGAACATGCCTGTCTCAGGTCATTAAGTCCTTGATGTGTCCCTGATGCCCATAGTAGCCTCCTGGATGCTCCAGCTGTTCTGACTCCTCAGCAGTTCCACAAAGCCCACTGTCCAGCTAATGGCAGATCCCAGTCAGAAGGCAGCCTCAGCCTTCTGGCTCTGCTGACTCCTGAATTAGGATTGTTGATCATCAGTGTCTGACAGTGGCTATGAAACTACTGGGACAGAGTTTTTCAAGTGAAAAAAAGGAACCCCAGATGTTTCTTTGTGGCACAGATGATTCATCTGTGTTCCATATGTCTGATTTCTGTCTTATCTACATGCTTTCCTTGCTGTTTTTTTTTTAAAGATATTTTTCATTAAAGATTTTTTTCCCTGTGTATGGCTGTTTTGCCTGTATGTATGTCTGTCTATCATATGCATGCCTGATGCCCATGGAGTGCAGAGAGGGCATTGGATCCCCTGGAACTGAACTTAAAGACTGTTGGGAGCTGCCTTGTGGGTGCTGGGAATCTTCTAATTTGGGCTTGAGAGTGGCCAGTGCTTTTAACCACTGAGCCATCTCTCTAGCCCCTAACACCTTTAAAGTGACTCTGAAGTGACTAAGGTAACCACATCTTGTCCTAACTATTCTGTGCATGCCTAGACATTCCTCAGCCTTCCACCCTCCAATAACCACATTCACCTTGACTTTGGGACTGCCCATGACCCTAAACATGGTCCAGATGTTAACCACAATAATTAATGTTTGTGGAAGCTGAAACATAAAACTAAAATGAGTAGAGGAAGTGCAAATCAAGCTAATTGTTGTATGTTGTATGGAAAATACTGCTAAGCTCCGAAAAAGGACAGATGTTATAAAGCTACTCCTACCCCTACCCCCTCGAACACTGATGTAATTGTGGGGTTTGTAATTTAAAAATGTATGTAATTTAAAAATGCTGTACCCATGAGCTTTGGCACCAAGAGACATTTTAGAGGCATTAGCCTATTTAATAATGGTCTGACCATTATTAGAGGACTATTCTTATTGTTTATTATCATCATCATCATCATTTTGTTTGAGGCAGGGTTTCTTTGTGTAGCACTGGCTGTCCTAGAACTTGCTCTGTAGACCAGGCTGACCTTGAACTCACAGAGATCCACCTGCTCTGCCCCACCCAAGATTTAAGGACGTGCATGCACCATTACAGCCCAGCTTTCATCTCAGTTTTCAAACTTGAAAATTTTGATCCCAGGACTCACATGGTAGAGAGTGAGAACTGTCTCCTCACAGATTACCCTCTGACTTCTACCGGCATTTCCTGTGCTGTATGATACATGTGTGTTAGAGTGCGTACACACATACTAAACAAACGTAATAGGTTTTTAACTTGAAATTTCATTTGTAAGGGAAACTATCCCTATCACTGCCTTTAAGTTGAGAACTACTGTATTAGCTGTCACAAGTAGAAGGTGAATATTGTAAGCTAAAATTATGCATGATCTCTGAGTCATAGTGCGTCCATATCACCCAGTGATGATTCACCCATGGTGAGCTTTCCAGGTGGCAGCAGGTGGGTGGTAGGACTGGTTTGGGTAGGCAGACCTTCAGAGAAGTCTCCTTAAACCCTGTCCTAAAATTTGTGCAACTGTCTGATACTAAGAAAGCCATAGAATAAAGAATCTAGTTACTGAGAATAAGTAGCTAGGTTTGGTAAAACACAACAAACCTACCTCAGGTAGCTGAGTTAAAAGGATTGTAAGCTCAAGGCCAGACTAGGCTACATTGCAAGACTGTGACTTCCAAAAAAAAAAAAAAAGTATAATATAGAAATCTCTGTCTTATTTATTTTTTCCAATTAGAAATCTCTGTCTTAGCTGGGCGGTGGTGGCGCACACCTTTAATCCGAGCACTTGGGAGGCAGAGGCAGGCGGACTGCTGAGTTTGAGGCCAGCCTGGTCTACCCAGTGAGTTCCAGGACAGCCAGGGCTATACAAAGAAACCCTGTCTCGAAAAACCAAAAAAAAAAAAGAAAAGAAAAAAAGGAAAGAAAATAAATCTCTTGTCTTATTTTTTTTTTCCCCACAAAACCAATCTAATGCTCTTGGAAGCTGGTGGAACCTGGATTGTTGATGCTATGATATAGTACTGTCCTTTCTGTTCAAGCGTGCCCCTGGAAAACTTGGGTTTTATTTATGCTATTAGTTTCTACTTTTGCTGGTGCCACTAACTGCTTTGAACTCTCTGTCTTTTTTGAATGTTGAGTGTTCTTTGTGGGTGTTAATAGTGACAGAAAATTGTCATTTAGCATTTGTTTCTTCTAGTTTTTATTATTCATAATGCTTATACCTTTAACAGTGTTAGAAGAAGGGATGGTTGAGCGCTGCTGGGGTGGTACAGCTCAAATTTACTGTTGTATGTTAAGAGAGCTACCTGCTGCGGTGACAGAGCTGTAGCTCTGTGTGTGGGTTAGGAAAGTGGCTTTCATAGTGTAGCAGAGAGGGCCGTTTGGGTATTCATCAGGAGTCAGGAGCGCTTAGTTAAATTGCCAGCACATTAAGCTGTAGGGGCCTTTTACTGAACCAACAAGCTCAGCTTTCCCACAAAGCCAAATCTAATTCTCTGGGAGGCTAGTGGAACAGGCCTTTCAGGGGCTGTGCTGGTAGGGGACCTGACCTGGGAAGTGGCTTTATCAGGCTTGTTGGGAGGGATGGCCCTGTCCCTTTATAGTGTGTCCTCTCAACTTGGCAGGGGGCAGAGTTCTTCCCTTCTCTCTGGCTTTCTATGCTCTAACCTCTCCTTTCATTTCCCCAACTCACTTTCTGTGTTAACAGCTTTCTTCCCCCTTTCCCTTCCCTTCCCTTCTGTTCACTGCTGCCCCCTCTTTTGATCCTTTCTCTCACTGGGCCTCATTTTCTTTCCATTTTCACTTTGAGGGCTGACTTGTTTGAAGTTCCAGAGTTAGTGCTGTCCTGTGACTGGATGTTATTCAGAGGCCCCATCCTTTTTATTCCCCCCCTGAGGATCAGCCTGCCATAGGCTTTCAGATAGCAGCACTGACAGCACTGACCCAGAGTTTGAGCCGAGTGACTGAGTGAGGTTCCAGATACAGCCTAGTATGAAGCTGCTGAGGGTTTCCCAGAAGTATTTGTACACTGGCCACTGCCTTTTCTATTGACAGGTAATGTTTATAAGAGATTCTCTCTACAGTTCTTAGTCAGGCAAGGGTCTATACTGTACCCCAGAGACTCCTTTTGGAAGCTCAGACAACCTGTGGGTTTTGCCACAGGACCAAATACAGTGAAGGCTTGAGCAGACTGGTGATGAGCTTGCCTGGGAACCTACTAGTCTGCTTGCAATTATGGGTCCTGCCTGGAGCCAGATGTTCCCACATGGTTTCTGGAACAAATTCTATTTTCCTTGTAGTTGGAAGCATCCTTTTCTTCTCAGTAAAATAAGAAATAATTTTTTCCCCTAAAAGCCATGTGGCATTTAGACAAGGATAATTAGCAGGAATTTGAACTTTTATTGTTAATATGCCATACAGGGCATGGTGGCACACACCTTTAATCCTAGCCATCCAGAGGTAGAGGCAGGCAGATCTCTGAATTCAAAGCCAGTTTAGTTTATAAACTCATAGTGAGTCAGGACAGAGAAGCCACAAAGTGAGACCCTGTCTCAAAAACAAACAAACAAACAAACAAACCAAAAACCAAAAACAACAACAACAAAAAACCCAAAACAAAACAAAAAAAACCCCAAACCGAACCAAAACAAAAGACCTGCTTGGTCTATATAGTCCAGTCAGGGTTACAGAATGAGACCTTGCCTCAAAACGTATAACATATGTCCAGTGCACTCAATAGTTGTATTCACTAATACCACCATTTCTTGTGATCTGATTTTTGGTTTTGTTTTGTATTTTGTATGAGTCTTGCGTGTAGCTGGATGTCTTTGAATACAGTATGTAGGCCAGGATGGTTTTGAACTTGTAATCTTGCTGTTTAATTCTCCTAAGTGTTAGGATTATAGTCTTTGAAAATATAAATTGATTTTTACCTACTTATTGCTTGATTGCTTGCTTGCTTGCTTGCTTGCTTGCTTGATTGATTGATTGAGAGAAGACCTCACTGTGTATTGCTGGCCACCCTGGAATTTCAATTTACTATGTAGACCAGGCTGGTCTCAAACTCAGAGATCCACCTGCTTCTTCTTCCCAAGGGCTGGGATTAATGCCTGACTTAAAGCTTTATTTTTAAATCCAAATAGTTAAGTGAATGCATGGTGCTGCAAAATGCTGCCTAGCTTTGCTGCTGCTGTCTAACTCCACTGGTCCATGTAGTTCTGTCTTACTGTTCTGAAGGGTCTCAGGTAGCAGTGTTACTTCTGTTGATGGTTTGTGATACCTGGGTTCATTTTGCCTTAACTAATGATAGACTTTTGAGGTGCTACATATCCTTTTTGTGTGTTATATACCCGTTATGAATTTACAGTAATAAATCTGTACGTATGTATGTAAAGTTTTAGAATCTTAGCATACTGCTGTAATATATGTCTGTGGGATGAAACCCCTAGAAGTAGACCTTCCAGTTCAAAAGATAATATGTTCATTAATTATTTGAGGTATAATTTTAAATATGATCTGGGCAAAGTGACACACACTTGTAATCCCAGCACTTGGGAGGCTGAGGCAGGAGGAGCTGAAGGTTCAGACTAGCCCAGGTACATAGGGAGATAGCAAGACGAAGCAAGGTAGAAGTCCTTCAGTAAACACCTTGCTTGTGAGTTAGGGGTTGAATATGAGATATTTTCCTCAGCTAGCTGCACATTTACTGTTGTAGTCTGACTTCTGCCTGTACACCACCTTCAGTAACACTGTGTAGCCCTGAAATACAGCTCCTGGGCCTCCTAACTCTAATTTGTCCAGTCAGAGTAGCAGACTACTTTACAATACCTTTGAAATTAGAAAACTACCAGAGTTTCCTTCCTGATGCAGTACAGACTAATGGAGACGATTGGTGAGGCCCACACTAACGTTCGAGAACTTCAGTGGTTACTTCATCGTGTGGTTGAGTGAGTGATTGGGTCAGCTTGTGGTACCTGGCAAGTAAATTTATAAATAATAAAAATTCTAAGATTCTCTTCGAAAACAGTCAAGAGTAACTATAAAAACACACCCTGAGCAACTGTCTTACTTTGAGTCTCTTCTGTACAACAGGCCCCTGCCGTAGTGACCCCTGATAATATCTGAAATGTACTTTTTTTTTTTTGATATTTCCCAGATTGCTGCTTCTGACTAATGTGTTTGGAAGTGGAGTCACTGAGATTTCTGTGTTTGCTTAGCTCTTGATATGATCGTCACGTCTACTTGGAAACTGAACTTCCCTGACTTCTCGTTCACTTTTGTGCACGTAGTACTCTGCTTCCCGCCTGTAGGCTGGTCTGTGATGGCTGCTGTCGTCGTTTGTCTCTGCAGTCTAACAGGAACTGACTCGTGCACACATCATCTCAGCAGTGCCTGTAACTGCTAGTGCTGAGTTACACTTGATGTTCTGGGACGGTTTCATGGTCTCTTCAGTGACCTGTCTGAGTAGCATAAGGTGACATGCCAAAGTTACAGTTAAGTGAGAACTCTAAATCATGGCGATAGATGGTTGTACAAAACTAATAATTCTAGAGCTTTTTAAAGCTCAACAATCTGTACTCAGAATTAAGGGGCAGACTCAAAAGTTGAGGGGCCTAGAATATAAAACAGCGTGTTCATGAAGGTCTTGTTAGAAGAGAAGGGCAGCTGACCTTTAGGTTAAGATCTGTCCTCATGGGTTTTAACTTTAAAGACAGTTAGACAAGAAAAGATTCTTAAGGCTAGAAGTATCCTGGCTTCAGGCCTCAGTAGTGTGAATGTAACCCAAAGCAATTGTATTTAACCCCCGCCAAGTATCATCTTAGTTATGACAAAGTCACGACTACAAAAGCCACAGCAAAAAAGCAGCGACGAACAGATGTGCAGCAGATGGTTACTGAGGCGAAGCTGGTAGTTGGGAGGGAGATTGGCTTCTCAGAAGTGGTGGCCAAGTCTTAAGAGGTGAAGTAGACATTAGAAAGGAGCGAACCGCGTGAACATAACAGAAAGCACTATGAAGACTTAATTTTCCCAAGCTTACCTAGAGTGTCAGCCATCTTTAAGTATAAATAATCATATAATAATAAACTGCCTCTGCTTTCAGAACTCAAGCAAACCATTGTAGATTTTTTTCCTTATAGCTAAGTATTCTCTGTTTGCTTTACAATGTGTAGAATATGAAAACTTGACTGTTCAACCCAGTGGATTTATATTTCTTATGCAAACAGGACCCAGCTCAAGATACAGACCATTTCTGGCAGCTGAAAGTTCCAGCTGTGTCTCACAGGGTCCTAAAGTCAGGGGCTGCTGTTACTCCCAGGTGAACAGAATCACGAATATCATGCTGGTGCTTGATTGCAGCAGATTTTGCTTGCCTGACTCTGGAAGTCACAGGAGGAGTCGTTCTTTCATTGTGTATTGATAGGATATTATTGTATGATCCTTATAAATATACTGTAGTTAATCTGTTCGGCTGCTGACTTAGTTTCCAGTCTGAAGCAGTTATAATTCAGAGGTACTCGGTGTATCTGTCTGTGTAGGCTCTTGAGTGTCTTCCCTTCAGCAGACATACGTTTTGACCAACAACTGCTGCATATACCAGTGTCCCACTTAAACTGCTTAGTGATCTATAGTAGAATTTATAGTTTGTAAAAAGATACTTGTAGTGTTTGTATAGGTAAGTCACCGGTGACACAGTTCCTCAGAATTTGTACTGAAATTTAAACGAAGAGTGACACTGTTGCCTCCCTGATTTCTCAGAAATACCCTGCAGTTAAGTGAGGATAACCAGTTATCAGGACAAGAATTGCTGAGTCATAGGACAAATTGAACAAATGACGTGCATTTTCCTAAAAGTTTGATGCTTTAGCTGCTATTTATAGTTCTATGATGTGTTGTGTTATTTTTGTATATAAAGCTAGGAATTTCCCCACCCCCACCTTCAAGATAGCCAATTAAATCCAGACTGTTTACTGGGAACTGGATCTTTTCCTTTCTCAATGGTAGTGGTATCCTTATGTTAAATTAAGTGACTGTACTCTGTGAATTTGTTTTAGGACTTGTCATACAATTTAAACTTTTTAAAATTTAGGGGCTAACAGCAGGTACAGGCACCTGCCACCAAGTCTGATGACTTGAGTTTAGTCTCTGGGACCCACATGGTAGAAGGAGAGAACTGACCCCCAAAAATTGTCTCTCACCTTCACACACTGTCATGGTATACTCATGCTCACAACACACACACACACACACACACACACACACACACACACACACACACACAAATAAGCATAATAAATTTGGGTAATTGCAACAAAAATTGAACTTTATTTACTATTAGAGAGAAAGAGAGAGAGAGAGAGAGAGAGAGAGAGAGAGAGAGAGACAGACAGACAGACAGACATGTGGAGGTCATATGCTTACATAGAAATTTACAACTGAGCTATGTCTTTAGCCCAGGACTGTTCTACTACATTGATTTTTTTATTAGAATTTATTTTAACAAAACATGAGATTGTGCAGGTTATATAGCTTTCTTTTCTGTGTGTTTGTACATATGTATGTGATATGCATGTGTGTATACATGAGTAGGTCAGGCTGAGGTCTTTTTCTAGTCTCTATCTTTTGCTTTATTTTGTATGCTTTAACAGTTTTGTACTCACTCACTCACTCAGAGAGTAGTCCTCACTCATTCCCACTCTCACACACAGAGTAGTCCTTTTCACCTCCTGTTACCCTCGTCTCATATTCCCTCCCCTCTTTTCTGTTTCCATCTTATTTTTAGTCAGGGTCTCACCCACCCTGGAACTCACGTTTTGGCTAGACTAGCAGGCCAGGAAGCCCCATTGTTTTCTCTCCTCATCCCAGCACTGGGATTATAAACCCATAATCGTTGTGCTTAGCTTTTTACATGGGTTCTGGGATTAAACTCAGGTCTTTATGTATTCCTGGTAAGCTCTTTACCAACTGAGCCCCCTCACCAGCTCCTAAATTTTCCTGCACAGCCATTACATCTTATTTCAAAAGCATAGAACTGATGGCTGAGAGTGTAGATTAATGAATGGTAGAGCACTTGCCTAGCATGTGAGGCTGTGGTTCAATCTTTAGCACTAGACCTCATAGATATACATACAGAAATGAAAACAGAACCCACCCACAGACAAACTAATTATCTAGACATACTGTAGTAACTTTTTTCTTGTTTAGGTGTGTAGGGTGTGATTTCTTTTCCCTGCTTTATTTAGTACTGGTATGAAGGTCAGAGAATAATGTGTTAGCCAGTGCTCTCTTTCGACCCAGTGAGTTCCAAAGATCAAATTCTGGCCATCAAGCCTGGAAGGAAGCACTTTTACATGCTGAGCAGTCTTATTGGTCCTTTTTGGTCTCTTATGTTGAAGGCCTCGCCCTTCAATGTCTGATAATCTTTATCCATTCATTTATATATGAGGCAATAAAAAGTCAGAAATCCTCTGTGCATGGTCTTACCAAAGTTGGCTAGAGAAGTTATTTCTTTGTTGTTTTCTCCTGTATTACTATCTCATTTTTTTTTCTGAGACAGGATTTCACTGTACAGTCCTGGCTGTCCTGGAACTCATTGTGTAGACCAGGCTGGCCTCAAACTCAGAGATCTGCTTAGCTTGCCACCACCTCCCCAGTGCTGGGATTAAAGGCACAGGCCAGTATCTGATTTTTTACCATTGAGATTGTTCAGTTTTTCTGGAAGTGTATTCACCATACTTGCCACAGAAGCAGTGCCAGAAGCTACCAGGTAGATGGTAACAGTGATATTTTTCAGGGTTATTATATTTTTATTTCTTGGCTATCTATTTTGAGGAGACCTTACAGTATCTTATCTCTGAAAACAACTTCCACAAATAGTTTCTGCTCTTCTTGTTGCACTGGCAAATGACGGTAATCTTGTGACTGTGCTGTGTGTGTCTTTGTGTCTTGAACAAGATCTTGGGAGAACAGTGGGCAGTCTAGTCTGTTATGGACCTGGCCGTTGCACCCCTTCAGGTCTTCCTTTCAAAGCTCTTGTCTTTAATGCTTCATACTGTTTACATCTAACCTTTAGTATATACTCTAGCAAGGCTTATGTTTTACCACGTTTATGAGGGAAAACAGTCAAGTTACAAGTCCAGTGTCTCAAATTTAAAACTTTGCTTGTGCAGTGTTTTGTGATGTTTGTTTCTTTGCTGGCTGGAGAGCAATAGGTTTGTCCTGCTTTTCAAATTCTAGTTCTAGGACCTCTGATCTGATTCAGATTCTCTTTTTGTGGCTTTTGCTGTTCTTTTGTTGTGAGTGGGTGCCTGGGAACTGCAGGCGAGAGTGTGGAGGAAAGGGGGCTATGGTTGCTGGACCTACTGTATGGCTTCTGCTTTCTGTAGCTGTCTCCCAATAAGTTTTCTTCCTCCTTAGACATGTTGTTCCTTGGATAAGAGAGAAAGGCTCATCCTGAAAGTGAGGAGGCAATGCAACTGAGGAGGGGGAAGGGCATGCAGAAAGAGAACTGCACAGGACGGTGCGGAGTGCAACCAAGCAGATGGGTTAAGAATAGTCACGAAGCAGGCAGCTAAGCACGGAGGTGCCAGTGTGGCAGTTCTGAGCTCTTCAGTCTTTGTTTTCTTCTCCATTGCTCATTGTTCTCAGAACAGTATCGTCAGGGAAAGATAGCTTTGCCTTTGCCTAGAATGAGAATTTCCATTTAATTTATATAGGCTTGCTGGATGGATCAGGTTAAACCACAGTTTTAATGAGCGTAGGTCATGTATACTGGATTTCAGGACAGAGTAGTTGCAATGGCTGGCTGTGTTCTACTTTGGCGACTTAAAAATAAATAACGGAATGGCCATAAGCAAGTTAATAAGAATGATTTCTGTGTTAATCAGGTTCCTGCTGGAGAGAAGAGACAAAATGCACAAGTGGCCAGTGTTTTCCCATCATGCAATGCTTGTAGTATCCATCACTGTGGGGAAAGGCTTCATAGGTTAGGATGGCTGTCACACCGGCATATAACAGAAGTGAAAGAACAAGAATAATCAAGGGTGGCTTCTGTTGTTGTTTGTTCTTGGGATGTGCGGCGTGTATGTGAGTGTACATGTACACTTGCCATGGTGCATGTGTGGAGGACATCCTTCAGTGTTGGTCCTCTCACCCTACAGTGTTTGAAACAGAATCCCTCTTTGTGTATAGCAGAATTTCAGACATATAAGTGCCACTGAGTCTGGCTTTGTGTGGGTTCTGGAGATTCCAGCTCAGGTCCTCATGCTTGAGCACACACACTGAGCCCTTCTCAGCTGTACTAGTTGTGTGTCTGTGTGTGTGTGTGTGTGTGTGTGTGTGTGTGTGTGTGTGTGTGTGTTTGTTTTTGAGTCTCTATCAATCATTAGACTCTGGAAAAGTAAAGTCTTTAAAATGGGAGGCATCATGCATATGTGGTAAAACAGATCCTGATTCCACATTAGCATCAGTTTATAATTGCCTTTAAGGGACACTCCCTCTACCCCCACTTCTCTGCTAGGTCTAAGCCATTACTCTAGCAGTCACTGTATTTGTCTTTCCAGCATTTGTCCAAGACAGGAGTTTGAGTCACACTGATACCTCACTATTTTAGTCCACTTCCCAAATGTATATCTAGTTGTATGTCATTGCTTGTTACTTGACATGCTTATCATTGGTTCCCAGGACTAGAAGCACAATAAAGTCGTTTAGGTTAGGCTAGTAGGTTAGGTTAGTTCAGTCTTTTGAAGTGCCCACTGTGTCTTAAGGCTGACAATTGCTGATTGGCTAGTAGCAATTTGGAAGGTCATAGCTTTCATAGACTTTTGTGTGCCTGTGTTAATGGCAAAAGGAGCTTGAGTTGTTAGAACTGTCTACTGAAAGAACAGTATTACTTCAGTCGGTCCTGCTGACCAGGAAGTGCATTTATGATCAGCGCAGTTCTGGGTTCCTTGAGTCACTTGTGATGAAAGGGGAGATGCTGACCTTGATTAGTGTCGCAGATTGGGCGCTTCCTCTAGAGCTGGGACTAGATGAGCTTTTCTTGAAGCACATGAACTATAGCAAGAACTGATGGTATCTAGCTGGAAACCTGATATTGTCTGGGAGGAAGAATATGAAAGTTATATAAGTAATCTGTTATATTACAGAATCCCTAGGGAATCTTATGACTATTCTGGCCTTCATAAAATCACTTAAGAATTTATTGATTACATATTCTAAAGAAGAATGAATGGGATTACTAATTTGTAGTTATTAGATTCTTTCCTACTATTTAATTGGGGTTGTTAGAAGATTCTCAAAATAGGTTAAATATTAGTGCAGGAGATGGTAACAGTGAAGCAGGGAGGTATCACAGGAGTCATGTTGTTTAGGTGACTCATGGAGAGTATACCTTGTTCCCAGTTATGATTTGTTTGCTTTTAATCTGGTTGTCTCTGTGCCAGGCACTGTGGCGATTGTAGAGACGATGGAAGCAATATGTTGGCCCTCAAAGCTTCAAGCCCAGTCAAGGGAATATTTAATAAGCTTGGGGGCCAGGAAGCATAGGCTCCCTCATAGAAACAAACCACCGAGGGCAGGAACTTGTGAACACAGTGAAGATTCCCAGTGAGTCTTTCAAAGAATCCTGGGAGTGTGGGAACTTGGAGGAAGTTTCAGCTCAGCATTCTCTATAGACAGCTCACTGCTTAGAGCCACGGTTCTGGAAAGAACAACCATATTATCCTAGAGCACAAGACAAAGGACGTGTCTGTCACTGGTGGCAGTGCTGCCTCTCAGGAGACACCACTGTAGCCTAACCCTGTTCATTGGAGGGTTTTCTAGTACTGGGCCAGCATCTACTGATCTGGTTCATAGTGCTATTAGATTCCTGCTATCGTAAAGCTAGGCAACCACATTTATGGACATTTCAGGGAATTTAAAGCCAATATATCGTGTTACGCATTCAGCTCATTTAGTGAGGAGACTACAGGTACTAAGCAAGCCTCTGAGGACATGATGGTGATCCAAAACTGACTTGATTGATTCTTGTTGTCACAGCCTAGTGTCTGGAATAGAAATGAAGACAAGCAGAAGAAGAAGAACCGGCAGATAGATATTAGCTGTGTGGCTGTGATGAGAGTGAACCAAGATGGACAAGGCTACAGGCTTTCCAGAGTTGTTGAGGCACCTTTAAGGCATTTAGTAAATGATCTCGTCGGTTGGAAATTTTTTTTCTAGTGATTTCCATATGCAAATAATTTTTATTCTTTTGTCTCTTAGGTGCATTGCCAGGTTCCTGATGAACCCAGAGAACCCTCCACCATATCCTGGCCCTGGGCCAACAGCCCCATACCCACCTTATCCACAACAGCCAATGGGGCCTATGGGAGCCCCACCTCCTCAGGGGTACCCCTACCCACCGCCTCAAGGGTACCCCTATCAAGGATACCCACAGTACGGCTGGCAGGGTGGACCTCAGGAACCTCCTAAGACCACAGGTAGCTGTCTGTGAATACGTGAATGTGCATGTCTTGGTGTCACAGCCCGGAGAGAGAGCATTTGTGTGATTCATTGGCAGAGAAGAAATTGTGACCTTTGTGATTTCTGACTGATATTTGATGCTGGTGGCTCAGAGTGGCTTTCACTCAGGATGCCCCAGTCAGTTCTGCCTTCTTCCTTTGTGCCTCTTGTACCTGCTGTGGGGATGACTTACTGGCCAACATGTTCTCTAGGGGATTCTTCCTAGAGCACTGGTGGGGAAAATACGTATTGGTGTCTTCCTCTTGCAGCTGCCTTTGTTTGTTTTAGCTTATGAGGGTTATTTTATCTGTTAGTTCGTTGGCCCCCAAGTCATCCTCGGGCCTTGCTGCTGAGGTTGCTTTTCTTATGATTGTCATAATTGTGTTCTGTCTACTACTTGAACTTGCCCTTGTTTTCTGGGTCTGTATGCTTGAACAGTGCTACTCAAGGCAGTTGGTTTATTGAGGAGTAAACTGTTACTGGACTGTGAGAACGAAAGTGAGCAAACGTTAAGAAAAGAGCAGCTTGACATTCCCGACAGTCAAGCATGTAATCACTCTTTATAACATGGTGAGAAGCATTGTGCTACATACATGTCTTGTGACTATTTTATAACCCTTTGGTTTACAGAATAACTGTTTCAGCTTTTAAAAACAGTTAACATTACCAAGTGCTTATTATATACCAAATGGTTTCCTAAAAGCTTTATGTATGTCAACATTTAATCCTTGCAACAGTTCTATGAGTAAAATGAGGGCCTTGTGTATGCTAGACAAGTGCTCCCTCTGAGATGGTCCTCCTGCCTATCATATTTTATGGTTAATCTAGGTATACTCACACCTCTCTAAGGTGTACAGTTAGGGTTTTGCACTTTACTGGTTTATATGCCAATGTAAAAGGAAATTAGTTTAGCATCTGTCTTGTCTAATAGATTCTGCCCAAATTGAAATTCATAAATGCTCGTCTGGTGTTTCATCCTTCACCCAAAACACTCTGTCAGTTCCAGGCTTACTCTCTAGTGTGCATTTGATGAGCTTAGAATTTTAGTCAATTTGTCTAGAACAAGTGCATCTGAGGTTATGTGGACTTCATGCAGAAAATACAGATTTGAGCTTCTTTTTGTTGTTTAATTAATATTGATATCTGCCATTTTACAAAAAGTTTCTTTATTCTTAAGATTAAAAGGCTCCTTTAGTTAATGTTAGCAATCATAATTCACAAATGCATTCGAAAGGTATCTAACATGCTTTCCTGCAATTGTGAATCATTAACTACCTGCATTCATTATGTACCCAAAGAAAGCAGGCACTGGCACCTGATCAGCTGTTTTTCTCACTTAGGGCCCAAGACCTGTGGACAGAATTCTGGGGTTGACTTCACTGTAGAATGAACCTGTTGGGCACTGTTTTATTCCTTGTTCTTGGTATTGTCTCTGGGATCTCCAGACAGAATCATTTGCTGTTGTTATGTGTCCAAGCTTTGTATGGAAATTTAAGCCTTTCTCTCCAGTTAGATTTTAGAGTTATCTGCTTCTGCTTTCTCTTTCTACTGAAGCTGAAGTGTATGCTGCAGTTCTTTTGGCTAGTAGCTGCACAGGTGGATGACTCCTCCTTCAGAGCAAGGAGGCCATTCTTCAGCTATTCTTTTTTGGGATGAGAGAGGGTTTTGAGACAGGTTTTCTCTGTGTAACAGACCTGGCTGTCCTAGAACTTTGTACACCAAGCTGACTTCAAACTCACTATGTAGCAGAGGATGACCTTGAACTCCTTTGTTTGTTTGTTTTCAAGACAGGGTTTCTCTGTGTAGCCCTGGCTGTCCTGGAACTCACTCTGTAGACCAGGCTGGCCTCGAACTCAGAAATCTGCCTGCCTCTGCCTCCCAAGCGCTGGGATCAAAGGCATGCGCCACCACTGCCTGGCTGACCTTGAACTCCTGATCCCTTGGTCTCTGTCTCCCAAATGCTGGTTTATAGACCTGCACTACTATGCCAGACACCAGGGCACCTTGTCTGCCCTATAGTAAGTTTTATAAACATTGCTGCTGGCTTTGCATCAACATCAGGCAGTGCTATTGGTTCAGTTTACCTTGCACTGTGGGGAAGAGGTGCAGCTGCTCCTCTTTGGCTGAGAAAGGAGAGATGCATGAGGGCAGATGGACTCCAGAAGGTGAAGAAGATTCTGTTGTTACAAGGACCTGAATGCCTTTATTCTTGTGTGTTCCCCACCAGCCTTGGGCTTCTCCACTCTTAAAGGGCTGTGTTTGGCTTTTTTTTTTTTTTTTTTTTTTTTTAGTTTCCTTAAAGGTTTCATTCAGTTGAGCCACACTGCTGTCAAGATTTTCAGTTTTGGTGGGAATTCTTACTCTGGTTTATTTTAACCAGAACTCCATAAAAAATAAACAAGTTACCTATCAAACATCTTAGTTGAGTGGTTGGAGTACTTTGGTGCTGGATGCTCCTCCCCCTGCCTCTCTCTTCCCTCAACCTCCCTGCCTCTTTCCTCCCCTCCCTCCATCTCCTTGCCTCTCTCTCTTCCCTCCCTCCCTCCCTCCCTCCCTCCCTCCCTCCCTCCATGGGCAGCTTCAGGGTGGTTAGGTTCCAAATCTTCCCATAGAAACATTGCAAAAGTAATACAGATCACCTGCACTTCCTCAAGCCACGTATACTCACAGTGCAGTCCGCTGTTATGTTCCTCTTACCTCAGTAATCCAAGGGTGATATTGCTCTACCATACTCTTTGAGGTGAGATGTTGCTATGTGTGTGTAGCTCAGGCTGGTCTTCAACCTAGTCCTCCTCACCTTTCTGAGCGCTAGGGTTCCAGGCATGCACCCCTGGCTCTCTTAGTCAGTCAGAGCTCTCTAGCATACATTCCATTCCGAGGGGGGAGGGTAAGTGGACTCCCCTCCTTTGTAAGATGGTGGCATCACTTTACAAAATGCCACATACATGGAAAGTCTTTGGAAACAGTTCTAGTAGTGGCAGGTGAATTCCTATACAGTGAGACATCCTAAGTAACAATTCTGGATTCTTATGAACATGCAATAGTGGGAACAGTTAAGAGCAAAAGATTAAACATAATTGTATCCTCTCTTCTTGTGTCAGAAAACAGGTGCCAGACTTGGAGAATGTCTGTCATACTGGCTACTTGAGAAATTGAGACAGGGGGATCACATTCAAGGTCTGCCAAGGCCACTGAGAAAATAAGCAGTTGGTCTTTAAGGAAAGCTCTGTAAACTGTCAGAAGGAATGAAAAGGGATTTTAATACCTTCCCCAAGTTAAAATGGCTCCCACTCAGGTACATCAGCCTGAGAGATGAAGGCTCCTACTCAGGTGCCCAGGTTGATCACAGCAGCAGAGCCAGGCCGCAGCAGACCTCACTGATTTGTTATCCAGACTCCTGCTGTGCGTGGATTCGGCTTCGGACTTCTCACCCAGTCATGCTAGGCAGCCATTACTGAGTGCATCTGAGTTTCACACGGACCCATTTATCTTTTCATATTTTTCTTACTAAGCCAATTCCCTCTTTTTAGAGAAACTGATGCCACGAAACCATTAGTGATCTGCTAGGATTAGTGAGCTCTTTTGTTTGGGTGAGTTTGGTTGTGTTAAGATAGAGTCTTACTTTGTAGCCAAGGCTAGCCTCCTCCTGATTGAGCTTACTGGTGTGAGGCATAACTCCAAGCTAAGAGCCACGAGTGTTGACTTAAGACAGAGAGCTCTTAAGATTTCAAGCTAAGCACATTACCTCCTTGGGCTCTGTTACAGAGATCCAGCACAGATTTGCCAGAAATTCTGAAACACCCACCAAAGGAAACTATTCTTTCACCTTTTTATCCCTCACAATGCAAAGAAAATAAAATTATCTAGTAACTATAATAGACTAGTAGTTTTCTCTTCCTCTTCTTTCTCCTCTTCCTCTTCCTCCTCCTCCTCCTTTTTCTCCCAACCACCCCCCCCCCTTTTTTGAGACAGGGTCTCACTATGTAGCCCTGGCTTGCTTTGAACTCACAGAGTCCACCTGCCTCTGCTTCCCAAGTGCCGGGATTAAAGGCATTTGCCACCACACCCAGTTTCCAGGCACGTTTCTTACCATCCCTGGTCTTTGTGCTCTGCCACCTCTTAGAAATCTCACAAAGGCAGTTTCTTCTCTTCTAGAACAGTGCTGAGTACATGGTATACATATATATGTACATGCATGTAGAACTGACATGCATGGACATGTGTATTTGGTGAATGGAAATGCTTCAGAAAATGGTTGTGAATGTGTTAGTTATTTGGGTTTCTCCCCACTCTCTCTTTGAGATCCTTTCCTTGCTTTTTAGCCACAAGACCTGGTTTTATACATAGTGTTCTAGGACAGGACTATGATATCTGGCAATATACTGATTTAATATGAATTCTACTTACGGCACTGTCCTTTGGGATGCCCATGTGGAGCTACAAAACCCTTAGAATTAGGCCTTAGAATTAGGTTTCTAAGTTGGGAGCCTCCCATTGACCCCATTTTTGTTCTTTGTAATCTGAAGGAAGAAGTGGAAGTACTTTTTCAGGACTTCATTTCTCTTGGCTAGTAATAATGGCGTCAGAACTGAGGGGAAGTGATGGAGACCCATGCTTCTCTTTCTGTGCTCCATTCTTGATATCTCACTGCTTTCATCATTCTGTGAGGATAGAAGGGATGGAAATGCAGTATTTCTGACTTCTGGATAACTGGCCTGTGTGGGACTGCAGCCTGGATTGTGTGAGCCTTCTCTGCCTTCCTTCATCAGAAACTCTAAAACTTGGATCATGCAGTTTTGTTCTCTGAGAAGCCTCTCCAGCATGAACAGTCTGGTGCTTCTCCCTCCCTTCTTCCCACCCACCCTCCCTTCATTTTTCTTTTTTTCCCCTTTGACCAGGACACTGAAACCACCAAAATCCACATTGATTTAGTACTCTAAGTAGCACTTATTTATCCAGTTCTGTGGATGACAGCTTCCTATCCTGTAAAAACGGAGTTCTAGGTCCATGGTAAAAATAAAGGAATGCAACTTGCACAGCTTATGACACACCAGTGGCAACTTTCTTTCGCTGAAGATGGACAGAAGTGGGGAGAGCAGGTGCTGCAGAAGAGAGCAGACCGGCTGCTAAGGCTTAGTCCTGATTGCCGTGCAAGGCCTGCTGGCATCTCACCTGTCACCGTAACCAGTAGCTGGTCCCCCTCCTTGTGCTTGTACCCCTGCTATGTATTTCCTACGCAGACTCCTAAGAGCTTCCATTTTACTCAGGTGAAAACCAGAGTCCTTGCAGGGTACCCAGCAAGGCCCTACGTGAGCTGGCCACTGCCACTCTCTCAGCCTGCAGCTTGCTCTGTTCTTTAAGGGCCGTCCTGGGCCCCTGCCAGGACTCACTACAGGCCCTTGGCACAGGTTGTTCCCATCCCCCAGGCTTTGACTGCCTTACTGTCCTTTGGTCTTGCTTATCTGTTACCTAGCTTAGCAAGGTCTTCCAATTGCTTCTTCCTCCCTTGGTCTTTAGTGTCCCTGTTTGTCTACCTGTTTCCCTCCCTGGCCTGGCACTGGCTGCTCCTTTCCCCATTATGTAATATAAACTCTTTGAACGCTTTTGTTTGTTTGTTTTTTGTTGTTATTTGAGAAAGAGATTCACTATGTAGAGCAGGATGCCTTAAAGACATGTGCCATCATATGCTGCAGGCACCACTGTTACAGGTACTACTGAATTCTGAGCACTGATTGAGTAGCCAAATGTCCCCTCAGGGTGATTTGTGCAGCTCTCTCTCAGGCTTTCCCTTTTCTTCTGGTGTTTCTGGAATAGAACTTACTGGGTCACTGTCACAAGTCAGCCCTAGTGCTGGGCATTACATGCATAGCCTTTATCATGACAGTTAAACCTGTAGAAGATGGAGACTAGTAATGTTCAAGATGTGAGCTAGCAGGGGGCAGAGCTGGCATCTGATAGTGGTATTTGGCTTAGAGCCTGCTCTCTGCAGTCACTGCCTCTGCTGCCCCGCCCACTCCAGGATAGGCACCAGCTCCTTTGACTCTGCTTACTCCATTTTTGCCTTCCTACTCCAGATCTGACTGTGGCCGCACTTGGTGTGCCTTGTGCCTCCACTGCTGCTTCCTCCTCCATCTTTGACTTCACCCTGTCCTGTTCCACAATAGCAAGACTTGGTCGATGTGCAAAATACTCTCCTTAGTTTATCCTGTTCAGTCTCCTTAAAATTCTTCCCTTGGTCACATCCCTACTACACTGTGTAGAAGTCTGGAAGAGCCTTTCTGTCTTCTCTTCTTCCTCCTCTTCTTCCTCTTGATTGCTTCTTCCTCCCTTGGTCCTTTGTATAGTACTCAAAACTAGTCTCTATTGTCTCTTTTTTCTTTTTTTAAAAAGATTTATTTTTGTTATCTTAATTACATATATGGCATGCAGGGTGGTGGTGGTGGTGGTGGTGGTGATGTGTGCACATGAATGCAAGTGCCTACAGAGGTCAGAGGTATCAGATCCCTCTGGAGCTGAGGTCACGGGCAGTTATAAGCTACCTGATATGCTTGGAATTGATCTCAGGTCCTCAGGAAGAGCAGTGTATTCTCTTCTATACTGAACCATCTCCAGCCCCTGCCTTTCTAGCTCTTAAATCCTATCTGGGAGCATTCATTTGGGTGTTCTGAAAATCCTTTGGGAAACTTCCCCTGGGTCTTCTATTTATTTATTTTTTAATTTATCTTTTGAGGCAGAGTTTCACTGTGTAGCCCTGGCTGTCCTAGAACTCACTCTGTAGACCAGGCTGGCCTTGAACTCATAGAGATCCTTCAACTCTGCCTCCTGAGTGCTGGGATCAAAGGCATGAGCCACCACTGCCCAGCTCCCTGGGTCTTAGACAGGCCTGGACAGCATCTCTGTACGATGGTATCTGGGCATGCTACAGGTGTGAGATGCTTGTGGTTCTTGACCCTGCATGTGGATCTGGACACAGACTCTTGCTGGAATGGTGGCATGAAGCTCTTGGTGGCCACCAGGACAGACTGCTCTGGCTTTTCATCTGGGAGAAGATAGGTTGCTTATGTGATCTTCCCAGGGTTGCTGATCCTTCTTAAGGACGCTCACTTCAGTTCATCCTCATGACCAACTCAGGAACTTCCTCTGTCCCAGAGAAACTCGCTGATCCTCAGTGTGGAAGGAAGCCCTCTCCTTCCTCCCTGCAGTATTCTGTTGCCCTCCTAAGGTGGAGGCTTCACCCACAGCATAGATTTCTTTTTCTTAAAATAATGACCAGGATTCAGAAGGCCTGAGACCTGTCTTGGTCTGTCCTGCTTCCACCTCAGTTTTTGTTCCTAGGTCTCACCAGGCACTCATTCCTACTCATCTCTCTCTTTTGAGACAGGGTTTCTCTGTGTAGTCCTGGCTGTCCTGGAACTCACTCTGTAGACCAGGCTGGCCTTGAACTCAGAAATCCACCTGCCTCTGCCTCCCAAGTGCTGGGATTAAAGGCATGCACCACCACCGCCCGGCCCTACTCATCTCTTACAAGTGCCATCTCCTCTGTATTGCTTGAGACATTCTTCACTTCTTTCTGACTAGCTGGATACAGGTAGTCTCTGTGACTTCTTTTGTTCCTATCCATACTGAGGCATCAAAGGAATGAAGAAAGGACAGTCATGCATACAGAATGCTGGGAGGGAGGAAGGGGGAGGGAAGGAGGGAGGGAAAGAGGGAGAGAGAGAGAGACACAGAGAGAGAGAGAGAGAGAATAATTTAGAGAGATGTAGGACAGCTCAGAGTGAAACTGGAAGAGCCTTTTCAAGCTGTTAAACCCAGCTTGATTTTGCAGAGAAGGCTGAGTCCTTTCCCTCTCTTACCCTGTTCACTTTTGGTCTGGGACTAGAGCAAAGTGTTTACAGCATGGTGGGAGCCTGGCATTGTTAGAACACCAGCAGTCACAAATGTCTGAGGAATGTGAACTGGCTGAATGAACCTCTGGCTCAGAAAATACTAATAATAGTCTCAGGACTTTAAGAAGTTCCATTTATAATCCAGATACTCCACCATCTCCATTCACTTTTATGGTATTTCCTGGGCAGTTGTCGCGTACATGCCATGTCCTTTGTATCTGGCTGACACTGTGCTATTATATTGTGGACACCATTGTGTATTTGTTACAAGCAACTCCCAGTAGGGCAGGATTTCTCAGCATTATTCACCTGTCTACCAGATATCTTTTATGGGTGTTTTCCTGCAGCATTGTAGGGTGCACAGCAGTGTCCCTCTGCGTTAGCTGTAGCAGATGCCCTTTAGTTATGTTTCCAGCTCTTACCAAATGTTCTCGAAGGGTCCATAGCACCTTCCCTTGAGAACCACTGCTATAGGGTCTAAGTTACTAAAACTTTAAGTGGATCATTGCCTTTGAGTCCAGAGAAGGAAAAGACCTTCCTAACCAGCTTTGTCAGCTCCTGAAAAACACAGGATGAGATCTGCTGGCCTGCTGGGGAAGGTAGTTTCAGAATTTGGAACTGTGTAGCGCTTCTGGACTGGACAGGCTTTATTTCTATGCAGTTTAGGGTTAGAAAACTGGATGCTACCAGTTCCTCTATTAAAGCCATTAGAACAAAAATTTTTGGGCCAGTGGTTTTACTTTTTAATATTAAATATTCAGTAGTTCTTTTGTTAAAGAATAAATACTATCTAATAGAGCAAATATTTGCCAACTAGTTACGTATGTAGGGCACTCTTATATGCTAACTCATTTAGTCCTTAGAACAACTCTCTGAGGTAAGCTTTCTTGTTATCGCTGCTATATAGATAAGTAGAAGTGTAAGGGCCAGCATATCCCTGGGCAGCAAAGAGCCAGTAAAGCTGAGATTCAGACCCAGCAGTCTGAATCTGGAGCAGTCCCTGGTTCTGGTTCATGGATTAATTTTTGATTTCCTTTCCTTCCTTTCTTTTTTTTTACTGCAGTCCCTGGTTCTGGTTCATGGATTAATTTTTGATTTCCTTTCCTTCCTTTCTTTTTTTTTTTTTTTTTTTTAAATGGGGTTTCTCTATATAGTTCTGGCTGGCCTGGAACTCAGAGATTTACCTGCCTCTACCTCCTGAGTGCTGGGATTAAAGGGGTGCACTACCACTCCCCCAGTAATTTCTGATTTCTTAACAGTCTTCCAGGATACATGGTAATATCCACGTGAGACTAGGAACTTGCAGACAGTATAAGGTCTTGCTGTGGTCACTCAGGTCAAAAGCCTAATTTGCTTCCATGTATCATGTGGTCTCCCACGCACAAGTTAAAAAAAAATTATGGGGGAGATGGCTCAGTGAGTAGATGTGCTTACCACCAAGCCTGGAGGCCTGAGTTTGAGCCCTAGACCACGTGGTGAAGCCAACTCCCTTAAGGTCGTCCACCCATACCCACACAAACATTTAAAAAGGTTAAAACGTTTATAGCCTTGGAACCACCATTCCTGCAACCAGCTATATGCATCTCATAATTCAGGACGGCCACAGGTGTTACTGTGTCTCATCAGACCTTATTTATGTGCTTTGTGACCATTATCTTGCTTAACCCAGCCAGCAGTCCCCGGGAGAGAGAAAACAGAAAACAGCAGCTAGCTGAGCCTGATGTGAACTGCTCGTCTATCTGGTTTCAGTAGCCTTTAACTACAGCATTAGCAACAACATACACTATTAGTTGTAGGAGGACTTGTGGATGAATTCTCTGTGGTGACACTCAGCGGACAACATCAAGTGAGAATAGCCTTTAGGAGTCTGTCAGGGACTTAACATCAACTAGGTCCAGCATTTTAAGGGTGGTCTCCTTGGTAACTGAGCTAGGTCTCATGGACTTGTTGGTGATGTTAAGGCAGTTTAGCCAAGCATGCTGGTGCTCACCTTTAAGCTCAGCACTTGGGAGGCAGAGGCAGATGCATCTCTCTGTGTTTCTTTTTTGAAGAGCTGGCTCGGCTTGCCCAGCACTCAGAAGTAATGGGGTGTGAAAACACAACTAGTTTATGCATATTCCCTTTCCTTGGCTGGCTGGTGGGTATATCCAGTGCCTGCTGGCTGAAAGCAGGCTCAGTTGTTGAGACAAGTTTGTCATTGAATTTTTAGCGCCCCCCCCTTTATTCATGTACATCCTGGATTCTCTGCTCAAATATCACTCTACCTCATTTTGAAACAAAATGCACATGCATGCTTCACTTTTCACAGAGTAGAAACAATGAAGACACTGGTTTGGTGGGCAAGGAAAACAAGTCACAGAAAACACTGCTCTGTACAAGAGGCAGCTAAGGAGGTTGAGCTATGGCTGGGATGGAGTAGGGCAATCGCAGAAAGACCAGCTGAGTGCGCACGGTTCGAATTTCTCTGTGCAAGCTTCACGCTCCTGAGTAAGACGACCCCCAGTGCTTCACCTCATTAGTTATGGGGGCACCACGGTGACCCCTATGTAGTTATTTCTGAATAGTAATAAGGCATTAGCTGCACTGTGAGGACTTAGACTCCAGAGGTTGCACAGGGCGATGTGCCTCTTGACACACCAGCTGCTCATTCATGTGGCACAATGCCCAAAGCCACCTAGCACCATCCTCCCAGTGGCCAGTGTGGTTAGCCATCCTGGAAACCTGAGGAAAACCTCTTTACAACTGAAGTGTCCCTTGGGTTTTTATGGAAGTCACTTTCAGGAGAACTGGCTGCCCAGGAAATGGTACCTTTTTAAGTCTAGTCTACCGTTGTGGTGGTTTTCCGCAGCTGAGACGATCTAAGATTTGGAAATTGCCACAGGATGATTATCATTAGGCTGCTGACAAAGAAAACCCCAAGGGTTGGTGTCTGCACTACTGAGTGAGGACTCAGCCTCACAGTGGCTGTGTGAAGGCCAAATCCAGACTCACTCGTGACAGGAGAGCTGGTTTCTTCCAAAGCCCAGCTTAGTTGGCATTCTTAACAGTCAGAGTTTCTGCCTCTGGTTAGACCTAGGTTCTTACACCAAGAAACCTGGCCACTTAAAAAATAATTTTATGGAGAGATGGCTCAGTGGTTAAAAGCAAGTACTGCCCGTCTGAAGGACTGAACTCCATTCCCAGCACCCATATTTGGTGGCTTTCAATCTCCCTTAACTCCAGTTTGAGGGACACCAAGTGCCTCTAGTGTCCATTGGCCTCTGCACTCACATGCACATACTCATACACAGATATACACACATACGCATAAACAAAAATAGTAAAAATAAATCATTTAATGTAACTTTTTAAGTTACCCAGTTGTATCTTCTCGAATCAGGAAATGGTAGAGCTTGGGCTGGGTCAGTGGTAGGGCCTGTGACCAGCATGCTGATGTCTCACTCTGCTGACTCTATACTGTGTTTTCCTCTACCCAATCTAACCTATGCCTGACCTATGATGTTGATATTGGGATGTCTTCCCCAATTGTTTTCTACTTTTTCAGGATCTCTTCCTGAACCTGCAGTTCACTGTTTGTGTCAGACTGGCTGGCCAGCAAGTCCCTGGTGTCTGGCAGTTCACCACTGTCCCCAAGGGCTAGGGTTATGGGCATATACCTCCATGACTAGTTTTCTATGTGGGTTTTGGGGCTCTGAATTAATGTCTTCCCTCATGCTTGCATAGAGAGCACTTTACCCACCCCCGTATTTCTCAAAGCACTACAAAAAGATTGCTCTGCCTTTTAGTCCTTGACTAATAGAGAAATAGACTAATAGACTAAGAGCTACACTTTTCTTCTGTTTCGTGCTAGGTACTGACTGCTTTTCAAGGATTATCTCACATGAGCTTTGTAACAGTCTTAAGAGGTTGGTGCTTTTTGTAGTCATTTTTCAGTAAAAGAAACTGAGCCACAGAGAGGGTAAGGGACTTGCATTCGACTTAAATGGACTATGCCAAGTATATTAAGTAAAGCCTAAATCTAGTGAACTTGTATCTGTAAGAGCTGGGCCTTGGCCAGACAGCACTGAAGAGGCCTACTTCCTGCTGCACTAAGCTGAGAAGCTGGCAAGAACCTGGAGTCCACAGAAGCAGATGCAGTGGCTAGACCCTGACAATATTCAGGCTATCCTCTTGTCTTGCCTTGGCTCCCTGGAAAAGTAGGTTTCCTCTCCAGGAAATACTTTCCTATCAACTCTTAGGGAAAGTCTTACCAGCTTGCACCAGGAAGCCGGCTACTGCTGTCAAGGCTGTAACCCTTGAGTTTTAAAATTCCCTTCCTTTTCCTTCCCTGCTGGAGGAGTTGGCTTATATACTTAGACCGGGATACTGATTGGAAAAGATCCCCCTCCTAGGGAGGATCCTGACTTCTCTTAGCATTTTAGATATTACCTTTCCAAAGCGAGATGGAAGAATAGATTGCACATTTTCTTTTTCATAAGCTCCTGTTCTTGGGATATAGCCCAGGTTTCTTTTTGGAATCCTAGGCATCAGACCTTGTTTCCTTTAACTAAGACACCCTTTCCCAGAGAGACCATAGGAACAGCCTAGAAGAGATTTTTATGCCTTTTATTTATACTTTTTCTGGAGGTAGAATCTCTTAGGTCTTTATTTAATTTTTAATAGTATCTAGATTCTCTCTGAATTTAGAGAATAGGATAGAACCCAGGACCTATTTAAGGGAATACCCTGCCACTGAGGCACACCACTAACTCTCAAGCACTTGCCCACCAGAAGCCGTATAAGATTGAATTATGAAGACCAGACATGAGAAAGCCAGGCCTCGTGGCACTGGCCTTTAATCCTACCACTTGGGTACTTGGGAAGCAAAGGCAGGCAGATCTTTGAGTTAAGAGGCCACCCTGGTCTACCTAGTGATAGTGAGTTCTAGGATAGCCAATACTACATAGTGAGACCCAAAACAAACAGCCACCTCAAAAGATATTTGTGAGCTCTTAAATGGACAAAATGATTTTTTTTTTTTTTTTTGCTTGTATCATGTACCATGCTTATCTTAGGTCATTTATGGATCTCAGTTTCTTTCCCTTACTAGAGTCTCCCAGGACCTGTCAGCCTTTGAGTAACCATGAATTTCCTAGGGCTGTGGGCAGGATATTCTAGGGCCATAGAACTGAAGAAAAAGTTCCAGAAAGTCCCCTGTGGAAAGGTGTTGTGTGATTCAAGGCCTGCTCTCCCTGGCCAGCTGCTCAGCAGCTCCTCTGCTCTCAGCTCTATCTGCTTCCTCTGTCTCTTGGTCTAAAGTGATGGTCTTGACTCTGAGAGTTCCACCAGCCCCTTTTGAGAAGTTCGGGGTATGCCCAGATCTTGTTTGAAGCTTTTGAGCTGAGACAAGAGGAATGACAGGAATTGTGGTGACACATGCCTGCTGTCTCAGCATTCCAGAGGCTAAAGCAGGAGGATTATGAGTTTGAGCCTAGCTTGGATTATATAATGAGACCCTGTCTCAAAGAAAAGTTTTATGATTAACTATCTTCTTTTAGTACTTGGGGCTGGTTGATTTTGTTGCTTTTACTAATATTTACAGTTCTTCAGAGAGCAGCTAGCTAAATCTATAAACTGCAGCTTGCTTTCAAGTGAGACTTGAATAGGTATTCTAGTGGCAATTGTAAGCATAAAACAAATTGCTTACTCATTTATTCATTTGGTGTCTTCTGTGTGCTAGGCCTGTTGAATTCCCTATGGCAGGTTATAGGCAAAGAGTGATAAATGGCATTGAAGTCCTGAACAGTTTTATCCAGGTAGAACTAGATGCTGGGAGCTCACCAGAGCTTAGCTTTTCTTGAACGTCAAAGGGGATTTTTTTTTTTTTTTTTTTGGTTGTTCAAGACAGGATTTTTCTGTGTAGCCCTGGCTGTCCTGGCACTCACTCTGTAGACCAGGCTGGCCTCGAACTCTCCGCCTGCCTCTGCCTCCCAAGTGCTGGAATTAAAGACGTGCGCCATCACTGCCCCTTTTTGTCATGAGTGATCAGGGTAGGGGTACTACAGGGTTCTTGATGTCAGCTAGCTCCAGCCTTCTGGTACTGTTTGTATAAGTGGTAAGGATGACTGTGTGGTTATGAGTTTTATAATCAGCATTCCACAGGCATTGATACCTCTTTTACCCATTCCCTTGTCTCTTGGTTCTTCAGAAACGCCTTGGTTAATTATATAGGAGTGTGTATAGGCTCTACCAATCTTATGTAATGCCCATAGTGCTTCCAAGTATTTCAGCCCCATGGAGATCTGCCTTGCTTTCTTTAGGTGTCTGTCTGGGGAGTAGCAATAGCTGCTGGTGTACACTGAGTACTCGTTGCATACCGGGCACCAGCCTATGTGTATTAATTCAGTGAGAAAACGGATACCTCTTACAGATGGGGAAACTAAAGCTGGGAGAAACTGTTGCTTTATGAATGACCTTGAGGGTGGGTGGAGGATGCCTGGCCTACGCCATCTCCTTTCTCTGCACTGTGTTCCTTGATAGGACTGGTTGCCAGGTGAGATACTGGTCTGCTTGTGCACAGGTAGACAGATGGTGGAATGTTGCAGACTGTCCAAGAGTGTTCCCTAGGGTGAGAGTGTGGTATGGTGGACTTCCAGAGTTCTCGGAGAGTGCTTCTGTTCTGTCTCCAGTTTCTCTAAATGGTGGCACTATAAATAAACCTGCTCTGCCTTGGGCAGCTGAACTCTCTCTCCCCAGTGGTTTGGGAAAATCAAATGTGCCTTGGAGCCTTCCTGGCAGAGCCAAGGCTCCAAGTATGCATGCTTTTCCTCCAGGGCTAAACCCTTTTATTAAAAAGATTTTATTTCAGCATTTTATTGCCTGTTTCAGTGGGAATGTGATCGTAGTAGATCTTTTGAATGCCTTAGTGACAAGCTGGCCAGACTGATAGCGTTGATCATTGGAGAAAGGTGTTTCTCTAAGTGTTGGCTCTGTCTCCCAGGCTAGCAGAGTCCCAGTCACAAATTCTGTGCCCCCCCTTCTCTACTGTGAAACTTCTGGCCTCTCTTTTAATGAATAAGTGTGTCTATGTGAGTAAGAGAGTGGCTTTCAGGATGCTCTGGCATTGACCTTCAGGTGGATGTTGGCTTGTCATAGTTAGAAAAACAGAATTTGTGACCAACAGGGTACCTCACACACTGTCTTTCTAGATGTGCAAGGATAACCTTATCCTCTAACTCTAGACAATGTGCTCTGTACCCAGAGGGGAGACATGAGCTAGTCAGTTCTTCCCAATGAGGGCTGTGCCATGTCACCACATTCAGTGACAATGTCGTCCTGTCTCATTCTTGACCTCAGAACTCACTGGGTTCAGGGCTCTAAATGCACTCAGGAGAAAACAGCTATTTTTACTGTCATATAATTATGTCTGTTGGTCAAGGAAGAAAACAGCCTGGGGTGTTTTTGCATAAATACATCTGTGGGAGCTGTTAATTAGTAACCTAGAAATCTGTTCTGGTAGAAGCCAGTTGTGGTCTGTATACCTAAGATAAAACATGCTTTGCATTCAGTAGAAATGATATGGCAGTGTTTGCTCTCCTGGAGAATGTGGCAGATACTGTTTGAATGAGGCTCATGGGGCTGGCACTGCATATGAGTCAGGCTGACATTGCTGATAACGGCTACCTGTGCCTTTCTGTGCCTGGTCGTGAGCAGGTAAAAGACAGCAGCTTCCTCCTTGTTGATTCTGCCCATTTGGGCAGGTTCCAAAGAGCTGGCTCCCTTCACAGTAACTCCATTTCCCCTTTTCCTATAATTCGAGTACTAACCCCAAAAAAGCAACGGTTTCCCTGACTTCTGATTAGCTCTCTAAAGTCACTGTAACAGTTTTATTTTCAGGGCCACCTACATTAGAGGCTGGGCAAGCTCTACTACGGAGATGCATCTCCAGTCCTTCACCAGGGCCAGTCAACAGTGATGCAGGACAGACCATCTCCCATAGCTCATGACAGGAGGACCCTGTCCTGATACTGAGTTTCAGTTGTGTTACCTATTGGTTGGTAACTATACCCAGTTGGTTCTCCCTATTCTTGCATGCGCCGGTGTGCACCTTTCTCATTTCTTCTGTTCTGCGAGCTCCCTGAGTTAGTCTCTTTTTTCTGGACTCTCCCCCAGGGTTGGCTGTGTCAAGAAAAAAGAAGTGAGCAGCACTGAGAGGGGAGACTGAGGAACAACCACAGCTGGTTTCTCCTGGAGCCCTGGGTGGGAGAGGTGCTCTGAGGGAGCAGTCTTGGAGTCCATGGGCCAGGAGAGCAGGCAGACGCCAGGGCAGAGCAGACTTGGGTTCTGGTAACTGTGACACGCCTTTGGCTGACTGGAGTCCAGGCTAAGGAGAATTGAAGCTGCTGCTAGAACAGAATGTCCCTGTGCCACCAGCTTAAAGATTTGCTGCTGTAAACTAAGCTGTGGTGTCCTGAATGTTGACGAGCCCTGGAAGCCTCATGAATCAGAAGGAGCCTGAAGGTTATTTTGATATCACTCAGGATCCTTGAAGGATGTATGTAGTTAAATATTCATAACATAAAATCTGCTCTTTAATCGTATCTAAGGACATAGCTCTTTAGTGTTAGCTGCATTCACAATGTTGTTCGGTCTTTTCTTCCCAAACTGAAATTTGGCACCTCCTGAATAACAGATCCCCATGCTCCCCTTCGTCCTGCCCCTGACGACCCCATTCTTCTTTCTGCCTGTGGATCTGACTAGTCGCTATTTCAGATAAATGGAATCATAATAATCACAGTATCTGCCCTTCTGTGACTGGCTGATTTCATGTGGTGTGTCTTTAGCGTTTATCCACTTTTTCTTCCTTTTTGAGGCTGGGTAATATTTTATTGAAGATATATTCCACATTTAGTTTATTCATTCATTGGTAGATAATGAGTTGTATTCACCTTTCAGCCGTTGTAAATCATTTCAAATAGTGTGAATAATGATCATTGGTATATAATATTTGCTCATGTCCTTGCATTCAAGCAAGATGTCTTTAAAGATTAATTGCTGATGAATTAATTACCTTTCTCCACTGAGGGCTTGATTGGAGACCAAAGTCAGCTCTACTCATCTTCTGAGTTTAGACTGCAGCGTGCCCTGAGTGGGCATCTCCGCCTCACACTGCATTTTGATATTTGATCGGCTTTCATAACAGGTTACAGCTCCTTTTTTACATATCACTTTCTACTAAGAGCTCTTGAGTCGGTTAGTTCCTTGTAACTGCAGAAGTATCCTTGGGCTAAATAGAACCCTGCTTTTTTTTTTTTTTTTTTTTTTTTTTTTTGTGGGAGGGGGGTGTCACTAGAAATGGCTCCATTTTGAGACTTGAAACCTTGAGCTGCTGAAGTCTGAGGACTTGCAGCAGCTTTGTGGAGGCCCATCAGTGTCTGTTTGTTGGCTTTGATAATCTGCTTTTGTTTCATCTGGTTCTTGTAGAATGTAAGTGGAATTACATGTAGATATTCCCTAGGAAAATGGTCCACTTGTGAAGTTCCTTGCCATTGGGAATTGCCACCCAACTGGTTGCACCGGCTAATGACACACCTGCTTGAGAGTAGGCTTTAGATAGCTGCAGCTGTTGTGTATAGAACAGGAAGGCTTCCTGGGCCTGGGTCTCTCTGTATTTGCCTGGCATCACTGCTGGAAGTGGAGATGGCTGGTTGGGTGAAGCTGAGGTCTGAATGGTCATTGTGTTTTCTTTGTTAATTAGAAACTCTCTAGACCACAGGTGAGCCATTCAGATTTCTTCTGCATAGCCACAGACACGTTAAAGACCTAGATTGTGGGCCATGCAGCCCATGTGAATAGAGCAGAGATCTTGCTGGCCCATGTTCCTGGCACCCTTCCCTGGATCTCAGGCCTTATGGGGCCAGTGTGTAAACAAGGAACTCAGAAAAAGAAAAGTATCACCAGCTGTAGCCTGTGTTACTTCAGCTCACTGTTTTTGCCAGTGTGTTGTGCAGCTTGGACTGGCCTGGAGTCAGTCCTTTCTCATCCAAATATTGACTTGTCTCTCTGCCTCAGAGCTCAGCTGATAAGGCTGTTTTTGCATGCTTACAAGTGAGAGTGTGCTTGCCTGAAAGAGCCTTGATGGTCTGGAGAAGGTGCAGAAGCTGCGCCAAGGAGCTGTCAGAATTGGGTGGGGCAAAGCAGAGGAGGATGCTCCTGACTTTTCTCAGGCACCTTTTTCAACAGCTCTGGCACATGGTTGCTGAGACAGGAAGAATACTCAAGTGTTATTTTGTTCACAAGACAGTTTCATCTTTGGGCATTTACTACAAAGCACCAATATCAATTCTGAGAGGTACAAGGACAGTCCAAGTTAGAATCAGGGCTGAACTAGGGAGGGAAGGGGCATCAGGCAGGCTTGAGCTAGATAAGGGACCTTCAGGACTGTGGCCTGGATTTTGTGCTCTGCTGTTCTCTTGAGTTTGTTTTGAATCCTATAGAAGACAAGCAGATAACTCTCAGGATCAGCGGTTTCATGAAGTCAGAGGGTCAGGATGATATTTTCACAAAGTGATCCAGCCTTGGACTGAGTCTCTGACGTCACCTTGGGAGGAAGCAGCTGATGATCCAGGCTGGTGGAGTGGGAGCTGACTATCCCTGAGCCCTACAGGGTATGCCTTTGACAAGGAAAGGAAAAAGAAGGGTTGTTCAACAGATATGCAGCCAGACCAGTTCCTGGAGGTGGATGGGCGTGCTTGCTCACAGGTGGATCTTTGGGAGACTGAGACACCCAGGTGGTCAAGGCAGGTGCAGATGAAACCCATGGGAGGAGCAGAGTTCCTGCCTGGGTGCCCAGGATAGCCAGGGCTTCATTGGATAAGGCATATTTCTATTGGACCTGTCTGGCTGTACCTATGTCTGTGTTCCTGGGTTATTGTCCTGATGGCTCCCTATCAACGCTTTCCGTGTTTCAGGTTCAGTATGTAAGATCCCCTCCACTGCTCTCAGAAGTACTCTACCTGGACCTCGCTGGGCTTCTAAGCATTGGACTTCCTAAAAGTGTGACCTAGACTCCAATTATGTTGAAGCCAAAGGAAAAATGACAGGAACTATGTAGGGCTGTGTATGCATTGGGGCAAGGGAAGATACATAGGCAAAAGCCTGTTTCAAGGCTGTCTCCAACCCAAGGTTCCTCCATTCTGTTCGCAGTCCACCAGCTCTGGTTTCTTTTCTCTTCCTGCATAGTGGCAGTCCGTCCCCACACAGGAACTGTTCTTTGCTACTTACAGTGGGTCCCTTGCTTCTAGAACATGTAGCTTTGCCTACTGACTGACCTCCTGCTTATTTCAGAAGCTTCTCCCCAGAGTCCAAGGGAGCCCTTCTTAGTTTTCTTATCTAGATCTGCCCATAAGAAGCCTACTTTTGTCTGGCATGGTGGCACATGACTGTCATCTCAGCATTTGGGAGTCTTGAGGCAAGGGGATTGAGAGTTTGAGGCTAGCCTGGGCTACACAGCAAGACCATTCCTCATTTGATCAGGAGGGCCCCTGCCTGAAAACTCGTAGTCATGTGGCTAACAGTACTAGTTCAGTTTGTTTACTGAGTGATTCACAGTGAGCTAACGCTGCTCTAATAATGCATCGTCTTTTAATTTTCCCAACAACTTTCTGGGTTGCAGATCACCAATATTACCCCTCTTTTATGACAGAGGAAACAAGGCTAAGAGAGATCACTAACTACCCAAGGTTACTTGGATAGTTAGGAAGTAACCTTTACATATCTAAATTCAATTTGATATGTTTTATTAAATTGCTATTCTAAAATCCTGAACATAGCACTCCCAACAAAACTGAGACATGATGTCTTGAGGTTTATGACCTAGATTGAGGACATCTGTCCTCCTGTGCTTTCTACTGGTGTGATAAAGACCGTGGCCAAATGCAACCTAGAGGGAAGAAAGGGCTTATTTATCTTATATGTTTGGATCACAATCTGTCACTGAGGGAAGCTAAGTTAGGAACTCTAGTAGAGCCCCTAAAGGGATACTGCTCCTGTTACCTCATCCTCTAGTTCTTGCTCAGCCCGACTTCCTGTACATTCCAGGACCACCTGACCAGGAATAGTACTACCCACACATGGTCTGGGTGCTCCCCCATCAACCATCTATCAAGAAAATGTCCCACAGACTTGCTTACATTCCAGGCGAATAAATTCCTCAACTGAGGCCCCCTCTTCCCAGATGACTTCAGCTTGTGTCAGGTTGACAAAAACAACACAACATCCCTTTAGGATGCTCAAGAAAACCAAAGTGCCCCCTTTTGCACATTCCCTTATCCCCTTATTACCCATCAATAAAAATCTGAGATCAATTCCATGACCTCAGACAACAGCTTGGGGAGTCTCCCAATCAAAGCGGCAAGCATCTGGTTCTGTAGCACCAGACACCAGCCTGGGAGCTGTCTGAGCCACGTCTCAAGTTGTCCACCCAGAATGGCACCAGGTCCTGTAGGCTGAAAGCTGTCTCTACATGTGCTCCTCCATCTAGATGCCAGTTTCAGTCTCCATTGCTCTGCCTGTAATTCCAGTCACCTGACTGCTTACATGAGTTCCCATGACCCCCTCTTCTAGTTCATTTGTTTGCTTGAGTGGCTCAGGGAACTTATGTTTGCTAGTTCATTGTAAAAGCCAGTACAAAAGACATGGATAAAGTGATGTAGACCATGAGAGTGCAGAAAATCGTATTTTGCCCTCAGTTTGCCATCAGTTTAGGGCTGTCCAGAGGCCCCAAACTCTGCCCTTTGGAATGATTTATGGAGACACTGCACAGGCATCCATGATTGGACTAAAGTAGTGACCTAATGCTGTGACGTTTTAATACACTTCTTCATTTTGTGGTGACTGCCAACCATAACATTATATTCATTGCTACTTCATAATTGTAATTTTGCTAGTTATGAATTGTAAACATATTGTGTTTTTTCATGGTCTTAGTTGACCCCTGTGAAAGGGTCATTTGACTGCCAAGGAGTCAGTCACAACCCACAGGTTGAGAGCCACTGGACTAAAGGGTCAGCTAAGACATAAAGAGAGCAGGGAAACCAGCATGGCTTGTCAGTGTGGCATCCCTCCCTCCAGGGCTATTGGGCAGGACCCTTAGGGAATAAGGAAGATCTTCTGACCTACCTCAAGATAAGCCAGATAATTCACCTTTGTTTTACTTTGTTTGTTTCTTGAGATAGGGCCTCATGGCTTTGACTGTCCTGGAACTCATTTTGTAGAGCAGGCTGGCATTGAACTCACAAGTGCTAGAATTAAAGATATGACCGTGCCCAGCCCTTAAGGGAGTTCATTCTTAATAGCCAGTTCTAACACAGAGGTGGGGAAGGGTTAGTATTTCTGTGAACCTGATTTAGGGAAGAGGAGTCCTGGTTTCTGTGGCTTACCTCTGGGCAGGAGTTAGGAGCCAAGAACTGTGGAACAAAACTCAATAATAGAATGTCACATCTGTCTATATACAGTTGTCAGATAGGAAGGGTCCCTTCTATTTTATCAGAGTCCTGGCAGAACCTGCCACCCCCTTCACCTACTCTGCTTACTACTTCCAGCTGCACCTCAGGTTCCTGAGGTAAGGAGAAGGGCGGAGAGATAGAGACAGAGGCATCTTGAGAACATAGTTAGGAGGCTGCCTTTTTGCATATTGCAGGGTGAGACATAGGTCAGACATTTTTATGTCCTCTACATTCACAGGGCTAGTATGAGCCACTCGAGGGGATGGTAATGCACACATTGCCAGGCGTAGCTGAGTGCCATGCTGGATGCTGGCCTGGCAGACTTTGCCTTTAATCTCTGATATAAACACTGGCTGCCTCAGAGCAGTTTCTGCCACCCAGCTTTCAGACACCAGAGTTCTGCAGACTTCCACACTACCAAATATAGTCCTTGGTGCTGGAAACAGAATTTTACACATGAAATTCATACTTCTATTTGGATTGTTCACAGCCCAGTACTTGCTTTTACAGTGCACATGTGCCCGGAGTTAGGTTCCCTTACTCTTTTGAAGAAGGGGCATTGGTAATGCTTTCTACGACTGCTGCAAACTCTCTAAGTGCTATATACTCCTGCCAAGCTGCGAAGCAGCCTGCCTTGGGGACAGAGGTCATATAAAAATCTTACAAGTTTAGGGAAGGGCATTTGGCTTGGAGGTATCTGAGGCCCTACCCATAGGATCCATGGAGTCTGAATAGTTGAAGCAGTAAAGGAAAAAGTGCTGACAGGGAACCTAGGTGTTATTGAACAAATGCATGATTGGCTGGTGGGTTAAGTTGGGACAGTGAGAATGTGCTGCAGATTAGCTGGGAGATGGGAGGAAACACCGACAGCTGACTCTGGACAAAACCAGATTCTATCTGAAGCAGTTTCTTTCTTCATAAAATTGGACCACAATATGCTGGCTACCTGTAATGCACAGCACCTCCTGTGCTTGGGCCCAGTGATGGCAGTTATGAAGGCTGTGTCTGGGAGGTGCAGGCAGCTGTGCTGACGTGGAGGCTGCAGTTCTGTATCCTAGTGTCCCAGATGTTGGAGGGCCACCTAGAAGAAATGGCAAAAGGAAGTTTTTGCAGCAGATATGCATGCCCTCAGTGTTGGTGGATGGAAACTGAACAGGCTCTGTCCTGATAGTGTGTCCCTGAAGAATCAGGCCAGCAGCAGTGCAGAGCAGCCTAACTGGAGGTGAGATGCAGAGACTCTGCTTAGGATGGGAGAAGAACATAGGGCTGTATTGTGGTGATTAGAAAAAGGGGATCCAGGACCTGGAATCCTTCCAGATGTTCACTTCTTCCTGTGCCCTCTTCCTCCACGACCCAGGTCAGCTGAGTTTTCAGCTCCCTAGAAAAAGCCAAAGAAGGTGAGGCTGGGGCTATGTGTTAATAATCTTGAGTGCCACTTTGGGGAGGGAGCAGGGTTCAACAGAAACCTTAGCATGTTTGGGGCATGACATATAGGGGAGTGTAAAGGAATTATTTATTCCAGCTAGCCCATATAACAGACACAGAAACTGGTGTTTTATTCACAAGCTCTAAGCCTAGACTGGGCAGGATCTATGCTGTTCTCACTTATATGCAAACCCCTTGTTAGTTGCCATTTGAGTCTCACATGGGCTGCCTCTGTTCCATCAGCCTGTCCTGGCCACATGGTTATGGTCCATCTCCTCTGATGATGGCCTGCTCCCCTCTCTATTTTCTTCCTCCGCCCCCTGGTCTTTCCTGAGCCCCCCCTCACTCGATCCTCAGGTCCCGCCTTCCTCTCTTTACTGCCCAATCACAGGCTCT
This sequence comes from Rhabdomys pumilio, assembly GCA_030674055.1. Lineage (NCBI taxonomy): Eukaryota > Metazoa > Chordata > Mammalia > Rodentia > Muridae > Rhabdomys > Rhabdomys pumilio. Next base: position 49,619,285 of record JANHMN010000013.1, on the reverse strand, counting down.
AGCCTTTTATTAACCAGTCAGCTTTAAATTGGGGAGCAAAGTTTACACAATAAAAGCTCGTATCCTTGAGAATGCACTCATCTAGACAGCAACCAGATCTTGGGGCTCAGAATTTAGCATTTGTATATGTAGCAACAGACCAACAGGGGAGGCTGTGTTTGGACTCGCAGGGGCCCAGCTCTAGGATTGGCACAAACACAGTGGTGCTTCCCTCCCCCACCCCAAAGCCCTGAGCTTCTTAGAGGCAGGGTCAGTAATTAGATCTGGCTGCCTGGCCTGAGTCCTTGCTTTCACTCTGGGCCCATAGGCAGCACTCTCTGAGAGGAGGCTGACTAGAATCCAGGCTTGTTGAGCAGATGGGAGCAGGGACCAGAGGCTGCCAGGTATGGCTTCAAGGGGAGCATAGATTGGGTGGAGCTGGGCTGAGTGGGACTTATATGAAAGTGACTGGGGAAGCAGGCCAGGTCAGGGCCACTGAGGCAGTTAGTGCTGGTCAGTGAGCAGCACGGCCAGAGCTCGCTGAGAGGACATGAGGGCTTCAAGGCAGCCAAAATCAGACTGTACCTTCCTGCTGGAGCTGGGTCTGACTCTGCTTCCCTCTCTCCTTTTTAGGCAGAGAAGCACCTTTGAGTGTGGCTTAAATCAAGTAGAAAGAACAGTGGGAAATGTAAAGTAAAGACCTCTGCTCTTCCCCACACTGTCATTTAAGTTTCTCAGAGGATCTCAGAAACATTTCACTTTCCATATACGTAATATAAAAACATTACTATATTCCTTCCTTGCTTCCTTTTTGGCCACATAAAGACCTACCTAGCTCTCTTTAATAGCTAGTATTCTCTGCCTATTCTCTGGTATATGCTCTGCCTTACTTTAGCTGATTGGACTCTAAAGTAAATTCTTGATACTGATTTTTTCCCCTTATCCTAATAGTTGTAGCTTTTCCCTACAAGCGCCGTCTCCCCAGTGCCCACATACACACACTATAAAGGTGTATAAAAATGTCACCATGTGGTAAAACATGGTTGTGAGGATTAAATGAGAGTGGGCACGGCTTCTCCGGTGCCACCCACACCAGGCTGAAGACAAGGGCTGTAAGCTGGCTCACTCATTCAATTTTTGTTATAAATTGGACAGTATCAAATGAGGTGCTGGGTGGGGTTTCCTAACTTAAGAAAGTGAGGTGACTGGAAACAGTGGTCTGCCAACTTCTGGTGTGTGCCTGGCACTGGAGTAGCCCCTGGCCTGCCCTGGTAGAGCTGACAGTCGTGTGTGTGTGTAAGTTTCACAGTGTGGTAAGTGCTGCCAGACCACCACTGCTCCAAGCCCCTTCTTAACTGGTCTCTCTCTTCCCCCGCCTGCCCCCTTCCCAGTGTACATTTTGGAACGGGAAAGGAAGACGAACACGGATGCCGGGTGTCAGGCAGTCCTGGCCGCATGCTGGGCCGCGCTCTGCTGCTGCTGCCTCCTAGACAGCTTGGACTGAGTAGCCAGGATCCAGTTCTCTCGCAGCCGCTGTTCCTGATGCTGGAATAAACAACTAGTGTTACACAAGTTCAATTCTTTTTTTTCTTGGGGGAAAAAAAAAACCCACAAAACCTCATCTGCAGACTTTGGAAGTTTAGCACCTTGACGTAAATGGGTGTGAAACAGTATTTCTCTTTTTCCTTCCAGATCACCATTGGCCTTGAACAGATACACATTTAGGAACATATAGTCCCAATTATGCATGCACATTTAAGTTTCGTGTGAGCACGAGTCTGTGCCGTGACATACATGTGGAGGTCAGAGACAGCATTTAGGAGTTAGTTTTCTCCATTCACCAAGTGGCTCCCCAGGAGATGAACTCAGGTCATCAGGATTGGTAGCATGTGCCTGTACCCACTATGCCATCTCTTTGGCCCCTTGTATATATTCCTAAGACCATTTTTTCCTATTAATTTGTCTTTTCCTACTGATTTTTAAAGAATCCTAGTTTGGTTTAGTGTGGTTTGGTGTGGTTTGGTGTGGTTTGGTTTGGTTTGGTTCGGTTTGGTTCGGTTTGGTTCGGTTCGGTTCGGTTCGGTTCGGTTTGGTTTGGCAGGGGAAGAGTCTTTCTATGTAGGTTTGGCTGTCCTGGAACTAACTCCGTAGACCAGGCTGCCTTCAAACTCACAAGGATCTACCTGCCTCTTCCCCATTATTTTGAAATGAGATTTGCCGTCAGTCAAATTCCCATATACAAATGGTATGGTAATTATCCACTCTGCCGACTCCTTTTCATTCTTTAACTGGAAAAGGAACCCAATCAAGCCCCCTAGACTGTTGCTGTGCCCATAGATCTGCTGTATATCACTTTGCTTGTTTTCTTTTTCTTTTCCTTTCTTAGAGACAGGGTCTCTATGTCGCCCTGAGTGACTATTGCGGCTTGCTCTGTAGAACAGGCTGATTTTGAACTCACAGAGCTCTGCTTGTGGGATTTAATGCTGGGTTTAAAAGTGTACACCATGCCCAACTTTAAAAAAAAATTTTTTTTATAAAGATTTATCTTACGTGCAACTGTTTTGCCTGCATTTCTGTACATGCAACTGTGTGCATGCCTGGTACCCACAGAGGTCAGAAGAGAGAGCTTTAGGTCTCCTGAAATGGAAGTTACGGGAGGTTGTGAGCCACCGTGTGGGTTCTGTGAACTCAACTGGTTCCTCTGCAAGAGCAAGGGCTTTTAACTACTGAACCATCACCAAACCCAGCCTCTTGGGGGTTTTGTTCTGTTGTTTTTTCCCTGTGTTTATGTATTAGAGTTTCATGTAGCACTAACTATCCTTGGACTGGTTATGGAACTAAGGATAACTGTGGACTCTTGACATCTCTGCCTCTACCCCCCAAATGCTGGGATTATAGGTGTATGTCTACCATTTTGTCCTGTTAACACTATGTTATGTAGTAGAAGCTTTTCATTTTGATAAAATCCAGGTTACCGAGTTTTCTTTTATAGATAATGCTAAACTAACCTCAAGTACTGAAGATTTTTAAATTTCTTCCTAAAAATGTTCCTATTTTATATTTAGAATCATGGTCTATTTTAGATTAATTTTTAAAATAAAATGTTTTAGTTTTAGGGTGGGCTAGCTGTGCATGCTGCCCTCTGAGTTCTAGGACAGACAAGGCTATTTTCAAAAAAAGAAAAAAAGATATTCAGATTTGTTTTATTTTCTGCATTCCAGTTCTTTTCAACATTCTTTATGAAAAACTTTTCTTTCAGGGCCTGCTCTGCATATTTGTGAACCAGCTAGCTATGGTCGTGCCAGCCTCTTTCTGTTATCTCTGTTCTATTCCCTAGATCTAAGGAGACATAGAAATTAATCATGACTACAGTTAACTGTCGACCTCTGTACTTTATAGGGAATCTTGTTTTAAATATCACAGTTCTTTTGTCTTTCCATAAATTTTATCTATGATATGTCTTAAGATTATTATTGGAATTACATTCGATCTAGATCATTGTGGAGCCTAGTCTTATTTTCTTACGTGAGACAGGGTCTTGCTGTGTAGCCCTGGCTGAGACCCCCAACCTGACAAGTATTTACTAGGATCTTCTGCTTGTTCTGTGTTCTTGCTTTCACTTGCTGTGTGTGGTGACTGGACCTAAATCCCTCATTATGATGAGATTGTTTTTGTTGAAGTGGGACAGCACATAGGGTTCATGAGGACTTTCCCTGCTTCCAAGTCTTCACACTTGTCAGGACACAGAACTGCTGTGCAGGAAACATGAGCAGCTTTGATTAACGGACACATCCATAATTATTTCTCTAAAAACTGCATTAGAGCCAGGTGTGGGGGCACAAGCCTTCAATCACAGAGGCAGTCAGATTTCTGTGAGTTTAAGGCCAGTTTGGCTTCAATAGTAAGTGGTAGTTCAGTTAGGGCTACATAGAGAAATCCTGTTTCAAAAACAACAAAATGCCTACATGAGGATATATATGTGATATGAGACATTGATCTCTGTCGTCTGCTGTAATGTTCCCCATGCTGGGTTTGGAGCACTAGAGAAATTGTCTTCCCAAGTACATTTTGGAGCCTCCCGTACTTGACTCCTTCCCCTTTGATCCTCACAGTGACATCTTCCCCAGCTCCCAGTCACATTTCCTCTGATCTGATCTGAGTGCCAGCAGTAGTCCAGAAGGTATTGAGTAGTTGTGGCTCTCCAGTCCCCTCCCATGAAGGCTTCTGGCTGACCTCAGGATCAAAGGAATCCGGTTTTCTGTCTCACTAAATGTGAAGCCCTATTTGCTAAGGATCTCTTCCCCTGGGGCATATTAGAGTGCTGCCAAGGTCTGCAGCAGGAAATGACCATTTGGGATTCTCTTTGTGGCTTGTTTCCTTCTTTCAACAGCATGGGAAATTTAGAAATACAAAAGCAAAATGAATTCTTTGTTTTACTTAAGTCAAAATGTAGGCCTTTCATTTTATAAGCATATCTGGATAGAGCCCCAGGCAGTTTGTGCACAAGGTGTGGTATAGTGTGAGAGCCATATCAATGATGTTTGCTGCCATTTGCAAAGCCAAGATCTGCATGCAAGCTGGCCAGCCCTGTGCTAAACTGGAGGGCCCTCCACTCTCCAATAGCTCTGTCAGTACAAACAGTGCAATGTTTTAAGACCCTCTGAATGCTCTTTGAGAATCTCAGGGAGGAAACTTTATATTTCTTCATATTGAAAACCTTCATTTTTGACCTGTCTTAATACTGCCTTTTCTTCAACAGCATCCCAGGCAATAGTTTCCATAACTTCATCTTCTGTTTCATAGTAGAGCCAGAAACTTTTCAAAGAGGTCCCATAATTGATCTGCAGGCCCCTGCTATAGAAGAGCAGGTCCAGGACCTCAACTCAGCCTGTCAGTCACCCCTAACTCCCAGCTTCTCCTTAACTTCTCTATTTAAATATCCGCTTACCATGTAATATCACCTTTCCTGGAGAATAGTAAGCACTTGGGAACCTCTAGCCTCTTGCATCCCCGGGGCTTGCTGGAATATTTACATTCTCATTCAGACTACTCACATTGGATTAACATTTAAAAAATCATATAGCTCAGTCAGTTCAGTGTTTGCCTTGCAAACACGAAAGGACTGTAGTTCATTCCCAACACCCAAAAAGCTGGTGTGGTGGCATATACTTGTAATTCAATCCCACACTGGGGACCAAATTGTTGAGCTTCAGGTGCAGTGAGAGACCATTTGTGTTTAAAAAACAAGGTGAAATGAGGCTGAGGAGATAGTATAGTGCTTGCCATGCAGGCGTGAAAACATGAGTTTAGCTCTCCAGCACCCATGTGAAAAGCAGACATGTCAGTTAATGCCTGGAACACCAGCGAGGAGCAGGACAGAGACTGGAGAATCCCAGGGGCTTGATAGCCAGTCAGTGATCTTTAAGTTCAATGAAATCTTCCAAAAAGTCAGGTAGAGGGGCCAGTGAGAAGGCTCGGCAGGTAAAGGAGCCTGCTGCCAAGCCTAATAGCTTGAGTTTGATTCCCAGGATCCATACAGTGGAAGGAAATAACCAACTCCTGCAAATTGTCCTTTGACCTCCGTGTGCAGGCTGCAGCACTAGAAGAGGGAGGGACAGATAGCAGCTGGCCTCCATGTGCTCAGTTTGGTAGATCTCTTGGGGCACAGGACTTTAGAGACACTTTTTCCTTTACTCTGTAATGACCTTTAAAGACATGTGTTCACGCACATTATATGTGGAAACCAGAAGCCAGTATTGGTGGTGGCTGCTGCTGCTGCTGCTGCTTCCCCTTCCTTCCTTCCTTCCTTCCTTCCTTCCTTCCTTCCTTCCTTCCTCCTCTCCTCTTTTTTTTCTTTTGGAGACAAAGTTCCTCTGTGAACCTGGAGCTCACCCGTTCGTTCGTTCAGTTAGACTGGCCAGTGAGCGCTAGAGACTCCTGTCTCACCTCACCAGTGCTAGGATTACAGGCACACACCAGCACACTTGGCTTCTGTACAGGGATGCTGGGGATGGAACTCAGGTCCCCACAATTGTGTGACAGTTTACCACCTGAGCCAATTCCTTATCCCTTAAATGCTGACATCAATTGCCAGTTTCCTGTTTTCTTCAGAACTTAGTATCTGTGTTATTGATTGTTGTGGACACCACACCCAGGAAGATGTTGCCTTGCCATGTGTCTGTGTGAGGTTCTCCTTCCTTCCATCCAAGGAACTAAATGAGTATCTCGCCCTCCCTGGTCACTGCAGGATCCCACCAACTAAAGCTGTGTGCATCTGCCTGCTACCCTGGCCTGCCACACAGATCATCTTTTGTCATCTGTGTCCCTATCCCCAACACACCCTTCCTTCACCTTGTGCCTAGATTATTTTATCACCCCTTAATAGCATGAAACTACACTTATTATACGTATGTTTTAATACAGGTTGGTGGAAGCCCCTTCCCTCACAGACCCAGAAGAAGAAAACCTGTATTTTTATGATTTCGCCTATAGGGTGCCACCTATTAGTTCCCGTGGTGTCCTACCAGGTCCCTTTACCTCCTCATTTTGTTCACAGTGCACTTTGTGTTACTTTCTGGTTTGTAAGAAGGTCAGAGATGTGACTTCTTCCGTATTAGCAGTGTGTCAGTGGCAGTCAGGATTGAAATTGGAACATATGTGCAGAACCATCTTTCTCAGAGAACCAAGCAATGAGGAATCGAGCAGCTGAGGAAATAGCTAAACAAGCTCTCTCGAAGGGCCAGCAGGGCACCCACTCAGCAGACGTCTAGGAGATTTACTGTCACAGTTGACTACTGGAGCAGGTCCTTATCAGGGGACGGGCTCTGACTCCAGAACACATCCTGGAGCAGGGCAGGAGCTAGATCACGACCAACACGCTGACCTTCGTAGCTTCAAAGGGGAACCAGAGGCACAACAGCATATCCCATGGCACCTGTACTGTAGCCATCCTGAGGTGCACAGCCCAGGTCTAGGAGGCAGGAGGGTGGAATGAACAGGTAAGGTTCTGCCTTCAGTTAACTACATAGTCTCAGCAGACTTTTTGACACTCGGAATCTTTAATGTGGCCAAGGTGATCTCAGTTCTTCTACATATCACCTAGATCTACCTCTAGCTTGGAGGCTCACAGCTGCCTCAGACTCTAACCAATCTTATCCCTGTGCTAGGCTAGAGGGACCAGTACGACCTGTACAGATGTACCCAGTTGTGGTTTAGGGTATGGGGACGGTGCCCCACCGGTGCATCGTGTAGCCTTTTGAGTGCTGAGCTTCTTCTAGGTGCTGTGCTGCCCTTCCCTTTTCAGTTGTGTTTATCCAGAAGTGTTGCTGTGGGACGCCCCACTCACAGATTCGGGAGTGCAGAGTGCTACCTAGCAAGCTGACCTTCTGACTAAGCCCTGGCAGGATTGCTTTGGGGCTCACCTGGATGACCGAGAGGTTCCGTAGGTTGCTTTAGCCTCTCAGCTGCACTTGCTGAGTCTAGGAACAGGACCTATACCCATACTCTTATCTTCCCCACACCAGTCCATCAACACAGAAGCAAGCAGGTGGCAGTCAGAGTCGTCCCAGTCAGCGGGAAACTGCCTGTCTGGCTCTGTCTGGTCTGCCTCAGAGTATCTTGGGACACTAAAGTAGGGAGAGAGTAAGAATTTAGGAGACCTAGTTTCTTATGATTCGGTTTCATAGAAGAGATCATGAGGTTAGAAGTGAAACTTCTAAGGGCATCTTGAGACATAAGAGTGAGAAAGACACAAGGACTGTGAGCAGCCAGACTCAGCAGGTGAAGGTAGCTATGGTCATGGAACCTGGCTGAGGCTGTGTGAAGTCCTGACAGCCCCATGACAGTCCAGTGGGAGAGGAAGAGGCATGTGGAAGGGTCTGTTAACCTCTCCCACCCTCAGCCTTTGGACACTAGAGGAAACATTACTGACAACCTGCTGAGCTGAGCTCTTGGGGGTGGGGAGTTGGGCCTGTGGCATTCCTGGTTGCCACGCATAGCCTCCCTCACACACTTGCTTGGTGCTGTGGGCCAAGCAGGTGCCTTAAGCAATGGGACACCTTTGTGCTGGCAGTGAATAATGTCACTGGCATGGGTACCCTCCTCCATGGGTGAGGCAGAGCCCCTTTTGCCTGTATGTCCTTCTCTTCCCTGTATGAGGGCTACAAGCCATCCTGTGTTTTGGGGCTCTATAATGGTAACAACTTAAGATTTCTCCTTTTATCTGCCTCTTGGTCTACATAGTTGAGAAGCATTCTGGCATCTTCTATAATCTCAGGAAGGCTAGTTAGCTGCCATCTGTCTGTCTAGATCCTTATGTGGGGTGGTGGCAACCAAGACTCCACTGGTGGTACTCCTCATGGGGTGCCTGTGTGCTCCTGACAGTTGAGGACAAACCCTCTAGGGAACCTGTCTCTGGGCTGGAACATATTGCTTCAAGGTGCAGTCTTCTTGTAGAAAAGCTGTGGTGCAGACTGCCTGTCTGCCTGCCTGCCTCCCTCCCTCTCCTCCTTTGTGCTCTTAGGCTAGACTGTTCAGATGTACCCACAAGCATGCACAAGGACTTGTAGACTCTACCAGCATACCAGAGCCTTTGATTAATCATTTAGAAGGTCAGAGTAGAGCAAGTGAAGGTTTCAGATGTCAGTTTGACATCACTCGAAACCTTCGCTCACATTCTGGTGACTCATCCCTGCCCTTGTAAATGAAGCCTGTGAGGTTGTAGACTATCCTGGAACCAAGGGGCTTCTGGTGTGATATGTCAGGTGGCCTGGAGAAAAGACCCCAGGGATTGGTGGACAGGCACTTGGTCACAGGAGACCGTGTGCCTCCTGGCATGGCCTGTGTACCTTTCTTCTAGCATAAAGACAAAAGGTAGGTAACTGCCCTGCCTATAGCCATCTGAGTCCTCCCAAACTTGCTCTGCACCCAAGACCTCTGGGGCCCTTCTGGCTTACACTAGGCCTTTAGGTCCTACCCTGTGCTCTCCTACCCACCACCAACTCTTGTATTTATACCCAGGTGGCAAAGTTCTAGGTCTTTGACCTTCTGAAGACTACACCAGGCTGGGGCCAAGAAGACTTGACAGCTGGTTCAACAAAAGAGGAAAAGCAATAAAGGAGCCTAGACCTGATGTCACCCTAGCCTGGTCACTGGGAATAGAGAGCTTTACAGACTGTCTTGCCTGGGACCAATACAGAGGCCTCTACTAATGGTTAACAGAATAATCTGTGACCTTAGTGAATGAATGAAGTTAGTCCTTTGATTGAAATGAATGGAAGCCAGTTTTTAAAGTCCTGTGTACACAGGACCTAGCGTCCAGCCTTTGTCTCAAGTCTGGCCACAGGGGGGCACTTGATCTCCAAGGAGGAGCTCAGACTGAACAAGCGCTATGATGCCAGAACCACTTTCCAGGCCAAGCCCAGCCTGTTCCCATACCTACCCATTGCTTTTGACTCCAAACCCTCTTTTCCTTCTTCTAAAAAAAAAAGAAAGAAAGAAAAAGAAAAACTGAGAGGGTAGAGGTAGAGGGACAGTCTCACAGCGCTAGCACAGCTTACATAACGCAGTCAACAGCACACACACTCTGCTTTGCCTATAAAAGGCAGTTACCGGGACAGTCCATCTGACCTGGGTGCAGAACACTTGGCTGGAGCCATCTCTGCCGCAGCACCTGCTGTATGCCCAACTGGCACTCTCGGCTCAGCTTCAGGACATGCCCACTGAGCACAGAATACGTGACTGATGTGACAGTGGGAAGGTGTGGGAATTCTCAAGGCAGATTCTCTCATAGAGGTGACAGGGACAGTGGCAACACAGAGTACAGAGCTGTGAGGCTCCTGGGAGGATAGAGAATCCTGAGGCAGAGGCCAGGCTTTGCTAGTCAGTGAAGAAGACACCCTCTGGAGACACAAGGCTTTCTCCCATAAGCAGGTGGGTTTCTAGAAGATGCTGTTGGAAGACTGACCATCTCTAGGCCCACAGCCCATGCTGTGAAGCTCTGGAAGGCCTTCCTTCCAACTTGCTTCTGGGTTAGTTACCTCTGCTTTGGTTAACTTGAAAGCAAGAGGTGGGTAGACTTTCAGACTCCACCTTGTCCCCATCTTCCTAGCGTCTGTGTCTGTGACAGGGAGGGAGTCAGAAGAGCTTTGGAAGACTGTCTCTGGAAATGGATGCCTTTGGTATCTTTTAACCTCCGTCAGCAGTCTGGGAGGGATGAGCTGGAAGTCCCTAGGTACCCAGGTTTCCAGGAATTGGTGAGATGAGACCTGGCAGCAATGACCTTGGCTGATCTGGAAAGGCAGTGAAGGAGGCAGGACTTGGTATCTGTGTTGATGCAGCTGAGTAAGCTCACGGTCCACTGGTTCTCACAGGAGGGAAGGCCCTGTGCCCGGGGCTGGGAGAAGGTCTCAAGGGGAAGCAGGACTGTGCCTGGTGCCTGTCCTTCAGGAAGGTTGAGGGCTGGATTAACACTATATGGTGAGCTTTTCATTAAGTCTTGGCATGATGAGCAACCTCTCCGATGGCTGGAAGCTGGAGATTGAGTGGTCTAGGGTTAAACCTGTGCCAGGTCCCTAATAAGCCAGGGCCTCTCCTACACCAGCCCCAGAGCTGCCAAGGTGTAAAAATAGGAAACACAAGACTAGAGCTGAAGGCCCACTGCAGAACTTCTCTGATTTTAAAATCCACAATCTCCTGTGTTGTGCTAGTTTGAAGGTATGGATTTGATGAGGGTTGTTCTAAGCTTAAAGAAGTAGCTGCCAACTCCTACCCACCATAGAACCTGCTTCTAGGGGAAGAGAAACTGAGGTGTCATCAAGTGTAGGCTCAGACTTGCAGTTCCATTCTGAAGGCCTCCAGCAGTCTGCACTCCCTGCCCCAGGGGCTTTACAGTATAATTTGCAACTGAAAAAAAACTGGTTTTTGTTTTGTTTTGGGGGGAAGGAGGTTATTGTTGTTGTTTGGTCTCTGTGTTGCTTTGGCTGTCCTGGAACTCAGATATCCCCCTGCCTCTGCCTCCTGAGAGCTGGGCTTAATGGCATGTACCACCATTGCTTGGTGGGTTTTTTGTTTTGTTATTCCAGATCATTCCTTTAAAATACAGATTTGAATTCTGCTTGGCTTAGCTGAATCTGCAGAAGTGCCCTCTCATCACACACATACCTATAGAGTATCAGGGACAGTGTTTTCTGATTATCAGCTTTTTAAGGGTCACCAGCTCCACTGCCTTGGTTAGGTCATTCTATAGTATCCTTAGTATTCATTCCCAGGAGGAGGAAGGTTGTCCTCTTGAGTGATGAGAGAGGCCGCCTTCCTCTGTGCATCCTTGGCAAGCGCAAGAGAGACAGGCTGCATAGCGAGCGCCACTGCTGTCCCTCTTCTCTGGTCCTGGGAGGCGACTGCAGGCCTGAGGTGTATACCGGACCCTCTTACTCTCCCCTTCCTTCTCTTTCCAGTGTATGTGGTGGAAGACCAAAGAAGAGATGACCTGGGCCCATCCACCTGCCTCACAGCCTGCTGGACTGCTCTGTGTTGCTGCTGCCTCTGGGACATGCTCACCTGATCACCTGATGAGCCCAACTCTTCTGCTTGGCCGCTCTGTGCCACCTCCATAGGTGTGCCTGGTCCCATCTCTTCTGATTGCTATCAGTGGCTAGCTCTGCGCAGACACCTCTACTTTCAGTCCTATGGGGTTTTAGATTAGTGAGGGTTACTGCTGTTTAGTTCAGTGACTTGATCTTTTTAATGTTCAAAACTCATTTCTTACTGATCTTTAACAAATGTGCTAAATAATTTACTTTTTTTGGCCAAAGGCTTAGTTATGAAATATATATTTATAATGTTTAAATTATACACTCAAGGTAATGGCAATATGTGACACAGCACTAGATCTCTCTGCTCACACCCTTTATGTTTCAATAAATCTGTCCAAAATCTGTCTGTCTGAATTATTCCAGATAATCTAAACCACCTTGGAGATGTGCTTCTGTATTTCCCAAATTCTGTTATATTCCATCCACCAAGGCTTGTAAGATGTGAGCAGGTCAGCTTACGGTACCTACTGTCCAGTTTACAAAGAAGAACTTTTCTTCTGTCTTGGCTACCTCCTAAAAGTGCTGTCCATGGCCCAGTGTCAAAGATGGCTCAGGTGGACATATTCATCAACACAGCTCAGACTCACTTTTGCCCAGGCCCTGGGAAAGGGACCTCTGGGCGACCGTGGACTGCCCAGGGCTGCTCTCCAGGAGTCCATAATCACAGGGTAAAGAGAGCAGAGGCTCTTCCTGCTCCCACCCACTCCTAAACTAGTTAACCAACCTGTTGTTTTCACATTCGGCCACAGGGTGTCGCTAAGCTGTCAAAAAACAAGTCAGTGTGTCAGCTACAGAGCAGGGCAGCCTTGCCTGCTGTCCATCTAAAGCAGCCGTGGAAGGGGGGCCGGGGGCTGGGGTGTGTCAGCTACAGAGCAGGGCAGCCTTGCCTGCTGTCCATCTAAAGCAGCAGAGGAAGGGGGACCGGGGGCTGGGGTGTGCTTCCATCACTTACAAGTGAAGGTTGAACCTGGCTAGAGGACATCATGTCTCTAGAGAAACAATTTGGTATTTTTACACACTGAACCAGTGCTCCCAATTAAAACCCACCACCAAATACCACCCTGGCTACACTCAGCAACTACCTCAGGAGTCCCTGCAGTGGCCAAGTGCAGGGCTACAGGGAAGGAGGAGTTCTGAGTGTTCACTAGTAGTTTTTGTTCTAAATACTTAAGTTTACATCAATTTTCAATAACAGTAGAGTTTAACTGACCTGCAGTAAAATTCCTGAAAGTTGCACTGTGAGTGAGCTGTCCTGAGAACGTACAGGGGAGCTAGGAGGAGGACCACGGTGGCACCATGGCCAGACAGAGCCAGAGCCCTGAACTCTGTTTTGGAATTCTGGGGAGAAAACAGGGAAGGAACCCTGAAGCCAACTGTGGCTCTGTTCACCTCACCTATCAACTTGTCTTCCTTCTTCCTCCTATACTCTACAGAGAGGCCCATGAGTTACCTGTCAAAGAACAGAAAGGGGAGGAAAAAAGGGACACAAGCTGAGGAAGACACTTGCCCCTCTCTCCTCGGGTGGAGAAAAGCACATGTCATAGAGTAAGACATAGCTTTTTATTGGTCTAACCTGGTCTAACCACATGCCTAGTAACAGGCTTGGACAGCTTTCTCCATCTGCCCTCCGGTCTTCCTTCTGTTGAGAGCTCCTGGCTTGCCCCAGGAAAGAAGAGTGTCCTGGGCAGGGGTTGGCAAACATTCAGTTGGGACCTGAGGGGCTCAGGGTGATGGAGTGATGGGGCCGCTGGGCAGAGGGAGGGCAGTATCCTGCACAGCCCCTGTCTTGATGGGATAGGAGGGATCAGAAGGGAAGAAGTTTCCCAGCAGCTCCTACTGTGCCCTCCGAGCCATCAGCATCTCTCGGATGTTGTCCTCAGCTTCTTTAACGCTCCGCTCCAGGTAGGACTTTTTCTGCTGTAATATGAGAAAGAAGGGTTAGGACCAGAGTGAGCAGGCGTAGCCACAGGTTCTGGTGTCCTCCCTGGACAGTGGTACCAGACATGCTACCAAATAAGAAAGAGACAGGTATAGGGAGCACAAAGGCCCTGTAAAGGGCAGGCCATAGTACCCTTTCCCCCAAAGTAAGTACATGACATTAAACCAGATGAAGGCCAGAAAATTCCAGGACAAAGCTCCCGCCCCACAATGGACTGTCTCCTCTGAGAGTTTTCCATGGTCTGAGCCAGGCATCCACAGGCTCTGGTGTACAGAGCAGACAGCACACACCACACTGTCCGGTGAGCTCAGTCAACTGCACATCTCACTCAGGCAGATGAGTCAGGGTGCAATCTGCTTTTCTAATGAATCTGCTACTGCCACAATTCAGAACAATGACACATGGGTAAAGCAGGCTTGTGGCAGTTCGTCTTCTGTCCTAAATTAAAACTCTTAACTTTGACAAAACAAAAAAACTACTTTCAGAAGCCACATCAGGTCTGGGACCACAAAGATTAGTCAAAGGAAATGATGTATATACATTTTTTGTCCTGTGCTCATCCCAAAAGCATGGTGGCTTTACCACAGGCTCCTGCCCTGGGAACCAAGTTGTGGCTGTGTTCCCTCTTAGGAGACAGGAAAGTGCCATTAGAGGAACAGTACCCGTCTTCAAAGAATACTCGGAACCACTCCCAGGGAACTGAGGGACCTGCACTGGGGCTGCTACAGCCCATCTAGATGCCACCAGTGCCCTCCACATTTCACTAAAAGTGCCTCTATGACCCAGGGAAAGTCTACAGCAGAGGGCTGGGCCACACATCACTTTGCTTCTAGAGGCATCACAACTTGCTCGACAGACCTTCCAGACCTGCTTGCTTGGGATATGAAGTTATCTATAAGGTGGTCACTTGCACCGAAGTGCTAATGTTTAGTCTATAAGTCTCTCCCTTTAACTTCTTCCACTATGGCCAGATAGCTATCAGACTATGCATTCCAAGTCTGGCTCTGCAGAAGCAAGACACAAATCTGTACCAGCTCTTGTGTGAGCCGTCTCTAACCTGATCTTCCAATTAAATTTCCTCTTGGGCAGGAAAAGCCCAGACCCTGACTCATCTCCCATCTGCCAACTTGTACCCACTTCCTTACAACACCAGGAGTGCCATAACGGCCATCAGGACTGTGACAATTCATCGGCCCCAACTGTGTACTGTTGCTATGGAATTTTGCTTAAGTACACTGCTAACACTGATATGGCCTATCACTGAGATTGAGTGGGGACTGAACTTCCTTTGATAAACAGTTTACTCGTGAGTTTAAGAGGCACATACTGATAACTGCTGGCTCATCACTAAAGAATGTGCCCACGCAGGGTACAGTCATAGTGCCACATGCCACCTGGGCACCTTGGACCCAGCCTCATGAGAAGTGCTGACAGCTGGTAGAGGAAGCAGGACTCTCCCAGCCATAGCTAGTGCTCAGGGACCTGGCTCTGTTGCTTTTGGTCTGACAAACTGCTGTCATAGATGGCAGAACCATAAACTTAGAACATCAGCGAGGGCCGCTTCATCCCGCCCAGGTTTCCAAACAAGTGCAGATGGTACTCCTCAGCAGCAATGCGATACCCTAGCGCTTCATCCTTCACTCTCCAATGAATTTTATACTAATATAACCAGAAGTCTTCAAGTTTAAATTAAAAAAAAAAAAAAAAAGCAGAATGGAGGCTGGAGAGCTGGCTCAGCAGTTATGAGCACTGGCTACTCTTTGCAGAGGACCCAGGTTCAGTTCCTACCACCCACATTGTAACTCAATACCATCCATAACTCTAGTTCCAGGGGATCCAATACCTTCTTTTGATATCCCTGGACACCAGGAACACACAGAGTATACATACATATATGCACACAATTTGTAAAAATATTTTTTTAAAAGACAGTATAAATAAGCTTATCTTTAAGTCTCATTGTCTGGTTGGCTTTTATTTTTAAAAACAGAATTTTCCTATATAACCTGAGCTGTCCTTGGTACTCCATGTGTAGCCTAGGCTGGCTCTGAACTTGTAGCAATCCTGCCTCAAGTCTTGCAAGTGCTGGGATTACAGGTATGTGCCATCAAACCCAGCCCATTAAATCTATAAATAAACTTAGTGGACAATTCTTTAAAAATAAATAAATAGTTCAATAATGGAGCTTTTCTCAGTATTTCAGTAGTTCCTGTCTCAGCATCAAGTATTACGAAGCCCAAATGATATCCAATCCAGACCTGCTGTGAGGTAAACTATCACAAAATGTGCCCTGAAGTTCTAATGGCTGCTACCCCCGAACACACTCTTAATCAGGAACAGAAGTCTCCAGACTTGATCCCATTATGGATTCTAAATCCAGTTACTGTCCTTGAAAGACGGTGATGTAAAGACAAGTCACAAAGACAAAGAATGGCATGTGTGCTCTACGTGGAGACTTGAGTGACTGGTCTCTAAGAAAGCTGGAGGAGTGAACCAAGCATTCTTTCTGCAGCCCTTCAAGAGAAGCACAGGCCCACTAGACCTTAATTCTGGACTCTTGGCCTCCAAGAAATGGGAAAAGAGTTTTTTTTTTTAATAGTGACTATAGGTAAGAAATCAACACAGAACATGAGAAGAGATGTGTCCACACACACTTCATACCAAAGGCTCGGGCTCTTCTGATCTTATACTTCTGGCCACATTAATTGGCAAATGTCTCTAAACATTTTTATACTGTGATCATACTTTTCTCAAAAACAAGTCTGAGAAA
Organism: Rhabdomys pumilio; assembly: GCA_030674055.1. Taxonomy (NCBI): domain Eukaryota; kingdom Metazoa; phylum Chordata; class Mammalia; order Rodentia; family Muridae; genus Rhabdomys; species Rhabdomys pumilio. The sequence continues at coordinate 49,603,006 of JANHMN010000013.1, read as the reverse complement.
ACCAACCCAACCAAAAATGCAAACAAAACCATCACAGAGGAAATGAAGGAACCAAGACTCAGCTAACCTTCTCTCCCTTGACTCTCTGTAGTTACTTCCTAAAAGGATTACAAAGTCAGGGCCACCCCTTTCTGGAACAGCAGCTCCATTCTTGCATTGGGTCTAGACAAAGCCACCGTGCACCATCCAGGAGTCTGTCACAGCTTGCTAGCCCTGTCTCGGAACATATCCAGAACCTTCAGGAAGTGCCTCCTTTGAAGTGACTGTCTTCTCCTGACTCCGTATTGTGGCTGGGGTCTTCCTTTTACACTCAAAGCTTTCTCTCCATCTTAAAGTAAAAATCAAAGCTATTTAGTCTGTGGGCTGCTAAAGCCAAACAGCATAGCAGAGGTGGCTTTTAAACATCAATCTTCTGCAGGCTAGGGCCATGACTGATGCAGAGTAAGAATCTGGCTGGCTTGGTCTGGCTTGCATCCTTGAAGCATGGATATGAGCTTGGTCTCTTCTTATAAGGGCACTAATCCCATCCAAAGGACTCCACCCCCATGACCCAAACCCAGCTCTTCCAGGCCGATCTCAAGTGTCACCTTATCTGAGAAGGAAATGTCTAGTGGGCAGAATTTGGTTCTGTCTGTGCCTGGGTCCTAGAGTCTAGGATAGCCAGTGCATAGCAGCAGCTCATGCTGGTTGAAGTGCATTCACTGGGAGAGCTTCTTGGGAGTACGGGTCCACTCACTGGTCCTTTTTGTTTTCCTCCCAAGTTCAATAAATAAGGAGCACGCACCAGAGGAAGCAAAGGCAGAGAGTGACTGTTCTCCACAATGGCTTTCCTGTTTGGGCTTTGGTCTCTACCCTTTTGCCCCTGGATATATATAGATTTACAACTAAAACTTTTCTGATACTAACAGAGTCCTCAGAGCCTTGATCTCACAACAGAGCAGGTCTTTAAGCTTTAGTGGGTCAACTGCTATAGCTATAAAGCAAACCTTTTCAAGTTCCCACAGTTTACAAACTACCACATCTGGCGCCAGACCCTCCACTTCCGTGGACTGCACACGGACAATGGTCACCTGTAAGCTCCAGGGGCCCCTGGGAAAGACATGTGCTGTCCTACTGCAGCTGCCTCCTGCCTTGCACACAGTTCCCCTCACAGCCTTTCCCTAGGGAATGCTCTAGTTCCATCAAACCACAGAGCTCTGGGTGCAGTGACATTCCTGTGGGACCTTGATTAAGAATTTCTGACACTTCCTGTGAGGCTCAACATAGCTAGGGAGGTGCCACTGCTGAAGTCACTGCCCACATGGGAGACAGTCTGAGACTGGCTTTTCAGTCTCATCAGAAGGACAAGGTTCAAGTACCCAGAACTTTCCCAACATGACACAATCTCTTAGAATCCTGAGGTAATTCACCTGTGACTCTCTCCAGGTTTTTCTTAGGAACTCTCTCCTAAATCTGCACTTTTTTATTTTCTGCTTGTTGTGCCTTGGGGTATAAAAAGGGTTTGGGGGCTTTCCTTCTTTCCTTCCTTGGCTCCCTGCTTCCCTCCCTCCCTCCCTTCCTTATACCATGTAGCTTGTTTTTTTTTTTAAAATCCAAGATGGCTTTGAACTCACAATCCTCCTGCCTCAGCCTCTCAAGTGTTGGGAATATGTGTGCAGCCCCATACTAGCTATCAGGTTCTTCTCTCTGATCCTCTACCCTCTAGGGTTTTGACATGTCCCTCAGCTACAGACTCTTGAACATTAAAGTAAAACATAAAATGGAGCTAAGGGGAGCAGAGATGCGCTGGGCCAAAGCTGGCCTCCAGCTGCCCTGTGCCTCCAATCCAAGCTGCAAGGGCAACGACAGACAGGACTGTCTTAGGTTCTTCTCTTCTGCATCAGAGATCTGGGGAGACTCCTGTCCTCAGAGACCCTTGGCTCTGAGACTGTCCTAGCCACAGTCAACATACTTTGTCCTGCGGTGAATATAGGGACCTGCCAACTTCAAGTTTTCCTACTAATCAGAAAACTGAAGGCAAAGGCTACTTTTTCGTCATCTGTTCCTTTACATTCCAGAGTAAAAGACTAAAAAACAAGCATAGTGGCTTATGCCTATGAACCTAGCACATGATTGTTATTTAAAAGACGAGAAGGAGGAGGAAGAGGAGAGAGGAGGAAGAAGAGTCAGAAAAGGAAGGAAGAGAGGAAGAGGAGGAAGAACAAGAAAATAATTTTTAAAAAGGTTGGAGAGATGGCTCTGCTGGTGGTATGGATTGTCAGCACATGTAGCAACACATGCCTAAGATCTCTGCAGTAGAGAGCAAGAGACAGGATGGCCCCTGGATCCCCCTAGCCAGTCAGTCAGGCACATCAACAAGCTCCAGGTTCACTGACAGACCCTGCTTCAAAGGATAAGGTGGAGAACAACTAATGATGATACCCAATGTTGACTTCTGGGCTACACACACACACACACACACACACACACACACACACACACACACACTGGTGTACATGCATAAACATGCACACACAAACACAGCCACTGATTCTCGACTTCTCTCAGTCTTTACAAGTGCAGCTGGTCAGAGGGTGGCAGTTGCCACCACAATGGAGCTGGAAGAAGGGCAAGATGTGCTAACGGTAAGAGAGTATATCTTGGCAGACAGGAAACCAATGTGGAAAGTAAGGTAGAGAGAAAGCAAAAAGAACAGACAGAAGACGAGAGCAGGAAGTCAAGAGGCAAAATGAAAGGCCTCTGCAGCCGGTGGGAGCATCTCTGACACAGCAAGGACATCCATGACCTGAACCGAGGAAGATAACATCACAAAGGCAGGAAGTCAGAGTCTGATGTGAGAAACAGGGACTGACCATCTGTGACTCCCACTGAAGATGCCAGGATCCATGGTGACTGTACGAGCACAGCACTGAGGGATAAGCTCAAGGAAAGCAACAGCCACCTCAGCCGGGCACAGTGCCTGCCTCTTCTGTTAGAACACCTTTGGAAGCTCTTGTGCTGAAGGACAGGAGCCCATAACTTGTTCAGAAAGCAGACACAGTGTGGTTTTCCTGCTGAGAAGCTGACGCTGCTCCCGTGTGGGTCATACACCAAGCCAGCTGGATCCCCTGCTCCCTCTTCAACTGAATCCACCATGACAAAGTGCCACACTGGTCTAGCACCTTTCTTCTTCCAAACCACTCACTGGCTAGCCCCTCAGTCTCCCTGAGGCTATGTGACCTCTAAGGCGATCTTCCCTGACAACTTCCATTTAAGCTGTACAAAGCCCAGGTTATCAGACACCCTGGGAGAGACAAGAGTGGAGGAAAGTTTACAGGAGTGCAGAGGCAGTGGGGACAACTTAACCAAAGCAGATGGCACCGACAAGCTTCATTCAAAGAACCATCACCAGTAGAGACAAAAACCCAGAAATCCTGTCGTATGGCTGGCTGGGACATTTGGGTTAGCAGAGTCAAGGGAGAAGAGGCCTGAAGGGCAGTGCTTCTCATGTGGTTCCCATCCCAGAGCAAGCATCAGCAGGGAGAAATGCCCCAGACAATGTTGGCCCCAACCAAGCTCACTGAATCAGAAACTCTGGGTAGAGTCCAGTAATCTATGTTTTTACAGCCATCCAGTGATTCCAAAACCTGCTGAAGTATGAGAGCCACTGTCCAAATCAGGAATCAGTAAATTTTTCCTCTACAATGCCAGACAATAAATAGTTTAGGTTTTATGGGGTTGTCTGCAACTGCAGCACAAAAAAAGCCATCAACAACGTGTGGACCAGTGGTATGATCTAAGTAACGGCACAGCTGGCCTTTAGGGACACACACAAGGCCAGCCCGTCAGCAGCTGTAATTTGCCAACCTCTCTCCTGGGTGGTAGAGATTCAGTGAGAGCTGACAGACATGTCAGTCTCCATTTACGCGTTTTTCCATTCACTCACTCACTCACTCACTCACTCACTCACTCACTCACTCGCTCAGCTCACAGGACAGCTTTGCCTACTTCTTCCTTCAGCAATCGTGGTGTCTGACATTCTCAGTATCCCACTCCCAAGTGCCCGGGTGAGCCCTCATTCACGGGGCTCTCTGCCTTCCCGCCCACAGAGGCTGCATCATCAAGTGACTTAAAGGAGAGAGCAGACATCAGCCCTCTGATATTACCCACGCTCCTTACGATCCTCATCGGCCACTGACTCAGGTCTTCCACTAGATTCCCCAGCCACAGCACCTGTGCCCACTCCAGACTCCGCTCACCACCACAACCTCGAGACCTTCTGGACCACTGGTGTCTGACACTACGCTCTGCCATGTCCAGAGTACCACTGTTTCCCTTCCCCCACTACCCAGCCACAGACCAGCAAAAGATTTTTCAATTTTCTTTAAAAACAACAACAATATTATTTTACACACACACACTTTTCTCCTTTACCCTCTCCTCCGTTGCACTTATCTGGCAAGATGCCAGTCTCTATTAAACCTATCCATGCTTCCTTGCCTATGTGGCTACGAACTACTGGAAGAAACACCCCACAGACCATGACCCTCAAAAGATACTCTGTGGCCAGAAACCCTATTACAGCCTGACTATGTCCACACTCCAAAACGAGTTCTTACTTTTTGACTCTGGTTCTCAAACTATACTCTAGTCTCTCTCCACTCACCAATGGGGGGAAAATGTAATAATTACTCTGCTTTCTGTTGCTGAATCTAAGCAACTCGTGGTGTGACGGTCCTCTCCCCACTGTCAGAATGGACAGTGTCCCCATGTTTCTATAGGAATCAAAACCATCCTCCTACTTAAGCACTGAATGTATCACTGCGTGTCTTCCCAGAAACCTCACTCCTAGCTACTGTCTCGTTCTTCCTAAGCTATTTAAGATCCATCTTGGCAAGGAAAATCATTAAAATGAAATACTGACAAATGTTTCCTCTGGGCCACCAACACAGCTCAACAGGGAGAAGCACTTGCCACACAAGCCTGACAGCCGGAGCTCAATTCCCAGGACCCAACAGTAAAAGAGATTGGTTTGAATCCACAACCCTGGTACTCCGACAGATACAGGAGAACTGCCTGGGCATTTGGAACTCATAGTGATCCTCCTGCTTCAGGATCCCAAAGTGCTGGCATCTTAAAATGGAGCACCTCCAACAGCTACAACACTCTTAGCCAATGGTTTCAGCAACTGCCTCTACCTCTCCCTTGTTCCTCTACCCTCTCCAATTCCGCTTCCATAGGATCTACATCTGCGGCCCAGCCAGTGAGCCCTGCTGCCCACACACCAGGGCTTCTCTATGATTTGCTTCAGTCCCTCACCAGCATCCACCATGATTCTTGAGGCACCACCTCTTGGCTCTCAGTCATCCTTCATCTCCCCCTTCAGGACTGCCTCTCTAGCTAACCCCCTCCGCTGCCTGCTAGTTCCCAGCAGCCATCCTGAATCCTTCATACTGATCAGCCCTCTTGCTAGTCTCAGACATGTAAATACTTTATTATGCCTGGAGACAGTTTTGCTTTTTGTTTTTTAAACAGGCCAGTGTGCTTACAATGATGGTGATGTTATACTTCTCTTCAGGCTACCTGTGCTCAGTAAACTACACTCACCCATTGGCTCAATTTTTAAAAATATAAAAACTACACAGCAGTCAGGCGTGATGGTACTTCGTTCAATACCAGCACTTGGGAGCAGAGGTAGGCAGGTCGAGGCCTGATGAGTTCAAGGCCAGCCTGCTCTACTTAGCAACTTTCAGGTCAGCCAGAGCTACGGTGAGATCTGTCTCAAAAAATAAAAATAAAATAATAATAAAAAAAATCGCCTGCTTTCCTAAATATTAAACTAAAGGCAGCTCCAACAAAGTCTAAAACATACCCTCACCCCCCCCCCCCCCCAACAAAGCAATCCCTGGCTTGCTTTGTTGTGATTGACAACAGGCACAGGGTCTGATGTAGCTTGTCTGACTTGGGAAACACTTCACCCCTCACACAAGAACTGCACTCAGCACACGGCAGGTCCTTAGTCCACTGGGCTTAAAAGAGTGAGCAAGTCACATGCTTTCTGTCACAGGTCACTCAGCAGGGAACTAACTCCTGATGCAGATAAGAGCTCTTGGAAACAAAATAAAAGTACATTTTAAAGATGTTTTTAAAGGGGATGGGAGACTCACTTGGCCTCATGTGGGCTTTTGAAACTGCAAAGTCCACTCCCAGTGGTACACCTCCTCCAACAAGGCCACACCTCCGAATTCTCAAGTAACAAGACTTTCTGATGACTAAGCATTCCAATACATGAGCCTATAGGGGCCACTCTTATTCAAACCACCGCAGAATATAATATAGTTAAGAGCTCTGAGGAAAAGCAGTCTGCAGGAGGAAGTATCTGAGGTAAGCAAGGCTACTGCAGAGGTACTTTTGAAGATAGGACACAGCAGGGTGTGTTTTAGGAACAAGGTACGGTCAGTCAGATTACACAGGGCCTTTTTTTTGTTTGTTTTGTTTTGGTATAGTTTTTTGACACAAGGTCTAACTACAAAGCCCTAGCTGTCCTGGAACTCACTATGTAGCCCAAGCTAGCCTCAAATTCAGATCTTCCTACCTCTGCCTCCAGAGTGCTAGGATAAACGGTGTCCATAATCACAGCCAACCCATTATGCAGGGTCTTAAGCCACCAAAGTCTTAGTATTTATCGTGAAGCCACTAGGTGTTAAATTCTAGTGAGCACAGCACCTCCTTCTATGAGTTGTGACCAGGTAACAAGTACGCTCGAGACAGGTCACTTTATCCCCAGAGATCAGGTGGGTCCAGGGCAGCTGCCCGCAACTGGTCTGGTCCAGTTGCCTGTGATGTGCAAATACAGTTGTCTGAGATCTGCAATTTAAAGATGTTATTACGTACAGGACTACAGAACACACGTGTAAGTGCGGAAAATCTGTTAGAGCAGTGGTTTTCAAGCTTTCTAACGCTGTGGCCCTTTAACATAGTTACTCATGTTGTGGTGACCCTCCAACCATAAAATTATTTTTGTTGCTAATTCATAACTGTAATTTTGCTACTGTTATGAATCACAATGTAAATATGTGTTTTTTGATGGCCTTAGGTTACACCTGAGGAAGGGGTCTCGACTCGCAGGCTGAGAACCTCTGTGTTAGAGGCTGTTGCAATAGTCTCTAACAACAACGACGAAAAATCTGGCCGCCTTAATCCCAGCACCTGGGAGGTGGAGACAGTTGGATCTTTGGGTTTAAGACCAGCCTGGTCTACAGAGTGAGTTCCAGGACAGTCAGAGCTACACAGAGAAACCCTGTCTCCAAAACAAAACAAAACAAAAAAAGAGAGACAGCACCTTTATGGCGATTGTGAACCGTGAACACGTAAAGAAAAGTAGAGGGACTTAAGAAATACTAGGAGAAAGAGCAACCACAGACCTCACCAAGTCCCTCGCTGCAACCTGCACTAACATCGGATGTCAGGAGAAGACCAGACAGAAACGCTTTCCCAACCAGCACACTTAGCTTGGGCCTGCATGCTGCCTGGATGGTGTGACCCTTGACTGAGCTGAGGACTCCGGGACCAGGACCAAGACTGAAGGAAAGACTATGAATTTTATTTCCACTATGTATAAGGTGCCTATGACACGCCCAGGATGGTGAGAGGTGAAACTAGATTGAAGTCATGAAAGAGGGCTAGGCTGAAGATGTAATGTTTAGGTTGGTGACATAGCTTGGCTAGTAAACTGCTTGCTGTGGAACTGGGGAGGCAGAGCAGGTGAGTCCTTATTTACAGGCCAGCCAACTCAAGTCTACGAGGCGAGCTCCAGGCCCATGAGAAACCCTGTCTCAAAATATGAACGACAAAATATGAAGGTTGACTTCTGGCCTACACACACACACACACACACACGCATGCACAGAGGCACCCCAACATGCATGTGCACCCACAGGATCAAACAAAGCAAAGAGTGATGCATACTTCTAATCCCAGCACTGAGTAGGCAGAGACAAGAGAATCTGAGTTTGAAGCCAGCTTGGGCTACAGACTGAGTTCCAGGCTAGGCAGAGATACATAGTGAGATCTTGTCTCAAAAAAACAGAAAGTTGGGGAGCATAACTTGGGAGGTTGACAATGTGATGTAGTTCAGTGCACAGCACCTGCCTAGTACATGTGGAGCCCTAAGTTCAGCTCCCAGAACCACCAAGAGATGAGAAAATCACCCCCCCCCCACACACACACACACACTAGGAAAGCGAAGCCAGGGTAGAAAGCTAGAGTCAGGCCGACCAGGGCCTCACATCAAGACCCTGTCTAAGAAAACCAGAACAGAACAAAAGGAGAAGAGAGGAGGGGAGGAAGATGGGCTGTATGGGAAGGGAGGGTTGCCATATTCAGTTTCTAGGATATCTTCTACCCTGAGGACTGACCCCAAAGTTTCATGAAAGAAATTAGGTAATATTTTAAGTGTCAAGATCTTTCTTGTAAAAGCCTCAGACTGCTCAGGCACATGACTATAATTACACCTAGCAAATGCTGAGCGAGTGAAATGCTTTGTTCGGGAAATAAAGCGGCCAAGGCAATGTCCTCAGAGGCCATACGAGGCCAAGGCTGAGAATCCCATTAAGTACAAGGAGATCAGCAAAAGGCAGCAGAGAACTGCTGAGATCTCAGGGAAGCCCGAGGGAGTGCAGCGCTTGCCTTCTCAGCTGACGATGGTACAGCTGACACAAGTCCCTTCACAGAAGAAAAACAGGAGCATTTGCATGCAATAAAGAAAATGCAGACATGCTTTTTTAATAAATCAAGATGTTCTTAATATACATTACTTTTATTTTTTCAGGATTAAAAAAGGCTCACGGGGCTGGAGAGATGGGCCAGCAGTTAAGAGTGCTTTGCTCCAGAAGACTCAGTTCAGTCCCCAGAACCCACACTGTCTGGTGACTCACAACCACCTGTGACCCCAGCTCCAGAGGATCAGACACCCTTTTCTCATCTCCCTGGGTACTTCACATACATGGCATACATGTACACAGGCACACATGCATTGTTTTTTTATAAAGAAAACAATGGTCTCAGTAAGAAGGACTGAGGGACTATCAAACTCCAGCAGCAATAATAAAGCCAGTGAGTGCCTGCCTTTAGGTCTTAGAAGGAACCAGAAATCAAGTGTTTGGACTGAAGGCCCAGTAAAACAGAGACGAACAGGGTGTGCCAGAGCTGGAAGAGGAAGCAAAAGCCAACACCTCACATTCTTAGAAGTGGGGGTGTGAATGACTCAGCTCAGTTGGGGTAGGACTCATTCCTGCAGGTATGTGAACTTGTGGTCTGGCTCCCAGCTCCAACTAAATGAAGAACTGCTGTTTTCTTACAATTTAACAACAAAGGAGCAATTAAAAACAATCAAAAGGTGGCAAGGTGGCTCCAAGGGTAACTGTACCAACTTGTAGCCAAACCAGACGTTGTAAGCTCAGTCCCCAGGCTCACAGGGTGGAAGGATAGACTGACAAATTATCCCTGACCTCAACTAAGCTAACCCCAAAAGCCACGTTCCACAAAAATCAGAAACAATTAATCCAGGGCCATGGATGTAACTCAGTTAAAGGTGGCTGGCAACAAGTCCTGGAACCCACACGGTAGGAGAGAACAGCCTCCCCAAGTCTGTCCTCTGACCCCACAGAGATGGCATGGCACACACACATAATCCACAGGTGCATGCACATTAAAGAATAAATAAAAGCACAGAAAAGAAGATGACGGCTGCTGTGTGGAGAGGAAATGGAGGGAAGGTCAGGGAAGCAAGCTGTGCTCTTCTGGGGTGACAGGTATTCTGGGGTCACAGTACTGATGGTTACATTAACAGCTTCCTGTTAAGTGCATTTTAACTTAACTACAAAAAGCACCCTCAAACTGATGCACCACACAGGTATGTATGCTGCAGCCTCTGTCTGAAAGCAGGTACAACAGAGACAAGTCTCTAGCAGATCATCCCCCAGCAGTACTCCAACGGACCTGCAGCCCTCCCAGAAACAAGCAATCCATACACAGACTGGCCAGGGGAAGACAGACTGACACCGATTTCTGAAAATTATCTTAATGCTTTAGACAGAACCACTAACCACCAGAGCAACGAGTTAATAAGGAACTCAGAGAGCCAACAAACAATCAAAGGCTATGTGATCACACTACTACTCTCCAATGGAGTTAACATATTTATACAACTGAAAAAATAGAGATACGGTGACCGGAAACCCATAAACGGACCTGGAGACAGTGAAAACAAGCTCAAAGCTACGGCAAGCACAGATGCATGAGTCACAGGCACCGCCTGGCTGGTCTGCGTGGGTCAACAGAGGGCAGAAGTGGAGACTACAAATCCACTCCGATATCAAAGGGCTATTTATAAAGCGTTCCAAAAACCCTGGCTCTTGCTTCAGATGGAAAGGAAGGAAGCTCACAGCTATACCTGTCGGCATCATCCCAGGAAACACTGCTCTGTCTCTAAGCTAAATTTCCAGGCGAGACAAGCAAGCAGGACCTTGTACTGAGCCAAGTGCTCTGACGGGAAGATTGGGTCCACACCACTAACTTCTCCGTCCAGAGTGACTGATGCAGAGTTCAGACCATGACGAAACCATTCAATGGACCAAACGTCACAGTTGTTATTTGTCCCCAACTCCACACCCACCCATGCTACCATGGAACTGGTGTAAACAGACTGGAGTTTCATATGCCATTAGCTCTGATCTAAGTACTGACATAATACCAATTAAATCTATAATGACTCTGGAGTAATAAAAGAGTCCTTGGCACAATTCTCTATGCAAACATGATTCAAGGAGTGGTTCAATTTTGCCCTTTCTTCAACCCCTAGGTGCTAGGCCACATAGAAACCATGTACAGCCTCTACTGAGAGCTGATGTTTCAAGACAGTTATCATTTTATAAAAAGATCTAGGGTTTTATTAAAAAAAAAAAACCCTAGAAAATTCAAACATTCCACCAGAATCCCTGCATCTAGGGCTGGCAGGGGACTCAGTAAAGAAAGGAATCTGAGACTGCAATCTCTCGAATTCACACAGTGGGAGAGAACCAAGTTCCACAGCACACATATGCATGCACTCACACCCATGCGCTCGAGCGCGCACACACAGATAGATAGATAGATAGATAGATAGATAGATAGATAGATAGAGATAAGTGTTGAAAGAATTTTCATTTTTTTAGAGCCAAAGTGAATAACAGTATGAGTGAGGTCTACAGCCCAGAATCCTGGGTTCCTACTCTGGATCCTTCTTTTTCTCTGAATGATTCTAGCGCTGCAAAGCACAGGTAATCTTTATTTCCAATCTATGAACAAAAGACACCAATTCATGAGATGGTTTTCTCTACTGTCCATGGCGATCAAGAAATCAGGGCAGCAGATATCACATGTAGGTCCTAATGCCCTGCAGCCTGTCCTCCTGGCCCTAGGAGTTTATGCTTCTTGGAGGAGTCTTAAAGCCTCATGGCCACACTCACTGAGATAAACTATGGTATCAACTCTGGATTCTTCAAACAAAATACAGAAAATTACTTTTTCTTGTGAACTTTCTACAGGAGTTTAGAATCAATGGGCTGCATCTATTATTTGTGTAACTGAACTGTGAAACATGCTATTGAGTGAACAAAAAACCTGAGCTGTTAAAATATATGAATGGCATGTCGTCCATCACGCACACACACCACGAAGGCAGCCAGCACTCTTGATAGTAGCTGCTTCCAGCAAGCAACAATGAGACTCCAAGCTCATCATGAATGTTCTGTTCTGGTGGTGGTGGCTTCTATGTACAGAGGGGGTTTGTTTGGGATTTTCAAGTCATTTTGTTTTGTCTCACTATGTAACCCTGGCTGGCCTAAAATTCACTATGTAGATCAGTCTGGCCTCCAACTCACAAAGATCTGCCTACCTCTGCCTCCAGAGTACTGAATAAACATTAGGAAATGCTGAGGCTGGGGTATGGCTCAGTGGCAGAGGGCTTGCCTGGCAGGTGTAAGGGCCAGGGCTCACTCTCCAGCACTGCCAAAGGAGAAAACAAAAGTTTTCATTTGTTTCATTTTTTTGGCGGGGGGAGGGGTTTTGAGACAGGGTTTCTCTGTGTAGCCCTGGCTGTCCTGGAACTCACTCTGTAGACCAAGCTGGCCTCAAACTCAGAAATCCGCCTACCTCTGCCTCCCAAGTGCTGAGATTAAAGGCGTGCGCCACCACTGCCTGGCTCATTTGTTATTTCTGAGTGGTGACTACAGGTTTGTTTGTTGAGACAGGGTTTCATATAACCCATGTTTGCCTCAAAAAGTACTATTTAGCCAAGTGCTGGGATTACAAGCCTGTGTCCCTACACCTGGTCTAAATGGCACTGCTGACCAAACAGAACTGAGTTACATCCCCAGTCCCTGACATTGGTTAAATTTTGCATATCTATGTATCTTGATTCTTTTTCAGCTTAAAAAAAAAACTTTATAAACTTTTGGTGGTGATATGCAGGATCAGTAAACAGATGTGAGGAATCTGGTGTAGTGGCACACAGCTCTAATCCCAGCACTCTGGAGGCAAAAGCAGGTGCATCTCTGTAAGTTCAAGGCTACCCTGGTCTACACAGTGAATTCCAGGATACTCAGAGCTACTCAGAGCTACATAGTGAGACTCTGTCTCCAAACAAACAAAACAACCAAACACAGGTGTCTGCCTTATACCATCCATAACTAATAACCTAATGTGCAATGCACAGTACTGAGGAGTTTACTCATATAGCTGTGGGTGGGTGTGTTTTATAAGGAAGACATGCTTTTCTTCCTAATCCCACTCCCATTAGTTATGGTCTGGACAAACTACTGACATAGGAGAAGAGGCTCATCTGCAGAGCACACATTTTCTTTCTGAGTTTGAGAGGGTCTGCCTACCTCCGCTGACCTGTGACCATCCCATCCTTTGCCTATACGCCTAACTAACTCTGGAGTGGTATCAGAAACCATATTACTGTTGCACATTATACCAGCCTCTTCAACCTCATCTTCATCAACAAGGAAGGAGATATATATGTGTGTATATATTATATAAAAAAGATATATCATATTATATATGATATATAAAAAGATATATATTCTATATGATATATAAAAGACATATTATATTATATATGATATATATATATATATATATATATTAATATATTTTTAATTTTTTTTTTTTTTTTTAAAGATGAGACTTTGATATTCATCTGACTTCCAACTGGTTCCATTCTGGTGGGAAACGTCTTTACTCTCACCTCCGCTACAGTAACAGTTTACACAAGTGTATATTTGGGTTAAGAAGCAGTAATTTACCCGAGATAGCAATAAGTGAGAGTTATAGTTCTTGTTCTTTTACATCCTACTCCAAGAGCTCATCAAGTCATGTATTAATACTGGGTGTATCACAGCAAATAGCATCCACAACAGGCTAAGACCTTCAAAGTAAACTAAGTTATTCGAAAGCTGAAGTTTTTCTTAGTGTATCTCTGAATCTTAAAGAAAAATGTATATGAGTGACTACATATATTGTTTTGTTGTTGTTTTATGTGCATGAATGGGAAATTCTAACACGTGGGAGGCTGAGGCAGGAAGACAGATTTTCCAGCCTAGCCTAGGCAACAAAGTGAGCCTGTATCACAATAAACAAATCAAACAAACAAAAATCTGTGCCATATATCTATATCTTCAGTAAAATTTGAGGTGGGCATTTCCTGTTAAAAGGAAACATGCCTGGAGGTTAAAGGCCCCTAAAGAGATGTTCAGTATCTTCTGCCCTTCCCTCCCTGCAGGGTGGTCCCATGAACATAACACACTCAGCTCAGAAGCTAACTTGATGTTAACTGTTACCTTCTGCATAGCCACCTAAGGGCAAACCTGCTTCCTCAGCCATCCAGGTGTGGACAGCTCTAGAGTCAGAGCAAGTAAGGGGAAGCCAGAAAAAGTATTTGCAGGTCAGGACTGAAAACTAACAGTCCTTGGACTGAGAATGTAGCTCAGTAGCAGAGTGTGTACACACACACACACACACACACACACACACACACACAGCTTCACATGAACACTAGACTTCCCTCAGACATCCCCAAACCCTCCGTCCAAAAAATCTGTAATGAAAACAATCCATTTTTTGGCCTCAGTGTTAAAGTAGTCAAATTCAGACAATTCCTCACCCCAGATCAAAGCAGGAATTATGCAATAAAAGGATTTCAGAAGAGACTTTAGTAACCTGAGAATATGAAAACCCAAGAAAGTGCTCAGGTGAATCAAGAAAAACTGCAGAGCAACAGGAGCATAAGAAAGTCTGCTTGTTCTTCACACATTCCAGCACCGTGACCCACAGCAGGAGACAGGAATGGCATCTGCAGCTCCTTCAACAGTTTCAAGAACATGCAGAGTGCAGAACAGAGCTCCAGAGACAAACCCAGGCTTTCCATGTAAGCAGCAGGACTTAAAACCAAAATCAGGATGGACCAGGGAGATGGCTCAGCGAAGCTGAGAGCCTGCTGCTAAGCCTGGCACTCTGTCCCCAGGACCTACACATTGTCAAACTGCCTTCTGACCAGCACACGTGAATGACACAAGCAGGAACCTGTGCGTGCACTCACACATTGTTTAAATTTTTAGCTTAAATGCAGGTGTACTGGAATCACGTGTGGTTAGATTTCCTTAAGCAGCCTGACTCACAACAGCTGGTTAGGGGTAAGTACATTTCTTTTCCACACCTTCACTTTCCCATTCAAACTACCTACCCTCACTTGCTTGCTAGATTTCTCCTCTCAAATCTCAATCTCTCAATCTCTCTCTCTCTCTCTCTCTCTCTCTCTCTCTCTCTCTCTCTCTCTCCATTCCCACTATCAAAAGCCATAACCACAAGGCTACAGCTGTATGGTTAACCTTCAGCACGAACAGTAAGTGTGCTTTTTGAGCCCCGAGGCTCTGGCGCTCCAGTGTAAACTGACATGGGTCCCCAAGTGCTCTGAGTGTGAGAAAAGGGAGCTCAGACAATGGTTGGTTCAGCACTTTAAACAAGGTTCCTTCCCCTTCCCCAGGAACCACACTGAACATCACACTGTACAGCTCATCGGTGACGGTCTTAGAACACTGTCCCCTTATTTGTTATTTTTAGCAATTTAGTGGACAACGCCTGACAACTAAACAGCCCAGAATAGCTAAAGGAAGGGGGATTATCAGATACCACCAGCAAAAGACAACAACGAAGTTATCACTTCCTCTAACCATAAGGAAGACTCATTTTCCACATCTTTGCAGCATCACAGTTTAACCTTTAGAGTCACATATAAAAATAGTGTTTCACTATAAAACACTAGTGGAAACTGATAAGGTTTCCGGAACTGGGCACTGTTCCATACTCACATCTATTTTCTTAAAAACAAAGCTGGGTGTGGTGGTGAATCTCTGCAATCCCAGCACTTGGGAAGACAAGGCAGAAAGGCATAGCAAGTTCATTAGGTCCAGGGCTACGGAGACCCCATCTCAAAACACAGACAGGACTGGCCAGCCCATGGGATGGCTCAGTGATCAAAGCACTTGCAGCTTAAGCCTGACTTCAGCACCAAACCCCACTTGGTGGATGGAGAGAACTGACTTCCACAGCCATCTACTGAGCGCTGCAGTGTAATTCAGCATGCTCACAGGAAGTTCAAATGCATGAGTGTATACACACAGACAGACAGACACACACACACACGATAAATAAATAGATGGAATAATTTTATAATTCTTTAAAGGAGTGCAATCTATCTGTGTTCATTTTAGAAACTATCATTTGTAAGATGATTACAAACAGAAAAGAACACCTTTATGAGGAGAGAAGGAATTCTGCAGGAGGCAGGTGAGAGAGTTGTTTGAAAGGAAGACAAAGTGAGATTGGAGAGCCTCTTCCATTTAATCATAATTAGCAACATAAAATCAACCTGAAACATTCTATATATAAATGAAATATAGAGTGGGAAAAAAGGGCTGGCTATTGTGGTGCATGCTTTTAATCCCAGCACTTGGAGACAGAAGCAGTTTGATATCTGAGTTTACAGTCAGTCTGGTCTGGAAAAATCCTGTCATGAAAAAAACAATAAATAAATTTTAAAAATAAATAAATGAAATGTAACAAAACTATTTTTTAAATGGCACAAGAAATTAAAATGGTGAATAAAGTTTCAACAAAGACCAGAGTCATCTACATCAGCAAATGACTTGAAGCCAACACGAACTAACAAGATACAATTTATAAAATGTCCATGTACGGTCAAGGAAATCTAATTCTTTATCAGTGTTTGTTGAACACAGGGACAAACATGCCAATATTCTAAAGGCTGTGTAATCTGGAAGACCGTATAAAGTGCTACAAGTGAATAAAGCATCTTCCTGTGTGTGCTGACTCATGCATGTGCGGTCAAACACTGGCACAAACTTCACTTTTAAAGAAATTGTGTGCATGTGTCTCCAGGTGAGTCTGTGCATGTGAATACAGGCAGGTCCTCTGGAGACGAAGTTTTGGGCAGCTGTGGTTGTAAGCCACCTGACATGGGTGCTAGGAACCCAACCAGGGTCCTCTGGAAGAATAGTAAGCACTCGCAGTGCTAAGTCATCTCTCCAGCCCTCATATGAACCACTTTTAAGCATCATATGAACATCTCTTTGACGTAAGTGACTGCTACAAAAATATGAAAGGAGATGCCGTCATGCCATGAACACACGCTTATTAATACAGGCGTGGCCTTCCCCTGAGTATTGAACACTCTGGCTTTTTCCCGTCCAGTACCTTTCTGTTTGTCTGTCTGCCTGTCCGTCTAAACCAGGATCTCACATAGCCCTGGCTGTCCTGGAACTCATGTAGCAAAGGAAAACCTTCAACTTCTGATCCCCTGCTTCTGCCTCCCGGAATGGCAGAGCATAGATGTGTACCCCAGCACCTGCTTGGGCAGCAGCTCCCTCCTGAAGCTGGAGATCACCTGTCCCATAAGAACGGACAGCAGCTGAGAGAATGGGGACTAGAGTACGTGAAGTCACTGATTCCTGATTACCACATGCTCACTAACATGAAAGAAAATTACAAGTATATCATCAGAACAAACAAGCCTCTATGGAGCCTGAGAAACATCTTAAGACTTCTCAAGCACAGGGATGAGGAAGGTAGGGCTCCTGGACTCATGAGTGGACACAGAAGTAACAGCCAAGTCTGAGGTCACTAACTCTCTGAAGCACTCAAAAGGAGGTCTGATATGGGCGCAAACATTGCAAGAAGGACAGAGCTCCCTAAAAGTCGATCTATTAGATCTAATTAGAGGAAAAGTACATCATGCATCAATATGCAGGAAGCTCATCTCTGGGATCATTGCAATGCACATTTAATTACTGCAAATGTTTTACCTTAACCATAAAATAAAGGTACACCATCAGGGAACAGAGTGAATCAACGGTATGTTGCATATAAAATACCTGTAAAGTGTATCTGACAGATAGGTAGAGTTATCTAGTTAAAAGGATCAGTCCAGCCCAGCAGTGGTGGCGCACGCCTTTGATCCCAGCACTTGTGGGGCAGGGGCAGGGGCAGGTGTATTTTTGAGTTCGAGGCCAGCCTGGTCTACAGAGTGAGTTCCAGGACAGCCAGGGCTAAACAGAGAAACCCTGTCTCAAAAAGCCAAAAAACAGTCCATTTGAACTGTTCACATCTAAATTCTCCTTAGACCAAAAATATTTCTACTGGGGATATGAAATACACAGTTTCTATTTGGGCAAATTTTAGTAAGGGGATCACAACAAATATACACAAAGGCACTGGGAATACTGACATAGGGAACACTTGATCAAAGCAAAGAGTACATGTGGGCTTTGAGGGACCTATGGCTACACTACCTCTGAAGGCATGCCAGATGATCCTGCAGCTAGATTCTGCCTCACGACATCAGGACTTAGGGATCTTACAGAGTTCATCATTGACTCTGAGGTTTCCAACCACCGACACTCTAAATAGCCAAAGATTATTTTGAAACAAACACCCACTTTTGTAAATGCTGAGAACGCAAATGGCATTCTCTGAAGAAATGACCAGTTACATCTGAAACCTCAATGTAATTGGGATCTTAGCCTTTGTATTTTAAAAAATAAATAAATAAAAAAGAAACACACCCATTAAATCCCTTTCTATCTAGCTACTCCGGAAGGCCAGAAGTTTGTGGAAGAATTTCTGACACATTTACTATTTCCAGGACTCAGATTCTGCTGGGGTGAACCCCTCCTCCCCCAGCAAGAGTATGTTATAAACAGTCACACTTTGAGATCTGCACGGGTGAGAACGGGTGTCTGCTAGCACTTCTATATAATGTGATACTAGACACCAGGGAAGACGAGCAAATCATCTTAGAAACAAGCACTTCACACACCAAGCTAAAGAAACAAGAAAAAAAAAAAAAAATACGGAGTGACTTTGTTTATAAAGGCAAAGAAGAGGGTAAGTTAATATTATTTTTAGGAGACATTCACAGGTAATAAAACTAAAATGTGTATTCTATGTGCATGGGTGTTTTGCCTTCATGTATGCCTATGTACCATGTGCCCACAGAAGCCAGAAGAGAGCATCAGATCCCTTGGGAATGAAGTTACGTGAAGCTGTCAGCCACCATGTGGGTGCTGGAAATTAAATCCGGATCCTCTAGAAGAGCAACCAGCACACTTAATGGCTCGACTGTCTCTCTGGGCCCATGAAGAAATAGTTGAGGCTGGAAAGATAGCTCAGCTGTTAAAAGCACTGATACAAATTTGAACCCCAGCACCACCAAGTACTTATAGTTCCAGCTTCAGGGGATCTGACACTGGCTTCCTCAGGTACGTGCAACTCTCGTGCACATACACATACACACACACACACACACACACACACACCCACACCCACACCCACACCCACACCCAAACATACACACATACCCACATCCAAACCCTCATGTTGACATACGCACAAATAATATAAAATAATAAAGTTTTTAAAAATTTTTACATTTTTAAAAATTTTATTTTATATGCAAGAGTATTTTCCCTGTGTACACATATGTGTAACACATGCATGCCTGGTGTCTTTGGAGTTTGAAAGAGAATGTCAGGTCCCTTAGAACTGGAGTTATAGATGGTTGTGGGCTGCCATACTGGAAACTGAACCTGGGTCTTCTGCAAAAGCGGCAAGTGCTGGGCCATCTCTCCAGCCCCCAAATAAATCTTTTTTTGAAAAATGAAAGCTACCTCAAAGATTAGGGTGGTAAAAAGCAAACAAGCAAGCAAGCCAGGCATGGTGGCACATGCCTTTAATCACAGCACTAGGAATCAGAGGCAGGCAGATCTCTGAGTTCAAGGCCAGACTGGTCTACACAGGAAGCTAGATAGCCAGGGCTATGAAGAAAAACCTTGTCTTGGGAATACAAACAAAAGTTAAAAAAAAAAAAAAAAAAAAGGTAGCCTAGCAGCCAGGCATGGTAGCAACATGCCTTTAAACTCTGAACTCAGGAGGTAGAGGCAGGAGGATCTCTGTGAGGTCAGGGTAGTGGTTCCCTGTGGGGAGGGCAAGGGAAATGGTAGTGTAATTGGGAAATGGGAAACAAGCGTGCTTCGATACCTCTGGTGTCTTGTCCATGTTTGAGTTCTCAGCCTTATAATTATATGGGTATTTTCTTTATAACCACTAAACTATGTTTAATACACATTTTTTTCAATTCTGTATCTCATCACAGAATAAATAATTAGACTAAAAGTGTAACAGGTTCTAAAGTGAATTATACACGCAGCTGAAATGGGTATACTCCATCACTAATTATAAGTGAATTATACACGCAGCTGAAATGAGTATACTCCATCACTAATTTTCTGGAGTCTCTACAGATTGATTTTACTTTTACTCGTGTGTGTGTGTGTGTGTGTGTGTGTGTGTGTGTGTGTGTGTGTAGGGAGGTGTGCACGTGAGTGCTAGTGCATGCAGACCTAGACAGTTTGCCTTGAGCTGCAGTTACAGGCATGTGAGTAGCCTGCCGAGGGCAGTGGGAACTGAACCCAGCCTGGAAGAACAGTGCGGGCTCTTAACCACTAAGCCATCGCTCCAATCCTCAGGCTTAATGTTTTTAAAACACTCCAGTGATCTCCAAAGACAGATCCATCACAACCAATGCCAGCTCAAAAACGAAATACTTATGGCAAAGTTGGACATCCATCCAGGTGCCACCTGTGCTCTGGAAAAAATTATCCTCAATGGGCAAAGTAAAATTTCCTTAATCATAGGAATTCCTTCAAAATATGTTCTCATCAGGGACCAGAGCTAAGCCAAGTACAGCATCACAGACACCTCATATCCAGTTCTCAAATCACTCTTCTTTCAGAATGTTTTGGATTTTACTCACAGCCTGGGCTAGGGAAGTATTTTAACAACCCTAATACTGCATCCCTGCGTCAGAAGTGGCACCAGGCCAAGGGCCAGAAGCCTGTATTTCCTCAGTTTCATTCTGAGCTAACCAGGGTGGTGGGAAGGGTGGAAACCCTGTTGCAAAGAGAAGGAAATGGCAAAGGCAGAGAGCATACAGATGTGCCTAGAACTGGACAGAACCCACAGAGAAGGGCCAGCCAACAGTCCACACCAGCCAGAGATCCTGAAAGGCACCTGTGAAATGCAGCAAGGGACAAAAGACAAATTAACAACAATTAGATGGACATAGAATTCTGACAACAATGTATACCAGAAATCAGTGGGATGTTTCCTTAAGAAGAGCTGAGAAATTCCTAAAAATATAAAACCTACTCTGAGCTGTGCAGGCAGTAACCATGGAGACTCACTGCTTTTAAGTACCACTGCCCACTAAACTGACAGATGAAAGACATATTCATCTTCCCCTACAGGAGATCCCACGAACCTCTCATCAACTAACTGAATAAACAGAAGAAAAATCAGAAGCAGAAAGAATATTACAATTAATGTGAGTCTGTTCAAGTGCACAAGTGGGTTTTAGGCTAAAGGAACAGTCTACTAATGTATGAAGGTAAAAAGAACATAAGAAGAAGTTTGAAGTAGCATATACCTTTAATCCTAGCCCTGGGGAGGCAGAGGCAAGTGGATCTCTTGAGTTTGGGGCCAGCCTGGTCTACACATCAAGTTTCAGAACAGTCAGAGCTACATAAAGAAACCTTGTCTCCAAAAACCAAAACCAAATCAAATCAAATCAAATCAAAACTAAAAAAGAACATAAGGATTGTTTCAGGAAAAGTAGGAGCATGCGGTGACTGCTGTCAAAAACGGGTTACAGGGAGAATGGGAAATGCACACACGTCACGTCACTGTTCTAGAGCTGCTGCATTCCCTTCATATACTAGTTCTCTTACAGTTAGTGTGTGCAGGAGGGTGCACATGTGTGCGGTGCACACGTACCTGTGGAGGTCAAGGGAACAACCTGTAGGAACTGGCCTCTCCTACTACCGGGTGGGTCCCAGGGATTGTCTTCTGGCTTGGCAGCAAGCACCTTTACTTGCTGAGCCATCTCACTGGCCCCAGCGTTGTCTAACAATCCAAGGTTTGTTTGTTACAGGGCTGTGTTGGGCACGCATACTGCTAGCATTTCTTCAGCAGCATATGCTAACTTTCTATGACACATTGTAGTAGTTTTCAGGATACTTCAAACTTTCTCATTATTGTATCTGTTGTTGGTGATGTAAGCTTGATAACTAGTTTTTTAAACTTAGATTTAATTGTTCTTATTCCCAGTGTATGAGGATTGTGCCTGACTACATGTGCATGTGCACCACCTTTGTGCAGTGCGTGAGAAGGCTGTTTAGAGTTGCAGATGGTTGTGATGAACCACATGGGAGCTGAAAACTGAACCTGGGTCTTCTGCAAGAGCAGCAACCTTTGATGTCACTAGTGTTTTAGAATACTACAAACCATGTCCATATAAAACGGCAAACGGAACAGATAACTGTGTGTTCACTAAGTCTATTGGCTGATTATTTCTCCTCTTTTTCTCTTCTCCCAGGCCTCCTTATTCTGAAACAACAGTATTTACCTCTGGGTGTGAAGAGCTTCCTACAAAAGACTCTTAAGTGTTCAAGTCAAAGGAAGAGTCCAACATCACCTACTTTAAATAGAAAATTAAACATAGTTAATGAGACATGCATACCAGAACTGAGATAAGCCAAAAGAAAGGCCACTTTTGACAACAACCAGGTTGTAAATGGAGAAGAAAATGGCAGAAATGCAAAAAGCTCCTCTAGGGAGCACATGAATTAGAAGCACAGCAGCCTTCACAATGATGAAGGAAACTCAACAGTCTAGACAGATCAAACCAGCCGCCACAAGTCCTCAAACCAAAGCCAGCCTCTAGCTGTAAAGGCTGAGAAAGCTGCCCATAATTACAGCTACAGCAGCTGACTCATGAGCCTTAAAGAAAGATGACATCTCAACCGTATGAGAGTGCAAGATGAAGCAGCAGTCAGCGCAGGGGCTACAGCTCTGATAACAGGTCATTAATAATGTCTATGCCAAACAATAGCTTCCTACTGGACGAAACCACCTAGGGCTCCCATAGCTAGAGAAATCCATTCTTGACTTTAGAGCCTCAAAGGACAGTCTGGATCTCTTACTAGAGATTAATGATATGGCTGATGATTTAAAGTAAAGCCAATGGGTCATTTACTATTCTGAACTTTCAAGGACCTTGGACACCATATCTTCTCTGCCTGCTCCCAATGCGCCAACAAAACCTGGATGACAGCAAGACTGTTTTTAGTATGCTTTTCTGGAAATGTTAAGGTCGGTGCTGAAGCCTCCAGCTCAGAGAAAAGATCCTTTTCGACATATTAATGAACATGTCCCTGGTCACCCAACAGCTGGAGTCCTCACATTTGCTAACAGTAAATGTGGCACAGTTTCCATTCTCACCGCTCACTTACAGCTTAGTTAAAGTCAGGCAAGGTGGTGAGTGCATGTAACCTCAGCGCTTCAGAGGGTTCAAGGCCAGCCTGCCTACAACAGTGAGAACAGAGAAGAGAGTGCCTGCACAAGGGCCTACGTAGAGCTGTCCATCATGGCTGCCACAGAGGGCAAATCTCTGATGGCCCTGGACAAGGTAAACTGAAAGAATTCATTATTATATATTAAGAGCACTGGTAGCTCGCTGGGAAAGCTGAAATATCAACATTACACAAAGTTTGCAGGCTGGTTGGGGATGTAGCTCAGGGTAGCATGCTTGCCTGGTATTCTCAAGGTCCTGGGATGGATCACCAGCACAGCTAAGGACCTGAAAAGAGTGGCACATGCTGGTAACCTCAGCATTTAGGAGCTCACGTTTGGGGATGGAAGACGGTTCAGAGGTTAAGAGCATTGGTTCTCACGGAGGACCTGGGTTCAAACCCAGCACCCATTTGGCAGCCCATGACCAGCTTGAGGTCTAGGGGGTCTGACACCTCTTCTGTCCTCCTCAGGCATCAAGCACATACATGTTATAGAGACATATATGCAGGCAAAATACCATACACATAAAATAATAAAATAAAACTAATAAGAAGGTTTTAAATAAAAAGTTCAAGGCTGTTTTCAGCTGTACAGTGAATTGAAGGCTTCGAATTAAAAAAAAGTTACTAAATTGATGAACTCTGTTTTGTTTTGTTTTGTTTTTTCGAGACAGGGTTTCTCTGTGTAGCCCTGGCTGTCCTGGAACTCACTCTGTAGACAAGGCTGTCCTCGAACTCACAAACATCTGTCTGCTTTTGCCTCCTTTGGGATTAAGTGTGTGCCTTTAAACCCAGGCCCTTGGAAAATTAAGTATAAAAGCTAAAAAGATAAGACCAGGGGGTATAACCCTGCCATATAAGCCTGACAACCTAAGTCTGATCTCTAAACCACAGAACCAACTCTCAGAAGTCACCTGATCTCTACCCATGTCATATCACATACACAAATTAATTTTTTCACAAAATCGTCAATATATACCTATAATTTATTCAACACAGATTATATAAAAAAGAAATCTCACACTCACAAGACTTTCTGCAGGTAAAGGCACTGCCTAACAAGCCTGATGACCCAAGTTCAATCTCTACGTCCCACAGGACAAAAAAGACAACTAACTCCTGCAAGTTCTCCTGACTTCCACACATAGCATATACATGCCCTATCACCATATAAATAAATACAATTTTGGAAGAAAAAAATCATGTTATCTATATACCTT
The DNA here is from genome assembly GCA_030674055.1 of Rhabdomys pumilio. Taxonomy (NCBI): domain Eukaryota; kingdom Metazoa; phylum Chordata; class Mammalia; order Rodentia; family Muridae; genus Rhabdomys; species Rhabdomys pumilio. The sequence goes on along the minus strand of JANHMN010000013.1, from coordinate 49,578,780 downwards.
AAATCATTTCCTTACAATAACCACTGCTTAACAATTTAAAATCTAGCTTTATATATCATTTAAAATATTCAAAAGCCAGAATGTTGGCATATACGTGCAATCTCAGATGTTGGGAAGTAGAGACAGGAAGTTCAGAGTTCAAGGTCACCTTCAGCTACATGCCAAGTTAAAGGCCAGTATGAATTAGAGAAAACTCAATCTCAAAACCATAACACAACAAAATGTAAACTTGTACTAATGGCTTTGGTTCTGGTTTGTTTCCATAAAATGATTAACCAAATGGGGCTGAGGAGACGGCTCAGCTGGTAAAGTGCTTGCCATACAAACATGAAGACTTGAATCAGATCCCCAGCGCCCGTGTGGAAAAGCCAGGTGCAATGGTGTCCACCCGTAACAACTGGACTGGGGAAGCAGACGTAGATTCCTGGATTACTGGCCAGCCAGTCTAGTTAAATCAGTGAGCTCTGGCTCTCACATGCACGCACGCACGCACGCACGCACGCACACACGCACACAAATGGTATTTATTCATCAGGACAGTTTTTAGATTTATTTACCAGGCTGCAAAAAAAAAACCCAATTTTTTTTGTTTAACCTATATGAAATGGGTTGATTTGGGTTTTTCAATTATTTCATTTTTTTCCTGATAGCTGCAGGAGGGGTATTTACTGTAAAGCAGCTGGGAGGCATAAAGGCTGTAACAGCCAACTGGGTACTACAGGCTGACAGGCTTGTTTCCTTATGGTTTCTGTTTTACTTATTTTACATTGTATCTTTCCAATATACAAATATATTAAGTTAGTTTAAATTACCAGCCACGCTGGACAGTGGTGACGCTGCCCTTTAATCCCAGGACTCCGGAGGCAGAGACAAGCAAATCTTTGAGTTCAAGGCCATCTTAGTCTCCAAAGTGAGGTCCAGGACAGCCAGGGCTACACAGAAAAACCCTGTCTCAAAA